>CM060925.1:317040415-318290415 GCA_030737875.1 Allium sativum
CCTAGATATTTTATAGGAGCGTTATAGAAAACTCTAGAGAAAATTTATGTACCGTAGGATTAAATACATCTCAGCCATTCATTTGAGATGTGAACTAGTATAAATAGGAGAGGTAAAAAAAAATTGTAAGCAAAGTTGCAATAAAGTATCACTTCCTCTTTTGAAAACAATCTCTCATTTTCACTTGCTATCCAATTCAACATCAACCTGAGAATTTTGCTAACATTGATATCAGAGCCAGGTTGCTACGCAAGGAAGAATGGCAAGTGAATCAAGTTGCGTACACTACAACAAAAACACCATTTTGCAACTGTCAAAAACAGTTGTAATAGATCTATTACAACTGTTACTTGCCAGTCCTAATATCCAGAGTTGTAATAACGTCAGATTTTTTTACAACTGCTTTTGACAGTTGTAAAAAAATTATTTACAAGAGTTTTTGATAGTTATAAAATTATTTTTTACAACTGCTTCTAACACTTGTAAAAGTCTTCATTATAATTGTTTTGTTTGTTATGCTAAATTCTACAACTATTTTTGGCCATGGTTCAAAATGTGCTAAAAAAGAGGAATTCTAAACGCACTTTGCAAAATAAATTTGCATCACTTTTCCTCAAGTATGACAAACTTCAGATAGATGTCATTAGCATGCAATATCTACAAACTTAATTCTGCAATGAAAAAACTCCATAAACGTATATTGAAATTTGAACTAACAATAATCCCAAAGTTATTACGGTCCTTGATGAATAAGCAAATCTACATCAGCCCAAATTCACGTTTTCTGTTTTCCAATTATAGCAGCGTGCCAACGGATAATGATACTGATGATAATAATAATAATAATAATCTGAAGAAAAACAAAACACACAATATTATAACTTAAAAAGGACGCTAATATAGAACTTACAAGAAAAATACATACAAACAAAAGCTCAATCTCCCTTTTGAGATAGATTACAGCAACATGCCTCTAACAACTTATTATACCATTAAAACATACAACACAACACATTAGAATAGAAGGCTATCAGCAAAATGAAGCAATAAAGTTCCCTAAACAAAAGATGAAATTCCTCCATCCTCGCTTACCGTTCAATAAACATGAAGAATCAGTACTTGTACACCTTACATGAAGGCTTTCAGAAGCATGCCAAACTTCAAATACTTTCCCTTGTGCCAACTCCAGATACATGTCGTCAGCATCACTTTTCTGAAGCATGAGAAACTTTTTTTTTTCTGTTACAATTATAAAACTTCACTTAGTGGACGACCATAAATTACAAGAGGATTGAATGATTTTTAATTTGCTGGATATAATTTAGAACAAGTACTTGACAGTTTAAATCTGGATTCCTTTAAGCACTCTTGAATACCAAGAATCGGTAGCCGTGAATAATTTTCTTCATAACCCAAGCTCGTTTAACAAGTATAATGACAAGAAAAATTATCAAATAAGATATGCAATAAAGGAACTCACCAATCCTCAGAAATCAAAATATTAGCAGTAGTAGGAATGACCTCCAATCCAATCGTTCTTCTCATCTTCAACTCCTCCATTTTCCTGATCTTTTGCATCTAAAGCATTCGCTCCATCACTAACTCGTATTCACACTTCACATAAACGTGTTTCCTACCTTCACATTTCCATGGCAAGTAAACATCTTTCGATCTGCATTTACTGAGGGGTATCAGAAAATGAGCGCAGTGGTCACGGCATGGGATCAACACTTTATTTTTCACCATTTTTGGCTGTGTCGCAAGCATCATCTTTGATGATTGAAGTTTTACCTTCGAATCCAGGAACCGGAGAACAAGACGCGTCCAGTAACATTAAGCACAAGGCGAATCAGGAAAATACTCCAGATCTAAACATGACGAACAAAGCCAATTCAATTAATTGGAGAATGGTCTTTTTTTGGGAGGCGGCGTATTAATTCCGATCTGAATAGAATAAAGAAAGGAAAGAGGCATAAATAAGGGTTTGTATTTAATCGAGGAGCTGGGTAGCGGATGGATAAAGAGGAATAAAAATCAACGGCGGATGGATAAAGAGAAAATAAAGGGGCCAGAATTTGCAGAAACCAAAGTGGCAAATCTTTTAATTTGGAGGGAAATTTTGGATTTGAGCCAAGATATAAAAAAGGGTTTCAATTCGGAGCGAAATGGATAAGCTTAAAACAAAATTTCTGCTGTGTAAAAACAAAAGAAATCTTGTTTATAACCAATAAAATTCCTATTAAGTAAAAATTGTTACTAAAGAAAACCTAAAAATGCATATACATAATAGAAGTTATGACTAACAAATAACTTTTATATTTTTCAATTTTTTTAAAACATTTACTAATTTTCTTAAATTTAATAAATTTAGTCAATAAATAAGAAATTCGAACTAATAAGAAAAAATCAATCCCTATTTGTTACATATTTACAATTAATTTTTACTTATTAATTTTTATTTATTAATTAATACTTATTACAACCTCATTATAACTCAATATTTGTAATTGAAAGTTAATCATTATGTATATATTACCAATTATCAATTATGAAATATTTAATATCAATAATTAGGAGTTAATTTCTATTTATTAATTATTAATAAATAATAGTAATTTTTATTTTATAAGGTTACAATTAAATATTGATTATTCTTAAACATTAATATTGTTAACAATTAATTATTAAATATTAATTATAATTTTTTTTACTATTAATATCTCTTAAAAAACTTTTAATTGGGATTCTTAATTACTGGTATTAATTATTAAAAGTAAATTCATGTTTATGAATTATCTAATCAATACTGTATATTAATCATTTTAGTTATTGATATTGGTTGTTAATAATATTTTTTACTAACTATTTAGAATTATTGTTATTTGACTGATAAAAGTGAAAAGTTTAATAGTCAAATATTTTAACTGTCAAAAAAGAAGAATGGTTAAAACCAAACGACTCCTGCAACTTAACAAAAGACTTGTAATAGACATCTATTACAAATGGCAAAAATAAATTTCTACTAAAAAAAAAATTATCTTTTACAACTAACATAAAATGTTGTAATATAAATTTATTACAACTGACAAAAATGAAGAGTTGTTAAAAACAGACATCTTTTACAATTGACGAAAAGAGTTGTAATAGAATTGTATTACAACTCCTATAAAGGAAGAGTTGTAAAAATATGTATTTATTACAACTGACGAAAAAGAACTGTTGTAATAGGCATCTATTGCAACTTGCAAAATGAAACAGTTGTTGAAAATTAATCTATTACAACTTACAAAATAAAACAGTTGTAAAAAATCTCTATCACAACTGACATTTTGTGGCAGTTGTAAAATTACAGTTGTAGTATGGTCTTTTTGTTGTAGTGGTAAGAATTCCCTACTCAAATAAGGGTATTATGATACTTGGAGAATTTGCATGAAGGCGATGCTAGAATCACAAGGTGTGTGGGATATCGTAGAAAATGGGTATGAAGAACCCGCTGATGTCACCACTTTATCCCAAATTAAAAGGGATAAGTCGAAGAGTTTGAAGATGAAGGGTTTACAAGCCTTAGTCATCATTCATCAAGGCTTGGATGATGATATGTTCGGAAAGATAATGGATGCAACTACAAGTAAGGAAGCATGGGAGATCTTGGAGAATGAATTCATTGGAATTACCAAAATGAAGAAAATTCGATTTCAAAATCTGCAATGTAGGTTTGAATCTTTACATATGGAATCTTCAGAATTGATTGATGATTATTTTTCTTGAGTTTTTTCTCTTGTGAATCAATTGAAAAAATATGAAAAAAATGGAAGATTCTAGAGTTATTGAGAAAATTTTAGAATCTTTAGATTCCAAATTTGACAACATAATTATTGAAATTGGAGATTCTAAAGATATAAAATCCATGAACATTGGTCAACTTTTGAATATTCTTCAAGTTTTTGAAGAAAGATTAAACAGAAAAGTTGAAGAGAAAACCAATTACATTGAAGAAAGATGTATTGAAGATGGTACGTTGCTATTAGCTCACGAAGAAAATGAAGAAGAGGAAGATGAGAAAAATAACATTAAGGAAGAAATTCATGGAGCATCTAAGAATGTGAAGCGGGACATAAATAAAGTTTGCAAGGATGTTGATAAAGCATTCGGTGGGGAAAATATGAAGAGCACAGAAGAAAAAGGTGTATCCAAAGGCGTAATTATTGAAGAAGAAATCAAAGAAGAAAAAAGGAAGGGTAATGAAAGCAATCTAAAATGCGAGGATGCTGCTGACAAGCGAAAAGAAGAAAAAACAGATATTGAAGAAGGAATTGGATGGATAAAAAATTGTAAGAGTGAAATTATGAAAGAATGGAAAGATGACATATATTACTCATTCAAAGTTTATGACACCGGAACAAGATGAAGCTAAAGCACACACTTTTTGGAATGTCTTGTGCGAATGGAGGAGGACAAAATGAATGGAGCACCGCTGAAGAAATTTTATCGAAGATCTTCATATTGGGAAAGAGGAAGAATTGGAATTTCTTTACTCCTGCCAAGGCACGTAAAATACAAAGAATTGAAAATCTTGCATTAATCTGCAAAGTCAAGTTTACGGGGGATGTTGAAAAATTAAACTTGACTTTGGGCTATTAGTTTGGACCATGAGATTGGGCTACAAATAATTTGAAGAGGAAGAGTTAAAAGAGAAGCTTAGAACAAGAAATTTCTAGATAGAAATATCTTGATACATGTTGATGTGGAAGGAGCCTAGAATTATCCTTCTTTATATTGTAATAAAATAATTAGAATCTAGAGTTTTTACTCTTTAATTTTGTATAAAAAAGGCTAGATATTTTATAGGAGAGTTATAGAAAACTCTAGAGAAAAGCTATGTACCATAGGATTAAATACATCTCAACCATTCATTTGAGATGTGAACTAGTATAAATAGGAGAGCTATGTCTCATTTGTGACCAAGCAAAAAAAAATGTAAGCAAAGTTGCAATAAAGTATCACTTCCTCTTTTGAAAACAATCTCTCATTTTCACTTGCTATCCAATTCAACATCAACTTGAGAATTTTGCTAACATACCCTGTTATAAAAACAATGAAGTACAACATAGTTATTAGCTCTTGCGTTGGAGTTGTTCTCTGTTTATTTCATTCACAGTTCACATATGATGAAAAACTTGAATTCATTCTATGTCATATTGGAATAATCAGCAATGATAATGGGGTTGTCAGGTTCTATTAGAAAAAAATATGGGTTAGCTATTTGTTCTGTCAGTAGATAATACACTCTATGTCCTATTATTAAAGATATAATCAATGTAATAGTTGAATTAAAATCTTAAGTATTTGTTCTGTCAATAGATAGTTAATGCAAAGGTGTATCGAAATCCTAAGACATAGAATATAGGGTCACATTTATGAAATTTCATTAACATAATGCAGTTAGTCATAAATATTGAAGAAAAGGATGACTGAAGGTAAAACCTACAATAAAATATCAAAGAAGAAAATTTGTCACAGATAAAAGCTTTTATTATTTATGTTACTTAGAACTGATTTAACTAAATGCACATACCAAAATGCACATGAAAATACATAACTAGCATTTAACTAATATCAAAATATAACTAATGAGAAAATGCCTAACGGACCTACTTAGCACTTAAAATGTCTAATGCTCAACACATCAGCGTGACCAATTTATATTTTAATTAATGGTCATTATGGCAATTGTTATTGTTTTCGTGAGCATTAATGCATACATGAAAATGCATGGAGTTATGAGTTCTGTGTTTGATTTTAGTTTATATTTCAAACATAAAATACAAGAACCTCTTTTAATAAAATATTTATGGTTTGGACCATTTTCCCTGGTAATTAAGATTAGTCTCTCTATGATATAACAAGAATATTCCTTTTTTATTATCTTATGCAGGTTAGATCTTTTCTAAAGTTGACAAATTAATACTGATCTAAAATAAGCAGCTTAGGCTTCTTTATTTTAAACTATTTACCTATGGATTTTTACTATAATTTTCACCATGTTATGTCAATTTCATAAAATTCAGTGTTCAAAACCAATGTTGCATATTATCTTAGGATTTTTTGAGTTTAATCCGGATCGTCCGATTCTAAAAAACAATAATATGTACATATATACATATAAATTAAGATGCTAATGTTATGGTAACTTGGTAAAGCTAGGTTTTTCTAATATTAAAAAAACCGTTTTCCTTATCTCTCATTGATGTTATAAATATCCATCGCAGCATTTCATGTATAGAAATGATTGATAATCCTATAAATTCACATGTAAGTAGGTTAGATGGAAGAGAATTCGAATATATTGGTGTTATAGATAATAAAAAAAGGATAAGCAGTCAAAATAGAATTTATAAAAATGAAACATGAGGGGTCTGATTTAGTACAATTATCATTTAAAAGTTATGTGATTACTAGAATGGATTTTTATGTTGTCACGTCAGTTGTATTACCAGTATGTGTTTACATGTTTACCTGTTGCTGACACTATTATCTTATATCAATTGAAAAGGGTCTACCAATGATCTAACAACTCATTGCCTCTGTTTGATAGTCCATTATCTTAACTTTGACAGTCACAGTTGGAGGTTCACATGTATAGGTAAGGAGATTGTAGGTAGTGAATGTTGACTGTGAATAATTTTTTTGTAACTATTTGCTAACCACTGAATGTGTTGCAGAGTGGACATGCAATGCAATCATGGTGGTTTTAGTTGTTTAAAGTTATGCTTTCAGTGGAGCTTTGGGACTATCATACTTTTTTCACTGTGCTAATTTTTCCAGTCTTCAACACAATATAACATCAACAAATAGACATAACTGAATTTTGAAGTAAGAGTTTGTAATTTGAATTGTTGATGTCTATCGACATTGTAAATTGAAGTTGAACTTTGTGATTTTTAGTTTGGATATGTGATATTTGTGTTAATTGAATATGAGCTGTTCTCTTGAACTTTGTAAAACTGTAGCTATAAAGATTACAATTTGTATTGGTGGGTATGACTTACTCATAAATTTGTGTAACTTGCTCGTATTTTGTTCAAACTGAAGCTTTATGCTTCAAGTAGAAGTACCTGATTAAAATGCAGCTTTTCGAACTGACGGCCCAATCCATGCTAGACCATATAAAAAATATTATGGAAAATTGCCACGGTCAGGAGCCATGGCAAAATAATATTTTGCCATGGCACAAAGAAATGGCAAATCACAAATCTGCCACGGTTAAGAGCCGTGGCAAAAATAAATTTTGCCACAGCTTTGGGCCGTGACAGAGTCGTGGCAAAAATTTTGCCACGACCAGTTTTGCCACTGCCTAAGGCTGTGGAAAAACTCATTAGCCACAGCCCAAAGCCATGGCGAAATTTCTTTTCTGGTGTAGTGATCATATAGCGTGTGGTATTTTCATGGGGAAAAAAGGGTGGAGATGGGAAAACAGCAACCAATTAGTAATTCCACAAGTACTGACGAGGTTGAACAATTGTGATGGAAGATCTAGTCAATGATGCAAATAGATTTCATGATTTTCAACCTGAAAATCCATTGTTTGATCATGCTAACGTTGGAGAGCAGTGTACGGATGATGGCAATTGGCAGGCCAATGAAAGTAAGAAGTATACACCACTTTATGAAAGCGCAAAAGAGCCACTGTATCCTTCATGTTCAAAAGGGATAACGAAGCTGTATGCCATTGTGAAACTGAATAGCTTGAAGATCCAATACAACTTCTCAGATAATGGTGTGACTGCACTATTCGAACTAATGAAGGAGTTACTCTCCGAAGGTAACACGCTGACGACAAAATACCCCGACGTGAAGAAGTTCATTAAGAAAGTTGGGATGAATTACAAAACTTATGACGCATGCATCAATGATTGCATGTTGTACTGGAAAGATGATGCGAATAGAATTTCTTGTACAAATTGCAAAGAACCAAGATAAATGACATCTTTTAACGACGAGAGAAAAGGAACCAAAGTAGCACGAAAGACATTAAGACATTTTCAATTAATTTCTAGATTGAAGAGATTAAATACTCTACCATGGATAGTAGATGCAATGACCTGGCATGGTCGTGCCAAGTCTGATCCAAACGCAATGCGTCATCCATGTGGCACTTCTCAATGGAAAGCCGTGGATTCTGTAACAACCCGAATTTTTATAACATGTTAAAACAATAAATCAAGGCAGAATTAAATTTTAAAATCAGAATCAGGGGAAACGGGTTATGCCTTTGCGTTCGTCTCGAAATTTTACATGAAATAGAGTCCGAGTTTTTGAAAATCGGAGTCCGGATGAAGAAGTTATGGCATGTACAAGTTTCAGCAGCTTTCAGGCAGCACTGGACCAAGGGGTCGACCATAGGGTCGACCTACCCCCCCCCCCCCAGGCCGACCATAGGGTCGACCTACCCCCTAGGTCGACCATGTGGTCGACCTCCCCCCTTACAGGTCGACCTGGTCGGCCTGGTTTGAAGCAGAACTCATTTTTGAAGCCTAAGACGTGTTTTGATGGTCCGGATTGATTCTAGGGTTAATCTAAGGGCCTAAACTAGTTGACACCTATAAAAACACCCTTAGACCTAACATAATTCATATCAAATCATTCTTACACTATTATGCTGCTGAACTCCCTCTTGAACCATGACCGCCGCCTCCAAATCAAAGTACAAGCATTCAAACTCAAATCAATACGAAGAACAAAGCTTCGACAATGGTTCAAACAATAAATCAACACTACTACAACGTTCTATGACAATTTCAGCTCTTAATTCGTTAGCCATGCCCTGTAAGTTCTAGTTATTTTCAGATTAAAATATTTAAATATAATATGGGCATGTGATGAAGTGAAATTGGATTTAAGTATGTTTATCGATCTATCTCTGTTGCTTCTTGGATCTTGAGTTTTGAGACTTGTCTATCTTTATTCCCATGTCTAGTTTATGATCAATTCAGCTTGTTGTAAATCAGTTTTCTTGATTCATTACCAAGTTGTAATCCTCATGCCTGTGATGATGTTTTTCTCTCTGATCTTATTTTTATGAAAAATTCTACCTTCCCCTATTTATTTTCTTTTGATGAACCTAGGTCAATTTCGGACCTAGGCCTAAACTACGATATGCGTGCGAGGGTATACAAGGGAAATATTAGAATATTGCCTAGTGGAATATATGTGTTTGATGGAATCGAAAGCATAATATGAAAATTGGATGTTTGGGGATAATTTACCATTAACATGAAACTTGATATTTGGGTATTGTCATTATAATGGTAATTGCAAGAATGGTGATTGACATATATAATTTGACATAGATCTTGATATATATAATTTGATATGGATCTTTATATACATATATATAATTTGGCATGGATCTTGATATATGTAATTTGGCTAGAACTTGCTATGAGTAAATTGGTGTAAACGTAGTATACATGTAATTTTGGGGATAAAACTTGATCTATGTAAATTGGGCATAGCTTTGTAAACATGTAAATCATGAATCTTGACATATGTAAAGCGGCATGAAACTTGGTATATGTGTAAATTGGCATAAAGTTGGCATACATGTAAAACAGCATGAATTGAACATATGTAAATTTGGTAGGAATTGGGCATATGTAAAATTTACATGTAATCTAGAACTTGGGCATATGTTAATTATGTAAAATTTGGAGTTGAAACATATATGATAATTTATGACTTAGTAGGTGTTTAATATGAATGCGCCTAAGTTGGGTTTTGGGTAATTGGCATGTATTGCAAATAAAAGGCTATAACTTGGCATAACCTTATAGTGAATTATGATAATAATTTGGGAACACGCTTTAGGGCAAAAACGTGAATCATGAACATTTCTATATGTTAAACACATGAACTGATATTGGGGTTTTGGGTGGAATACGACCATTAATGAACCTTTGACACGAGGTTAGACTCAGTTTGTGGTGTAAATCTGCCCGGAACCGCCCGGCAAATCCAGTAGCCACAAAATGTCAGTCTAGTGTGAGAGGTCGAAGGCCAAATTGTAGGCGTAACGATTTATGACACGAGGTTAGACCCAGTTTGTGGTATAAATCTGCCCGGAACCGCTCGACAAATCCAGTGGCCACAAAATGCATGGTCTAATGTGAGAGGTCATGATTCGTTCGTTATAATGAATGAATTAAGGAATATTAACCATAATAAGACGTGGGTATGGTTAGAGGGTTAGGTGGGATGACATGAAAATTTGACATGTAAATGTTGACCTAACCGGTATGAGTTAAGAATATGTAAAACTTATAAATGTAGGCTCAGCCAATATGATATGAATGGGTGGGTTAAGTAACGTGGCTAGGCTAATGACACTTAACCGTTATGACATGACTAGCGGATAGGTTGGGCTAACTTGAATAGGTTGATAACATCCAATCGATATAACCTGACACATGGCAGGGTTAAGTCAACTTGAACATATAGATAATACTTAACCAACTTAGCATAATACGTGGGCGGGTTAAGCCATGAATTACTTGAATATACTTAACCAATTGGACACGATGATTTGATAGGGTTAAGTCATGAACCGCTTGAATATACTTAACCAATTGGACACGATGATTTGATAGGGTTAAGTCATGAACCGCTTGAATATACTTAACCAATTTAACACGATGATTTGATAGTGTTAAGTCATGAACCGCTTCAATATACTTAACCAACTTGACAGATGATTCGTAGGGCTAAGTCATGAACTTGAACGACAACACTTAGCCAATTTGACATGACACGTAGGCGGGTTAAGTCACGAACTTGAATGACAACACTTAACCAACTTGACATGCTAGACTGATGGGGTTATGTCTCGAATTTAAATGACAACACTTAAACTGCTGAAAGGAAACCCTAGTTGCGCGGTCCTTTTCAGCAGTAACCCACTAGATGCATCACGGTACCCTGGAACTAGGCAGGGTGGGGCACGATTACTGGTCTGGTTGTAAGCGATCAGAACGACGACTGAGTTGGTGCGTCATTGTAGGTTCAGGTGGACTATGGTCGTGCACGTAGTCCGGAGTTGAAAAAGCAGGCATTGGGCACCGGTAGGTTTACATTGTGCGTGCTTGATTCGTGTCGGTGGTTGGCACCCTAGGGCTTGATACACCCAGTGGTGGACCTAGCACAGGTGACTACATTTCGTGATTGGGCCGTATGACACAAACATATGAACGAGCTAGGACTTGTAGGGAGCCGATTGATTAATAGATCGTTACGTGGAAAAAGGGTGTTGTTCGTTACGTAGCATAATCCCTAATGGTCCTAGGTGGCATAGACCCTAATCGAATCTAGGAAACGTTCAATAGGTAGCATAATCCCTAGTGGTCCTAGGTGGCATAAATCCTAGTTGAACACGCGATAGTTCATGATAAGGAAACCTGGCCAGAACAAGGGTGGCAGTCCAAACGATTTCAAGAATGGTGGCACTACGTTGAAGTAGTATTGAAATACATGATGAAACCCGTACGATATACGGCAAGGGACTGTACATATACATGGAAAGAATGATACGGGTTGGGGTACTAGTACAGTTGGTGCAGAGAACTTAGGAAATCATAGCAAATAGATATCATTTTAATGGTGAAGCAGAGAAATCTTGCGATGCTTGATAGAAATCTTGCGAAACTATACTTAGTTCATCTTGAATGGGAACCTTGCAATGTTATACATGACAGAAATCCTATGATGTTATTCTTAGTTATCGTTCCTATAGCTTATCTTGTCATCATGCTTATGTTTACTTTCAGTTTATTCATGTCATGTTATCTTTACCTGTTTTTATGCTGAAAGTCACTAGGACTTACTCAGTCTTTATGACTGAACCATTTTGTTTCGCCCCTTTTTCTTCTGTTTCCCCCCTAGGTTCACAGAGTGGGAATACAGCTAAGCTCGGATCTTACCAAGCTCCAAGGCTCTTTCATGAGGGCTTGGATTGCTCTTGGCTATGGCTTGCTTTGCTTTAGTGGGGAATACTATAATCTATTTTTGTGCTTCTTTGTTTTTGAGCAAGACAGATATTTTAGCTATGTATTTGGGTATTGGAAGTTGATGGGCTTTTATTGTAAACAATTCTATTTAATAAATGATTTGAAGTACTTCTACTTTACTTTCCGCTGTTTTATATATGTCTATCTTGTAATACATCTGTTCCAGTACCCATAATGCTCCATTGAAGTTAAAGCATTCACCTTGAGAGTGACCTTAACGGATGTGGGGTGTTACATTTGGTATCAAAGCAGAAGGTTACCAGACTGGGCAAAAGTTTTTAAAACCTTTTGAAATTATTTTAAAAACCATTTACAAAGAAGCATTTTTCAAGAAAAGTTTTATTTTTAAAGGTTATTCCCTGCCCTTAGCATTATCCTTTGTTTCCTTGTTTGAATCCCTTTTCCTTTCTTTCCTCCATCTGTAGTCACATTAGTTCCATCTGCGACTAATCTTATTTCAAGCTTTGTAGGGTTCCGTGAGATGGAGGTAGTTCTCGAGAGACCTGTTAACACGTTATATAAGTGGGGATAAGAGTGATTAAGGCGAATGAGGCTCAGAACAAGAAGGTAGAAATGTTTCTGTAGGAAAGTCTAGTTTATCTTTCTATCATGTTCGTACCCTTTTTGATTATGGTACATCGCATCCTTTTTATTTCTGCTTCGATAGTTGAGTCTCTGCACCTTAGTACTAGCGTAGTAGAGGATCCCATTTTATTCTCAAATCCTGTTAGGGAATCGGCTCATTTATTCATGACTCGTTTGGATTTGGGAATGTCTATGCTAAGTGTTGAGTTTAGAAGTAATGCTTATGTTTTTTTGGGCTATGGGTTGATTCTAGGGATGGACTGGTTATCCAGTAATGGTGCCATTCTTGAGTATGAAAATAGGGTAGTTAGATTCTTGACTTGCCTTGGTAATGCCCTCGAAGTCTAGTGTAACCCTTAGGGTTCTGCCATGCTTAGTTACCTAGAATCTCTTGATACATATATTGATCCCGAGTAGTGTTCACCACTAAGGTGGATGGTTCATTTCGCTTATGCATGAGTTATAGGAAATCACCTTAGTAAGTACATTTGGAAACATGGTTGACATCTGTTTATTTGCAAGAGATAATTCTTCTGCGTGGAATACCTTATAAACGAGATCCAGGATTCACTAGTGAATTCTGGAGAGCTTGCATGAAACCATGAGTACGCAGTTATGTTTGAGCCGAGTATACTAGAAGGAGGATAAGGGAAAATGGGACGAGAGACAACAGTGAAATGAGTCCAACTCATATTTTGGAAACAAGAATTAAGAAATTGTGAAGCTAAAGACGGTCAAAGCACAATGAAGTAAAGCTCAAGGAAATGCGACTTAGAAGGTTGAAGACTAAACATACGCATCATATCTCTTCTTAAGAGTATATCCTTGATCCCTCTTTTCCTGCAGAGCTTACCTGTATGCTATCTTTTAAGTATAACCTCTCGGTCCTATTCCCCATCCTATTTCTGTTGCAAACTCCATATGGAGTATGATTCATCTGTTAGTAATACATGTTGGGGCTTGAGGGTGTCCGTTGGGTTGACTAAACTTTTTGGGTTTTATAGGATATGGGTTGGTCTTAGGAAGGGATTTCTTGTGACCAAAAAGGAGTCCATCATGCTTAGTTTCCTAAAAAAAATATTGGTTGGTTAATTCTTTGGATGTCAGCCTGATGTTGATTTCGGTCTTCGGGGCTGGCGCTTAGGGAGTTCTTCTCCAAATCAGTATATATGTGACAAAGATTTCCAGTTTTGACATTGCCTAATGGGCACAAGGTTTTTACTTGCTTCTATCGTTCGGCTATACCTTTAGGTAGGAACAATTGGGTGTAAACATGTGTTTGAGACATGTTATGATTGATGGTTGCAAGTGGTTGCTATTGGTTTCTCGTGATTGCACAACACACATTAGGCACTAGATCGGCTCAGACACATTTCCATATTGCATACGCATGAGTGTTTATACTTGTTTATGGATGAAATTGGATGTGTTATCATACGGATGATGCATGTGGATGGATGTTTGTGCACACATATAGTGTTTATGTGACTAGGACTATTTGCATACATGTTGGATTCATTGCACTAAACATATTTTGCATTAAGAAGATCAACCAGGCCTGATCATTTGCATTAGATAAGGAACATATACACACACTTTCTGCATATGTTCATACAGCATTAGAAATCTCTTAAGGACAATGGATGCATGTGATTGATGATTGAGTAGATGGATGATTGGATGGCAGGACACTTGAAGATTTCGGGAACGAAATCCTTTAAGGAGGGGAGAATGTAACAACCAAAATTTTTATAACATGTTAAAACAAGAAATCAAGGAAGAATTAAATTTTAAATCAGAATCAAGGGAAATGGGTTACACCATTGCGTTCGTCTCGAAATTTTACATGAAATCAAGTCCAAGTTTTCGAAAATCGGAGTCCGGATGAAGAAGTTATGGCCTGTACAAGTTTCAACAGTTTTCAGGCAGCACTGGACCAGGGGGTCGACCTACCCCCCCCCCCCAAGGTCGACCATAGGGTCGACCTACCCCCCAGGTCGACAATGCGGTCGACTTCCCCCCTACAGGACGACCTGGTCGGCCTGGTTTGACCACGAACTCATTTTTGAAGCCTGAGACGTGTTTTGATGGTCCAGATTGATTCTAGGGTTAATCTAAGGGCCTAAACTAGTTGCTACACCTATAAAAACACCCTTAGACCTAACCTAATTCATATCAAATCATTCTTACACTATTATGCTGTTGAACTCCCTCTTGAACCATGGACGCCGCCTCCAATTCAAAGTACAAGCATTCAAACTCAAATCAATTCGAAGAACAAAGCTTCAACAATGGTTTAAACAATAAATCAACACTACTACAACGTTCTATGACAATTTCAGTTCTTAATTCGTTAGACATGCCCTATAAGTTCTAATTATTTTTAGATTAAAATATTTAAATATAATATGGGCATGTGATGAAGTGAAATTGGATTTAAGTATGTTTATCGATCTATCTCTGTTGCTTCTTGGATCTTGAGTTTTGAGACTTGTCTATCTTTATTCCCATGTCTAGTTTATGATCTATTCAGCCTGTTGTAAATCAGTTTTCTTGATTCATTACCAAGTTGTAATCCTCATGTCTGTGATGATGTTTTTCTCTCTGATCTTATTTTTATGCAAAATTCTACCTTCCCCTATTAATTTTCTTTTGATGAACGTATGTCAATTTCGGACCTAGGCGTAAACTACGATATGCGTGCGAGGGTATACTGGGGAAATATTGGAATATTGCCCAGTGGAATATATGTGTTTGGTGGAATCGAAGGCATAATATGAAAATTGGATGTTTGGGGATAATTTACCATTAACATGAAACTTGATATTCGGGTATTGTCATTATAATGGTAATTGCAAGAATGGGGATTGACATATATAATTTGACATGGATCTTGATATATATAATTTCATATGGATCTTTATATATATATATATATATATATATATATATATATAATTTGGCATGGATCTGGATATATGTAATTTGGCTAGAACTTGTTATGAGTAAATTGATGTAAACGTAGTATACATGTAATTTTGGGGATAAAACTTGATCTATGTAAATTGGGCATAGCTTTGTAAACATGTAAATCATGAATCTTGACATATGTAAAGCGGCATGAAACTTGGTATATGTGTAAATTGGCATAAAGTTGGCATACATGTAAAACAGCATGAATTGAACATATGTAAATTTGGTAGGAATTGGGCATGTGTAAAATTTACATGTAATCTAGAACTTGGGCATATGTTAATTATGTAAAATTTGGAGTTGAAACATATATGATAATTTATGACTTAGTAGAGGTTTAATATGAACGCGCCTAAGTTGGGTTTTGGGTAATTGGCATGTATTGTAAATAAAAGGCTATAACTTGGCATAACCTTATACTGAATTATGATAATAATTTGGGAACACGTTTTGGGGGCAAAAACGTGAATCATGAACATTTCTATATATTAAACACATGAACTGATATTGGGATTTTGGGTGGAATACGACCATTAATGAACCTTTGACACGAGGTTAGACTCAGTTTGTGGTGTAAATCTGTCCGGAACCGCCCGGCAAATCCAGTAGCCACAAAGTATTAGTCTAATGTGAGAGGTCGAAGGCCAAATTGTAGGCGTAACGATTTATGATACGAGGTTAGACCCAGTTTGTGGTATAAATCTGCCAGGAACCGCCCGGAAAATCCAGTGGCCACAAAATGCACGGTCTAATGTGAGAGGTCATGATTCGTTCGTCATAATGAATGAATTATGGAATACTAACCATAATAAGACGTGGGTATGGTTAGAGGGTTAGGTGGGATGACATGGAAATATGACATGTAAATGTGGACCTAACCGGTATGAGTTAAGAACATGTAAAGCTTATAAATGTAGGCTCAACCAATATGATATGAATGGGTGGGTTATGTAACGTGGCTAGGCTAATGACACTTAACCGTTATAACATGACTAGCGGATGGGTTGGGCTAACTTGAATAGGTTGATAACACCCAATCGATATAACCTGACATGTGGCAGGGTTAAGTCAACTTGAACATATAGATAATACTTAACCAACTTAGCAAGATACGTGGGCGGGTTAAGCCATGAATTACTTGAATATACTTAACCAATTGGACACGATGATTTGATAGGGTTAAGTCATGAACCGCTTGAATATACTTAACCAATTGGACACGACGATTTGATAGGGTTAAGTCGTGAACCGCTTGAATATACTTAACCAATTTAACACGATGATTTGATAGGGTTAAGTCATGAACCACTTGAATATACTTAACCAACTTGACAGACGATTCGTAGGGCTAAGTCATGAGCTTGAACGACAACACTTAGTCAATTTGACATGACACGTAGGCGGGTTAAGTCACGAACTTGAATGACAACACTTAACCAACTTGACATGCTCGACTGATGGGGTTAAGTCTCGAATTTAAATGACAACACTTAACCTACTGAATGGAAACCCTAGTTGCGCAGTCCTTTTCAGCAGTAACCCACTAGATGTATCACGGTACCCTGGAACTAGGCAGGGTGGGGCACGATTACTGGGCTGATTGTAAGCGACCAGAACGTCGGCTGAGTTGGTGCGCCATTGTAGGTTCAGGCGGACTATGGTCGTGCACGTAGTCCGGAGTTGAAAAAGTAGGCATTGGGCACCGGTAGGTTTACACTGTGCGTGCTTGATTCGTGTCGGTGGTTGGCACCCTAGGGCTTGATACACCCTATGGTGGACCTAGCACAAGTGACTACATTTCGTGATTGGGCCGTATGATACAGACACATGAACGAGCTAGGACTTGTAGGAAGCCGATCGATTAATAGATCGTTACATGGAAAAAGGGTGTTGTTTGTTAGGTAGCATAATCCCTAGTGGTCCTAGGTGGCATAAACCCTAATCGAATCTAGGAAACATTAAATATGTAGCATAATCCCTAGTGGTCCTAGGTGGCATAAATCCTAGTTGAACACGCGATAGTTCATGATAAGGAAACCTAGCCAGAACAAGGGTGGCAGTCCAAACGATTTCAAGAATGGTGGCACTACGTTGAAGTAGTATAGAAATACGTGATGAAACCCGTACGATATACGGCAAGGGACTGTACATATACATGGAAAGGATGAAACGGGTTGGGGCACTAGTGCAGTTCGTGCAGAGAATTTAGGAAATCAAAGCAAATAGATATCATTTTAATGGTGAAGCAGAGTAATCTTGCGATGCTTGATAGAAATCTTGCGAAACTATACTTAGTTCATCTTGAATAGGAACCTTGCAATGTTATACATGACAGAAATCCTATGATGTTATTCTTAGTTATCGTGCCTGTAGCTTATCTTGTCATCATGCTTATGTTTACTTTCAGTTTATTCATGTCATGTTATCTTTACCTATTTTTATGCTGAAAGTCACTAGGACTTACTCAGTCTTTATGACTGACCCGTTTTGTTTCGCCCCTTTTTCTTCCGTTCCCTCCCCCCCCCCCCAAGGTTCACAGGGTGGGAATACAGCTAAGTTCGGATCTTACCAAGCTCCAAGGCTTTTTCATGGAGGCTTGGATTGCTCTTGGCTATGGCTTGCTTTGCTTTAGTGGGGAATACTATATTTTTTTTTGTGCTTCTTTGTTTTTGAGCAAGACATATATTTTAGCTATGTATTTGGGTATCGGAAGTTGATGGGCTTTTATTGTAAATAAATCTATTTAATAAATGATTTGAAGTACTTCTACTTTACTTTCCATTGTTTTATATATGTTTGTCTTGTAATTCATCTGTTCCAGTACCCATAATGCTCCATTGAAGTTAAGGCATTCCCTTTGAGAGTGATCTTAACGGATGTGGGGTGTTACAGATTCCTTTGACAAAACATTCGCATTCGAGCCACGAAATGTCACACTTGGAATAGCAACAGATGGTTTCTGTCTGAATGCTTTTCTTACTAACCCTTACAGTTGTTGGCCGGTAATTGTAGTACCGTATAATCTTCCTCCGTCTATGTGCATGAAACTGGAGTTTTCAATGTTAACACTGTTGATTTCTAGGCCAAAACAACCGGGGAAGGATATTTATGTTTATTTAGAGTCGTTGGTAGACGAGTTAAAGAAGTCATGAGAAGGAGTTGTTACAATGATTCATCAAGTAAATCCGAGTTACAGTGAGAGCTAGGGTGTTGTGGGCGATCCATGATCACCCTGCTGTTAGGACTTTATCGGGATGTACAACTCACGGTTACTTTGCATGTCCCGTTTGTAGGGAAAACACTTGTTCTTATCATCTTCCTGAAAGTAAGAAGATGTGTTTTATGGGACATCGAATGTATCTTCCTAACCGACGTAGGTTTCGATACGACAAGACAAATTTCAACAATGAACAAGAACTTAGTCGTCCTAAAAGGCCATTGAATGGTTTTATAGTTGAAAAGAGAGTAGCGAATGTCAAAATGAAAATCGGTAAACACAAAGAAGAAGTTGGTCGAAAAAGGAAAAAGTCGGCCGTTGAAGAAGGTGACAATATTTCTGCTTGGTATAGGAGGTCTATCTTTTTTGATTTACCATATTGGAAAGCAAATATGATTTGACATAATATTGATGTTATGCATATGGAGAAGAATGTCGCAGAGCATCTCATCAGCACCATTATGGGCCATAAAGAGAAGTCAAAAAATGGAATCAATGCACGCAAGGATATGAAAACTATGGGTATAAAACAGAAGTTGTGGGTGAGGGTAGATCCCGAAACCAAAAAAACAATCATACCAAAGGCAAATTTCACCTTGAGCAAAGAAGAAAAAAATAAAATTTTGCACCATATTGAAAATTTTGAAAGTACCTAATAAATTCTCCTCTAACTTCCGCAACAACATGTGCATCAATCCTCTCGAACTAAGAAATATGAAGTGACATGATTACCATGTCATAATGCAACATCTGCTTCCGGTATTGCTTCAATATACTTATACACAACATAAGGATATACGAAATGCTATTCATCGTATTAGTCTTTTCTTTAACATTTTGTGCTCAAAGGTTATCAATAGGGAACACCTTATAAAAGCAAAGGCTATGTTGGTGGAAGCAATGTGTGTTTTTGAAAAACATTTTCCACCTGCATTTTTTGATATCAGTATCCATGTTATGGTTCATTTAGCCGATCAAGCATTGGTTGGTGGCCCTGTCAGATATAGATGGATGTACCATTTTGAACGGTAAATTACTAATTTCAGTTATGTACATTATTATTTCGTATAAATGGCTATCGTGTGCAAGTTATAATTGATCACAATCATAGGTTGATGAAAACGTATAAAGGGTATGTGCGCAACAAAAGATACATTGAAGGGTGTATTGCGGAAGGATATATCATACAAGAAGCTAGACTTTATTGCATGGAATATATCTCAAACGGAGGCTATGGCAACCATAAACATACCCGTGAAGCATTTTTAGACGAGGATGATGAGTTTGCTGGTGAGATACCTTTGAATAATGATAAAGATATAAGTTTAACCCAAGTGCAATTCGAACAAGTGCGTAGATGGGTCCTAAGTAAGTATGATGGATTGGATCCGTGGAAGGAATAAGTTCATGATGTAGGTTTCAAATTTCCATTTTTTAATTCAATTTATATACTCATTTAAATATGTGTTATCTACGTATAGAAGGTAGAACTCCTATGTGAAAAGCACTAAATTTCAACCACGAGGCAGATGTACAACTGTCGAAGTAGTTAAACCTTTTACTATATGGTTACGTAATGAGGTATTACATCAGCTACAGTATTTCACGTTTTTATAAGTTTGCAATACACCATCGTGAACATGCTTGATTTTTCTTCTTGTATTTTATGTAGTTGTTGAATTGCAGCGATGTAGACCCAACTCTTTGGCGGCTAATACACGGGCCGAATTTCACGACGCTTAGTTATACGAAGTACCAAGTGAATGGGTTTTTATTTTCCACGGAAATGTACGAAGACCATATGGTAACACAGGATAGCGGTGTATGCATGAGAGCAATTACAAAATTTAGAGCGAGTGGCGAAGATAAAAATTATAAGGAAGCAGAAACAACGTATTACAGAGTCATTCAGCAGATACTTGAGTTGGATTACATTGATTTCAAACAAACATTTTTTTTATTGCGATTGGGTAAAAGTCAAGGATAAGATCAATAGTTGCAAAATAGATCCCGCTTCAAACCCGATCATGGTTAATTTTGGAAAATTAAAGAACAGTAACAACGTGAATGATGAGCCATTTATTCTTGCATCAGAAGCGAGCCAAGTGTTCTACTCAAAAGATTTAGAAAATGACAGCTGTATGTGGTTTTGCATACACCAAAACGGTTGATTACAAATGTGGATGACATTGAGTCTCCTACCGTCTATCAATCAGCTTTTGAAGACAATGAAAAACTAGAAGATCTAACCAAACTCATGTGTTAACCTATGAATTGTTGAATGCTTTTTTTACCAGGGAATCATATGTATTTGGAATGTCGTGACTTACACTTTCTGATTGCAATCCATTATGCTTTTATTATTTCTTTTAACTATTTCATATTCATGGTGTATGCATGAGTGAAATTGTAATAGAGAACACGATTAGTAACAAATGTAAATAATATTCTTATTTATGGTGTTTATCATGATTCTTAATGTTGCTTCTATTTCGCAGGAAAATACGTTGCAAGATCCAACATCAACACATGCATCGTGTTCGAAAGATCAACAAGTTGAACAAAACCTACTTGGTATTCTAGTCTCAGAAAACACTCCAAAAATCGCTACTATGCTTGGTAAACTAGTACGATCTTATGTGCCGATCTCTTACACAGGTTGGGATAAAGTACCCAAAACATATAAGGACGACGTTTGGAACCAGTTGGTGGTAAATTTGTGAAAAATTGCATGTAAATGTTACAGTTTATTTTTACAGTCTCTGACTCTTAATTTTTGCAGAAAATGTATACGCTTGAGCCGCTTTCAAAGGAAATGTTTTCAAAAAGAATGGCCGAGGGTTTTAGGAGACACAAGAAAAACTTGAGAACAACTTATTATGACATTTTCGACAATGACGAAGAACGGATGAAACATTGTCCACCTTCAATTGCTCAAGATGATTGGAACGAGTTCATAAAGAATGAAGCAACACCTGAAGCAAGCGGAAGAAGGACGAAAGGCAAAAAAAAATAGATCCAGTCTAAGTTATGTCCACTATGCAGGACGTAAAAGTCACGCTAGAGTAGAACACGAATTGGTAAATTATTTGATCATTTTCTTTCAACAGTAGTAAAAAAACACAATTAAGGGAGAGAATATACATGAACTGAAATATATTGTAGATCATTGCATGTCCATCTGCAAATACAACCGTCGTCAAGTATGGGAGAAGACACACAGGAAAAAAGATGGTAGCATATCAGATGCCACATCTGCGTACATCGTAAGTTTTTACTTGTATTATGGTTATTACAGTTAACATCGAGCAGTCAATTGTTTGGACTTTCATTTCTGGCTTTCAGAATTTCCATAATTGTGATTAATTAGTTTCTCATGACATCTTCTTCATTACGTATTTTTATTGTTATGGTGCTATGTCTGGATTGAATTTATTCAGTTAAGTAACATACTATAGTTACAAGCTGTTACAAGTAAATGTTGGTGTAAACATATTTAATTTTTATCCCAGGATCAAACTGCCAAATTGAAGGAAAAGATCACCGATAGTGATGAAGAAAAATTGCCTGTTGATGAAGATATCTTATCGCAAGTGTTGGGTAAGGATACAAGGGGTAGGGCCGCGCTGTTGGGAGCATCATACCAAAGATGCATGTTAAGGCTTGTGTCATTGTACAGAAACGATTCAAACATGTTCGTGAAGACAATGATGAGTTGAAAATGAGGGTGGGAAGCTTGGAGGGTATGATGACTGATATGAAGGGTATAGTGGGAAATTTGTCTGGAAAAATGAAGATTCTGATCAACATGGTAGGAACTTTGACTGATCAAGGAACTCAGGCACCATTAACCACGTTGGATGGAGGACGCAGAAGTACACACATCAGTGCATCAAAGGGTGTTCCTTCTCCGATCCAAGATACGATCAATGCGGTGAACAATCAACGATGTGAAATTCTCAACTCTGATCTAGACATAATAGCAACAGGTATGTTTTATTAATAAAATCAAAGGGTGTTGCATATTTTATTGCACTCTGATCTAAAGCGAGTGCTTAAAGTCTAATGGATACATACTCCAGTTTTCCTGTTTTAATAAAATTAAGCATATTTTATTAATACCATCCTTTGAAATTCTTGACTTTATTGCAACAGGTACTATCTGTCGAGATCCTACGTCATCCAGATGCCATGGTATTCCTATACCACCTACACATGAAAAAGTTGTTTTGGACAGTATACCGCTACCAGATGAGAAAACCTCCAAACTGAATCATCAATTTGCAGAGATCTTTGATGAAGTCGGAGTGGGTGGGTTTGTGTGTCATGTGAAGTCCCTGATTCACTATCTTTAGATGTTGGACCAGGTATATATAATTTTACACTTGACTCTTGGTTTACTTATGAAATAAGAATTCCATGACACTTGTGTTTGCATTAGTTTCATGAACTCTCTTCGATGGCATACACATGAGACACGATATGCACATACGAATATTATTTGCTAATGTTTTTACAAATTGATTGATCCGCTGATAATTCATGTGCGTACATCTAGCTTATGCTTATCAACGCAAGCTTTGAAACATATAAATTTTGTACATTCAATATCAGCCTCTGCTCATCATTGCTTTAATTTACAGCAACGTGGACCACAACACGATCAGCACGCTCAATCTTCCCGGTCCGATCCTGTAGTTTTATCACCTTTTTTTTCTTTGATTAAATTTGCTACTTTCAATAACCAGCTCAGTTATATCAGACTTTGTAATTAGATGAAACATCTGTGTCAGTTTCCGTTTAATAATTGTATGACACTCTATAAATTGTGTTATGAAAATTCTTGTTATGCTTTGTGTATAATTTGTGCTATATATGCTTTGTGTAAATTGTGATATGGTCTGTGTTATGGAAAATATGTGTTGTAGTTTCTGTTTTTATATATATATATATAATATGTATATATATACGTATATATAATAAGATATGGTTTAAGACCGTGTCTACCTGACATCATAGATACGGTCTAAAACCGTTTCTAAAATATATTAAAGCAGCATCCATCGGAAATTAGCTACGGTTTACATTCGTATCTAGTTGCCCTTTAGATATGGCAGCGAGCCGTTTCTATTTTACCTTTTGATACGGCTACGTTGCGTGTTAAATTTTAAGTTAGACACGGCCTATAGCCGTATCTAATAATTAGACACGCCACTTTTTGATACGGCTTTTTACCGTGCCCAAGAGCTTTAGATACGGCTAAAAACACAGCCTAATCAGCAGATATGATGTAGTGAACCTTACACGGTGGAACTGCCAAAAAAAAGTAATTTTAATAAGTTCAGTAGAACAAGAAACTGATGCTTGGAATAAGAACAAGAAGTTTTGCATATAGCATAGGCATATATGGAATAGTAGCTGCTAACGTTCAATCAGTAGCTCATCAACTGGTTCGCCACAGGAAAAAGGTTTTTCTTTTTTATTTTATTTATTTATTAGCATTGTATGCAGTTGTAACTGTGTTATCATTGTAGTCATTAAACAAAACATGATAGTCTCCTAACCAGAACAATAAAAGATATAATATTACCGAATTATTTAAGCACCACTCATACCAAGCCACAAAATTAGTTCAACTTCGATGATTGTTCAGTAAATATTTACTGCTGAAACGTTAAATATGTTGAACAACTTCACAGTTGAAGCATTTTCCTCATAAAATTAAAATTAAATCACCTGAATAGTAGTTCCCAAGTGTATAGCATTCGATGCTTCGTGGATGAGATCTGCAGCATGCAACCCCAATATGTGAACTCCAAGAATTTCTTCAGTGTCAGGCCTATATATTAAGTGCAGAAGCGTGATAATATAAGCTATTAAATTATCGTATACAATCTATATACATAAGATACTTAAAACTGAAATGGAATCAAACAAATACAACCACAAAAT
Organism: Allium sativum; assembly: GCA_030737875.1. NCBI lineage: Eukaryota > Viridiplantae > Streptophyta > Magnoliopsida > Asparagales > Amaryllidaceae > Allium > Allium sativum. The sequence goes on from CM060925.1 coordinate 317,065,202, forward strand.
GTGTATCTATTTGATTATTTGTTAATCATGCACACACTAAAGAAATATATGTTACTTAAGAGTACTAGTAAATGTAAACTCTGGAGTAGTAATACAAATTACATGCAATTAAATGTATTTAAACAGTTTTATGTGAGCATATGAGGCAAAGTACAACATAACATATGGTACTTTGTGCGATATTATGTACAAAATATATTATTTCGCTATTAACGATCAGTACATGCAATTGATATTTCATTACTACCAGATTCACAACTGAGAATACCTGATATACCACACCAACAAAATAGTGTATAAAACTAAAAATGGGTTGATTTAACCGAATTGCACTGAAAATAAAATTTAAGAGGATGTGGACCATGAGCTATAGCGAGTTTAGAGTGTAAAAGAAAAAGGGAAACATTACCATAATATCATAGGTCATTACTCTAAACAAAAGAAATCATTAGCCACCAAAACATATGAAAGAAAAATTGATGTAAAACTTAGTATAGTGGCATTTGTCCAGAATTAATGACTTAATAAGATTATTAATGAGTCTAAATAACTCTGAAGAAGACTGACAAATTATACTATATCTAATAACCTATAATGTTTTTAGCATTTCAAGTATTAAGTACGGAATACAGTGTACTCAACGAAAATCAAATTGTATGATTCTCATAATTGAACCCAACAACTTGGGTTCCATGTAAATGGCGTTGTTTCTATAAATGGTAAAAAGATATTATAGATCCAGCGCCACACTGCAATAAAAATCATAGCAAGTGTACTTTTCTTGGGAACTAATCGTACATGTTTTCTGTTTTGCTGTTTTGGTTCTCCTATACTGGAACTGTAATTCATTTGGAATTTTAACAACTGTTTCTATTTAACGATCTTAAGTTAGCACATAAATCAGATTTAGCTTTGGTACATTAGAGTTTGGATGCTCTCAAGGCAACGAAAACTGACATGGAACTAATTAAACGTTACCTTAGCTAATCCATCTCCTCCATTTTCTGCTAGAGCTTTTGTGTTACCCTTAAAACTTGTTTTAGCAATGCTTACTTCAAATCCCTCTTTCTTAGCCCTTTCTCGTGCTTGAGGCTATAGATATACTTCGATTATCACACGATTTATCATGCACTGACATGAATTCATGAGTAAATAGCATGGATGTATCATCAAATAGATTAAATACAAGAAAAGCTCTGTTCTGTTTATATACTATTCAATGTCAGTTTTAGGATGTCACAAGTATCAAATAACAATAAGAATATATTAATGAGTGACAACGTTTGCTTGAAATACAAAGTGCAGATTCGCAGTTGCTGACTATGAGTTTCTAATACAAGTGCTAGCTACACTAGCTTTAAATTTTTCGTAACATTAAATAACAAAAAGTTCTTCCTATATCTTTTATATTGCTTTGATACCTGTTTAACTGTTAATCGACGCATACATCAGGTTTGTGTGAATGTTGCTTGTGAATAAAAATATTCAAGGGAGGATCATGTGTGCATTAACATTCAGGAACTTTGGTTACTGAAATACAAGATGCATCAGTTCTATCAAATGGTTCCTAAGTGACAGACATATATATCAAATGTTATAAGAGTATTTCTACTAAATTTCAAAAGGCTTGGTTTGAAAAAACAGAGAAAAGAATATTGTATATGCTTACTTTTTTAAACAATGAGAAATGAACATCTACCACAGCTAGCTCACTAGATGCATAATTCAAACTAGTACAAATACGGGGCTTGTGAGGTAGGAAAAATGTTAACAGCCTATTAAATGCTACATATTAACATTCAGTTATACCTGAATGTTTAAACAATTGTACAATCCAAACTGAGACAAAATTTATAAACAAAATTAAAAATAAGAAAGAAACAAAGTTAATCAATCAAGTAATAAATCATACCTGAAATGAAGATAACTATGAAAACCTAATTTTACAAACTTCCTGGATAGAAATTTGGTTTGCACCTGATGCATAGAACAATACCATCAGCAAATGGATGTTCAAGTATGCTTATTGTAAATCATTCTAATGCAATTTTGATATTACAATACTACAAGGTGACTTTTGTGTTCCATCTCACAAATTTTAGCTTGAAAACAACATTTATAATATAACTACACACATTATTAAATCTAATTTGCAGCTCCCTATCTCAACATTTCTAATATTATCGCAACCCAAATGCACCAACAAAACTAACCGAACAACAGAGAGGGAAACTCACCCAAAGCCGAACCTGCTACAGCAAACAAGAACACCACAGAAAACCAACCTTAACACGACGATAACATCCAAGCCCAAAAAAACCTCACTTAGACACCATGAACACAGAAGATTTTGGGCAAACTCCTACCTAACTGAGCAGCGTTGATCCCAATACCGGATCCAGACTCAAAGAGGGAAGCTGTAAATACAAGCTCAGCACAAAGAGAGGACTAGAAGCTAATAGAATGAAGTCCAAAGAATAAACGGGTCTGGTGGCAAAGCAAGATTAAAAAAGAATGGGGAACTCACGCGCAAAGGGGGCAAAATCGACAATGAAGAGGAACCAAAGAAGGAAGCGACCAGGATGCTTAAAGTGAAGAGGTGGCAGCTGCTTGAGGAAAATTGTTTAAACAAACAAGGATAAATACACCACGATGGACATGAGAGATAAGGAGTGGAGGAAGATTAAATGAGGCGATAGATAGAAATGGTCAGATGATAAAAGAACTGAGAAGAAGTGGAGGCAGATGCAAAACCCTTGTCCCGATTAAACTACAATTTTAAGCATGTTAATTCGCCAAAATCAGTAGATTCAAAAGGAAAAACATCAGTTATGTTGAATAAGTCGATTATGAAAGAGAAACAAAAAACATTCAGTCTCAATCTCATAATTACAGCTAAATCAAGAACCAAAACTAACAGGAAAAAAAACTTACAAAAGATGCAAAGGGAAGACAACTTCACTGCGACGTATACCATGAAGATGGAGTAGCCCGAGCGAAGGATGACGAAAAAGAGGAAAAAATGAAGCGAGAGTACCAAGGGTTTAAAAAGAAGTAGGTGCGAACGACAAGGGTAGGGAAAGTTGCTACTAATGGTGTGGGCATAAAAGGGATGGAAGGGCATGGGTGGAGGCAGAAGGCGGAAGGGGAAATAGAAGGCGAAGGGCGCAAGATTTTTTGAGGAAGGAGGAATTGGGGATTTTGATTTTGACATACAGACGAGAACTGAAGAGGTCGGCCGATAAAAGGCACTAGAAATGCGAATTACGTGACAGCCAAATTTTCTGTTTTATCGCCCTTAAGTTTCATTGTTTTGCATTTAACATGACTGTCAGTTTTCCATCGGTTACAATTAAAATTTCACCAACACTTAGACTAAAAATTATAATTTAGAGTTAATAAATAAATTTTTATATTAAATATAAATATAATATGAATTTCTTAAGAATTGATTTTTACTAAAATATTAAATATTACTGATTAATAATAGTTATTATTAATTATTACCTATTTCTTCAAAGTTATAGTTGAATTCCAACTATTAAAAGTTAATTATTATGCAAATGTTATTGATTATAGACTATTAAATATTTAATAGTAAATTTTAAAAGTAACTATTATTTACTAATCATCAATTAAGCAATTTTTATCTAATCTAATAGTAATTAAAAGTAATTGGTATTAATTTGTAAATTTATTATTGAATATGAATTATTCTTAAATGTTAATATTACTAATTATTAAATATAAGTTGTTATTAATATTTAATAGGTCTCTAATACAAGAAATAGAAAAAAGAGTTATTAAAAATAAGTTTAAATAACTTTCTAATTTAACTATTAATTATCAGAAATTAATTACTATGTATTAGTTATTACAACATACAAAAAAAAAAGTTGTGATATATATGTTTATTACAACGGTGATTTTTTCACAATTGTAAAAAACATTTATTACAACAGTGCATTTTGCACAGTTGTAAAAAAGCATTTATTACAACTGTACTTTTTGCATAGTTGTAAAATTAAAGTTGTAGTACGGTGTTTTTGTTGTAGTGTTAGAAACTAATAAGATATTTCCTGAAGCGAGATGGTTATCATATGTGGACTTTCTTACAAAATGAGTTTGGAATAAAAAGAAAAAGAAATAGACAATGAGAAAGAAAGGTGAGAAGATAGGCAGAATATATTATGCTCATCCAACGGCAGGGGAAATATTTTACATGCGTATGTTTTTAAATATTGTCGCAGGTCTTACATGTTATGCCGATATAAGAACCGTTGATGGAGTATGTTATGACACCTTTAAAGCAACATGTGTTGGTTGAGGACTGTTAGAGGACGATGGAATGAGGCATTAACAGAAGCACGTCATCGGGCATCACCCTCATCTTTACGTGAAATGTTTGCAACATTATAGTTGTTTTGTTAGATCTCAAATCCGGTTCAATTATGGAATAATCATTTGGAAGCGATGTCAGAAGACATTGTATGGCGTAACCATAATTTAAATGGAACTAATAAAGATCCACCAAACAATTAGATGAAATCAATGATTGCAAAGGAAATAGATATGATCTTGACTAGAAATAATAGGTCCGTAAAAGAGTTCTTGCCAATATCTGAAGTAGACATGTACTCAGAGGACGTGTTTGTTAACAATTTAATTAACGAAGGGGTAGGGTATGACAATGAGCTATTGAAGGAGGTAGTTCAAAGATTGCTAATGTTACTGAATAAGGAACAAAGAAATGTGTTTGATGTCATACTGGAAGCAGTAAACATTGGATCTGGTGGGTTTTTTTGTATGTGGTAGTGGGGATACTAGGAAGACATTCTTGTGGATTACGATTATAAGCAGCCTAAGATTTGAAAGCAAGATTGTTTTAGCTGTAGCATCTTCAGGAATTGCTTCTTTATTTTTTCTTGGAGGAAGGACCGCGCGTTCAAAATTTAAAATTAATGCCCACTAATTTGGATGATAATTCAACTTGTGACATATCCAAACAGTCCAACTTAGCATATTTGCTTCGAAAAACTGATTTGATAATATCAGATGAAGCACCTATGATGCATCGTAATGCGTTGGAGGCTTTTGAAAAAAGCTTAACTGATATTGTTTCTACTAGCTCGATTGATGATAATACGAAATTGTGTGGTGGGAAGACTATTTTGTTGGTAGGGGACTTTAGACAGACTCTTCCTGTCATCCCTAAAGGAACCAGGAAAATGATCATACAATCTGCAATTAAACAATTTTCTTAATAAAGAATTATACAATTTTATTGTTTCTACAGGAAAATCGGCTCGCAGGCCACGAGCCGATAAAAGCGGCTCGCGCCTGTTGGGAGATAACAAAGATATCCCCCAACATGTTACGGGTCGTAGCGTTACGACCCGTAACGCTGTTGGAGATGGTACACCGTCTATTTATTCTCGATTAACCATATATTTCGTATATATTTCGTGTACATTGTTCACAACAATGTTTAGTTTCTCTGTTCACTAACAGTAGCACCTAAGCATTACTTCAATTTTCTTGCGAGTAATTTATATCCTTTTTTATACGATTTCTTCACTGTGTGCATCACTGACTACGTACACAAGAAATTGGATTGTCAAGACAATGACAAGTCCATGTTCTTAAGAAGTCTGTTTTTTTTTACTTAGACATTTGTTTTTGTTATTTTGTATTTTTATTGCTTTAATAAAGAATTACATCGTGTAAATTGTTATTTCCAGAATGCAAACAATGCAATGCAAATGGTTGAAAATAAGTCCAACGCACGCACCACTGGTAACGAGTCTGAGCAGCTTTGTAGAAGCAATTTCTGTTTATTGGATTATATGATGTCTTATTTGTTGAACAGGTGTATGGATGTGTGGACGGTTGCTTCCATATCAGCTAAATGTTTACTTTTCTTCGGTCTTTTCAGTGTTGGTGGTCATGGTAAGCTTTAAAATATCTAACATGAATTCAATTGTATTCATATGTGTCACTTCTGACAAACATACTTTGTTCATTATACAAACATCTGAATAAACCTTGTGAGTTAAACCATTTTTTCGTCTTCCTTTCTATAATTTACAGCTGGTTACGTTCTGAATTTTATACTTGTCTGCTTAGCAGTATGTCTCTCCCATGGCAAATTAATGCCAAAATTGTTATGATTATTTTAGTAAGTATTTAGTTTTCTTTTTCTTCCTTCTTTATAGTTTTACGTTTTGTGAATTGCAATGGGCTCGTGCTGTTTATTTATACTTGTAATGGTTACTTAATATATTATATATGAAATAGGATCAAGAACACCCCAAATAGTGTAGCACCTCTTTTAACCCCCTAATTTCCACCACACAATCATGTTTCTCTCTCCACCCACTAACTCTCTCTCCCCCCACTAGTTATTTAATAATAAATAAGTGGCTCTCATTAAAGGGTTTTAGGAGTGCTACAAATTTGGGGTGTCATGGAACCCTCCTCATTATATATCCGTAAAAGAATTAATGAATGAAAATGCTTTGATTTATTTCTGTTTTGATTATTTGTACAGAAATGTTTTGATAGCAGAACAGACAAAGTGTAAGCGAAAAATACTGTTATTGAAAAACTGAAAAATAAAGGTAATGTACAGAGGTGTATTTATAATGTGTAAATAAACAGATTTGGGTCTTTATTCTTTTAAGGTCCATCTTGCATCAGAGAAATAGTTGGCCTTGGGTTTCGGCCTTTTGTATGACTGTCGTAAACTTGATCTTTGTGAACTGACATTTCCTTTAATCCCCCCCACCCCCCCAAATCAGTGCTAGGGCTAGGTTTTTCATGTCTTCTACCAGAGCGATTTTGTGATTTCATCTTCAGTCTATCCTCTCTTCTGCTGGAAATCGTCAGTTTCTTCGTCTTTATGGTCTCTGAGCTAATGGATCTGTTTGATTGAGAGGCGCTTGAGCTCTTTATATCTCTGGTATGTTGATTGTCTTCAAATTTCTCGTTTTTATCATCAAGTTTGTTGTTTTGCTTCAGATCGGGCTTTTTCATGACAGCTTTGTCTTCTTTGCTGCAGATCTTCGTGACTTTCAATAGTTCTCTGAACTTGACGAAGTTGGTGTAGGATAGACGTTTGGTGAGAGTAACGGCTCTCTGGTAGGTAGCAGGTAAGTGTGGCAGGTAGCAGGTAAGTGTCTAACTTCTAAATTCCCTTTTGTCACTTGCTCTCTTACGAAGTAAAGATCTATTTCAACATGTTTGGTCCTTGAGTGTAGAATAGGGTTAGCTGACATGAACACTGCACTCTGATTGTCACACCATAGTATAGATTGTTTTGACTTTATGTTTAGTTCAGAGAGTAAGGACCTTAACCACATCATTTCTGATGTTGCATTAGCAATACTTCGATATTCTGCTTCAGTGCCTGATCTTGATACTGTTGATTGTTTCTTAGAACACCATGATACTATATTATCACCAATGTATATGCAGTATCCACTAGTTGATTTTCTATCATCTGGATCCGAGGCCCAATCTGCATCTGTATACCCTGTAATAGTGTAATTATTGCATGCTTTGAAAGTGAGTTCAAGGTCTATAATTGCCTTTAGATATATTAGTATCATTTTAACAGCTTTCCAGTGTATATCCAAAGGGTCCTGCATGAATTGACAAACCTTGTTAACACTGTATGATATATCGGGTCTGGTAATTTTTGCATATTGTAATGCACCAACTACACTTCTGTATTGTTTTATATTGTGTATAGGTTCTCCCCTGTGCTTAGATAATGTCTGACTGCTGACCATTGGTGCTGGTTGGCCTTTAGCTTCCTCCATTTGAGTCTTTGCTAAGAGTTCACCAATGTATTTCTTTTGAGACAGTGTTATTTCTGCTGATGATCTTGAATTTACCTCTATTCCAAGGAAATAATTTAGTTCACCTAGGTCTTTGACAGAGAATTGATTGTCTAAATATTGTACAAGGTTGTTTACTTCAGTGCTGTTATTGCATGTAATTATTAGATCATCAACATAGATAAGAATATAGATAGTGCAGTTGTTATAAGACTTTATAAAGAGTGAATTATCAGATTTGGTAAATTGGAAACCCATATCACTCAAAGTGGATTTCAACTTATCAAACCAGACCCTAAGGGCTTGTTTTAGACCATAAATTGCCTTCTGAAGCTTGCATACGAGTCTAGGATCTTTAATATACCCCTGGGGCTGTTCCATGTACACATCCTCATTAAGAATTCCATTAAGGAATGCATTATTAACATCAAGTTGCCTAAGCTTCTAACATCTTCTTATGGCAATAGATAATATTACTCTAATAGTTGTAGGTTTGACTACAGGAGAAAATGTTTCCTTGTAGTCAAAGTCTTGCTGCTGTGTGAACCCCTTTGCAACTAGTTTGGCCTTGTATCTTTCTATAGACCCATTTGACTTTCTTTTGATTTTATAAGTCCACTTACACCCTATGATGTTCTTGTTTTGAGGGGGTTCAACCAGTTTCCATGTTTTATTTTGCATCAGTGCTTGATATTCATTGTCCATAGCTTTAACCCATCTACTGTCAGTTTTTGCTTGATCATAGTAGCATGGTTCTTCGTGATCCATAAGTGCAGGATATACTTTGGGCTTGAAAATACCACTTTTTACCCTTGTAATCATTGGATGAGATGGTTTTTCTTGAGTTTGAGTGTCAGGTGGCTCTTTTTCACTGATTTCTGGTTCATTGTTACTTTCATCCTCATTCTCCTCATTGTTGATATTGTCCTCATTGTTGTATGGAATAGGTGACATGTTGGGCTGTGTTGATGGTTGAACAGTATCATTGTCAGGTGATGTTGTTTCTTCATGCACCATTTTAGGTTCACCTGTGTAACACCCTGTAATTCTGTAATACTAAGATTCACAAATCAAGGCAGAATTAAATATTAAAATCAAAATCAAGGGAAACGGGCTGCGCCATTACGTTCGTCTCGGAATTCTGCATGAAATAGAGTCCAAGTTTGCGTTAATCGGAGTCCGTATGAGGAAGATATGGCCTCCGGAAGATTCGGTGAAGTTTAAATTTCAAAACAGGTCAGAAAAGCGAATTCAAATTCAAAATCGGACCCAGATTGGGCTGGGCGGGAATTTTCCCTCCCAAGGCACCCAGGTCGACTGGGTAGTCGACCTGGGGGTCGACCCCCCCTTTTCCAGCTTTCTGAACCTGATTCGTTTCTCTGGATCCGGACGCCATTCTGACCAGATTCGTTGACTTCTACACTATATAAACAGCCTTAGTCTCCTTCTCTATTCACAATTCTTTTCTATCCTTATGCTGCCTCTGAGAAAATATATAAATAAGTAATATATAAAATAAATCAAGACGAGGAAGTGCTGCTCAAGTTGTCAAGAGGAGGTTCGAATCAAGATTAAGGCTTCAGAATGAGAATCAAAGGCTAACTCAAACGATTTCGAGCAACGTCGCACGAATCATAGCATCGCCATCTTTCTAATCTAATCTCAGTAAGTCAGTTACTTCTTAGATTTGAACGTTTTCTCTGTTCGTGACATGAAATTAAAGGAATAAAAGAATATGCCAAATCTTTCTATTCGAATCTGTGCCTATATCTTTGGACTTAATTAAGAACTGTTGTGATTCGATGACCGATAAGACTGTGACTATGAAACTATGGACCTTAAAACTATATGCCTCTTTGACTATGAACATTGCCTCTGACTATGGACATTGCCTATGACTATGAACATTGCCTATGACTGTGACTGTGACTATGAGAATTATTTCCTTGACCATGAACACAAGCCTATGCCTTTGATTAGGAAACATAAACTATTGCCTATGACATAACAAGAACAACTGTGATTCATAACTAGGAAAGTTTTGCTTAAGTTTTGTGACTGTGAAATTGGGTCTAAACCTGATTTTCTATTCTGTCTGTTCTTGGTTTTCTTTGGTTTTAGACCTTGGGAATTTACCTATTAAGTTAGGTCTACCCATGTTCTTGAACCTACGTCTCTATTCTGTCTATTCTTGGTTTTTTGGTTTTAGACCTTGGGAATTTACCTATTAAGTTAGGTCTACCCATGTTCTTGAACCTACGACGTTATTCAACCCTTTTTATGTCAATAGATTTTCAGACCTATAGGCCTTCGATGCTTTAGATCAATTTCAGTGAAATTCGTTAGGCCTGTAATTAGTAAATTGTCATCTTATGCCCGTTATTATGTCTATCTATTTCAAAGCAATCTTTGGTTCGTTCCCTATTTTCTACGAATCTAGATTTATCTATAATCTAGGTTGAATCACGATTATACGAACGGTGGGAATACGATTTGGGTAAAATATGAAATTTACTATAGCATGTTCATAGAAATGCAAATTGACATGAATTATAGGATGTATAATTTGAATCTAGTATTGACTTGTAAATCTAGCATTTACATGAACTGTGAACTAGAATAATAAGTCTAGTTTGACATGAACCGTAATTAGAATGTTAAATCAGAATTGGATTAGCTAATTTGGCATGATAAGTATATTGGCATAAATTTGAAATAGGCCATAATTGGGAGTACTTATCAGGTTTAGCAAAATCATGGTTAGTGACACTTAATTTGGTATAACTTACATACCAAAAAGCATAAGTATGACACAGAGGGGAAAATGGGCCATAATAATAAAGGTTGACGATTTTCATTAGAAGAGTAATTAGGAAATAAGTAAATTAGGAATAATTTACTTATAGAATTTGTCCTAAATGAGAAAATATAAATTTAGACAAATTAAAGGTTTATTAACGACATCTCTTTTAATAACACACCAGAAAGTTCTAGGGTGACAGAGAGGATAGTGTCTAGGCTTGAGTTTGGAAAATACAAGTTTCCTGCTCTCCCTGGCTATCCCTAACTGATCCGACGGACGGGATGGTTGCTTTCAAAACATGATTTGGAAATTAATCAAAACCCTTTGAACTTAGAAAACATGAATATGCCTAACCCGAGGTTAGACTGAGTTGCGATGTAAACCTGCCGGGAACCAACCGGCATATCCAGTATTCGCAACAATATCTGTCTAATGTGAGTGGTAGTGGCTTTAATTTATTCAGTTAAAGCTAGAACAAGAATGGTAGGGTTAAGTTAACTAATACACTTAACCAATTCAACATGATAACCAGATCGGTGAGTGGGGTTAGGTTCTTAACACAGTTAAGCTAGAATGGGAGGGTTAAGTCTATAGGAACACTCAACCAACTTAACACAGTTAAGCTAGGATGGGAGGGCTAAGTCCATAGGGACACTTAACCAACTTCACATGGTAACAAGACAAGATTTGTAGGGGGTAAGTAACTAAGAAAACACTTAGCCAAATTAACATGTTAACTAGACTAGAAGGTGGGGTTAAGTAAAGTTAATACACTTAGCCAAATTAACATGTTAACTAGTCTAGAGGTTGGGGTTAAGTAAAATTTAATACACTTAGCCAATTTGATATGTTAGCTGGGCTAGACCGTAGGGTTAACTAAACTTGAACACTTAACCATCAGATTGTGATAAAGGAATAGGGTTAAGTCTAAAACATGAAGGGATAATACTTAACCATTAATAACATGTTAGTTAAAACAGACGGGCAAGGTTAAGTTAAAAAGGAACACTTAACCAATACAGGGTGAATGGGTAAGTAATAAGAAATACTTAACCAATATAACTTGGTTTGTGATGGGGTTAAGTCAACATGGATTACTGATAACACTTAACCAGTTTAACAGGATAAATGAAGAGGGTTAAGTTAGCTTGAATTGACTAATGACACTTAACCAATCCAAATTGACGGGAAAGAGAACTAAGTAGTAAACCTTAGTTAAGAAAACAACGATTCTGGAAACTAAGTGGTAAACCTTAGTTAGTAGAACTAAGAGGTAATTCTTAGTATAACACGGGAAGGAGCGAATGTCCGTCTGAGTAAAAAGAAGGCTCCAACGAATTGGGTTACGAAGCCCGAGGCTTCGAGGGGACGTGAGGGTACTCTTGGTATCCCTCTGTGAGGCTGCAGATGATCCTCCTGGGCTCACAGAGGTTAAGGTCTGCGTTAGAAGAACCAAGGGTATGCTTCGGTTGCAAAATATGGCAACCTAAAGACTAGGATGGACTAGCGTGATTCAGCGAGAAAAACGGTAGCCCTGTGATAGTGACTCGTCGTCTACCATCCATCTTCAGTCAATCGAGATACGTGAAGTGGAAAGGCGGAGAACTCCAAAAGACCATATACTTGCTATCTAGTTATGGGTGAGGATGGCCATAGGATAGTGGGGCACCGGGGGCCTGCGTATAGTTCTCATTTTTCAAGGTGTGCCTTTCATTAGTTGAGGGAGGGGTCAAGTGGGACCATAGCCACTGGAATAAAAACAGACCTTAGCATCTGCATCGGCAAATATCTGAAAGCTCTCGACCGAGTTCTGTATTCCTTGATTTGCCCTGCCACAGGACTCGGGCCGCACATTACAGGACATGTGCATCTAGACAAGCGATAACGATTCGCGATACATGCGTGGGGAAGTGTAGGAACATATACCACTCTAGGTAGTGTGTCCTAGGCTTGGGGGCATCGTTCGACAGGTAGCATAATCCCTAGTTGGACTAGGTGGCATAAACCCTGAATCCGAGAAGCGTTCAGCAGATAGCGTAAACTCTAGTTAAATCTAGAAAGCACTTGGTAGAAAACCCTAGATTAGATCTAGGTAACAAATAATAAATGTATGCCTGAAGGCGATGGAAAATACAGGGATTGGGATCACGTTATCCGAGACGACCCGAACTTCCCCGGTAAGGAAAGCACGGATAGAATTGAGGACAAGACAAAATAGAACACATACAGAAGAACATTTCATTGTTATTACAACAATTCCATCAGATACAAGAATATACAGAGTAAAAATGAATAAATTACATTCGACAAATATCAGATATTTAAATTACATTTAAATACATCGCAGCGGAAAATAATACAAAAGCACAACTGAAAGTGATACACGGATACAGAGCTTTCCGAGCATCGTTCCAGCTGTAAATCAGGACCCTGTGAATATAAATCTGCAAAACCAAAACTACTAGCTGCCCGTGTGGAAAATAGGGGCACCCAGAGTTTAGGTTAAAACAATAAACTCCAGGTCAGTCATCTGACTGGTGTGAGAACTAAAACAGTTACTAATATTGGTTTTAAAGTTAGGTAAATCAAGGGACCACGCCGTATAACACGGAACAGGTTTCCTCCCAAGAATACCAGTGCATAGAACAAACAGCGCAATGCTAAATAAAGAAAAATGAAGCTGTTATAAGACCCAGGTCCCATCACACAATGCAACGCAAGCCGGAGGATAGGGTTTTTCCTTATAACAGCCAAAGCATGCTTGATACGTTTAAAACACATTATTTGATACTACAATAAGTGTATAGTGTCAAAACAATTTTCAATCATAAATATCAATCATAGGCGGCATGGGTACCATCTATCATGTCGCCATACTAGTTCTACAATTAAAACCGCAATACACGTATTGGAAATTGGATTTCCGTCATGAGTCGAGGCAAGGGGCAAGCTCCTCTCCGCGTTCGAGACACTCTAGCAAATGTCCCAGGACCCCACTTTGATCCTTGGAATCGGCTGGGCCGGTCCTCTCTTACTTTTGAGGATTAGTTATTCCTGAACACACGTTTCCCGGTCCTTACAGACCTATATCCGAGGCGCCTCGTATCCAACAACCACACAGGTGAAAAGTATATAAATGTCAGGGCTGGTAGGTCACTGACACCACCCTAGCTAGAAAGAAACGTCGTGCTCTCCCAACGGTCCATCTCCCGTTTTTGACTAATACCGAGGTGTGAGGCTCGCGAATTCACGTTATACACAAAGCTACGCCACACAGGCCGTGCTTTGATCATCAACCACAAGACTTTGCTTTTCAACAGAAGCCTTGATCAATTGCCACTTACGCATGCCACACTGGCAATTCACTCCATGCGACTGATATCCATCGATATACAACCTCTGAGCTCGTACGTCTCAGAGAAGGGCGTTAAGCAAGAGAATAAATTCTCCGCTGCCAAACAGATGTATATTTAATAGAGATCAATCAATACAGAATAAAATCCAATGTCAGACACACAATCCATTTACAAGTTCGTTCTGGGTCTGAACGAAACCGGAGGCACTTTCCTCGCATATCCATCGATCTTCAAGTACGTCTGGACGATCACCAACTGTTTCCCTCATCTTGGGTGTACAGCCCAATCAAGATCATCAGTAATCACCCAAACGATGTGAAGACTTCCGGTCTTCAACCACCGTCTTCATCTTCGACATCTCGTCGAATCGGTTATTCAGAATGGGTATAAACCCGGCCTTTTTGAATAACCCACGTATATGATAAACAAATGTTACACAAACACAACAAACGCCTCATTCCAATTCAGAATATTCTTTTATTCACAAAATCACATTCTTAGGGAAATGTTCCCATTAATTTTATCCAAGATAAATTCTTCTAAATTTATCGTATAATCTTCCTTTGGATATCATTTCAAACTAGTCGGGATTAGCGAACCACACCGAAGTAATTATTTGTTTTATTTCCCAATCCCAACCTATATATCCCATGGAGCAAAACTGGTGATACTCCATATCTAACACCACGGTGTTATCGGTAAAATTAATTACCATTTCACGTTCAAATCTAAGTAAAGATTTAACTATCGCTTTGGAGCAAAACTGGTGATACTCCACTCTCGATCACTTTTCAGATTTGATAATTTAAATTATCAATTCACTTTTTAATCTAATTAAAGATTCATTAAAACTCCATTTAGTTTTAATCTTCTCAAAAATCAATATTATGTCTTTAACTGGGTTAAAGAACCAATGTCTTCTAAAACACGATTCACGACAAACCCAAATCACATTTGATATTAAATACAAGGCTCTGAATAGAAAATATATCGGCTTATATTCAATATCAAATTCTGAAACCAACATATATCGTATTGGCAATAACGATATAAAATATATCTTTCAAATTCCCATAACAATATCTGTATAGTCACGCAACATCGAAATATCCCGAAGATAATTTCGATTCAACCCTAGTCCAATCCACGTATTGGGAATATTGATTATTTTTAAAATCACTTTCAAATTCAATTTATTTATTTCACAAATAAATTGATTTTTAATTCTAGTTCAAAACTAGTTCATTTCGACAAAAATCTATTTTTATCATTTCAAATGTGGAATTCTTCATCCCAGTTCTTTCCAATTCACATATTATGATTTTACACAAATTATTAATATTTTTAATAATTTTATCAAGGCCCGTACAGTCGATTTCCAACAACGGCCATCGGACTGCACTTACATCGACCTTTTTCAAATTTGATTTGGACATAATTCCAAATCCAACCGTTAGATTTCAAATTTCTAATATTCATTGGAAAGCTCTTTTCGATACGAACCCAACGGTTCCGGTTTTAGGAGAATCCGACGGTCGGATCTCCCGCAACGTCAATTCGAAGTCAATGGTCGAAATATACGAACTGCCGCGGAGCGGCGCGTTCTATTCAGGCCATTATATATATAATATATATATATTATATATATTTCGTCAATTGCCTTTTAACACGTATTTTATAAATCGTTTTAACTTCGTTTCAAAACCATTTCAACACTATTTCAATTTCTAATCAAAACTGAATATTTTATATCATTACTATATAAATGATAATATTTTCAAAACGTTATATTTTGAAATCACTTCTTTTCTATATTCATTATAAAAACGAATATAGTCGATATAAATATCGTTCACGTCAAAATAGCGCAACTCTAATCAACACGGCTTTATATATTTCAATAGATCCGTTATTCTATTCAACAAATGAATATTTATTCCATTCAACACATGAATCTATATTTCTTCCAACACCTGACTAATCTCAACACATGAGTACTGTCAACACATCACTATTTTTGTTATGTAAGATATTTTATAAAACTATGGTATCTATCGTTTGATTTTTAATTAGACTTCTACTGGGAAGTAGTTCTAATTTTAAATATGATAAAGATGTAAATTTCATTGTATAAAATATTTCACTCAACACATGAACATCGTCAACACATGACTATTTTTATATTCAACACATGAATTTTCTTTTATAATATTCCTTATTTTCCCGATTTGAAATGAGGCCCAATCAATCACCATATAATGTTAATTATATGGATTCCATACAACACATGTATATAATAGCATTGAAAAATAATCAACCATCAACCAAAGTGCACTACACTGTATAAGCATCAAATATAGATATCTTACGCTTATAACAGCCTGTCAATCAATCGATCGACATATTTAATCAATCAGGATGAGTGAACTTCAAATTTCATCCCAATACCCGTGTGGGGTTTCAAACAATCAAACACAGATTTTATTTGTGCAGTTGGGCGATGTGTAAAATTTATCATCCCAATCAATATCAGTCAAATAGGTGTACATAAACAAACCGTCCGGTTTGTAAATGAATGTTTATTTATTCACATTCACGTTAAAAATTATATTTTTAACGTCAAAAATATTTATTTCAACACTTGAATTTCTATTCAGTTCATTTACACAATAAAAATGATATTTTTATTTTTCTAACATATTTTAGAAAATTTCGGCGGCATAACGGCACGATACTAGAAACGGGACGAGGCCTAGCCTTATCCCCGGTCTAGTGAAGGCCCACGCCATTCACACATCAATCAAATCCATTCCATTTCACTAAACAATTCAATTCAAACCAATTAGACTAACCAACTACACAACCAAACAATTTAACAAACAAGTCATCCATGGTCTGTGGATGACGGGTGTCGGGTGCTACTAAGCACCGTCTACATCCTAGTATATATATATATATATAACTAGAAAAAGAGAATTTAGAGTGAGAAGTTCTCACCAACTAGCTAATCCAATCATCTCGACTCTTCTTATGTAGAAAATCTTGTCGTTCTCGCCTTTTGTCACTTTCGTTGCCCGTAGTCACTACATATATAAAAATCACATTTTTATTATCTACATTATATAAAAATCTCGTCTTTATATCTTCTATAAGCTAAAAATCGTATTTTTATCCTCTCTATAATATAAAGATCATATTTTTATTTATTTCATATGTCAAAAACTGTAGAAACTTTAAAATAGAGAAAACTCACTTTTTTTTCTAACGCCCGGATTCGCTGTTTGGGTCCTAGAATTTGCAAACGAGCTTCAATCTTCACACCATCTTTTTTTTTAGCACAAGCACGCCATTCTGAACAACTTTTTCCTAGTGGTCTTCTTGCCGAAAATGTGTCATTTCGCCGGAAATCGCGAAAAGACAGCATTTTGACAGTGTTTGATCAGCAGAGTTCGGACGCGTTTTCCCGACAACTCCGCAATGCAAAATAGGACTTATCATATACCAAATCGAAGAGAATTTCGTGTTCTACAACTTTGGTTTTGAGGAACTTTGGCTGGAAATGCACGGTTTGGGAGTTATTCGCGAAATACGGTCAGGGACTTATTTGCAAAACGGGCGATTTTGGTGAAAATGGGTTTTTGGGTGTAGCGGGGCCCACGGCCGGAATTGAGGGGGCTGGAGGGGGGCGCGGGCCTGATGGACGTGGGGGAGGGTGTGGGTGGCGGTGGTGGGGCCCGTGGTGGCCGCGGTGGTGGTGTTTGGTGATTTGGGGCTTAGGATTTGCAAATGGAGAGAGGAGGAGGAAGAGGAGGAGGAGGGGAGGAGGAGGAGGGGGTGCGGCGCCCGGAGGGAGGCCAGCGGTGGCGGTGGTGGAGGAGGGCAGCGGCGGTTTGGGGTGGGACTCCATTTTTGAGTTTTTGTGAAGAAAGAGGAAGAGGAAGAAAGTGAAGAAGAAAAGGAAGTAAAAGTGTTTATATGCTAGTTTCTCGCGTATCGCCTGAACGCTAGCGATCTCCGATGGCCGCGGATTTCGGACACGAGATAGTAGACGTGAAGACGAGTCCAACGAAACAAGTTTCGTCGAATTCCGAGTTCGTTTGACCGTCCGTTAAAAATCACAAAAATGCTCATATAAGCTCTAAAAATGAGATTTTGGCGCACCTTTTCTTCTCGCACGCTCACATGCTAACTCAAAAAATCAAGCCCTCTTGGATTTAACCATTATTAGACGATACGAATCTAGAAAAAAAAGTAGCATTGAATTCCGAGGTCGTATCAATAATGTTCCTTTGTAAAATGACTGCTCGTTTTACCCGGAACTGTTTTAGCTCGCACGGCCACATACTGACTCCGTTCGACGCGCCATTTGAAACTCAACAATGATTTGTCAGTATGAATCCATAAAAATTTATCTCGTCGAATTCTGAGCTCGTATGCAAAATTTCACTTTTTAAGGGCCATGTATTGTTAACCGAACAACTCCTGCCCATAGCCACTATTCCGGATATCGGAATATATCGAAGCTTATACTTTTCGGAGTTCTAAACGGCATTTTGAACTCAATGGAAGTGGTTTCGAGTCCAAATTCATCCGTATGCAAAGTTTGACTTTTTGGGCCATGTATAATTTACATAGCGACTATTCTGAATTTTCAACTGGGCATAACTTTTGATTCCCGCTATGAAATTTCGATTTTTCGGATTCGTTGGAAAGATATTATCAATTAGATTCCATTATTTTTGGTTTCACTAAAATCCGGATTGTTTTGCACTCGGTACATTCAATTGAAGTTTAAAATCGAATTATCGAATTATCGAACTACCGCGCCATTTTCAATTCCTTTTATAATTATAGATAAATATTTATATTCTAACGATGACGCGTATAATATATACGTTGAATTCTATTCAAAATAAATTTCATCGTTGTTATTATTTAAAATAATTCATTTTAAATATTCAAAATTCGCTAATGTTGCCAAAATAAAATTTTTAAACTGGCTCAGAATTTCCGGGTCATTACAATCTCCCCCACTTAAAACTTTTCGTCCCCGAAAAGGAACAAAGTCGAAAGTGGTTTGATCAATCAACTCTACGTTCGATCTGGCTTCCATTCTCCAACTTTTCAGTTTCTGAAAATTTTCAAATTCTTCAAAAATTTGACTAACACCCGGAATTTTCGAAAAATTTCGCCATAACCTCCTTTGTACGGGGAGCACGGGAAAATCCCGAAATTGCCATACAGGCCTTCTGATCTCAAAAAGAAAAAGAAAAAGCCAAGCGGCTAGCCAATAGGCTCATAAAATCATCATCACCCAAACAAAACAGTAAATTATGTAGTAAACATGTACCTATTTGTCGGGCAAACAAATTTTATTCTTCGGCTCTAGCCTCCTTGCTATGACCTGTTCAATGTAAGTATATGTATATGCAAGCAAATGCGACCAATTTTCAATATAATTCAATATTTGGTTCAATTAGGCATAGTGGTTCAAAATTAGCAAACAAATAAACAAACAACACAAACATCAATCAATTAGTGAATTAGAGTTTCAAATTCATAATTTTGATACATATACAAAAAATCATGTTTTTGATGCCAAATCACAACAATGTGTTCTAGCTATATAGGTTTTGGTTCTCACACCAGTCTAATGGAAATATATAGAAGTCACACCTTCGAAACTCGAATATAAATACTGATGATGTGGCCACATCATCAGAATTATCCCCGGGTGTCTAGAATGTGATTCTATATCTATCCAGTATATTAAAACTTCGACTATACGTTCATGACGCGTATACGCGAAATCTATATATACTCGATTGTCCATATCAATATAAATAAATTATTCAAATACGTAAAAACGATTTAAATTTTAAAACAAAATTGTTTTCATTTGAAAAATATACTCTTCACACTCGTTCTAGGATACTACTGATCCTATCTCTAACGAGTAATTCTAATTGGATATTACTAATCCAATATCTGATGAATTCTTTCGTATGGTTCTAATGTGTCTTGTTCTCGAGCTCTGTAAACCAAAGCTCTGATACCAAACTGAGACGACCCGAACTTCCCCGGTAAGGAAAGCACAGATAGAATTGAGGACAAGACAAAATAGAACACATACAGAAGAACATTTCATTGTTATTACAACAATTCCATCAGATACAAGAATATACAGAGTAAAAATGAATAAATTACATTCGACAAATATCAGAGATTTAAATTACATTTAAATACATCGCAGCGGAAAATAATACAAAAGCACAACTGAAAGTGATACACGGATACAGAGCTTTCCGAGCATCGTTCCAGCTGTAAATCAGGACTCTGTGAATATAAATCTGCAAAACCAAAACTACTAGCTGCCCGTGTGGAAAATAGGGGCACCCAGAGTTTAGGTTAAAACAATAAACTCCAGGTCAGTCATGTGACTGGTGTGAGAACTAAAACAGTTATTAATATTGGTTTTAAAGTTAGGTAAATCAAGGGACCACGCTGTATAACACGGAACGGGTTTCCTCCCAAGAATACCAGTGCATAGAACAAACAGCGCAATGCTAAATAAAGAAAAATGAAGCTGTTATAAGACCCAGGTCCCATCACACAATGCAACGCAAGCCGGAGGATAGGGTTTTCCCTTATAACAGCCAAAGCATGCTTGATACGTTTAAAACACATTATTTTATACTACAATAAGTGTATAGTGTCAAAACAATTTTCAATCATAAATATCAATCATAGGCGGCATGGGTACCATCTATCATGTCGCCATACTAGTTCTACAATTAAAACCGCAATACACGTATTGGAAATTGGATTTCCGTCATGAGTCGAGGCAAGGGGCAAGCTCCTCTCCGCGTTCGAGACACTCTAGCAAATGTCCCAGGACCCCACTTTGATCCTTGGAATCGGCTGGGCCGGTCCTCTCTTACTTTTGAGGATTAGTTATTCCTGAACACACGTTTCCCGATCCTTACAGACCTATATCCGAGGCGCCTCGTATCCAACAACCACACAGGTGAAAAGTATATAAATGTCAGGGCTGGTAGGTCACTGACACCACCCTAGCTAGAAAGAAACGTCGTGCTCTCCCAACGGTCCATCTCCCGTTTTTGACTAATACCGAGGTGTGAGGCTCGCGAATTCACGTTATACACAAAGCTACGCCACACAGGCCGTGCTTTGATCATCAACCACAAGACTTTGCTTTTCAACAGAAGCCTTGATCAATTGCCACTTACGCATGCCACACTGGCAATTCACTCCATGCGACTGATGTCCATCGATATACAACCTCTGAGCTCGTACGTCTCAGAGAAGGGCGTTAAGCAAGAGAATAAATTCTCCGCTGCCAAACAGATGTATATTTAATAGAGATCAATCAACACAGAATAAAATCCAATGTCAGACACACAATCCATTTACAAGTTCGTTCTGGGTCTGAACGAAACCAGAGGCACTTTCCTCGCATATCCATCGATCTCCAAGTACGTCTGGACGATCACCAACTGTTTCCCTCATCTTGGGTGTACAGCCCAATCAAGATCATCAGTAATCACCCAAACGATGTGAAGACTTCCGGTCTTCAACCACCGTCTTCATCTTCGACATCTCGTCGAATCGGTTATTCAGAATGGGTATAAACCCGGCCTTTTTGAATAACCCACGTATATGATAAACAAATGTTACACAAACACAACAAACGCCTCATTCCAATTCAGAATATTCTTTTATTCACAAAATCACATTCTTAGGGAAATGTTCCCATTAATTTTATCCAAGATAAATTCTTCTAAATTTATCCTATAATCTTCCATTGGATATCATTTCAAACTAGTCGGGATTAGCGAACCACACCGAAGTAATTATTTGTTTTATTTCCCAATCCCAACCTATATATCTCATGGAGCAAAACTGGTGATACTCCATATCTAACACCACGGTGTTATCGGTAAAATTAATTACCATTTCACGTTCAAATCTAATTAAAGATTTAACTATCGCTTTGGAGCAAAACTGGTGATACTCCACTCTCGATCACTTTTCAGATTTGATAATTTAAATTATCAATTCACTTTTTAATCTAATTAAAGATTCATTAAAACTCCATTTAGTTTTAATCTTCTCAAAAATCAATATTATGTCTTTAACTGGGTTAAAGAACCAATGTCTTCTAAAACACGATTCACGACAAACCCAAATCACATATGATATTAAATACAAGGCTCTGAATAGAAAATATATCGGCTTATATTCAATATCAAATTCTGAAACCAACATATATCGTATTGGCAATAACGATATAAAATATATCTTTCAAATTCCCATAACAATATCTGTATAGTCACGAAATCCAACATCGAAATATCCCGAAGATAATTTCGATTCAAATCTAGTCCAATCCACGTATTGGGAATATTGATTATTTTTAAAATCACTTTCAAATTCAATTTATTTATTTCACAAATAAATTGATTTTTAATTCTAGTTCAAAACTAGTTCATTTCGACAAAAATCTATTTTTATCATTTCAAATGTGGAATTCTTCATCCCAGTTCTTTCCAATTCACATATTATGATTTTACACAA
This sequence comes from Allium sativum, assembly GCA_030737875.1. Lineage (NCBI taxonomy): Eukaryota > Viridiplantae > Streptophyta > Magnoliopsida > Asparagales > Amaryllidaceae > Allium > Allium sativum. Next base: position 317,087,800 of record CM060925.1, read on the forward strand.
ATTATTAATATTTTTAATAATTTTATCAAGGCCCGTACGGTCGATTTCCAACAACGGCCATCGGACTGCACTTACATCGACCTTTTTCAAATTTGATTTGGACATAATTCCAAATCCAACCGTTAGATTTCAAATTTCTAATATTCATTGGAAAGCTCTTTTCGATACGAACCCAACGGTTCCGGTTTTAGGAGAATCCGACGGTCGGATCTCCCGCAACGTCAATTCGAAGTCAATGGTCGAAATTTACGAACTGCCGCGGAGCGGCGCGTTCTATTCAGGCCATTATATATATAATATATATATATATATATTATATATATTTCGTCAATTGCCTTTTAACACGTATTTTATAAATCGTTTTAACTTTGTTTCAAAACCATTTCAACACTATTTCAATTTCTAATCAAAACTGAATATTTTATATCATTACTATATAAATGATAATACTTTCAAAACGTTATATTTTGAAATCACTTCTTTTCTATATTCATTATAAAAACGAATATAGTCGATATAAATATCGTTCACGTCAAAATAGCGCAACTCTAATCAACACGGCTTTATATATTTCAATAGATCCGTTATTCTATTCAACAAATGAATATTTATTCCATTCAACACATGAATCTATATTTCTTCCAACACCTGACTAATCTCAACACATGAGTACTGTCAACACATCACTATTTTTGTTATGTAAGATATTTTATAAAACTATGGTATCTATCGTTTGATTTTTAATTAGACTTCTACTGGGAAGTAGTTCTAATTTTAAATATGATAAAGATGTAAATTTCATTGTATAAAATATTTCACTCAACACATGAACATCGTCAACACATGACTATTTTTATATTCAACACATGAATTTTCTTTTATAATATTCCTTATTTTCCCGATTTGAAATGAGGCCCAATCAATCACCATATAATGTTAATTATATGGATTCCATACAACACATGTATATAATAGCATTGAAAAATAATCAACCATCAACCAAAGTGCACTACACTGTATAAGCATCAAATATAGATATCTTACGCTTATAACAGCCTGTCAATCAATCGATCGACATATTTAATCAATCAGGATGAGTGAACTTCAAATTTCATCCCAACACCCGTGTGGAGTTTCAAACAATCAAACACAGATTTTATTTGTGCAGTTGGGCGATGTGTAAAATTTATCATCCCAATCAATATCAGTCAAATAGGTGTACATAAACAAACCGTCCGGTTTGTAAATGAATGTTTATTTATTCACATTCACGTTAAAAATTATATTTTTAACGTCAAAAATATTTATTTCAACACTTGAATTTCTATTCAGTTCATTTACACAATAAAAATGATATTTTTATTTTTCTAACATATTTTAGAAAATTTCGGCGGCATAACGGCACGATACTAGAAACGGGACGAGGCCTAGCCTTATCCCCGGTCTAGTGAAGGCCCACGCCATTCACACATCAATCAAATCCATTCCATTTCACTAAACAATTCAATTCAAACCAATTAGACTAACCAACTACACAACCAAACAATTTAACAAACAAGCCATCAATGGTCTGTGGATGACGGGTGTCGGATGCTACTAAGCACCGTCTACATCCTAGTATATATATATATATATATATATATATATATATATATATATATAACTAGAAAAAGAGAATTTAGAGTGAGAAGTTCTCACCAACTAGCTAATCCAATCATCTCGACTCTTCTTATGTAGAAAATCTTGTCGTTCTCGCCTTTTGTCACTTTCGTTGCCCGTAGTCACTACATATATAAAAATCACATTTTTATTATCTACATTATATAAAAATCTCGTCTTTATATCTTCTATAAGCTAAAAATCGGATTTTTATCCTCTCTATAATATAAAGATCATATTTTTATTTATTTCATATGTCAAAAACTGTAGAAGCTTTAAAATAGAGAAAACTCACTTTTTTTTCTAACGCCCGGATTCGCTGTTTGGGTTCTAGAATTTGCAAACGAGCTTCAATCTTCACACCATCTTTTTTTTTAGCACAAGCACGCCATTCTGAACAACTTTTGCCTAGTGGTCTTCTTGCCGAAAATGTGCCATTTCGCCGGAAATCGCGAAAAGACAGCATTTTGACAGTGTTTGATCAGCAGAGTTCGGACGCGTTTTCCCGACAACTCCGCAATGCAAAATAGGACTTATCATATACCAGATCGAAGAGAATTTCGTGCTCTACAACTTTGTTTTTGAGTAACTTTGGCTGGAAATGCACGGTTTGGGAGTTATTCGCGAAATACGGTCAGGGACTTATTTGCAAAACGGACGATTTTGGTGAAAATGGGTTTTTGGGTGTAGCGGGGCCCACGGCCGGAATTGAGGGGGCTGGAGGGGGGGCGCGGGCCTGATGGACGTGGGGGAGGGTGTGGGTGGCGGTGGTGGGGCCCGTGGTGGCCGCGGTGGTGGTGTTTGGTGATTTGGGGCTTAGGGTTTGCAAATGGAGAGGGGAGGAGGAAGAGGAGGAGGAGGGGAGGAGGAGGAGGGGGTGCGGCGCCCGGAGGGAGGCCGGCGGTGGCGGTGGTGGAGGAGGGCAGCTGCGGTTTGGGGTGGGACTCCATTTTTGAGTTTTTGTGAAGAAAGAGGAAGAGGAAGAAAGTGAAGAAGAAAAGGAAGTAAAAGTGTTTATATGCTAGTTTCTCGCGTATCGCCTGAACGCTAGCGATCTCCGATGGCCGCGGATTTCGGACACGAGATAGTAGACGTGAAGACGAGTCCAACGAAACAAGTTTCGTCGAATTCCGAGTTCGTTTGACCGTCCGTTAAAAATCACAAAAATGCTCAGATAAGCTCTAAAAATGCGATTTTGGCGCACCTTTTCTTCTCTCACGCTCACATGCTAACTCAAAAAATCAAGCCCTCTTGGATTTAACCATTATTAGACGATACGAATCTAGAAAAAAAGTAGAATTGAATTCCGAGGTCGTATCAATAATGTTCCTTTGTAAAATGACTGCTCGTTTTACCCGGAACTGTTTTAGCTCGCACGGCCACATACTGACTCCGTTCGACGCGCCATTTGGAACTCAACAATGATTTGTCATTATGAATCCATAAAAATTTATCTCGTCGAATTCTGAGCTCGTATGCAAAATTTCACTTTTTAAGGGCTATGTATTGTTAACCGAACAACTCCTGCCCATAGCCACTATTCCGGATATCGGAATATATCGAAGCTTATACTTTTCGGAGTTCTAAACGGCATTTTGAACTCAATGGAAGTGGTTTCGAGTCCAAATTCATCTGTATGCAAAGTTTGACTTTTTGGGCCATGTATAATTTACATAGCGACTATTCTGAATTTTCAACTGGGCATAACTTTTGATTCCCGCTATGAAATTTCGATTTTTCGGATTCGTTGGAAAGATATTATCAATTAGATTCCATTATTTTTGGTTTCACTAAAATCCGGATTGTTTTGCACCCGGTACATTCAATTGAAGTTTAAAATCGAATTATCGAACTACCGCGCCATTTTCAATTCCTTTTATAATTATATATAAATATTTATATTCTAACGACGACGCGTATAATATATACGTTGAATTCTATTCAAAATAAATTTCATCGTTGTTATTATTTAAAATAATTCATTTTAAATATTCAAAATTCGCTAATGTTGCCAAAATAAAAATTTTAAACTTGCTCAGAGTTTCCGGGTCATTACATTATCGTTACTAGTTAAGACACTAGTTAGGTGGTGCAGAGATATAGAAACCAGTATAACAAGGAAATAGTGAAGCGGAGAAAGCATTAGAGCATATCCAGTTTATCTTAGCTTAGCATATATTGTGTTAATCTTGTCTAATCTTGCCAACCCTATCATCATGGTGTTATCTTGTATTCAGTTAATTCATGTCGTTTTGTTTTTCCATGTTCATATGCGAGAAGTTACTGAACTTACTCGGGCTTTATGTCTGACTCTGTTTTTCTTTCGTCTTCTTTTCTTCCGTCCCCCCAGGTAGTAAAGGAGGGAATAGTATAGCTCAGGTTAAGTTGGACTGTCACTCTTTCCCAGCTTGAAGATTTGTCGAAGCTTTGCTTGGATTCTCCTTTTACTGCTATGGCTGGCTTATGCTACACCGGGGAATATAAATGTATTTTTATGCTTCTTCATTTTGTAAGACAGACGATACTCTGATATTGTAAAGAAATCATTGTACAAACTATTTTATCAATAAAGCAAAGTTTTATTTTCCGCTATTTAATTTCTCTCTGTCTTGTAATTTATCTACATCTTTTACCTTAAATGCTCCACAGAACTTAGTGCATTCCCTTTGTGAGTGACACTAACGGATGTGGAGTGTTACAACCTGCACTAGTGAAATCAGAGTATACAGGTATGGGAGGTATGGATACAGTAGCATTGTGTAATTTTCTAGTAGTTTTGATTGTGTTATCATTGTATGGAAATATTCTTTCATTGAACATTACATGTCTACTAATGTAAACATGACCACTATTATCTAGACACTTGTATCCCTTTTGGTTGTCTGCATATCCTAAGAAAGTACATGGTTTTGACCTATAGTCAAACTTATGTTTATTGTATGGCCTTATGTAGGGATAGCATAGACATCCAAATGTTTTCAGAAAATTATAATCAGGTTTTCTATTAAATAGAACCTCAAATGGACTTATGCCTTTAAGAACTTTAGTTGGTAGCCTGTTTATAAGATATATAGCAGTTTTAAAAGAATCAGGCCAGAATTTTAATGGTAGTTTTGCTTGTGCTAGCAAAGTTAAACCCGTTTCCATGATGTGCCTATGTTTTCTTTCAACAAGCCCATTCTCTTCAGATGTATGAGGACATGTAATTCTATGAATTATTCCTCTTTTTAGGAAATAATCTCTTAGTGGTTTGTACTCTGCACCACCATCAGACTGAAACACTTTGACTTGTGAGTTTGTTTGCTTTTCAGCTTGTGTGATAAAGTGCATAACAGTTTGATATGTGTCTGATTTAGACTTTAGTAGATATAACCAAGAAAATCTATTGTAGGCATCTACAAAAGAAATGTAGTAATTATACCCATAGTCTGAATTAATTGGTGCGGGACCCCAAAGGTCAGTAGCAATTAATTCAAGTGGTTTAGTGTACTCAGTATTTGAATGTGTGAAGGGTAATTTGTGTGATTTGCCCATTTGACAACTGTGCATAGGTAAGGCAGAGAAATTTCAATACACTTGATATTGTTTTCAGCAATAATTTGTTGTGTAACACTTGCACTAGGATGTCCTAGTTTACTATGCTAAACATCAAAGACACTAATCTCTTTTTCAGAGACACTTTGACTATAATTGCAATTTAAAGTCCTTCTTCCATCACTGCCACAAGAATTTTGATTGAATTTTTATAGTCCCCTGACTTCATTGCCCTACAGTGAAATTTTCTTAGTCAGAATGTCTTTGATCAAGCAATAATCAGGATATAATTCAATGTATACATGATTATCCTGAGCAAACTGAGATACACTTATAAGATTATTCTTATGTCAGGAACTCTCAATAGATTCTTTAAAAGCAAGTTTTCATTACCTTTTAAAGTACCACAACCAATATGAGTGATGTGAATAGACTTACCGTTGCCCATGCTAACAGACTGATTACCTCTGTATTTTTTGCATCCCAGATTAAGATTCTCCAAATTGTTTGTTAGATGGTTAGTTGCCGCTGAGTCTGGATACCAACTTTCATCACTTATGTGTTCTGGTATTGTAGTTTCATCACTGCTAGTAGACTTTCCCTCATTCTGGTTATTTTGATCACTTTGTATTTGAGCAACATTAGCACTAGCATTGTTTCTTTGATTGTTTGAGGACTGATTAAGAGTGAAATTTTGATTGAACCTGAAGTAACACTTAAGTGTTGTATATCCAATTCTTTCACAAATTTGACATTTAGGTCTATTGCTGTTATTGTTCCTGCCTCTACCTCTTCCTTTGTTATTAGGTCCTCCTGTCTGTGGGTTTTGACCAGACCTTTGATCCTTGTATCTAACACTGTTGGCATAGTTAATTGATAGGTCTGTTTCTTGGGATTTCTTGCTCTCCAATTGTGCCTCATGTGACAGAAGAATCCCATGTACTTCATCTAAGGCAGATGTAGTTCTTTGAGATGAGATTATGGCCTTAACAGCTTCATATTCATAACTCAATCCATTCAAGATATTCAATACCTGTTCTGATTTTGTCACTTTATGGCCTGCTGCCTCAAGTTGATTAGACAGAGTTTTCATCTTTGAGAGATATTCTCTCATAGTACTGTTTCCTTTCTTGGTATTCTGAATTTGTCTCCTGTAGTGCATTATCTTTGCAGATGATTGAGCATTAAAGTTCTTTTCAACATTTGTCCATATTTCATTTGATGTCTTACATCCAACAATTTAAGAAATTAGATTATTGCTTATGGATGACAACAACCATGCACTCACTAATATGTCCTGCCTATGGTACTTAGTGTACTCTTCATTTGGAACAACAATATTTTCTGCATTTGTGATATTTGCCGCTAGAACTGGTAAAGTGCCATAAATGTATCCTTCAAGGCCATATCCTTGAATGGCCGTTTCAACTTGATATTTCCAGTTCAGATAATTTGTTTCATCAAGTTTTATTGACACTAATTGATTTTGAGGGCTAATTGATGTTTTAACTAATTGATCAACAGGTGATGTAATGATAGTCGGCTGATTTTGGGATGATATAGAGGCTGATGGTAATTTGTCAGTCATGATGACTGATAAAGAAAACCAATCAAGAATTGGCTAAACAGGAAAGAATGCTTACTTGATCAAATCTTGAATGCCAAAACAAGGATTTTATTTGAATGTTTGATTTCTTGATTTTCTGGTGGCCTTGATTTGATTTTCTTGTTGCTTTCCTTTTCTTTGTTTCCTTGAATTACTAATCTTCACGATCAGATGCAGCTAGTGGTGATTGCTGGCGAGGCTTGAATCTTGTGCAGCCAGCTAAACACTTGGCAAGGCAAGGATCAGGTGCAGACAACAATTGCTGCTTGGCATAGTGCTGATCAGGTTGATCACAACAACTCTCAAATGAGCAGTGGAAGACGCTCTGATGAGAGGAATCCCCAAATGATGAAGTTACTCTGATGGGGACGATAATTCTTGATCTTTCAAATTATTAGAGATGATTCTTGCTGTTAAGCAATCAGCTCTGATACTATAAAAGAATTAATGAATGAAAATGCTTTGATTTATTTCTGTTTTGATTAATTGTATAGAAATGTTTTGATAGCAGAACCGACAAAGTGTAAGCGAAAAATTGTTTTATTGAAAAACTGAAAAATAAAGGTAATGTACAGAGGTGTATTTATAATGTGTAAATAAACTGATTTGGGTCTTTATTCTTTTAAGGTCCATCTTGCATCAGAGAAATAGTTGGGTTTGGGCTTCAGCCTTCTGTATGACTGTTGTAAACTTGAGAAATAGTTGGGCTTGGGCTTCAGCCCTTTGTATGACTGTTGTAAACTTGAGATTTGTGAACCGACGTATCCTTTAATTATCCGTACACTAATGTATTGTAAATACTAGCTATTATGTTGTGCTAGTTCATTTTGTTATGAGTATTAATCATTGGTAAATGTTTATTGAACTCCATGTGAATGATATATATACGAGTTCTCGTGTGTTTAAGCATGGGCGTCATTGCTAACTAAAAAAAGGATCGGTTGCTAGCTAACTAGATTTTTTATATATCCATTGTATTAGATTCGCATTTATGTTTTAAAGTCTTACAATTTTTTCATATTTTTACAGGAGCACAAAGGTTATGCTTAATGAATACACAGTCTCAGTCAAGGGTCAACTACCAGTTCCAATATTCACGGTTAAGTTTATAATACAGAATCTCAGGTCATGAACATGGTCACTAGTTCGGATGAGATGGAAGTAGTGGATTATACTATTTTTGAGCAAACCGATGATGACATGTAACATATATCTAAAGCACGGTTCGAGGTTTCGGCCGGAATACCGAAATTCCGGCCACCTTGGTTCGGTTTCGCCAAACGAAGCCCTAGCTGAAATTTGGTTTCGGTTGAGAAAGAGGAATTTGGGTTGAAACTACCAAAAATTACAGCTATAACTTATATACATAACTGGTTTCGGTTGAGAAGAGGAGAATCTGGTCATCGACTTCATGCTAGCCAGATCGAACATTATTTTTCTTCATTTGATTTTTTTTCTTGAGTTTGCAGCGGAAAGCGAATTGCTTTTTTCCTCTTTCATTGTTTTTTTTAACCTTAAGTTGCTAGAAAGGATGTGTTTTCTGCGGTTAGGGTTTAGTCGAATTATGGGCTAGGCTATTATAGGTTGGGCTGGGTCATTTTTATATTGCGCAAATCAACTTCTATTCTATTTATTTTATTTTGGACTGGGCTGGACCTATTTCAATTGAGTAATGGTTACTTAATAATTAAAACAATAATCATATTACATTTTTAAATTATTTTTTTAAAGATTACATTTTATTAACAAGGTTTACTGCTATATTCTTATTAACAAGTCATTAAAAACCGAAATCAAGACCGAAATCGAAAACAAAATCAAAACCTCCGAAATCATTCGAAACTAGAAAAAATTCGAACATCCAAAGCTGAAACTGAGTTCTCGAACCTTGATCTGAAGAGAATTTTGCAGCTAAAAATAATGAAAGAGATTTATAACATTAAAAGGAAGAGAATAACGAGTCTAAACCTATTCAATGAACTATTATACTTTTCGAATTGAATGTTACGTACTTCCATGTTTAATTCCTTCTTTTCAGAGATTATGTACCTCTACATGTAATTAATCTAGCTGGATTTAAGAACATTATTTCACTAAATATAATTCTTGGTTGTGCATATGCCATTAGCTGCTTCGATATGAATACTGATCCGATTAATCTACCGTTACTAAAATTTGCAAGCTTAACTATATCTTTTTTCATGCATGATTTTACTTTAAAGCTTAGATATTTGTGGAATAGATTTGGCTGTACCACTTTTCAATGTTTGACCTTTCATTTAATGCTAATATAGTTCAAGAATAGTATAGTGCATGAAAGTGTACATTAAAATTTGAATTTGCATATGCATCACTTTGTACGTACGAATCCTCATCCTTTCTCATACTGAGCATTTTCATAATATCATGACCTGACATCATACTTTTCCTCCCATGGAATACTATTCTTGCATTGACAATATAGCATTTTTCGTTTGTGACCCTATTTTATTTTTTCACTTAGCCTTGTTTTGCAAAAAATTATAAATATAGCCTTATTTTGGCCATGTAAATGTGACAGGGCTAAGACATTAACACTGGCGCAATCATAGATTGCACCAGTACTCAAAAAAAAAAAAAAAAACTTTCGGGGCACAATCCTGGATTGTGCCCCGAAAGAATATAAACTTGCTTTTTCTGTATTTTCTCATTCTCCATTTCTCATTCTTCACTTCTCAATAAAGGAACCCAAAACTTAAATTTAAAAACTACAGATCCTTCATTTTTATTCAACAAAACAAGAATCTTTTACGGTGGATCTTAGTGAGGAGTAAACGAGTTTGCTATTGTTAGATTATCAAAAGGTATGGCTTTGTTTTTGTAGGTTTTTTTTATCTGTCCAACCTAAGTTTTTTGACCTTGTGTTTAGCATAGAATGGCGCCAAATTATATTGCTACTATATGCTATTATGGTGGAGAATTGGTTGTTGATGAAAACAAATGTGGAACATATAACGATGAATCTAGTAAACAGGCAAAAGTTTTGAAAGGGCCAAACTTTTTACAATTGAAGGAAGCTGTTTATAAAGCTACTAAAATTAAATCGGATGAGTTTGACATTAAGTTAGCTTGTAATTGGCCGACCGATTCTGGATCTAAGGCAATTAAAATTGGAGACGACACCGACATTGAAATTAAGTTGTCCGCCATGTCAAAATATATTGAGTTATTTGTAATGGAAAGAGAAGAGATTGTCGGTAGAACCATATGTAACTCCAGTCGTAGCGGCTCCCACAGCATACTATCTATATCCGGCTATGAGCATACCCACTTATGAGCAACAACATATGTGTTACATGCATAATCCGTTCGTGAATTTTCAGTAGACATCGCAACCCGGCTATCCATTTCTAACGCCTGATACTGTCCTAAATATGACTCAAGGGTAACTTGAACTTTAGAATTCTCCTATTTGACAATATAACCATTGTCTTGTGTATGATAATAAAAAAAATTGTATGTTTCAGGTTTGTTTCGAATTACTTCCTGACACAAACTACTTTCGGACCATCTACAAGTTACCGTTGTGCTCCCATGCAGCCAACACCCTCTGAAGTTTATCCCTTGAGCCAACAGTAAGTTACTTGTGTTATTGATATAGAATTATATTGCATATAAAAATATACTCAAAAATATGCCGCTTGCGCACTCAGGTATCCGACACAAGCTACCGAAGTAGAATCCAACGTAGAACCGAATATTCCTGACGTCGATATGGAAATAGATGAACCAGACTTGGGAGAGTTAAATCTAGATCCTTCACTTGGTATCATGACCCTTGTTATGCAAGTAAACAATGCTCCCCTAAATTTTTATTTCGAAGACGAAGACAACACTTCCGAAGATAGTGATGAGCAGGAGTCGGAGTTCAAGATACCATTGGATGATGATTTGTGCAATGCACAAATGTTGGCTAGATCCATAGTTGCTAACATGCAATTCAACAATGAAATTTTTCCTCGTCTTGCGTTCAGAATGGTTTCAAAGTCGATATGATGTTTGAGAGTAAAAGCAAATTTCTTCAACAACTAAATGAATGATCAATTTTGCATGCGGTTTCGTTTAAGTCGATCCGGTCGAACAAAAAGAAATACACTACTATTTGCCATATGGATCCCAACTGCCCCTGGAGAATACATGCCATAGATTCTAAAAAATAGCAGAAAGGTTGGTGGATTATTAAAAAAATACCTAGCTGAACATAGTTGCATAAATCCAACAGTGAACTCCAATCACAAGCAAGCAATGTCCGTGTTTTTGGTTTCAAAGATCATGCCATTTGTGAAAGCGGATTTGGGTATTACTGCTAGGACAATGCAAGTGTTAATACAAGAGCAGCTATTTATAAAAATCGGTTATACTAAGGCGTGGAGGGCAATAAGCAAAGCAATTGAAGGCATATATGATGACTGGGCGGAGTCGTACTCTACCCTACATCAGCATTTCAACGAACTGATCAAAGCTAATCCTAGAAGTGTTACCCACGTGGTAGCCGAACCATGCGGTGTATTTGAAAGAGCATTTTGGGCATTTGGGCCTTGCATTGAAGGATTTGTACATTGTCGACTTTTGCTTTCCATAGACGGTACACATTTATATGGTAAATACAAAGGTATGTTACTGGTTGCGACTGTTGTAGATGCGAATGATTCACTATACCCGTTGGCCTATGGAATTGCTGAGGCCAAATCAGCTGATACTTGGGGTTGGTTTTTTGCATGTATTCGAACATTCATGCATAATGCTAACAATCGACGCATCACTTTCATTTCTGATAGGATGAAGGGAATACCGATAGCCTTGGAGTATCATTGAAGATACCCTCACAAACATAGATATTGCGCAAGGCATCTAAAAGCCAAATTTCAAGCTACCAAGCATAAAGATAAAAGGTTGACAGGTTTATTTTATGCAGCGGCATGTGCTTCGGGGGTGGTTGAATATCAAAAGATTCGTGAAGATATTAAACTAACCAATGTTGATGCACATAATTGGACTGAGCGTAGTTTGTGTGGGATGGAAGAGAATTGAGCTTTGTGTTTCGATGATGGTGGAAGATTTCATGTCATGATGACAAATACTTCTGAAAGCTTTAATGGTGTACTTAGAGGTGCACGATCATTGCCTATCAAAGCTTTAGTTGCTTGCATGTTTTTTCGGTCGATAGAATATTTTTGTGAACAAAAAGAGCTTGGTATGTCGTCGAAAGTTAAGTTAACCCCAAAATGGTAGTTAAAGATATGTGAAAGGGCAAATGAAGCAAGATGTTGGTGCATTGTCCGATATAATGCAGGCGAGTGGGGAGTGATTACACATTTTGGCAAGGAGTACCAAGTAATAATCGATGGAAACACATGTTCTTGTATATGTAGAATTCCTTTACTTCAACACCTTCCATGTGAACATGTAATGGTGGCTTGTTCGAATGTAACCAATAGTGCTAATCGATTTCACCATGACTTTGCTACAAAGTTGTATTCGGTGAAGTAGTACTACACATCTTACAAACCGAAATTTCATCCTATTCCAGATAAACGGTAATGAAATGAATACGAGGGACCGGTTATATTATCGCCAACAGTGCGTAGAGCACCTGGGAGACCAAAATAAAAAAGAATCAAAGGACCCATGGATGAAATGTGGGCTCCTAAAACTAATAGAGGCAGTAAGTATGGAGTGATTGGTCATAGAAGTAGTCAATGTAAATCAGTAAATTAGGCTTCTGTTTTGTAGTTTATGTTTAAACTATTTGTATTAATGTTTGGGTGTAGAAGAACTTCTTTCTTTCGTACATTGACAATAATTTGCAATGAGCTTATATTCATCACCTTCATTCGTACAATCAAGCAATACATGCATTGACTAATACATTGTCGCAAACTACTTTAGCATTTGGATACATTGGGACATGTCACAAGTCCAAACTACTCAGGGATATCGTGGGAGCTTGGACTCTAAATCCGAGTTCAATAGTTTCAAACGGAAAATTTCTTGTTTTAGTCGTTTATTCTCATCCTGCATCTCCAATGCATACTCATGTCCTCTTCGGCACATCGGAGGATCAACCCACTCGCTGTAGTTACAAACTCGGAAGGTGTTCGAATAAAGGTGGCTCATATCATAGCGACTACATTTGTAGATCATATACCCTGTACTAACGCTTCTATTTTTGTTCACAATCACGCAGTAGTCTGACCTGCAATAACAAAGTTTTCTTGGTACTGGCTCGCCGATTGCTAGTGCTTGGCCTCAATTAACATATTTTCCTCCATCCACCGCAACAAAATACTTTTGTGATGCGCTAGGGAGATGATCTGGGAGTTTAATGGAATTCGTACATTTCTGGATCGGAGAAAATTTCCTTACCCGATCGACAAACAATTGGTGACAATGGAGCTTGTGGTGCAACATCAACATGATGAATGTTATCATACGCTCCTGACTCCAAACTTTCCCAATACTTTGATAAAGTCTCATCGTCAATTTCCCATTGAGCCATCCTACCTAATGATGAAATTAAACTTGGGGAGTGAAGGTTCAATTAGGGTTTTCATGACGATTTAGCAGTGGAATAATTAACCCTAACAAGATCTATTACGAAATAATAAATCGAGATAATAATTCATACCAAGGGTTGTCGTGCTTACGAATTGAGGACAAATCTAGGTTGATACCCAAAAATTGCCCAACAAATCACTTCGCCTCCATCAGTATCCATGTGAACACCATCTTCAATTGTCGAAAAATCGAAGAAGAAGGGGAGCCCAATGGTGCTAGCCGCCATTCCTATTTTTATCTAGGGTTTTTTATTTCTAAAAGGGTCGGTAATAAAATCTATTCAATACCCGTGTGTAAATAAAAGATGTAGACCCCCTTTTAATCAATAGACAAGTACATGAAACAGGGAACAATTTCTTATACCCTTTAAACCACAAATATCAATGGTTGATATTTTATTTATTTTATCCAAAATCAAAACATCCTTCCCCTTACAATGTTCTAAGCGTGTGACCCTACAGGTTATTACAACATTGGAAATGATTTTAAATCGTATTTAAAATCATAAACAGGATTGGCATATAGCAATATGTTACTGCTACTCAAGTTATAATAAGATCAACGATTCAATACAACATTTTCGTGACCAGTGTACCAGTGTAATATAATCCTTTTAACCAGTATATCCAGGATTAAATTCGAGATATGGAACGTATCATTCTCTTTATAATTTAATCTGTTTTTCTTAATCGATGAGTAGACTATTTAAAACAAATCAATTTTTGAGCATGACCATGCATTTCGCAGTCTCACTCAATCAAGAGGCCCATGGATATCACTACGAATATATCATAGGGTTAAATTCCACCTAGATCATTCATAATTTTCATTCAATTCGAGATGTATCATATAATCACCGTTATGTTACTATGTTACGAATAACTTTATATGATATCAAAACACAAATATCCTCTAATAAAATTATAATGATTCCAGGTCTGAGGACTATTACATCACTGTCACTATGAGAATAACTTATGATACTGTTAATTATATTCCATGTAGTTATCTCATGATGGGTCAGCCCAATACTATATTCTCCAATACGTATTTATGTTTTGACATTAATATCACGTATATTAATGATCAATGAGATGTGATCATCAGTCAATCAACATACTTGTCTCAATGCTTTATTGTTGTCCTATATAAACAATAAAACTCGACTCGGGACATTTAAGAATTATAATACTTATCATATTATATAATCTAAAATTCAAGTCTTACTCGAACTATATAGTTCCGTATTATAATTCTAAGGATTTCTGTTATATTAATATTTATATTACACAGTAAATAAAATATAATAGATTATTATTTTATTCCAAATAAAACAATAACATCAACAATATTGTCAATCTCGTCAAATGAATTGCCTCTAGGGCATAAACTCTAACAATCTCCCACTTGCACTAGAGTCAATCATTCATGTATCATATACTCATGAAACAAGTGTGACCATTAAACTTCTTCTGCGACAGAGTTTAATTCTGTATGTAACATTACAACTTTTGTAACCTTGCAGATATGTTTGTTTCTTCTAAAGACAATTTCATATAAGAATTATATTTCTTAAATATATGTTTGGATCAATAATGAGTTTAATATTTTAGGCCTGAGCAACAACCATATTGTTATCGTAATGTACATTATTGGATCAACAATGAATTAAGTTCAATCATGAACTTCTTAACCCAAACATTTTCTTTCTCAGAATCAATATATATTTCTTGTTTTAAAACTAACATTATATACAATAACTAATGTGTTATCAAATAACATTTGAATTATTGTGTCACTCCCACTCAATTTCTTGTCTATACAAGATTCATTGACATTTTGTGGTTTCGAGACATTTCGACTTCTATATCATTCTTATCGGCACCTTAGATATTGGCTATCCTTTATAAAGGATACCAATTTGAGCAATAAACAATTTATTCTTAGATAGTTTATAGAAATAATATCCATTTATATCTTGTGGGTATTACACAAAATAGATATCTAATTTGGGTCTGCTCTTATCAGAGAAAGGACGTTTAATAAGCGCCTTACATCCAAATCCATGCACTAGACACACTAGGACATTTCCTAGTCCATATCTTATATGGTGTCTTCAAAATTGTTTTAGTGGGATTAAACGCAATTTGTTCAAAATTTAATTTATTAAAAGATCTGTTTGACTTATCATTGATCGTATCATATCTTATAAGGTACGGTTTCTCCTTTCAGACACATCATTTTAATACGATGTTCTAGGTGGAGTGAGTTATGAAACAATTTCAAACTCGTCTGGATAGTCTTAAATAATTGGCTTAATATTCTCTTCCGATATGTTCGAAAAGTATTTATTTTCTATCAAAATTGGTCATGAACTTCATTTTTGACTTCCTTGAACTATTCAAAGGATTCTGGTATATGATTCATAAGATACAAATATTTATATCTACCGACATCATTAGTAATATAATGAAGTAATTAAATCTGCCTCTAGCTAATGTATTCATTGCTCCATGTACATCATTATGGAGACCCAATACTTTTCACTCATTCAATGTGTCAAGTGAATGGTGATTTACTTATTTTGCCTAATAAACAAGATTTGCATTATTCATATGATTCAAAATCAAATGATCAAAAAATTCCATCATTAAGGAGTTTTGAAATGCTTTTCTTATTTATATTGGCTAATTCAATATGCTAAAGGTGTGTCGGGTTTAAATCAATATATTTAAACCACTCATTATAATAGTTAAGGAATTATAAAGATCATTAACTATTTGAGAAATTCCATAAATATTTCATTTAAATAAAATGAATAACAATTATTCCTTTTGTTACAAATGAAAATTAAAACTTGTCTGAACATTGTTTATAATAACTTTTATTTTACATGGAATTTCATAATAACAATTATTTTAATTAATTAAGCCAGTATATTGAACAAGAATCAACTTCCTGTGGATAATCCAGCAAAAATTTGCTTCATTTCCAGTCGTAAGTCCACTTGTCCTTTTATCAAATTTCTACTTATTTTTGCAATTTCTGTAAATTCACATACTTCCATGTGATTCGTTTTTCGTATCTAATAGTAGAGATGTATAAGTAGATTTTATAACATTTATATCTTAATTGGTTGAAGTCATACTTCAACTCAATTTTAGATCCTCTCTTTATTTATGAAACAAAAACGTTTAATTTGTTTGATGTGAAAACCCGTCACTTCCCCGTAAAGGAAAGCGTCGGATAGTTCGAGAACAAACCACAACAGAACACATACAGAAGAACATTTCATTGTATATTACAACAATGCATCAGATTACAAGAATATACTGAGTATAAATGAATATTACACAGAAATACCAGAGATTTAAATTACATTTAAATACATAGCAGCGGAAAATAATACAATACACAACTAGAATGAGATATACGGATACAAAGCTTTCCGGATATCGTTCCAGCTGTAAACCAGGATCCTGTGAAGATATATCTGCAAAACCAAAACTACTAGCTGCCCTTGTCCAAATAAGGGCACCCAGAGTTTAGGTTAAAACAATAAACTCCAGGTCAGTCATGGGACTGGTGTGAGAACTAAAACAGTTATTATCCTTTATTTTTCAAAGTTAGGTAAATCAAGGGACCACGCCGTATAACACGGAACGGGTTTCCTCCCAAGAATACCAGTGCAAAAACAACAGCGCAATGCTAAATAAAGAAAAATGAAGCTATTATAAGACCCAGGTCCCATCACACAATGCAATCGCAAGCCGGAGGATAGGGTTTTTACCTTATAATAGCCAAGAATGCTTGATACGTTGAAAACAAATCATTTGATACTATTATAAGTGTATAGTATACAAAACAACTTCAAATCATAAGTATCAATCATAGGCGGCATAAGTGCCCCATCCCACTATGTCGCCATACTAGGCTCTACAAATAAAACCGCAAATGTCACGTATTTGGAAATTGGATTTCCGTCTATGAACCGAGGCAAAAGATAGTCCTCAACCGATTCGAGACTGTCTAGCCCGAGTCTCAGGATCAGAGCTCGAGTGACCCTTGGATCGTCAGGGCCGGTCCACCGATGTGGATTAAAATGCCTGAACACTACGTTTCCCCGCCCTTTGGGGCGTAAATGAGCCAACTAAATGACTCCATCAGTTCGAGAACGACCGATCAATCCGAGGCGCCTCGCAACAGCAACAACCACATAAGTCAAACTCGTCAGGGCGTGTAAAACCACTGACGCCACTTTTTAGCTAGAAGGAAACGCATGCCCTCCCTGAGGTCCGTCTCCCGTTTTTGGTTCATACCGGGTGTGAAACACGCGAAGTAACCGTTACACAAAGCTACGCCACAAAGGCCTTGCTTTGATCATCACCACAAGACTTTGCTTTTCAACAGAAGCCTCGATCAATTGCCACTTAGGCATGCCACACAGGCAATTCACTCCATGCGTTTGATATCCATCAATATATAACCCCTGAGCACGTACGTCTCAGAGAAGGGCGTTAAGCAAGAGAATAAATTCTCCGCCGCCAAACAGATATATATTTAATAGAGATCAATCACACGGACTAAAATCCAATGTCAGACACACAGTCCATTTACAAGTCCGTTCTGGGGCTGAACGAAACCGGAGGCACCTAGTACCCCGCATATCCATCGGTTTCCAAGTACGTCTGGACGATCACCAACTATTTCCATCTTCTTGGGTGTACAGCCCAATCAAGATCATCAGTAATCACCCAAACGACGTGAAGACTTCCGGTCTTCGACCACCGTCTTCATCTTCGACTTATCGTCATGTCAGGTATTCAGAATGGGATAAACCCGGTCTTTCCGAATAACTCGCGTATATTTTAAATAAGTGTTACACAAACACAACACACGCCTCATTCCAATTCATCAGTCACTAACCGTAAATTAATCAAGAGAATAATTCCCCAAATATTAACCCCGAAGGCCGAAACCAACATCAAATCAATATCCAGAAAACCATTCTGCTTGGCTAACCGACAGTTAGTTTCTAAATTTCACGTTCATAGGGAAAGGTTCCCATTAATTTTATCAAAGATAAATTCCTCGAATTTATTCTTTAATCTACTTTTGAATTTCGATTCAACTAGTCGGAATTAGCGAACCTTACCGAAGTAGTCATTGGTTTTAATTTCCCAATCCCAACCTATTCATCCCATGAAGTAAAACTGGTAATACTTCATATCTAACACTACGGTGTTATCGGCAAATTCAATTACCATTTCACGTTCAAATCTAATTAAAGATTTAACTAACGCCTGGAGCAAAACTGGTGGTACTCCATTCTCGATCATTTCAATCTAATTAAAGATTCATTAAAACTCCACTTAGTTTTAATCTTCGACTGGGTTAAAGAATCAGTGTCATTTAAAACACGGTTCACGATAAACCCAAAATCACATTCCATTAATTATCAGATTAAAGAACAAGTGTTATTTAAAACACTGTTCACGATAAACCCAAAAATCAATACCAATTCAATTCCAATTAAATATCATTTAATTGGTACACTTCATTAAATCTAAATAAAAAGATTTAATCTTTTCTCAACTGGGTTCAAGAACAGTGTTAGTGAAGACATCATTCACGACAAACCCAAATCACATTTGATATTCAATATAAGGCTCTGAATAGAAAATATATCGGCTTAGATTCAATATCAAATCCTACGATTAACAAATGTCGTATTGGAAATAACGATATAAATATCTTTCAAATTTCCATAACAACATCTGTATAATCACGAATTCCAACATCGAAATATTCTGAAGACAATTTCGATTCAAATCCACTCCAATGCAATCATTGGAAATTTTGGTTATTTTTAAAACCCTTTTTCAAATTCAGTTTATTTATTTTAAAAATAAATAGAATTATATTTCTAGTTCAAAACTAGTTCATTTCGATAAAAATCTATTTTTATTTTTTCAAATATGGAGTTTTCCCTCCCAATCCTTTCTAAATCATTTCTTATGATTTTACACAAATTATTACTATTTTTAATAATTTTATCAAGGCCCGTACAGTCGATTTCCATTTATGGCCATCGAACTGCAGTTACAGCGACCTTTTTCTAATTTGATTTGGACGTATCTCCAAATCCAACCGTTAGATTTCAAATTTCTAATATTCGTTAGAAAGCTCTTTTCGATACGAACCCAACGGTTCCAGTTTTAGGAGAATCCGACGGTCGGATCTCCCGTAATGTCCGTTTGAAATAAATGGTCGAAATTCACGAACTGCCGCGGCGCGGCGCGTTCTATTCAGGCCATTATATTATATATATAATATATATAATATACTTCGTCGATTACTATTTAAAAACGAATTATATAAATAGTTTTAAAATTCGTTTCAAAAGCAATTTCAACTTCCATTTCAATTCAAATCAAAATTGAATTCTTCTTTATAAATTCGTTTTAAAATTCCTTTCTGTTCAATTCAAATTTCAATTCAATTTGAATTCATTTCAATTCGCTTTCAATTCAATTTGAATTCGTTTTCAATTCATTTCGAAATCGTTTTCAATTCAATTCATTTCGAAATCGTTTTATATCCAATTCATTTCGAAATCGTTTTCAATTCATTTCATTTCGAAATCGTTAAAATCGATATAAATATCGTTCACGTCAAAATGGCGTCAATCTAATCAACACGGCTTCATAAATTTCTATTTTCAAATATTCTATTTCAAATATTTCTTTTTCAAAATATTTCGTTCAACACATGACCAATCTCAATGGATGAGTACTGTCAACACATGAACCTTTATTTTATATTATCTTTATTTTCTAAATTGGAATGAGGCCCAATCAATTACCATATAAAGTTAATTATATGGATTTTCATACAACACATGTATATAATAGCATTGAAAAATAATCAACCATCAACCAAAGTGCACTACACTGTATAAGCATCAAATATAGATATCTAACGCTTATAACAGCCTGTCAATCAATCGATCGACACATTTAATCAATCAGGATGAGTGAACTTCTTATTTCATCCTAACACCCATGTGGGGTTTCAAACAATCAAACAAATATTTATTTGTGCAGTTGGGCGATGTGTAAAATTTATCGACCCAATCAATGTCCTTCAAATAGGTGTACATAAACAAACCGTCGGGTTTGTAAATGAATATTTATTTATTCATATTCACGTTAAAAATTATATTTTTAACGATAAAACATTTTATTTCAACATATGAATTTCTATTCAGTTCATTCTCAATACAAATATTTTTATTTTCTAACTTATTTTAGAAAATTTTGGCGGCATAACGGCACGATACTAGAAACGGGACAAGGCCTAGCCTTATCCCCGGTCTAGTGAAGGCCCACGCCATTCACACATCAATCAAATCACCAAACAACCAAATTCAAATCAAATATCTAACTAATCTATGCAACCAAACAAACAAGTCCATGGTCTGTGGACGATTGTGTCGGGTGCTACTAAGCACCGTCTGCATCCTAGTATATATATATAACTAGAAAAAGAAATTGAAAGGTGAGAAATTCTCACCGATAGCTATCCAATCATCTTGACTCTTCTTTGATATAAATCTTCTTCGTTGTCGCCTTTTTGTTACCTTCGTTGTCCGCTTTCACTACCTATGTAAAAATCGAATTTTTACTTCGCTATTCCATATATAAAAATCATATTTTTATTTCGAAGTTCAATATATAAAAATCATATTTTTATTTATGTTATTCAAAACAATGATATAAAAATCGAATTTTTACTACTATGTTATATAGATAAAAATTATTTTTATCACGCTATTTTCCATCTAAAGATTTCGCCTTTATAAACACATAGACTTCGCCTTTTCAAATTTAAAGATTTCATCTTTATAAAAATCTCATTTTTATTTTTCTACACATATAAAGATGATATTTTTAATATTCCTATCATGTAAAAATTATATTTTTAATTTTCTACCTAAACAAAAATCATATTTCTACCACTTCCATATAGTAAAGATTATATTTTTAATACTTTAAAAATATAAAAATCAAATTTTTAATTCTTTAAAAATATAAAAATCATATTTTTACTTCGTAAAAATTCCATCTTTTCTATGTTATAAAACAATTCTTTATCTTCTTCAACATTATATCTTTATACTAAAAAAAAAATCAGGTTTTTTTCCTAATTAAAATCGGATAAAACAATATAAATAAAATAAAGAAATAAAAAATAAAATAAACTTACAGGGGGGGCTTCCACTGTTGAACTTCGAAGGGGAGGGGGGGTCAGTGCCGCCGAGGTCTGGAAAGGGGGGGGGGGGAAGGGTATCGCGTGGAGGTCGGCGGAGGTGGTCTCGGCGTTGGAGCCTGCAGTGGCCAGGGGGGTGGCGTCGGTCTTGGAGGCTGGGGAGGCGGCTCGGTTGGCGGAGGGACAGGCGGAGGGTAGTGGGAGTTTCGATTGGGGGTTGGCGGCTGGTGGTTCGCCATCGGCGACGAGGCGGAGGGGGGGTTCGATTAGGGATTCGGTTTTTTTTTTTTTTTATTCTTAATTCCGATTGGATTGAAAATGAGAGAGGTGGGGGGGGGGGCAGAGCGGGTTTAAGGGGGAAGATCTTTTTTTTTTTTAATTATTTATTCTGCAAAAAGTTGACTTTTACATACGACCTCGAAACGAGGCCCACCGCCTGTCGTCCATAGCGTTTTACCCCCATTCCGAACACAATGGGATATGTATCGTAGGCTGATTCGATCGTTACAATCAGTTTCCGTTAAAATCAACATATAACTCTATATATTGAATTTAAACGCCCATTTCAATTTACCGGGGTCAGATATTAACTTGAAAAATTCCAGAAAAATATTTTCTAGCTTCGTATTGACGATACGGTCCTAACAAAACTAGTTTCGTCGAATTCTGAGACCGTTGGAAAAATGGTCATTTTCCAGTCGATTAAAATCAACTGAAACTGGTCAAACGCGTTTTCCTTTGCCACGCTCACATATTGATTCGAAAAATTATGAAATTTGGAATCTAGCAATAATTTAACATCACGGATCCAACGAAACTGGTTTCGTCGAAATCCGAGGTCGTTTGCAAAATTTCCATTTTTAAGGGTCTGAATTCCATAGCGACTATTCAGAATTTTCAACTGGACATATCTTTTGGTTCCCGTTAAGAAATCTTGATTTTTCGGATTCGTTGGAAAGATATTATCAATTAGATCCTAATGTTTTTGGTTTCACTAAAATCCGGATTGTTTTGCACCCGGTACATTCAATTGAAGTTTGAAATCGAATTATCGAACTACCACGCCATTTTCAATTCTATTTATAATTATATATAATATTTATATTCTAACGACGACACGTATAATATATACGTTCGAATTATATTCAAAATAATTTTCTCGTCGATATTATTATTTAAAATAATTCATTTTAAATAATCAAAATTCGCTAAAATCGCCAAAATTAAATTTTTAAACTGGCCCAGATTTTCGGGTTGTTACATTTGAGGCAATCCTCAAATTTCAATGTCATTTAAGAAATTTGATTTAATCAATTTATTCTTCTCAAGGATTAATTTAAATTATCGGAGTTATTTTGTTATTCAATATCTACAGTAGATAATAAATAGTAACTAATTCTGTAATATTTATTTAATATAAATACAAAATTTTGACAATCAAAATTTATATTTACATAAATGTATAATTTTAAACTAAAATACTCTCCCACTCAAATTAACATCCCTCTGTTTGTATACATATATCAGTATATATGTATAATGGTATTCCATGGTTCATATCTAGTCACGCCTTGACCTAGCTTTGGCTAATCCCCAAAACACAACCTTTTAGGTAGACATCTTATGTCAATTATATCGTATATATAATTCTTGGACCGCATGTTGAAAATTTTGTTCAGTATTATTCATTTGCTCAAAATATAGAATAATTCATTCTGTTGTCTCTAAGCCATAATCTTATCATGGAACTTAGTTAAGTCAGACCCAATAATACAATTCAAGTATCACTTTTACTCCGTCGCGTATAACTAAAATAAAAGGATACACAATGCTTTGGCATTACCTACATCCAGTGATTCTGGACATTGATGAGTGTATTATTGGAAGACTTCACCATGACTTAATATAACAAAATTTGCTTTAAAGGGAATTTATAATTTGTAGTAGGAGTCAAAATTGTAGTAATTTACAAATATCAATATATGTACTTCATTTTAGTGATTTTAATTCCACACTAATGCAATTGTAAAGATATTTAAATAGAATTAGTGTAAATAAAATTCATTATACCAACTTTTGAACATTTCTAGTAAAGTAATCATTGAATGACAATAATAAAAGAATTTGTGAAACCTGTTTATCCAATCAGTACATATAACATGTACGCCATATTACTATTATAGTAAAGTCACAATCAAAACAGGTAGAAGATACATGAAACACAGCATATTTCACGTGTTAAACAAGTAAATAGCATATATATATATATATATATATATATATATATATATCCAAACATATGCAATCATACACTGAAAACATTGCAATTAATCAAATCTAATTTGATTTGTCACGATTTATTCATATTAAACAAACAACTCATATACGCAGCTCCTTAATATACAATCTGATTTTCAATAGTACATAAGTAGTTATGCAATTTAATACAGCAATATATGTTAACAATGTATTATAGTATGTGCAAGCAGTTTAACTGCAATTTTTTTTTTTAAAAACCCACTTGCTTTATTGATTGCCAATGTTCTTCATCAACATATTGACCCATATTAGCATGCTGATTCAATTTCACTGATTCTTGCCATATGTTCATCTGCAAATATTTATCCATATAGATAATTGTAGATCATCATCCATTTGAATATAGAAATTGCATCATGTATGCATTATATATGTGTGTGAATACATATATACATACATATATATATATATATATATATATATATATATACACACACATGTTAGCAATGTTTAAATTCAACTATATATATCAAAATTATATATATATATATATATAATCAAGCAATATAAACAAATGTTGAATGTTGGTGGATATGTACGTCTTATATTCAGTTAGGAGTCAATGTCCTTGTATCAGTTAATATGTAAGATAAACTACTTTAACTTTGCAGAGCCTCAAATTTCAGCTAACTATTAAAATATGCTTTTAGATCTCATCCAAATTTCAAACAGTCATTATTGAGTTTTAAACAACCATATTTTAGATCTTTACATTGTTCCAGATATCTTAAATCATATTAAAGAGGTTCTAAATTTGATCAGGCAGGTCTATTTCAACATATATTCGTATATAAACACAATTCTTAAAATATGAATATGTTTTAACACTAGGATTTGTATACAATAGTTGTCATACACTATACATGGAAGAAGAATTAACAAATCAGATTTTTATTATTAAATCAACATTTTATTTATATATACAGCATCACCATACAATAGATTCATGTAATCTATTTTGAACTTGTTTCGAAAACAGTTTAAGATCCAGTGACATATTCAACTGCATGTGCATCTATATATATACAATACATGCCTAACATAATTGGCAAAACTATAACAAGTTTGACATTCAAAAGGATGTTATAAGCCTACATGTACAAATATCAAGATTCAAACAGCTATATAGATTCAATCAAATTGGTCTGTTCACATAAAATTACATTAGATCCATTTAAAATGTAATTATACAAATTTAAAATGTATCATTAAATCTGATCTAAAAGGATTTGGTTTGCCTGATAAGTCAAAACTAGATTTTTGATTATTCTACCTGATTACTAGGTTCATCAAATAGAAATATGAACTAAGTTAATATTTATAATATGAATTTATTACATAATCTTATATCATATATATATATAATTTATTTATTATAAAACAATTTCTTATTATGTATCAAATACAAACTGCCTTATAACAGTGAAATATTTTTCACAGATTAATAATGAAACAATTTCAGGTTAACAATGAAAAGATTTCGGATTAACAATGAACTAATTCCTAGTTAATCATTCAGTACTAAAGTCTGTATGATGTAATAAGGTTTATAATCAATACTATACATTCATAGATTGTAATAAAGACTTTAGCAATATTAGTTTCGTAAAACAATTTAGTTCATTATAGCCTATATCTATATAATAAAATCCCTTGGTAGGACAAACCAAGTGACAAAGAGCGGTTCAGATTAAATATAAGGTTGGATAAACAGTGGCTAGGATTTGGCCAACTGCTAAAACAGATCTCCATCTAAATTAAACATCCATTAAGTCACTATCTCAAAGATCATGCTCTGCTCATTTTCTTCTCCAATTTTTTTTCTGCCGTTTCCATTCCATCTCCCACCGATCTCTTCTTCCATTAAGTTTCGTTTCAGATCTATTTCATTTATGGACCCTGTCAAGGTTAGATCTTTTATTTTTCTGTTTTTCCCGATTACGTGAATCCAATGTGATTTGCCATCGCCTTACTCGATTCTGAATTCGGTTCTACTCTATCTTAGATTTAACATATCCGCTTATCATGTTACAGATACATCTTCCGCATCTTAATTATTCTCATTCATCTAATATACCTAATTTGTTGTATTGTTCTAACCTAGACTTCATCGAGTGATGGAATTTTAGCCCAGTGTATTGTATCTTCTTTAATTTCATGTTAACACAAATTGATTTTTCTTTAATTTTAGTTCGCTGTACTTTCAGACTTCATCTTAGTTTCTCAATAACTAATGATTTCCTTTACAAAATTGGTATAGATCCCTGTTTAAGCGTGAATGGGAATGAAGGGCTCCATAAATATATCTTATATCGAAGATCTCAGTTTCAGGTTTGATATCGAATTTTTTTTTCTTCTTCTAATATATCAGATCTGCTTTTTAATTTTGTTACAGAGTATTTGTTTCCGATTTTTCCTTCGTGTACAACTGAAATGGAATTCGTATTTTGATTTCATAAAGCAAATTGAATTGCCACAGTATTCCTATAATTTATTCTGATTGTGCATATCTCCATTGTAATCTTTAAAAACCAAGCTAATTGGATTTTGCATTGCAATTCAGGTTAAAAACATAATATAGTATTATTACCTGTTTTATCACTTTTGATTGCAGCAATGTGTCTTTAAAAGAAATCAACCGGTACCCCTTTTTATGGGCAAAGGAATATCTAGAAATTACTTATGCGGGGTTTGGAAATAGGGTTCCGGGTCTTTAATTTTTGCCGTCATAGGTTAACCAAATCTTTGATCCTTTCATTTATGTTTTGATCTCCTCCTATTCTGATTTAGTTTTTACAGATTTTCTTCTGAACACCTTGTTGTATTTTTAGTTACGATATTACTTATGACATGAGGCTCTTATTTGATTTTCATTTTCGTTTCTATACGAAAATGAGCTTGGATTTCTTATCACTGCCCATTATCTACCTATATATTTGCCCATCTACCTACGAGAATATGTGGCACACTTATTTTATTTTTATGCTTGTAATGTCTATAGGAAAATGACTCTGGGTTTTCTTTTACTGCCAATACCTATGCAATTGTCGGAGGGGCCGGATAATCCAACAAATTTAATGGCATTAAGGTATAATTCTCTTCTCTTTTCACTTTAATTCTCATCTTGCTATTTTTCCTTATAAATACACTGCACAGTTTATGCTACTGTTTTGTTACTTGATGTCGTAAAACATGCTTTGATGGGATTACCTTTTGAGTGACTCATGAACACAATTGGTGGTTATTTCCAAATAATGGAGTTAATTACCCTTGAAAACTGTGCTGACATTTTTGATTTTCTACAATGTCAAGAAACATAGTTGAGTAGAATTTGTACTACTAAACAAATTTAAACTAATAATTAGGTATCCTTTTTAGAATTGTACCTTTCATTTCTATAGATTTTATCTTTTCAATAAACTGACATCTCAATGACTTATTATTGCATACCCTTCTGAATTTTTTTAATATGAAAAAAGTTTATACTACTTTAATGTGTAATCATGGTTACCAACTGTTGAAATTATTATACGGAAATAAGAATTTTGAATGCTGTTTTTATTTTTTGATGTTTGAATAATCTGGACAAAAGTAATGATGTCCATAAATCATCATTTGCAAGCAAGGTTTCAATATTGATATAATATAATAATTTGGCTTCCCTTTCTGTACTATATCTTCATATATAAAACTAAAACAAAATTGTAATGGCATTTTAGTTTTATGTTCCTAATACCATAAAAAAGTTGTAAGCTTATATGAATGATAAGTTGTAAGCTTATATAAATGATAAGCAGCCATCTTTCTATTACAAACTAGCATTTTATACCAATGAAAATAGCATGTTTTGTTTCTTGCCTAAATTTTGTTTATGTAGTTTTTATTTTCTTCATCACATCGACGTCTATTTTTTACTCTTCTTACCAATCTAAGATGAATCATATACTATGCCAAAACTAGATATTTTTGTCCTATGTTTTATTTTATATGAATCCAGCTTGATTTGAATTTTTGTGCCCTACTCAGTCTAAATTATACTCTGTTCTATCAAAATCTTTCACTACAATCAGCAGGCTTGCTCAAGTTGGCCGAAGCTAAAATGTCTGGCTAAATTTTGTTGTTGTAACGTATGACAAAAGAAAACCATGTTCATCTATTTTTACATGCTCAGTTCTTATACTGCATAAAAACAAACTGATATTTGGAAATTGAATATAAGGATTTTATCCTTTCCACTTCTCCATAAATCGATATAGTATTATTCAACAAGTTCTTCGCCAAAAACCAAGTCCATATTGTTTGGTTTACCCTAAAGGGTAATCTGCAACAAACTCACATAACCATGCTTTGCTTTTGGTGATTTCTTATTTTGTTGCGATAGTGGCTGATATTGTGATTTTTTCTTGATATCATTTTCATCGTCTGAATCTCAAACTTTCAAGACCTAGGTTGGACGATGATCTGTGGTTCTGATTAGATGTTTATTGTATTTGATTTGACATAGATATTCGGCCAGTTGAATATTAAATTTAACCACTACAACATGATTCAATGGCTACTTGGACTTGAATTGTGATTTTGAAATTGTGTTGTCTTTATTTCAAGAAATTACAACCTGACTCGGTATTATGGGGTTTTATCGTTAATTTCTTGATATTACTATAAGGTAATCTGATGTGCTTGAGAAAGCAGAAAAAGTAATTATGTTTATAGCCTTTGCATTCAATTATTAACCTTTTTTATACATGCGATTATTTAGCAGTTCTATGAGGCAAATTGCATGTGAATGGTTTAATATGGAAGCTTTCTTCAGTTCTTTGTCTCCATCCTTTCATATCACTATCATTATCATTTGAATGAAGTTTTTCCTGCTTGCTGCAAGGACCTTACAGGTTTGTTCAAGTTTTGTGCTTATTTTGTGCATTTTGTTATACTTAATGCACATAAAGTGTTTGGTTGTCCTCCTATGTGAGTTTCACCACCTCTCTTCCATTTTTTTAACATTAAATCCTAGTCTTTGTTTTATTGCTATTTCGGGGGTTGTCATTGCATATTGGTAAACATAATTGTTATATGATTTAAAATAACCCATGAAGCCATGAGAATTTTTATGTATCTTTGACATTATGTTTACGGAGTGTATGTTGTACATTTACGACTTTGATTGGCATTAAATTTGTAGAATGTTTATTCATTTTAAATAGTAACTTTTAACACACTTTTTTGTTGTAATCAATGTCAACATTGCTAATATTAATCACTTATTTTGTGCTCATACTTATTTTATGAAAAAAAAATCATTTACCATTTCAATATTTGAAATTTATGTATAGTTTCAGATTTTCTATTATGAATGATGCTAATAAATGTTGCTACCATGTATATAAAATACCTAAGTTTTGTCATTTTCCTTACAAAAATAGGTAATACCAAATTTTAAAACCATACCTAAACTTTTTTTATTTTGGTACGTCGACCCCACTTTTACCATCTTTGGCAGAAGCTTTTCTACAATCCAATTTTTGATTCTGATAGTCCTGCCTATTTTTGTGGATTAGGAGGTTTGTAAATTCTAATAAACCATCTATTATTTTGTTCAACTTTGAAGTCAGAGATTTGAATGAAGAGTTTTTTTTCTTTCTCAGTTTAGCTATTTTATATACATTTCCCTTCATTTTCAGCTTTCTGTTGTTCATACCACATGCCTTTTTTATTGACTCTACTATTTATAGTAATATTATTTTTTATTATTTACCTTTTTAATATCACAATTATAATGAATTTACTAATTGGTATTTTTACCTTAATTATGTACATTTTTTGGTGCAAGACAAACAAATGTTGAAGTTTGAAGAAAATCAGCTACATGGGTACAATGTTATGTGAGTTAGAATTTGGTTACATGTATACATTGATACAAGTTTCAAGAAAAACGTGGGATTAAATAAAGAGGTGTGCTTTGCACAGTCGCGACTGTGCAATTACACTCGCGGGTGAGTGGAATTCAGGGGGGCCGCTGCTTCTTTTTTAAAAAAAAATTATAGTGCCCCACTGCTTTTCTCAGCAGTGGGGCCCGCGACCGAGGGACAGTCGCGACTGTCCCTAGTAATTGTCATAAATAAATATTTGATTTGGTTACCTTAGTTTTTGTGAGTTAGAATTACTGGCTCCTCTTTTTATGAAGGTAGAACATGTGTCTTTTATAGTTTGTTTTTGATTTGAGAGCTATATGGACAAAAGTTTCAAGTTGATGTTTTATGTATCCATATTTTTAGCACTAATTTCTATTACTTTCTATTATTTTCTGTTGTACTACATTTCATCCATTTCCTGTTATAGTTTGTATATTATTATATTTCCATGTTCCTTCCTTAGTGCAAGTTTTCAACGTGTAAATATCGATCAAATCATTTCAGCTTCCTTTTTTAACATTTTGCATGCCATTAATTCTAATGCTGCCGTTAATTCTAATGCCGCCATTAATTCCTATTTTATGTTTTCCCTCTAAATGATACAAAAATAAATTAATTTTCCTTAATTTTTTACTACCATAAAATATGTTCCTTTTAAAAATATCTCCTCCCCTTTTCACACTAAATAAACTCTATAATTAATTATGACTACTAAAAAAAATTTCAGTACGACCATTTCCTATATTTTCTACCAATAATGTAACTTCTCGACAAATTTAACTAACTGTTTACTTATTTCTATTTGCATCTTAACTTGCAAATAACAACTGAAATAGGACGTTAATTCTACTTCAACATTTATTATCAGCCGCCTTCCACTTAAAATTTAGAGAAATATAAGCGTGCAATGGTTTATTAAGTGTACAAGCTATATTTGTGTATGCTCTGCAAATACAACTCTTTTATTTTCTTTAGACATTCGAACATATTCTATAAGTGTTATATGAAGATCATGAAAAATTATATTATAATAACATCAACTCATGTTGTGCAAAAATGAGGAAAAAGAATCATAGAAGCATGTTGTACGCGTTTTAACATAAACAAAAATTCTTACGGACCGTGTTCTGAACAAATTTAACACTGATCAAAATTATACATATCCAACACATTCCATAGTAGATTATGCCAACCAATACCTTAATCCGTGCCATCGGCACGGGTTTCTACATTTGAATCCTAACACATACATATATCACTTACATTATATATCTAGCTACTATACAATATGTTCCCACCGCTTATTGATGAATGCAAACTAAAACACTTAAAAGTCTATGATCCCGTGCATCGCACGGGTTTCCATTCGTAAGTATATAATCAATGGTGTATATTTAATTATATAAACACTTATAAGTGCGTATGATAGTATCATTCGACAATTGAGTACTGTTTAAAACAATTTTAAACAACTAGATCCATTTAAAACAATAATAGGATCTATACTTACATAGTATATACATATTTAAGCAACCATGTGCCATCCTTGTTCATATATACGTATATATACACATAAATATTCAAATACGTATAGTATGAACACATATGACAATAGAAAATTTTAAAACTGTAAGTCATATATGCTTTAAAACATATATTATTAACAGGTGTGTGCAGGAGGCTATGTCATTCACATATGCAAAAATAGCAACTCATATTTACTAAATCTTTAAATCATTTCAGGTTTTGATATCCATATATATATATATATATATGTGTGTGTGTGTGTGTGTGTGTGTGTGTGTGTGTGTGTGTGTGTGTGTGTGTAGGTCAATTAAAGGACTAAAATGTATATATCATTATATATATAAAATTTTGTCATTGTGGTACATCAAGTATCCATGATCAATATCATGAAAATGCAAAATCAGAATATTTGACTATGAACCTTTTATTCAATCAATCTATTATCAATCATTTACCCCTTAAGATCAATATATATATATATATATATATATATATATACATATATAACAAAATTAGGATCATAATGCTCAAAAACCAAACTGACTTTGGTTTCATTTCCAGATATAAAGATCAAATCTAAAATTTGTCTTAACAAATTTCTATTTGGATGATTTCATTATATCAAAATTCATTCTTACTGGTTCATTAATCAGTGAAACCAATTTTATCGAGAGAAGAAAAGAATAATAAAATATGGACATATAAACTTATTAATCAAACACTTTGATTGTGATTTTAGTACGTATAAACATACCAGTACACTGAATTAGTCAAAATCACTATATATAGAATTTAATAGTTTTAAAACCAGTACAATTCAAATAGAATCAAGATCAAATTTTTAATTGTTATTTGAATGAAACATTTTATATAATCTAAATGGTTTTAAACCACTCTCCTAGTCAGCAATAGAACAAATTGATTCATATTGTGACATTACTTATAATTTCAGATTCAAACACATTTTAAATATCCATAGAATTAACAATTTTAATTCATAGATATATTTTATTTCAACATGTGTTTGACTGGATAAGTAATTTTATTGATTTCAGAAATCAATCAAAACATAGATAATTATATAACTGTATTCAATTATAAGAGGTTCAATTCAAAATTAAAACCACAAGACCAGTTTTATCAAAATAATTAATTCAATTTGAAAAGATTATCAGAATAAACATTTGAGTTGGTATTGATATCCAATATCAATCTTAAAAGGTTTTCGAATTTAAACCAAATACAAATCTTACCCTGGATGATACATTTCAAGTCTGAAAAAACTATGTTTTTATGTCTTTTAGTAAATTATATAAGTGTGTCTAACACATTATAAAAAAACATTGAAATTTCAATATTATAGTCATTACCACAACAATTTAAGATAAGGAATTAAAGGGTAATCACTAAATCTTAAATTCAAAATCGAAAGTCCTTAATCACCAACCCAGATACAATAATCAAGTGATTCACGCATGATTCCAGTTAAACTCAATCTATTAATATCGTAAATCCACAGCTCTGATACCATTGAAGGTTCAATTAGGGTTTTCATAACGATTTAGCAGTAGAATAATTAACCCTAACAGGATCTATTACGAAATAATAAATTGAGATAGTAATTCATACCTAGGGTTTTCATGCTTACGAATTGAGGATAAATCTAGGTTGATACGAACAAATAGGCCAACAGATTTCTGCGCCTCCATCGGTATCCATGCGAACACCATCTTCAATCGTCGGACATATCGAAGAAGAAGGGGAGCCAAACGGTGCTAGCTGCGATTCCTATTTTGATCAAGGGTTTTTTATTTCTAAAAGGGTCGGTAAGAAAATCTATTCAATGCCCATGTGTTAATAAAAGATTTAGACCTCCTTTTAATCAATACACGTGTACATGAAACAAGGAACAATTCCTTATACCCTTTCAACCACAAATATCAACGGTTGATATTTTATTTATTTTATCCAAAATCAAAACAGTCTTCCCCTTACAATGTTCTAAGCGTGTGACCCTATAGGTTATTACAACGTTGGCAATGATTTTAAATCGTATTTAAAATTATAAACAGTGATTCGCATCTAGCAATACGTCGTTGCTACCCAAGTTATAATAAGAACAATGATTCGATACAACCTTTTCGTGACCAGTGTATCAATGTAATATAATCCTTTTAACCAGTATATCCAAGATTAAACTCGAGATATGGAATGTGTCATTCTCCTTATAATTTAATCCGTTTTTCTTGATTGATGAGTAGACTATTTAAAACAAATCAATATTTGAGCACAATCATGCATTTCACAGTCTTACTTAGTCAAGAGGCTCATGAATATCACTATGAATATATCATATGGTTAAATTCCTTCTAGATCATTCATAATTTTCATTCGATTCGAGATGTATCCAGTAATCACTGTTACACTCTGTTATGAATAACTTTAGATGATATCAGAACACAAATATCCTCGAACAAAATTATAGATTTCAGGTATAAGGACCATTACATCACTGTCACTATGAGAATAACTTATGATACTGTTAATTATATTTCATGTAGTTATCTCACGATGTGTCAGCCCAATACGATATTCTCCCATGTGTATTTATGTTTTGACATTAATATCACGTATATTAATGATCAATGAGATGTGATCATCAGTCAGTCAACATACTAGTCACAACGCTTTATTGTTGTCCCATATAAACAATAAAACTTGACTAGAGACATTTAAGAATTATAATACTTATCATATTATATAATCTCAAATTCAAGTCTTACTCGAACTATATAATTCCGTATTATAGTTCTAAAGACTTCTACTATATTAATATTTATATTACGCAGTAAATATAATATAATAGAATATTATTTTATTTCAAATAAAACAATAACATCAACAGTGTTATCAATCTCATCAAATGAATTGCCACTAGGGCATGAACTCTAAAAGGGAGAACCAAATGTATAACATTCAATGTATAAGAATAAGGGAAATCTTGTACGTACCTTTGAATTTGATCTAAATCCGGCTAAATAGAAAAAATGATCCAATCTTTGATGTCCAATTTTCTATAAAGTAGAAGTAAAAATTGATTATAAGGTTAGTTTTTGTGAAGGATTTTGGTAAAGTTTTGAGGAAGAAAAGGTAAGTGAGTGAGATGTAGTAGGTGAAGAGGAATTTAAGATAGTTGGTGGCTCTTTGTAAATCTTTCGGGGTTGTAATGGCCCGAATTTCTGTCATTTCCCTGTTGTGAGGCTTGAGGTTTAAATTATCTTCCAGAACATCTGGCCATCATTCACTTTGAATGCTACATCGTCATACCCGTCAGATCACAAATTGATTTCCCTAAAAATACCATGGGTATAAAGCTAAGAGAAACGAATTCCTCCACCACCAAGCGTAAGTATGTTTGAAGAGATCAACTTACGCGATCCGTTAGATATACTCTGTCAGACATTCGTCCATTCACGTTGTCCTGGGACTAGACAAACCGAATGCACTATCCTGTAAACAGGATAGCCCTTGCATAACTTTGTCTTCAATTATTTTCATCATATTTGATCGCAACGCTAATGCCAATATAGAGTGGTTTCTAGATAATGAATCTGATCCCGATCTTTCCGTATTGACGACGGAAAAATGGTCAAAAACTTCGATAGTTGGTGATTTAACTATCAAAGAAAAATAAATGTACAACCAACGATCCTATTACCATGTAGGAATTCGATCGATCAATCATCAGTCAAAATTAGCCCCTTTAAATCAATTCCTTATCATCATTTACAATTCCCTTTTCTAAATTCCTCATTTTATTTGGGGAAAACATTTCAAATTCTTTAAATTAATGCGATGTTAAAAAACATCGTTATAATAACTCCAACCACTAATCATTTATTAGCTAACCATATTACTAACCAAGTTTCACTATCAAACCTTAACCAATCCTCCATCGATCACGAAGTCAATCAAGTTGGGGTATAATTACCTCTCAGACCTTAATTGAACAATATTCTCAACTTTGTAATAGTCAAAGCTCACCATTTTAAATAAAACATCGCTTACGTGACTTCCGGATTCAATCTAAGAACACACTTCTTTTACAGAAACATAATGATTATAACGGTAGCATTATAATCGCTGTTTCCAAATATTTGATTTATAAAACATCACTTTTAACAACAGCGTTACAATCGCTGTCTAGAATTTATAGAACACTTATTATAACAACAGCGTTTAAGCTTGTTGTTGAAACAATTATTATAATGACAACGTTAAAATTCCTATTTAGATTTACCAAAACATTCATTATAATGGCAGCGTTTAAAATCGCTATTAAAAATATTTGGTTTATCAAAATGCAACTTGTATTTATTTATTTAAATAAATAAATCAATAAGTAAATAAATAAATAAATAAGTTATTAAATTTGTTTCAAACGGAAAGCAAAATAACTACTTCCCTAAATTCAATATAATCGAATTCCAATGAATAACTCTCATTCGAATACTCTATATTCGATTTATATTCGGAACTTCAGAATTTATTTACCATTTCAGGTAAATTCAAATTTCAAATTCACCATTTAATTTATCGTTTTGATTCCTTTATAACCATTCCAATCTATGAAACGTTATCATAATTTATTTTATATTCTGAATCTTGAACTAAACTCATTGTTTTCTTTTAAAACGATTTTTCCATTTTCCTTTTTACTCAATTTCCAGTTTGGGTTCATATTTTCAAATCATCTAAATTTTCTTTATAAGTATTTGCAAAATATTTCCTTTTAACCATTTTTCACTTTAATCGTGAATATATTCCTTTTATATACAGTTTGATTTCATACTTATAAATACTATCTTAAACCCAAATTTTTATTTATAACTTCTATTAAGAATTATTCATATAAGTCTCACTTCTTTTTATTTTAATCATTTAAAATCTCGTTTAACATTTCCTTAATAATAGCTAAGTTCAAATCTACTTTCAAATATTGGCTTCAAAACCCATTTCCACTTCTCTATATAAATTCAAAATTTTAATTTATATTTCAATGAATCTAATTATAAATAACTCAATTAATATATATATTCTCATTCATACACAAATTCTTGATTTATTCATTTGAAACAGGTTTTTTCTATTTTTAACTCTATCAAAATTTAAATTTCTATTTTTGAAAATAAATTCCCTTTTTAAAATTGGAACTTTTTTTTATATTCGAAAGTATATACGGAATTTAAATATCAAATCCTAGGGCCAATGTAATTTAAACACAACATAATCGATCACCAGTTATATATCACATCAAATAACACAACCAATGACAAAAATGTTGAGGGATTCAGTTGGATCCCTCCAACCTATTTCCCTGCATCCACAGATGTTAATCAACATCAATAATATTATTTCACATCAATATGAAATATCAGAACTAATAATCGATCAACGATGTAATCATATCAATCAATTTTATCAACTATTCAACCAAGCAACCATCACACAGTATAAAATAAATTTAAAAACTCATTTATATAAAAATATAAACCAGGTAGAGTTAGTGAGCTTACTCACCTTATTTTGCAGTTGACGGTCTGCTTTTGTTTCGGTTTAAAATCAAACACGTATTTGATTTTTTTCCCACGGAATTCCAACAGTTCTTTTCTCTGTTGTGTTAGTTCCACGATGTAGATTTTGTTGCTGCGATTTCAGCATGTCCGATTGTGTTCGCTTCTGTTGAGAGTCATACAATTTATGACCATTCACGAATTTGATTAAATCAACTAATTCTATATAAATTTTAATTTTAACTAATTACTTTGTTTTAGATGGTTGATCAATGTTCTTCCTCACATTCTTTATTCTGATCAGTGCAGATATCGTTCATCCTTGTCTGATAGCTCTTATTTCAATCAATTCTATTCATGTCTGCAATAATTATGATGATTTAAAATTTCATTAAATTCGAATTACTAAATAATAATAATAATAAAACCATCATTAACTCATGCTTACCCTTTAACCTCGTATTTAGCCGCATAACTGATCTTCCTAACGTACAATGAATTTAACGAGACCCTCACAAAAACCCACCTTAACCTTCCCTCACATCTTCTTCCCTGATCAGCACCCAAACACGTTCCTCAAGCCATAGTTGAAAACATCGTTTCTTTTTTTCCTTTTCAATGAAACAAATAAAGTCACGCACAATAAAAGCTCCA
This sequence comes from Allium sativum, assembly GCA_030737875.1. Classification (NCBI taxonomy): domain Eukaryota; kingdom Viridiplantae; phylum Streptophyta; class Magnoliopsida; order Asparagales; family Amaryllidaceae; genus Allium; species Allium sativum. Next base: position 317,125,452 of record CM060925.1, read on the forward strand.
TTATATTTATCACCACTGTTCCTTGCACCCAACGCAATAACGGTGAACACAAAAGCACCACCAACTTTACCATCTTTCCACGCAAAAACCATTTTTCCTGTGTATTCACAAGCCAACCAACCTGTCTCCACTCATACCCTTCATCGTTTTAGCGCCTCACAACTCGTTCCGGCACCCAAAAATCCGAGCCTATCTTCGAAGAAAAACACTACAGAAGCAACCCGCCATTCATCATCATCCTGTACCGCAGAGAGTTCATCGGACTTCACCGGAGCTGCACCACTTCGACGGACGACGCCTTCCACCTCCACTGAACCCGAACTCCTTCCATAAACTCTACAGCGATATAAATCTCGCCGGGTTTATATATATATATATATATATATATATATATATATATATATATGTATATATATATATATATGTATATATATATATGTGTATATATATATATATGTATATATATATATATATATATATATATATATATATATATATATATATATATATATGTATACGGCTTTGGATTTTACTGGAGTATTTAATTTGAAATGAATTTTATAGCTTGCGTTGTTATTTTCAGAAGGAGAAAGATGAACGCCTGTATTTAAAAAGGAAGAGGATTGGATGACATGACAGTTGGAAAGTTTGGCATCCACGGTATGTAATAGCTTTAGCATTAGGGTAGGTAGGCTTGTGTCTTTTCTTCCTTTGTCGGCACGTTTTTAACTCTACAAGGTAGGATTTGCTTAGGGTTAGCTTACTGTAATTGATTAGATCTCAGCGTTGCAGGAAGTAACATGCGAAGATATGGTATGCTAGAGATCTCGATAAGATGTTGCATGCACACACATCAAATATTAGCCGACTCTATCACTCAAGACCACGAGACCTTATTAAATATTTGAAAAGATTGGACGACTTAATGCCAAGATTATTTTTCCAGTCCTAGCATGTGCTTTGATTTGTTCAAGAGTTTTAAGTTGGTACAAATGGTCATGTGTAAAAGAAAGAAAATAGAGACTGTCGAGTTTTTTTTAATCTACTTTATCGATCGCTCCGGACAGAAATAAAAATATGATCGTGACAAGCAATATGCCACTATTCCAAAAATATAATAATGTCGGTAGTTTAACTTATATTATGAAACCCCAAAATATTGGTATAGGGTGCAAAATACTCCAAATAAAAAGTTGTGTATTTAATTAATTAAAAATTACAGTAAAATTCTAAAAATTAAATTATAACTACGCCTCAAAAGAATCTTGTCCAAATTCCAGACCGATATTTAAATATATTTAAATAACCGTCGTGGCTCATATACAATTCTACAGCGACTATTTGAAAATTTGATTTGGACGTAACTTACAATCTATTAAACGAAATCTCGATTTTTCACTTCCATTAGAAAGATACAGTCCAATAGATTCAAAAGTTTCTTGTTTCAAAGAAATTCGATTTATTTTGAATCCTGTATATCAAATTGAAGTTCAAAACGTTAAATTATGAACTGCTGCAACTTTACGAGCTCATTTTAAATTATATTATAAATTATACACATAAATATCATTTTATTAAATAATTTCTTATAAATTCCTATACATAATTCAAATAAAACATTTAAAATAAATTTAAATACTCTGAATTCAACAGCTAAAAATCCGGGTCGTCACATGGGTGCAATCCTGGATTGCGCCCCAGGTTTATAGAGGCATTGTTCTGAAATATACCTGGGGTGCGATCCAGGATTGCGCCCCGAAAGTTATTTTTTTAATACTAGCACAAACTGTGATTGGCCAGTATTCACATCTTAGCCCTATCACTGCTTACGTGGCCAAAACAGGGCTATATTTGCATTTTTTTGCACAATAAGGCTAAAATGAAATAAATAAATAAATAAAATAAGGCCACAAACAAAAAATGCTCTTGACAATATCATGACCTGACACTAAAAGATGCATGTTAGTAACTATTGTTGCATTGACATTATCAAGCCATGTCTGTTGTTTAAAGATGCAAGAATATCAAGCCATGTCTATTTTCATGATTTGTAGATAAGCTTTTTAATTTCTTGATTTATCCACCGTCCTACTCACATGCAACACTAACGACCATTTTGAGAAAGGAATGCATACGTGGAAAATCTAAAAATTGAAAGGGACATACCAAAGCATAAATAAGGAGAATAATACTAAGTGCAGAAAATGGATAGCTTTAATAGCTAAAAACAATAATTTTTTTAAGAAAAATCCAAAAATAAACACCATTTGTTACAGCTTCATTCATAAGCATAAAATTCATTATTATAGAAGAGGAAAAAAAATTGACTAGTAAAATGCTATTAAAATACATTTGGCGATAAACCAAGTACTATAATTAAATTGGATAAGCCAAAACCCATGTCTCACGCCCTAAGTAATTGACTGGAAACATACATCAACATCCATGGTTTTGATTCAGCCACAGTATATACATTTTGCAACTATTGCGGCATTCACAACAGCAACATATGCACACCCGCTTATATTCACTATGCACACCTGGACAACATGCCTTTTTGCCCGCTTCAAGTCGGTAATTAAACCAACTTAAACCGCTTGAAATGACAGATTGTTATTGCTTATGAGGTTTTGCATAATCAATACACAGAATCACAGAACATAATAACATGCAATGGAATAATTTTTACAAACAAAATTCATATACATAGCAGAAGAAAAATATACATTAATTTATTTACCAAATTTTTTTTTGAATTTTAATTGGACCAAAAGTGAGCGTGCCTTCACGAATCCTTATTGTCGTTAGCTTCAAATCTAAGCTGTAATTACTCAGGTCTGACCCCACCCGAGCAAACAAAAACTCAGGTCAGGTTGTACTCAAGTAAATCAACTATAATTAAAATTTCAAGCATGCATTCAAATTCTAATTTCCATATTTGAATATCTAGTTACCACTATTTTTTTCTTGTAGGCAAATGACACTTTCACAGTATACACGATACATTAATAACCAATCCTTCACACGAAATGAACAAGTTCATAATTAACTATAGCTATATACATATACATATATCATATCGATATATTTGCATTTAATTCATTTCAATACTCAAGTGAGACACAAAATTTATTCCACTCACCACTACCTTATCTGAGTGTTGATAACGCAAATCAAACATTTTGGTTTTTATTTACATACATCAAACAGATCCAAATAGTGGGTCAATTATCAATTACAAGGTAAAGCTTTCTTAATGTTTATAAACTTATTAATATACTTGCACCATAAAAATTTCTTTTTATCAGACCCAACACACTGGGTATATGAAGTGCAAATTAAAACAGGCAGCAACATGAAAATGATGTAAATATGCAAACTGAGGTAGGGCTATTGGCAAACATAAACATTTCATTTCAAGGAAACTAACATAGGAATTCATTACAAATTAAAGACGGGATGCATGTAAAACACAAAAAAACGAGTACATACTAAATAATAGGCAGGTACTCATGAACTGCTAGGCAAAGGGAATAGAAAAAGGTCAGCAAGATGTATATAATAATCAGGGAAAAATGGTAACCCACAACTTGGAACAACCCACTTTTTTCAGACAGATAACAGATGTTATTGACCCCAGTATCATTGGTAAGATTGCACAACACAAAAATTCAATCCAAAAAGGTGTCAGAAGTACCATAGTCATTCACTCGTTCTAGCAACAATTAGCACGACAGTAAGCAAATATCAAGTGTATCATAGATTCTTATTTGTTCAGGAAAACAACAGGTCAAGTATTTTGTTCGGCTTGAAAATGAAACAACCAAGAACATAGTTAAAAGTGCATAGAAACCATAAAGTCGAATACTTAAATTAATAAATAGTTAGGTGAACTCACTTATATGCAGCGGAAAAGGGACACGATGACTGCAAGCTCCGGTTAGAAGCGACGAAGGTGTGAGCGACAGAGCTCGAGGTGGCTTGAGCTACTAGCGATGCAATCGCGGATGTAAGAGAGAGGCCGAAGGCTCATGCGACGCGACTAGAGACGGTGCTGGCGATGGCTGCGGTTAGGAAGATTTATTTCTTTTTTTTATTAGAGAGAGAGAGACTGGGGAGCTTCAGGAAAGAGCAGAAAGAGAAGAAAGGGAAAAAGAAGTAATGGTTTGGAAAATAAATGACATGAAGAAGGAAAAAGAAGAGTATACTAAATAGTAGGTAGGGGTTTCTAGCCATAAGGACAAAGTCAACCAAAACTTCACCCATAAGGACAGTCAACAAAAACTTTAGCCTTAAGGACAAATTTACACTAAACTTTGAATTTAGGTGCCCACTATCATTTCAAAGTTTACACTATATTTTGTCCTCTTAGGCAATTTCATTGTCTTTTGTCCTTTTGGCAAAAAGTTTCCTTCTTTTTGTCCTTCACCCGATTTTCCTATAGTGGTAGTGGGTAATAGGGAACGTATGGAACTGAATGGACAAAAAGTGGAATAAATGACACATTAGCATATACCTTTTTTTCATGCAAACATATACTTTTATTTAAATGAAAGAAATAGAAAGGATGCATGACTTGGAAACATAATTGGGGAACAACTAATGTGCAAAAATGAATTTATGCATGCATTTTGTTTTATAAGACGTTTTATGCTATATATTATATGCAGTCATTAAAACATGCTTAGGGAAGAATATGAAGCATTTATGTTATACTATAAATAATATATGTAATATAAAACGTTACAACGGAGAGAGAAGGGAAGGAAAACCAAACGATGTCCTTTCGTTTTATTCATTAATGAAAATGAACAAACATGTTCCTTCCTTTACACTAAAATTTGTCCTTATGAATAAATTTTAGCCTTTTGTCCGTATGGAACAATTTTTTGTTCATTTTGTCCTTAAGGCTAAAAAACCCTTTTTTATACACATAATGGTGCGGGACCTTTTCAATTCATTTTTTCTCATGCGTTTCACAAATTAAAGGTGGCAAAACGGTTATAACATATATGGATTTTGTAATGATAGACACATAAAATATGAAATAAGATTCAATAAAATAGGATGTATGGAAAGAAACTAATAAAGTGGAGGAAAGAAATGAATGCATTACTACTGAAGGAATAAAGTGGAGAGAGATGAGGCAGTGAATTTGGGGAAAGTAGAGAAAGAAGGGAAAAGAAGATAAATCGTGAATGTGAATGAGTAGAGAAATTATGTGTATAATTTATTTACTTATTAATGTCAACATTAATTTTCGTTAACTATGCTAGTTAAAACGTGCGTTATATATCATTGACACTCCATTTCATTGCAGTCTCTCCTATATAATTTAAACTGGAGATATTAACTAATTTATTATCAATTAGGGTAAAACTCTTATATTCAAGTTTTTTAACAAAACAATGATTTAACTACATATCAATGGTTCAAAGTTAGTTATCCCAAATATACATAAAAAAAGTTGTTTTTGGAAAAACATAATGTTAATAAAAAGGGAAAAAGGAAAAAAATAATAAGGAGATGGAAATAATTTTAAGGAATGAGACCATAAGAACATGACATAAGATGCATGAAAATAGAACGAAGGGGAAGAAATTAATATAATGAAGGGTACAAATAAAATAGAATTAAGGAAAGAAATTAATGTTGTATTAAGGAAACAACAAAGAGGGAAGGGTATTGAAACTACTACACTATTCACATTTCAAAATTATTTAATTATCGAAGGTTTGAACATCTAATCCTCATTCCAAATTCCTAAACGTTACATTTTGAATATACAGGGAAGGTATTAAAGACGATAGCCAATGATGTATACAGGTATGTATGTATTTCATTTAGAATGCACACATTAATTTCAATCCATCTTTCAGCAGAAATTAATAAATTTCATTAATAATATCATAATTTTTAAAAACCATTTTAAATTCAATGATTTAATTTAATTTAACAATTTAAATGGTCAAATTTTATGGGATGTTACAATCACTACAAGAAAACATTAATTTAGCGTCATATATTTAAAACAGAAATTTCCGTCGCTAATTAGCGATGGATTTCCATGTGATCTACAAGGGATAGTTTTTTGTTTTTTCAACTTTTTTCTTTTATTTATTACCGCCATATTCTGCCATGCCTCACTAAGCCGTTGCAAATTACGTTAAATTACCGATAGAAAATTTTTGCCGCTATTTTCCACTGCAAATCTAGCCAGAATACCGACAAATATTTATCGGAGCTATTTTGCAGTAGAATTCCAACAGATTTGCAAGAGATGAAAATATCAGTTTAATATATTAATTAATTTAACAAAATTTAATACTTAAAGAAATGATATCTAGTATTTAATAATTAACTTCATATAATTGTATTTAATAATTATAGTTGATACATATATTTTATAATTATAGTTGATAATTATATTTTATATTTCGAAAAAATTTAAATTTTGAAATCATCTTGAATAAATTTTAAATAAATCATAAAGTTTATAAAACCAATTATTATTTGACACGAAATAATCAAAAATTCTAAACTTTAAAATATTGAAAAGGTTCATTTAATAGTTTAATTTAAATTGTATAATACTTAATATTCTAATTTTAAAATTTTCTATAAATTCTAACTAACATAAAGTACAATTTTTTAAACGTTGGCTCCGCAGGTGAAATTTTGGCTCCATCGCGTGAAATAATTTATTTAGAGTTTTTGGTTACATTTATTTAACATTTGACTAAAATATCAACCCTTACCTCCTATTACGTTTCATTTCCCTCTTCTATTTTACTTTTTCTGCCTAATCCTTAATTATTTCCTCCTTGTCTTCCCCCTTTCTCTATTTCTCGTATTCCTTTTGAGTTCCTCTTCTCTTTCAATCCATATGCCAACACTCGGTCATCTTCTTCTACGAGTAAATCTCCCCTTTCCCTTCACTAGCTTTTACAGTAAAAGCTCCCAATATGATTTAAATTCTCTATTATATCTCCATCTACTTCAAAGTAAAGCTATTTCCTTTCTCTTCATAATAATCTCCTAGGCATGTTTGGTGTTCCATAACCAACCATCGCACCATAAATTGAAACAACCTGAAGCTAATTCAATGGGTGAAACAACAAAAAAGAAGCAATTTGCTTGCTGGGGAAAGGAGCTTCGAGGTTAATTTATCAGAGAAGATCGGTGGATCGTTAGAAAGCTTACTGGAAGATGTTAGTCAAGGGGAGGAAGGCATAACTGTGTCAGGGCTGAGGCGAGGATGACTTCGGGATGTATCAGTTTGCATGTGTGCACGTTTATATCAGTGGATAAGCATTTTTTCTGTTATAATGTGATAATGGGTCGAACCCATTTGTTGGGTCTAGTTAGCCAATCTTGTTAAGTATAAGTCATGTTGGGTGTTGTTATAAATAGGGATAGCATCATTGTTAAGGGTGTGGAGAATTTGAATGAATGTTGCCAGTTTTTCTTTTGTAAATTCAGACAAATACTTTGTTTTCTTTAATGGCGATTAGGTTTTAATAGTTTTCTTTTTAGCATTTATTTTCTGCAATTTTAATTTTAGTACTTTCTATTCTATTTTTAGTTGATTTTGCATCTTTAATTCAGTACTGTGTACTTGATTTCTTTCCTTTAATTTCAGTTTCATATGTTACTGTTAATTAAATTTCTATACAATTACTTGCAATTTAGGGCTAATCTTGTTCTTTGATTCGTTATTAACTCAATAGTGGTCAGATTCTACTTGGCAATTACATCATCATCAAATAGATCTATGAACCAAATCATATTTGGAATATTTTCTTGATTGGCTAAACTGTTCTTGATTTTACATTCAAAGAATAATATCGTCGAACACTTGTTGATTTTGTCTCCAAACCCTAATTTCACTACCTAATCATTGAGAATCCTCTTTAATCTGTTCTAAAGCCCTGCGATTAGTCCACATCATCATCTTCTCCAGTATACAGACCTACTTTCCCTAATTTCCTCTTCTTGCATTTCATCAAATGGTCGTCAAAATCACGAAATTTCATCAAAACCCTAATTGAATTCCATGACTAAAAACCCTGTTCAAACTGGGCCTTCCAATGTGGTATCAGAGCGCGGCTCGGAGGGAGGTTCTAACCTACTCCACGATCGAGAGGCAAACCCTAATTCTCTAGTAACAAGTGAGGAGGAGAATTTTTGGCAATTGCAAGCCGGTGTTAATCAAAGGCAGGAGACATTTAATCAAGAAACTAGTGTGGGAATTAGAACTCTTGACACTAAATTTGAAGGCCAGTGTTCAAAATATCCTTACCAATTTAGTAAATGAATTCTAGCAATTGAGGAATCGACCACAGTTGAATTTTCAACCAACACCTGCACAACCTCCACCGCAAACACAACTTCCTGTACCTCATGTACAACCACCAGCAAAAGTTCCACTTCCTGCACCCCCTGCACAACCTCATCCTCCTCCTCCGTCACCTAGAGCACAAGCTAATGCTCCTCGAAATTACCCAAATCCTCCATATTTTTATCATTCTGAACCTGTACCTGCTTATAGTCCTCCTTTTCACAATTATTACTATTATCCTCCACCACAACCCCCTGAAATGTGTCCGAGAAATGGAACCTTTGCCACACTCAAGTTAGACTTTCCTATATTCGACAATGAAGAGAGAGTAACTGATTGGATCAAGCAGGTTGAACAATATTTCAGATTCCATCAAATAGATGAGAGATATTGGGTATATATAGCTTCTTTCTATTTGAGGAAAGAACCATTGCAGTGGTATGATTGGTATGTAAACAATGTACCAAATGCAGGAGCATGGGCTACATTAAAGGAAGAAATCATGGTTGGATTTAATCCAAAAGAAATGGAGAAACCATTTGAAGCATTGGCCAGCTTGAAACAAACCACTACTGTATTGGCTTATTTGAATAAATTTGAGTAGTTGCAAGCTTCCATTGAAGCCCTACCCCAACAGTTTGTTCTGGATAGATTTATAGGAGGATTGAATGATGAGTTAAAGTATGATGTAATGACCTCTAGTCCACCAAATTTCAAAGAGGCAAAATCATTAGCAAAAATGTTTGAAAGCAAGATAAATGTCACAAAGAAACCCTATAAGAACCTCATTATCATGTACCAACCAAGAACATTAACCACCCATCCTTAACTGCTGTAAACCCTAAAGCTACCCCTACCACTAACCAAGCTACAAAACCTGATTCACATCTGGAAGCTTTAGCCAAAAGTAAAGGGTTAACACCCTCTAAGTTGATTGAGATGAGAAGGCAGAATCTGTGCTCTAGTTGTAAGGAGAATTGGCACAAAAATCATAAATGTAAGACCCTACAAGTGTATATACTTGAATGAATGATGCCATTGGATTCAGCAGACCATGATGATGAAAATGATGAGTCAACAGAACCAGAAGACAAGGAAAATAAATCAGTAGAAACTACTCCTTCTATTACATTGCAGGCAATGTGTGGAATACCTACTTTGTCCACTATTAAAATCAAGGGGCATATTCAGGGGAAACCAGTTCAGATACTGATAGACCTGGATTTACACATAGTTTTATAAACAATGATTTAGCTAGAAAACTTGGGTTAAAAGTTGGTGAGTCTAAGGTGTTTGAAGTGGAGGTCGCCAATGGAGAAAAGCTCACTGGGTCTGGGGTGTGCCATGATGTAATATTGAAATGTCAAGGCTGCACTATGCCAGTGGACTTGCTATTGTTTCCACTCGAAGGTTGTCAAGTTGTACTAGGTGCTCAGTGGATGAAGAAGAAGGGAGAAATAACTCTGAATTTGGAGTAGTTACAAGTGAAGTTCACTTATAAAGATAAACCCTATGTTTGGTAAGGCCTTAAACAAGAGGAATTGAATATAGTCAGTAAAAAGAAGTTAAGTAAAGAGTGTGCACAAGGGCAAATAGCCATGATGCCTTGTTGTCAAATGAGCTCACATCTTAACCCAAATTCAGAAATTACACCTGAAATAACTACCCTGCTCAACAAATATCCTAAAGTTACCAGTACTCAGTTAAGCCTACCTCCAATTCGTGCCTTTGATCACAAAATCCCCCTTCAACCTAATTCCAAACCTGTTTGCTTGAAACCCTACCGTCACTCATATCATATTAAGAATGAAATTGAAGTCCTCATCAAGGAAATGCTGGATGATGGAATTATCAAGACAAGTAATAGATCCTATTCTTCACCAATTGTGATGGTAAGGAAAAGAGAAGGGATGTGGAGGCTTTGTGTTGATTATAGAAGCATCAACACACAAACTATCAAAGACAAGTTTCCCATTCCACTAATTGAAGATTTGTTTGATGAATTGCATAGCTCCCAATATTTTTCTAAACTTAATCTCAGATCCGGTATCATCAGATAAGAATGGTTGATCGGATATTCATAAAACAGCCTTTAAAACTCATGAAGGCCACTATGAATTTCTGGTGATGCCGTTTGGGTTGGTGAATGCTCCTGCCACCTTTCAAGCCCTCATGAATGATGTTTTCAAACCTCTTTTATGCCAATTTATTCTTGTATTCTTTGATGACATCTTAGTATACAGTCCTTTATACACTGACCACTTAAAGCATCTTGAAAGTACTTTTAAAATTCTAGAAAAAAATGATTTAAAGATTAAACTATCTAAATGCCAATTTGCTATGAAGGAAATACAGTACTTGGGGCATGTTATTTCTCATGCAGGAATTGCAATGGATGCTAGCAAGGTGGAAGCACTGAATAAATGGCCACTGCCCAAGAGTTTGAAGGCTTTGAGATGGTTTTTGGGACAGACTGGTTACTACCTCAGATTCATCAAGAATTATGGAGTAATTGCCAAACCTCTTACATCCATGCTAAAGAAAAATGCTTTTGTGTGGAGTGAAGAAGCTAAAGAAGCCTTTGTGCAATTAAAAAACTGCCTTACAAACCCTCCTATACTTGCCATGCCCAACTTTGAGTTGCCTTTTACTATTGTATGTGATGCATCGGGTCATGGAATGGGTGTTGTTTTAACAAAAGCAGGTAAACCCATAGCATTTTTGAGTAAAGCATTACATGGCAGAAATTTTAACTTATCCACTTATGAGAAAGAGTTATTAGCTCTGATAATTGCAACCAAAAGGTGGGCTCAATACTTGTTGGGAAGACAATTCATAGTCAAAACTAATCATCAAAGTTTGAAGTATCTTTTAACACAAAAATTGACTACTGGCTTGCAATATAAGTAATCAATGAAGTTGCATGGTTTTGATTATAAGGTTGAGTATACTAAGGGGAAAGAAAACATTATTGTTGACAGTTTGTCTCAGAGAAATGAAGATGAACAAGAAGAAGTGGATGATTATGCTATGTCCATTGTGCAAACACCATGGCTAGAGGATTTGAAGAATCAGTTGCGAGATGCTGAATGGTACCAAAAAAATTAAAGGAATTCAAGAGCAAACACTGGGCAATAAGAAGTATAAAGTGGTAGATGGCATAATTTTTCACAAAGGAAAAATTATGTTTGACCACCACCTCACTAAACTGATTCAATCGTTGCTTCATGAACACCACTCTGCACCATTGGGTCGTCATTCAGAAGTTAAAGGCACATTAAAGAGATTAAACTATACCTTCTATTGGAAAAGAATGAAGAAAAATGTAGAAGAGTAAGTTAAGCAATGTGACACATGTCAAAGAAATAAATATGAAAACATCTTAATTCCAGGCTTACTTCAACCACTCCCCATTCCCCAAAGAATTTGGCATGATATTTTTATGGATTTCATAACCTCTCTACCCTTGAGTCACAAACACACTGTGATCTTTGTGGTGGTGGATAGGCGGAGTAAATATGCGCATTCCTTTCCTCTCACTCATCACTATTCAGCCAAGGATGTGGCAACTGTTTTTTTAGGGTGTTTTCAAATTACATGGCATGCTAAGGTCTATCGTAAGTGATAGAGATACACTCTTCACCAGCAATTTTTGGCAGGAATTTTTTAAATTGCAAGGGTGCTCTTTGAAACAAAGTAATGCTTACCATCCATAGAGTGATGGTCAAACCGAGGTGACAAACAAAATATTGGAAGGCTACTTAAGATGTTATGTTTGTCATAAGCCTCATGAGTGGGTAAAGTGGTTACCACTGGCCGAGTTTTGGTACAACATAACGTGGAAATCTCCTACTAATACAACACTATTTCAGGTGATGTATGGCATTGAACCACCGAATCTACTTTCATATGTACCTAATACAACTAAAGTAGAGCAAGTAGAAGAGGAATTGTTTCCAAGAGACATCATGATGCAAATGCTAAAAGATAGTTTAATCATGTCACAGCAGAGAATGAAGAAATATGCATATTCAAGGAGAAGTGAAAGAGAGTTTGAAGTTGGAGATTGGGTATATTTGAAGTTACAACCCTACAAACAAATTTCTGCCAAGAATCAGAGGACACATAAGCATTCTCCTAAGTTTTATGGTCCTTATAAAGTGATGGAACGAATTGGCAAAGCGGCTTATCTATTGCAGCTTCCATTAATAGCAAAGATCCATCCTGTGTTCCATGTGTCTAAGTTGAAGAAGAAGCTTGGAGAACAAGTAGTAGTACAAGATGACATACCAAGTTATGTTGAAGAACTGGTGGAACAACTAGAAAGTATTTTGGATAGAAGGATTATGCCTCGAAATAATGAAGCTGTGATGCAATTCTTAGTCAAAAGGAAGGATAGGACGGAGGAGGATGCCACGTGGGAGGATTATTGGCCAATGATTAAGAGATTTCCGACGTTGGACCTTGGGACAAGGTCTCTTTTGTATAGGGAAGGGAGTTGTAACAACCTGAAGCCAATTCAATGGGTGAAACAACAAAAAAGAAGCAATTTGCTTGCTAGGGAAAGAAGCTTCGAGGTTAGTTCATTAGAGAAAATTGGTGGATCGTCAGAAAGCTTACTGGAAGATGTTAGTCAAGTGGAGGAAGGCATAACTGTGTCAGGGCTGAGGCAAGGATGACTTTGGGATGTATCAGTGTGCACGTTTATATCAGTGGATAAGCATATTTTTTGTTATAAGGTGATAATGGGCCGAACCCATTTGTTGGGTCTGGTTAGCCAATTTTGTTAAGTATAAGTCATGTTGGTTGTTGCTATAAATAGGGATAGCATCATTGTTAAGGGCGTGGAGAATTTGAATGAATGTTGCCATTTTTCTTCTATAAATTCAGCTAAGTACTTTGTTTTCTTTAATGGCGATTACGTTTTAATAGTTTTCTTTTTAGCATTTATTTTCTGCAATTTTAATTTTAGTACTTTTTATTCTCTTTTTACTTGATTCTGCATCTTTAATTCAGTACTCTGTACTTGATTTCTTTCCTTTAATTTCAGTTTCATATGTTACTGTCAATTCAATTTCTATACAATTACTTGCAATTTAGGGCTAATCTTGTTCTTTGATTTGTTATTAACTCAATAGTGGCCAGATTCTACTTGTCAATTACATCATCATCAAATAGATCTGTGAACTGAATCATATTTGGAATATTTTCTTGATTGGCTGAACTGTTCTTGATTTTACATTCAAGAATAATATCGTCGAACACTTGTTGATTTTGTCCTCAAACCCTAATTTCACTACCTAATCATTGAGAATTCTCTTTAATCTGTTCTAAAGCCTTGTAATTAGTCCATATCATCATCTTCTTCAATATACAGACCTACTTTCCATAATTTCCTCTTCTTGCATTTCATCAAACAGTCATCAAAATCCCCAAATTTCATCAAAACCCTAATTGAATTCCATGACTAAAAACCCTGTTCAAACTGGACCTTCCATAAATTGATACGATTTTTGACAAAAAAATTAGTACTAGATTCGGTACCATGAGTTCAGCCAAATCACAACGACTGAATTCTCAAATTCCAACGGAATCCCGAGCTTTATCTATTATTGGCTGTAGATAGCAATAAGTCAAGGTCCGCCTAATTTCATTAAGGCGTTGATTTGTCAGGTATTAACTTATTTCCTTATCAAACGTTGTTAATTAACTTATTTCATGTGGTCGACGGTCTTCATCCTCTACTTAATGGACATTACCTACAAAAATATACTCTTCGTTTGTTGTTTTGTTTGTTTGTTGCACAAAATTTGGACTAGCAAGACATTTTATGAACTGTAGTTTTGTTCAAGTACTACATGATTTCCTATTACTGAGTACTGTAGTTTAATTGTCATGACCAGATTGTAACTGGCATTGATGACTAAATTGTTGATGTATTGGAAAATGATGTGTTATCGAATATGAATAAAACATCCAATTTGTGTAATAAAAAGGAGGAACCAAGTTATATCCAATTGTAGATGTAAGCAACTTGCGCTTACCCGCTTCGCCAGCAGCCTTTTCCAATTCATATATAACAGTTATTTATTGCTTTCTTTTGTCAAAATTTATGTATACTCACATCCCATTAGACCACACAGGTTAACACTCTTGCTTTAGAAAAAATGCACACACTTGTGGATGACTAGGCCAAGCTGAGTCCAAATATATAGTCGTTTGACATTTGTTGTGGGACATGAATTATTGGCTTAACTTTCGCACATCAAGTTGGAATGGTGAGTATTTGTACTTATTTATATCTAAATACATGTACATTTATATATATAGCCATTATTTTCCATGTTGTGTATGACGATTGTTGAAGTTTCAAATAAAAAGGCAAGATAGATTTTGTAGCAGTAGATCTTAGAGTTAATAATAAGGATAATTTGCTTAAGAACATATGCAAAGACATCGAACATGTAATCATGATCGAAGCAGTTCCTACCTGAACGTTCCTCCTGTACTACTGAATCTCATCCATTATTTTCTATCTTTTTCGCTTTCTATTTATTTACTAACAGAAGGATCGGTCCCTATATTATAAACCGGTGTGTTGCATCAAAGTTATGTAAGTACCCTTTCAGCTTGTAATGTTTTATTATATCTCTAGCCACCTCTTGTGAATGTCATTAATTAAATAAATTAGTTAATTTTTATACTAAGGGATGATTGGATATAAACGGGGGGCATGAAAAATTCAGATAATGATTTTGCATTTTGTTCGGCAAAAGCATGCTTGGTAAAAAAATCATGTAAAACAATTGCCATTAGATATCTCAGCTTGTCAAAGATGTTGATACTTGGAGCCTTAACACATGATTGATTGAGTGATGAAAGTAGAATTTTAACCTTTTTTATATTAGTATGTTTATACCAAATTCGTAGTTTATTTCATGTCTTAGTTTTACACATAGTTTTCATTTATATTAGCTAATTTCACTTGGAATAAATCATGATTGATAAAGAAGTATAGGAAAATTCTTGTGGAATTTAGCTTCTTAGAATATGTCATCAAGGATCAATCGATTTCTAAAACTACTGTACCAGTTTATATTAAGCCAGCATATTTTATTCTTGTTGTTGGTTAGTTCACGTATTCACTTAGTAATTATGCATGTGCATTATTGATCTTATTCACTTAGTATTTTTGTTTAATTTTTTGAGTAACTTTTTTCTTTGTTCGCTGCTGATTTGAGCTTGTTGGAGTGGATCTTGTTTTTCTTCTATTGGTATTTGGAGATCGTTTTTGAAAGCCCGAGGTATATTTGATTCCGTGTATCTAATATTATCATGTTGTTGTTGTTAGCCGGCAAGCGCATTTATTTTACTGTCGAATTTACGTACAAGTCCTTAATTAAAATTCTGGGAATTAATTATATTGTCCTGTCATTCACACCTCCATTTAGACTACTGGCCACCTTTAAAAAATTAAAAAATTGTATTATTTTTTACCTATTTCCTACCACCACTTTATTTATTTTCATTCAATCAATAAAAACCATACTGTCACTTCTCTTCTCTTTTCTTCTCTTCTCAAACAACGTAAATTCTCAGATATCAAATCCTAAACCATAAGAAAAAAATATTTTTTTTGGCTAAATAGAGGATGGAAGATAAAGACAAAAAAGAGGTTAGTTTTGTATATCATGCTGCATAATCTATTTTGTTGTTATAGATTTTTTTTAAGAGTTTTGTATTAATTTTTGTAGGAGCTTTCTTTCACCATTCTCTCTACTTCGAGTTTGGAAGACATTAATTTTGATGACGTTGTAATAGAGAATGACATTGTAAGTTATTGAATTTTAGTGTTTTCTTCAGACAACAACAATTTATATGTCAAAATTTACAAAAAAAATTCATTTTAGTTATTTTTATTTGATTATTTTTGGAAGATAATGTGATTTACAATAAACTTGATAATTATGTGGATGATAGCAATAGGCCACAAGATGATCGGTCAAATGCCATTGGAGACACAAAAGTTGATTTGACAGATCATTTTACAACTGATGAAGCATGTAGTTTGTACTTAATTTACAATCGCTATTATTCATGTAAAACTGGAAGTATGTTAGTTTTTTGTTAAACGATGTGATTTCAGGTATTTGATTCGCAGAACGCGCTGATTCGATAGTGTAAAACAACAGGGAAAAAGTTGAATGTTGTTGTAGAGCGATTCGATGGTGTTAATCAGCTGATTGGATGCTTGAAATTGCATTGATAATTTAGGGAAATTTTCAACCTTGTAGAGCGATGGAGAAAATTTTAGGAAGAAGATTTTTTTTGTTGGAACGATGAAGAATTAAATGCAGAGGTGGTAGCCGATTAGAAATTGAATAATTTAGGCAGTGTAAAGAAGTAGAGAGTCACAAAAAAGAGGTGGCCTTTAGTATAGGTGGCCAGTAGTCTAAATGGGGGTGTGAATAGAAGTACACTTAATTATATCCAGTTGATAGCTATGCTGAATAAAATATATTTAATAGTACAAGCAGTGCTGACTGATATGGATTGGGGAAGGGGGGTTGCCCCAGGCTCCGCCTTTTTTTTGGTTGTGTTGAAGGAGGGAGGCGGAAATTACGGAGGTTAACATATTTGAGGTCCCAAACTCAAGCTAAATTACAATTAAACAACTATCCACACAACCCACTGAATTGGCAGCTTTTTTTTTATTGAAATGCATACTTTCAGTGTGGATTTGTTTAATTCTATTATTCATTATGCTTTCACGCTGCAGTCTACTCTGACTTCCCTTGGATCCAGCCCAAGTGTAATAAGATATGTTCAAATTTCAAATTTATTTACAATAAAATTCTATGTCGTTAATTAATTGCATATATAATATAACGATTCAGTGTTGCATGGTTCAAATCTTTTTAATGCATTGTTAAAATCATTTGCATTTTTAATGCAAGTTGCTGCATTTGTGAAGGTAAATTTCATACATAAATTATCTACAATTACTAGAGTCTGCTTGTTTTAAATTTTAGTGGCAACCTAGTAACACATGTGACTTGTATGATAACACATACAACATTTCTCAAAATGATTCAGAAAAGCCTTACTGGTGTAATATAAAATATATTTTTGTTTGTTTTTGGGATGGAAAATTGTGAAACAGTTGAATGTTGATGAAGTAATTATATTTTTCCAGAGCTTGGCTGGTCAGTTTGCAATACACATAATATGAGCATGAATCGTCTGGACCAAAAATACCCTGTTTCCAAGGATTCAATCAATCACAAACTTCTTATTTGTCCATTTTGCAATTTAATCCAAATTATTTCGGGGGTTTAAATGCAAAATGGAGGAAATCAGGGGATGTGATTGGTTGGGTTCATGGAAACATGGAATATTTGGTCCAGGTGGTCCTCTTCCACATAACATGAGCTTAGCAGTGAATTAAAGTTTATTTACATTTTCTTTCTTACTATAATATGAAGAATTTGGCGCAAATATAACTGAATTTTAGAACCTACACCTTTTGTAAAAATCTTTACTGTTTACATGTTAATTTAGAGGGGCTCTGATATTTGTATATGGGTTCATCAGCATGCGTGGTGGACTTGCTTACAAGAATATTCTTTGGAAACATGTTGTGAAATCATTATACTAAAATTTTGTACACGGTTATTATTAATAAAAGGGATAAGAAAAGTAAACATTTTTGTTTGGTTTGTGGTTTGAACTTCGTATTTTTATATAAGAACTTCCAGCTACAAATAAATATAACCTTGTAATGTTTACAGTCAGAACAAAGTATTACAAGCCTATTCTTAGAGCAACTCCAATAGCGGAGTATCCCTATCCTTAATTGAGAATTTTTGGTAAATTTGCTCCCCAACGGATATTACTTCATGTAATATTCAGCGAAATGTTACGAGACCAATTCAGGATTCTGAATTGGTCTCGCGCGCCGATTTTTTTGGCTCGTCACATTGCGAGCCGATTTATTCGGCGTGAGCCGATAAAATCGGCTCGCAATGTGACGAGCCGAAAAAGTCGGCGCCTCACACATTTAGATTATATATATTTGTTTTCCTATCCTAGCTTATATTTTAATATGACAAAATTTATTAACTATTATTTTCATACACAATAGTTATGCTTAGGAACACCGAAATAAACTAATTTAGCTTCAGAACTAAATAATAATTGGTTAATAACCTGTAGAAATACAGTAGAACGAGATTAGTAAAATAAAAAACTACGACATCATTAGTGCATAAATGATCCATAAGCTAGGATCATCATGAAATAAAACACGAGTTCGGATAATCAAGCGAGCTTCATAACTAGTTATTGCCATAGTGGTTCCATAAATGATACATAAGATCTTTCTACAGTCGGTTATGGAGGTGTGCATCTCTAAACATAACCTGGCGGGTCAAATGAATGTTAAAGTCCTCTTCTATTAGCGGTGTGTTTTGTCGGAATACTTGAGGTGGTTGCGAAGCACCGTCATATTCGTAGTGACGTTGCCCTTCATCCATATCTCTTTCATCTTCTATAATCATACTGTGTAGAACGATGCAGGCAAACATGATTGTTGAAATCTTTTTCCTAAACCACAACCGACATGGATTACTTATCATTGCAAATCTAGATTGTAAAACACTGAAAGCACGTTCTACATATTTCCTTTGTCCCTCCTGCATCGCCACAAATTTGACTCGTTTAGGAGTCAATGGATTTGGACATGTTTTAACAATGGTGCTACATTTCAGGTAAATGTCGTCACCTAGGTAATAGCCATGGTTGTAAGTATTTACAACTAGGGTAAATGTTAAAGGAGGTACCTGGCCTTGAGCAAGATCATTGAATAGATGTGATCTTTCTATAACATTTAAGTCATTATTCGAACCAGGGATTCCAAAGAAAGCATGCCATATCCACAGATCGTACAATGCCACAACTTCCAAAATGATGCTTGGTCGCCTTTCCTTGCCGTTATATGCACCTTGTAATCCCTTAGGCAGTTCTTTCATTCCCAGCGCATACAGTCCAGACTCCCTAACATTCCCGGCCATCCTCTGCTTTCGTGCATCTCTCTGATTTTCACTACATCTACTTCGTTGGAGACCTTAAGTATTCTTCTCCGTAGACGTCCACCACGGCTTGGCAGAATTTTTCAAGCATGTCTAGTGTTGTGCTCTCTGCTATTCAGTATACATCGTATAATGCATCAGCAGGAGTGCCATATGCTAACATTCTTATAGCGGCTGTCATTTTCTGAAAAACGGACAACCCCTGCGTCTTCGATGCATTTTGTTTGTACTTAAAGTAATAATTGCTACCGTGAATACCTGCCAATAGCCGAAGAAATAGACTTCTCCGCATCCTGAATCTTCTACGAAACATATCAGGCCCATAAGTGCAATTGTCATTGAAGTAATCTTGCATCAGAGACTTATGGTACTTAGCATGATTTCGCTGTATAAATCTCCTTTCAGGAACCGACCCTCCTCGACTTGTGGATGATGAACCATAGGCTTCATAGTATAAGTCTCGTATTTCCTGTATTTCTTCCGCTTCCTCTTGAAGGACTTCCTCTTCCTCCGAATCGCTGTTAAAAGCCATAATGCAAGTCATAAAATTGCAATCCACTTTTGTTTGTGAATGTGCTTGGGAATGAGATATAGTTGCGATGTTGTTGTTGTATATAAGGTAAGAAGTCTTGGCCAATGGGTAGCTTTATTTGGTGGAGTGTGCTCATTTATTGGCCAAAGTGCTCCTTTATTGAATAGAGTGCTCCTTTATTGGACAGAGTGCAGTTTTATTGGACAAAGCACTTCTCTATTGGACAAAGCACTCCTTTATTGGACAGAGTGCAGTTTTATTGGACAAAGCACTCCTTTATTGGACGAAGCGCTCCTTTATTGGACAGAGTGCAATTTTATTGGATAAAGCGCTCCTTTGTTGGACAGAGTGCTCCATTGTTGGATAGAGAGCTCCTTTTTTGGCCTGGGTGCCACCTAATGAACCTTGAGTGCTCCTTTACCAGTACATGTCTTGGTCTGGTTCACAGTATGTAGGGTCGTCCATGTAATAACTGTTTAGGAATTTATGTGTGCAAGGTCGTCTAGGCAATGTAGCCATGGAATTTACAAGCAGGGTCATCCACATAGTAACTCATGTTGAACACCAACCCAAAACGATACTGAATAAAATTAAAATACTTTATTTTATATTGCTTTGAGAAATAAATTATATTTCCACGTTTCTCTATCACGGCTATAGTGGGCAGTGAAAAGTGCATAGTATGATTCTCTATCATGGCATTAATAGCGTCCAGTGCTAGTGTATAGTGTAGATTCTCTTTCATGGGTACAATGGACAGTGACTAGTGCATAGTGGAGATTCTCTATCACTGACTTTATGAGCATTGGACTATGCGTAATATTTGAATCATTAAAGTGTATATCCTTATATATCCCAGTTTTTAGTGATAAACGCGACAAAAAAGATAATTTCCACATAAACAAACGAACTACAATATTACAACATTAAGAAATGCCAACTTACAATCGTACGAACCACAAATACTGAACACATAAACATCAACTTCAAAGGACAATATAACACGATAACATAACTTTCTCATAGGCCTACCACGGACGCGGTAAAAATCCAGCTCTGGTTGGCTTAGCAACAATCATGTTCAAACGTCTTATTTCGGCTTGCGGTTCCAGTGTATATTGAACTCCAAGTTTGCACATCAGAGGGTCAATCCACTGCTTAAAGTTACAACAATCAATTTCTTCAGGAAAAACCTTGTGGTCCTTGTAGGCTTCATAACCGAAAAAATGACGACCAACATTTTTTTTGGTTTTCGAAACAATGACCACTGCTTCTTCTCCCCAACAACATAAAGGGTTGGATCCAACCGAACCGAGTGGCTCGACAACGTGCCCTTCAACTACCCTTTATTTTCCAGGTCGTTGATTTGAAACCGCCTCATCGTCATTTCCCAAGTTGGCCATGGTGGAGCCTACACTTTCTTTTCCCTGTTTTGACATACACCAATAAGGAAACTATAGTATTTTCTTTTCAAGTAGAAGGCTGGAATGGGAAAAGAGTAAGGAGTAGGCGGCTGGAAGAAAAGAATTTGCAAATGAGGGTTTGGCCTGATTTGGAGAAGCCAATATATAGAAAAAAACTGGGTCGTTCACAACGATATTACAAGCGAAAAACAGGGTCGGCTCCACCTATATACAACCAATGTAGTGTACATCGTGTCGTGCGCTGCTTCATTGGTTGAATTCCAAGCCAAAACGATTTTACTTTAAATAAGAATCGTTTATTTTATTTAATTAAGCGTTGTAATTTATAAAGGAATTCCAGAGCGACTATTTGAAATTTTGATTTGGACATAAAAAAAAATCTACAACATGAAGACTCTTTTTTTCTCTTCCATTAGAAAAATACTATCGATTCAATTCAAATGTTGTTTATTTCGGAGAAATCCGACTTAAATTGGATCCTGTACAACCAATTAAAGTTCAAACCGTTATATTACGAACTACCATGCCGCTGCACTTCGTTTTGTAATTAAATTATAAATAAAACGATTCAAACATCGTTTTATAATTAAACGTTTCAAACGTCATTTAACATTACACATATATACATCCAGCGTAGTGTACATCGTGTCGTGCGCTGCTTCATTGTTTGAATTCCAAGCCAAAACGATTTTAATTTAAATAAGAATCGTTTATTTTATTTAAATAAATGTTATTATTTATAAAGGAATTCCACAGCGACTATTTGAAATTTTGATTTGGACATAAAACAAAATCTACAACATGAAAACTCTATTTTTCTCTTCCATTAGAAAATTACTATCGATTCGATTCGAACGTTGTTTGTTTCCGAGAAATCCGACTTAAATTGGATCTTGTACAACCAATTAAAGTTCAAACCGTTATATTACGAACTACCGCGCCGCTGCAGTTCATTTTATAATTAAATTATAAATGAAACGATTCAAACATCGTTTTATAATTAAATGTTTCAAACATTGTTTAACATTACACAGAGCATCACAAAATATAGATAATAAAGGGTCCAGTACACAGAACATCATAAAACATAGGTGTCGACAGTAATATACATAAAATGTAGATAATATAGTACAACATGCATCAACGTGCCATACACATATTTATGTCAAGAAAGAATAACGTAAAGTCCACTACATCGGGCCGTACGCATATATACATCATGATAAAAAAATATCATCAGCACTATCCTCATGAAAGTCAATCTAAATCCATAGCATCATCGTCATGATCGTGCTCAGACTCCTCACCATCCTCCTCCATGTCATCCACGCTACCCTCACTGTCATAATAAGGAAAATCTTCCTCGTCACTACCTAATCCTCCACCCCCATCGTCATGATCATGCTCAGACTCCTCACAAATTACTCCTCCACCGCCTCCCTGTTCTCCACCACCACCGGCTCCTCCATCACCACCTAGTCCTCCAGCATCACCTGTACCGCCACCAGCACACGACCCTACAACAATACCTGAACCTACTGTATCACCACCCCCTGTTGCCGCTAGTCTGGCCTGTAACTCCTCGATCTGCTCCTTCAATCCCTACAATATCGCCTGGTGCTCTTGGTGTAAGGACTGAGCATGTAGTAGGGACATCTCCTGAATAGCGGCAATATGTATCCTGTGCTGGTCTAGCCGGGGTGCATAGTGCAAATATAGAACATATAAAATCAGTTTCTACAACTTAGAATGTACAAGGTAATAAATCCATAAGTAAGTGGAATACCTCATGTGCCAGATATAATCCAGTAGTAGGGACACCTGCTACCATGTAAGCAGGTGGGTAGATAATAGGAAGGGACGCCGATAATAAAAATAAAAATGAGGAAATAGGGAAAGTATACAAACCAAGGCTCCTCCCCCCCCTATGCCATACTTATAGTCGTGGGGCCCACGCGCGCCGATTTTATCGGCGCGCAAGTTGCGAGTCGATAAAATTGGCTCGCAAGTGGCACGCCAATAAAATCGGCGCGTGACTGTTGGGAGATATCAAAGATATATCCCAACATGTTACGGGTTGTAATGTTACGACCCGAAACCCTGTTTGAGTTACTCTTACAAGTCGTAATAATCATCAACCTTTCTAAACCTTGTTATGTGGCCCTGCAGTAGCCATGTCCTGATTTTTAATTACTTGATGGCGCAGGAACATTTTGTACGTGCAGACTCTTATAACTGTTGGCATTGAGTTAAGAAAAATTAATATCATTTCGTGTATGCAGTTGATAAACTAATGCTCGTTGCTGGCATAGTAGAAAGCATAAATAGAATATGTATCCATGTAAAAAATGTTTAATCGTAATTAATATCCTGTAATATGATATTACTTGTATTCATGTAAATCCAGGTTGGAAACCATTTCCATTGGAGGTTTGCGTTCTTTGGCGAGTCAATTTCGGTGCTCCTGTCTACTATTCTTATTTTCATAATCGGTATTTGTATAACTTCACTATGAAATATACATTGTCTTTTGTTATTCCATAACTGTTATAAAAGTATTGATTATGTACTGAATTCAGCAACTTCATGTATTGTGCTTGTATGTTAATTGATATTCTTTGTTGTTATTTGATTATGAATGGTGTTATTTTTGAGTTCATATTAATTAAGTAACTTAATTAACAGTGGCGTCCGTAAATTCTAAATTAGTATTTTATTGTAGTAACATTTACCAACGGAATAAAAAGGGAATACGAGTGGGTTTTGAAAATCTGCATGTGATTGCCGACGGAAATAAAAAAACAACTATCACCAATAATCCTGCTAAAATGCTAGCAATTGTGACGAATTACCAACATATATCTAAGGTGAATCAAAAGTTGAAATTATCCGTTTCTAATCCCTTGTTGTTTAGCAAGGGATCTCCAATGAAATTTTTAAAAAATATGTATCCATCGATAAAAAAATTTAAAATAAAATTTAAATATATTAGTAAATGACAGTAAAGTGTCGGAGAGTTGATGTTAACTTCCGTCGCAAAATGGTCACTATAATACCCATGTGAAATTTACCGACCAGTGTTACCCGTTACAAATCCATCGCTAATACATGTTTAGCGACAGATTCAAAATCGGTGTTTTCTTGTAGTGCTTACTCATGTCTCTCAATCCACCCAAGCAGTTAACTCCATGGTCCCCGTCCATCAACCACCACCGGAGCTCACCTGCGTCGTCGAATCCGTCAATCCCTTTCTGATCTCCTCCGTTCGTGTTGAGCCAAGCAAGTTGTTTTGGGTATGTTTCTTGGATGCTGATATGTATACTTCACTTACATACACTGGACCTAATTCATGTGTATCGTTGGCATGTACTGCCTTAGGATTTCCTATTTTTTCCTTCATGCATGACACACATATTATTGCTAGTTTCACATTTATGTATGTTTCCATTTTCATGTATATATGTTGCATGCGCAAGTGTTGGGTTTAGGTGCCCACTTTTGTTCTTTCCTAGCACATATTATCTCCGACCCTACTAACCTATTGCGTGCTTTCCCCCATATTGTCTCAACATACACATGCATTCTCAGTCTTTAACGCTTCTGTATCATATTCCTATCTCTTCTCTGAGCAGGTTGCAACAATGTCTGAATCCCCGCCCTCATCACACAGCAGTACCAGTAACAGTACCTCACCATAAAAATGGTGCAGTCTAACCAGTACGTAATAATGCCTCTCATGCAACACGTCTCCATCAACATAGTGGCATGCTTTATTATGCTTCCTTCCTCATTTTATAAGAGCAGTCCCAGCAATGTGAGGAGGAGTGGAAATGGGGTGGGAAAGTGGATTCATGCTCTCCAGCAGTGGCGCGAGGGGTGTGGAGAGGATTTTGAAATGGCGACGCTCGCCATTTCCAATTTGGAACAGCGACAGATAAATGGTTTTGTGAAAACCGTATATATGTTAAACAGTTTTCAAAAAATCGTTTAACATATAAACGGTTTTCATAAATCTGTTTATAATACATGGTCCATTGTGTTTAAATACACATCCTTAAGCACTTTATATCTTTTTAGCTTAAACGCACATCCTTAAGATGAGTTTTGTATTTTTGAATTGTTAAACATTTTAAGTTTTTAAATTTGTTTCCTAATTTTAAATTATTTAATTATTTAAAGTTTATAGTTATTTTTTTTAAATTTGTTTCAATGCTTTTAAGTTCGTAATTTTGTTTCTTATTTTTAAATTCACTGATTTTTGAAGTTTGGGAATATATTTTTTAAATTTGTTACTTTTTTTTAAGTTTGTAAATTTGTTTTTTATCTTAACATTAGGTTACTTAATTTTTATAGTTTTAAAATTATGGTTGTAACTTTGTTTTTTATTTTTAAATTATAAATTTTCTTTTACATCACATAATTACCTGAACTCTTTTTTTATTTTTGCCGTGTATTTAAAATTATATACACATAATTAATTGCTTTAAATCTTTTGTTTTCCTTAAGCACTTTATATCTTTCTAGTTTGATGGTTGGCAGTTGATATAACATATGTTAGTTATTAAAAATGGTATCAATGACACTAATTCCAAAAAACACGTGCGATACAACAGATGTTCATTATAACATCACTAGCTAAACGTAGGATAGAAGAGAAATAACTAAATACTAGCCACTAAAATATAGGATACAAGAGATGTTAAACTAGGAAATTCAATATGCAAGCACATAAATTGTTATGCTCAATCTCAAGGGATTCTAAAGAGGTTCAAAGTCGCATAATCTCTTGTTCTAACTCATTGGCATAAGAAATACCCCTTGACATAAATGGTCGTCTATCCACTCAAAATAATTGAATCCGTTAGGCCATAGCGAGCATAACTAGATCTACGACAAATATTCTCTACGTCCGTCTGGACTACTACCTCCACCGCGTAACCACAGTGGCAACAAACGTGATATGAGTTAACCTCCTGCTCGTTAGGAGACTGGTTAACTGAAACTCGTCGTATCTCTTATTCATATGGAGGCCGAACTACCGAGAATTGATCTACCACTTCAACAGTCAGAGGATAAGGGACTGTAGCCGCTCATAAGTGTTCTTCATTTACAATTTGGACTACTTGATGACCTAAATCTGGAACATGAGTAATTGGTGGATGAATCGTCAGGCGGGCCAGCACCGGGTAGTCACGACGTAGGTCCTCGTAGTGCTGCTCTTGGTATTCGATATTCCAATCAATATCTGTTTCTTGGACTTGATGAAGGACTCTGAGAAAAGTTTTGATCATAGTTCGAATCCATCGACGTGGGCCATGACCATGAAGGCATTTTTATCTTGATGAAAATTTTGGTTCCAGATAACTAAAAAGTAGTAACTGTAGATATATAGGGGCAATATGTAGAGTAAACATACAATAAATTTGACGGAGCAACCTTAGTCTAGTCAATGCAGGGTTATAGCAGTATACATGTGACGACCCCTTAAATTACGGAGTTATTAATCTTTCCTGATAAGACTAGTTAGTGTAGGGTTAAAGCAGTGTACATGTGACGACCCATTAAACTAAAGTGATATGACAAGTCAGTGGGCTCACTTAAGAAAATGTCCCCTATAGTGATTCTTAAAACCTTAATATATGTAGTAATAGAGCACTATAGAGATAGGATCCATCCCTGAAGCGATA
This sequence comes from Allium sativum, assembly GCA_030737875.1. Taxonomy (NCBI): domain Eukaryota; kingdom Viridiplantae; phylum Streptophyta; class Magnoliopsida; order Asparagales; family Amaryllidaceae; genus Allium; species Allium sativum. Next base: position 317,152,526 of record CM060925.1, read on the forward strand.
TGACTACTCAGGAACACCGTAACACTATAGCACTGGAGCACCATAGTGATAGGAACACTGTAACAATACATCGCTGGAGCAATGATAGGACTACTCAGTATAGTCAGTGTACATTTATTTATACGTCCAAGTTTTATGCTCTGTAAGCTCATAATTCGTTCACTCACCATTTATTCAAACGTCCAAATTTTAGGTTTTTTAACTCCTTTGTGTAGTGAAATGTTTAAATTATACAGGGTGGGGACGACTCAGATTTTTTCTATATATAGCGGCTTCTCTAAAGTCACCTCCTCCATCCTCTTTCATCATGTCAAAACACGAAAACAAAAGTGTAGGATCCACCATGGAAAATGGGAAAATGACGATGAAGCAGTAGCAAATCAACGATTTGGAAAAGAAAGGGTAGTTGAAGGACGCGTTGCCGAGCCTCTACGTGCGGGTGGATCCAACCCTATTTGCCGTTGTGGAGAAAAATTGGTTGTGGTTGTTTTGAAAACCGTAAAAAATGCTGGTCGTCGATTTTTCGGTTGTGAAGCCTACGAGGACCACAAGATTTTTCCAGACGAAACTGGTTGTTGTTACTTTAAGCAGTGGATTGACCCTCCGATGTGCGAACGTGGAGTTCACTATGCACTGGAAGCGCAAGCTGAAATAAGACGCTTGAACAAGAACGTTGCTAATGCAGCTAGAGCTGGATTTTTCCCATGTCCGTGGTAGGTGTACGTGGAAACTATCTTAATGTTTTTTATTTTTCTTTGAATTTGATGTTTGTGTGTTCAGTTGTTGTAGTTCTTATAAGTGTAGTTTGCATTTCTTAATGTTGTAATCCTCGTTGTTGTAAGCTTCTCAGTAATGTAATGCAAAATATTAAACAACATAACAATACACAAAAAAATAACATTATATAACATGGCATAGAAAAAAACAATAATTGTAGTTAGCCCATTTCATTAACATTATATAATATGGCATGAAAAACATTTCAGAACACATACCGATAAATACTGAACTCCAACATAAACAATACACAAAACAACAAAATATTACATTACCATTAGCACCTAACAAACAAAATTACATTACCATTAGCACCTGACAATATGCATAACAATAACAAAATATTACATTACCATTAGCACCTAACAGTACACATAACAATATTACGTTACCATTAAACTAACAAACCATTACATTAACACTAGCACCTAAAAATTCATATAAATATCTCTTCGAACTTCACTAAATATCCTCAATGCCTGGAATGTAAATCTCACTTCCTTTCTTCTTTCCTTTTCCCTTAAATAGAGATTTCACCTTGCTGGCTAAATCATCGATCTTCTGCTTACCTTTGTCCAAGCTCTTGCTTGAACATACATAAACACTTTGTTATATATGAACTTTAATAAACTTAGAACTAAATAAATATTTATATGTGCACAAGTTATAATTGCATATAGAGTTAAATTAACAAGTACCCGGCGTTGACGAGGATGAGGTTGGATATCTAAGCCTAACACCATATTAATTAATAAGTACATCACTGGATTGGCCACCTTCATCGATATCATCGTCATCATCATCCTCGTCATCACCCTCGTCATCATCACCATCGTCATCTGCCTCATCTTCTTCACTGTTACCATCATCTTCTGCTTCCTCCTCCTCTTCCATTTGTACAAGAGTTTTATTTTTTTTTTCCCGAATTTTGTTCGACCTGTCCGTTTAGTCGCCATACCCAACACTGGTTCCCTAATAACCTCCATGTTCCGTACAAAATTGAAAAACAAACACAGTATCGTTATACAAATTCTAGGGATTCTATGTTCTGAGCAAGATTGAAAAACAAACATGTATCACAAAATTTAAATCGATAACTTACAAGCGTTTCTGCATTTGTGTTAACCCTATTCAAGCCCTCTTCATAATACTTCGATTGTCCAAGAGCTAATTGCCGCATACCCATATTCATTTCCCATAGGCTATCAACGGTGTAATGGGATGGAACCGGCGGTATATTCATCAAATGAGGAATGGGTAATGGCTCTTGTCTTGTCCGTTGCATGTTCCATCCAGGATCCTCTGCCCAATCACATTGTTGTGGTTGTTGGTAAAATTAAGATGCATAATTAACCTATGAAGATGTGACGATTGGGGCATCAATTCCTGCCTACAAAGCAAAAGGTCCAAAAAAATACATATTACCGATACAGACTAAAGCATCTAATAATGGACTAACATCTCTGCCCACTGGCCACTAATACGTGTTATAGTCCATGTCTGGCTCTTTATATATATATACTGTTGACAATCATCTTGGTATAAGTCTTGTTGCAACTCCGCATATGTATAATATGTCATCTTACAGGTCACGTGCGTGGGAGGATCAATGGGAATAGTCGCCCAGCCGGTAAGTTGCCGCATACACCTCTCTCCTAAATCGTCTCATTAAAACGACTGGGTGGAACAATTAAAGGCAACCGTTTCATCGAAAGGTTGTGTGCATGGACAACCTCTGCATAAGCAAATACGACTGAATTCTGCCACGGATTCCAATTTATATGCGCTGCGTGGTGATGATCAATATGATATCTTGAGCTAGAGAATAAATGAGCCGAAGTATCATGCGCGATGAGCCTATTTTTTTCTCCTAGGCTCTCAATCTCGGATATGAAGCTTGCTTTACCTCTTCTTTGACAATATACCTGCACACCGTCATGTACTCAAAAAACCAGTGCTGCAAAATAGAAAGATGCAATATTAAACACTAGAAAAAACCACCGAGACATAAAAAACTTTGTTCTTACTATAGCTCACCATACCTGCAGTAGCTCAACGAGACCAGTTATATGCCCTCCCTTAGTTACAGCAACATCCAAACTCTGGTACAGGTAACCCATAATCGCCGAACCCCAATCGAACTGTTCTGGTAAGCATAAATCGAATACAGCCTCCAAATATCCCAGGCTAATAGTTTCATTTGTTGTCGTAAAAAATAGAGTACCCATCATATACAAAACAAAAATGCGGGCAATATGACTTTTGTTATAATTGCCCTCAAGATAATCGTCATGAAAGTACTCCACAAGATGCGATAAAGCAACACTTCCTACCCGAATATCTTTCTCCCAAGAAGTGGCAATAGTTGCTTTGCATTTTCGAACTGCCTCCAACTCTCATCATACGGTATCATTAGATTATTCATTCCCACGGGAATGGATGTCAGCATGGTAAAATCTAACGGTGTAAACCCAATCTTCATACTAGGAATTAAAAGGTATGCGTAGTCGGCCACCAACGCTCAACAATAACATGTATGCATCTGTTGTCTGTGTTTTTCAATTCAATATCCATAAATTTTCCAAATATATTCACTATCGGATCTCGAACTTGAGAATACACTTTAACTTTCCTCCACCATTTCAACATTGTCGTAAATGCTCCACGGCATCTCATCTTGTCGCGATTTTAGTTATAAAACTAAATCAGTTACATAATCTTTTCATATCGAATAATTTTAGTTAAAACACTTTGAAACAAAAAATATATATACCGTAAGCTCTTTTCCACTGTTGTAAATATGTGCAACTCCTTGTAGACTCATGATAGACATGAATGGAAACGTCGGATCAATTATTGTCTCCTTCCTTGCTCCATAGCCACCTTCTTCACTTTCAATTGTTTTTCGATTTTTTCGCTAAACTTTTCTCATACGTAACCCACTCGCGGCGCTTGTGCCTTCAATGATTTCCTCTTCCATCATCAACCAATTCCACTAATTTGCTAAACCAACAAAGTTGTCAAATATGATGGGTTTAAGGTGGAGAATGATGGAATTGATGGTGCTAAAGTGATAAGAAAGAGTAGATATTGATTTGTCTGAAATTGTAGCAAAAAATCCTTTGTTTTTCAAAGAACTTTTAGATTAGGGTTTTGATATTTTGGGGGTTCTAATGGAAACCAATGGCTTTTGTTTACAGAGAATAATGACTTTGTAAACAGAAGCTTGAGATATATATACATACATATATATATATATATATATATATATATATATATATATTCATATTCACTGGACTAAACGGTTTTCTAAAAATCGTTTAGTCACAAAACGGTTTTCAGAAAACCGTTTAGTGTTTAATTTAAAAAATATATATAATAGGCAGCTTCCCCCCATCGACTGCTGGAATAGTGGGGGGAATCGACGCTGAAAAATGGTGATTCACGCTCCAAAGACGGTTTGCTGCTAGGAATGCTCATATCCCTTTCCGTCTTTATCAAAAATAAATGAACCGTACTCTGTTCTATCATGTTCCATTATCCTTTAATTCCGCGCACATTATTATATAATGGAGATGAATCAAGAACTTGCACTACAGTCTAATGTCCACTATGGAGCAAACTGGAGCACCATAAAAGTTAGAGTTGGTAGATTGTGGCACTCTATAAACCAAAAGACAAACGAACTATTCGCAATCAATATGCAGTTACTTGACAGTGGTAAGTATTTTTTTCCACATTATTTTTTCCAATACAATTGCATTTTAATACATGAATGTTAACTGTTCAATAATTATTTCCAATATATTACTATGTTACTTCTGTGAAGTCATGGTGATATTTTGTCACATTTCTTTTTCAAATTTACATACTTTCAGAAATGAAATTACAATATACTTACTAGCTTTTGTTGCATAGAGAAATCAGAAGCAAACCGCGGTCAGACAACATATCATTCAAGCATTTGAAAATACATTTAAAGAGCATGGAGTGTATCACATCAATAGGTTCAATATACAAGATTCTGATACAACCTATAGGGCAATAGCTGAAGACTGGACAATCACTTGCATTTTGATAGTACTGTCACCAAGATCAGTGACGTGTTTGAAAACATCCCCCGCTACAAATTTTGTTTTCTCGATGAAAAACTACTTTCAACTAGACTATACAAAAAGGAAAAGTTGGCTGATAAATTTTGTTCTTTGTAACCTGTATTGCTAACAAATTTGTTCTAAAACTATTTACATATTACAAGTAACTGTTAAAACAAATATTTAGATGTATGCGATCTTCTTCGAGGAATACCAACCATCATTCCTACAACCAAAAGAGACGACAAATAAACTACTAAAAGAGAGATACAGACTGAATATGAAAGGTATGACAAAACTCATCAAAAAATTTGTTATTTACTTTGCATGCCATATATAACTAAATCTTACTAATTTCCTAATGGAAAAACTTATACTCTGTCTCTATGGTCGGACAAAAAGGACTTACTTGATGAATCGATAGTTGATGCATCTTTTGATCCATTGCCAGTTATCGTTACCTCAACTATTGTGTCTAACTTTGGACGTAAAGATCTTTACCCTAAACTATCTCATTTATACACTAAAATACTTATGCTTTTAAATGTGAACAAACACAATTACAGCTAATGTTTGCACTTCTGTATTGAAACATTTTTCATGTAGGCTTAATCAGTTTCGTTTCGACATTTGCAACCAAGGTATATAAGAGCATCAACATTCCTGAAACAGAAATGATATTAAAGAGGTAATCCTCCTTTTTCGCTGCATAGTTTATATTTTTTTAAATATTAATTACGCGTCCTTCATGACACTTAGTTGCTATTCATAGATCACAACGAGGTATGTCATCCCGTATTGTACTTCTAAACAGTAATAGTTCACCCAATCCCATTCGACCGATAGAAGATGTTCACTCAACCATTTCACAAATGATGGATGATATACGAACTGCTAACTGTAGGGTACGTCACGCTCTTAGTATTGCTAAAATTCATTGTCTACACATTCTGAACAAGTTTAATTATCTTCGATGAATCTACGTCATTGTAGTAACGATTGTTAGGAAAACCACGCCTTTGAGGAAGCGACCAGGATCTTATTCACCCAATTACTTAAAGATGGTTTTTATGGAAAAACAACACAGATGTGAAATTACATGCACAAACACAAGATATTCCACCCAACCACCCTCTTTATTGATTCACAAAACCAAGTTTTGTTTACACTAAATAGATTAAAACCCAAAGTAAAAAAAATTACAATTGAATCAATAACCTTATTGAGAAAGGGAAAGAATATCTAGATGATTACAACTTTTGTTAGAAAAGGAGAACAATGAAGAACGACAACAAACCTTGATTCAATCTGGAGGCATCAATAGGAAGAGCTTCTCTCAGCCCTAATTCCTAATCTTCCTCCCCAGTGCACAAGCCCTGAAGGCACACAACCTCTCAATCTCTCAACCCATCTGTCTTCTTCCATCTCCCCTCATCAATATCAGAGGGCTTCTTCTCATCTCCATTAGTCAGACCATTGAGGTATGGAATATCTACCATCATAGGCTTTCAAATTCCCCAATTTCTTCCATAAAAAAAATCACCTTCGGAAATGCCATCATATCTGACATAACAAAAATCAATTTTTTCAATTCAAAATCACTCTAAGCTTTGCGATGATCTAGATCAGATTACTTAAAGATGATTTTTATGGAAAGACACCATAGATATGAAATTAGATGTACAAAACAAGATATTCCACCCAACAATGATTACTATTGATATTTTAGGATTAAAAAATATATCATCATCGCAATTGTTATGAAACTGAGAGCAACTTCTGCTTCGAGCTACTTATATTGCGTTCTTTGCCACTCAACAACTCGAAAGGAAGGCTGATGATATATTCGCAACAAACGTGATTACTCAATGACCAGTCCAGTCCATAGGTACTTACATTTTACTTACCATTATTACTATGACACATAATAGACTTCTGACAAAACATTTTTTCTAGATATTGTTTACTTATGGATATCTTATATGCATCAAGGTCGTCAACCATCACTTCCCTTGATTGAGAAGCAGAAGCACTTATCGGTCTAACTGTAGATGAGTTGCTAAGGATTTCTACCATGGTTACACTACACACTTATTCTCTTCATTTCCAAATTATAATATCCTCATTGAATCATCTTTAATATGTTTACTAAATTAAACGGGAAAATGTTGTAGAAAAGGTTCAAAATATTTGTGACAAAAGTTTCAGAGTAGATGTCTTATTTGAATTCAATCCTACCAACAACGAAATGAATAACAAGATACGTATCTAGCTGCTAGAAAAATGTCAAAAAGATTAAAGACAAAAGTTGTGACACAATAGCAACTAAGGTATGTGTTGCCTTTGCATCCATTATTTTACTATCCTTATTCAACAACAAAATTATTAGTATGCAATTTAATTTTCTTTTGATTATTTTTTCACAGTCCGCAACATGAACCGAGGAAAGTATGTTGTTCGGTCAATCTTCTGACGTAACAACTCCAACCAACATCATTGATGCATCACTTAATGGAGAAAAATAACCAGTCATGTATTATACACTACTTTAAAATTACACATTTATTGTGCCTATCTAATTACTATTTATGCTTGCTAACGAATAACGAAGTTACCAAGTACGAAAATGGAAGTCCTTCGATTTCAATACCACTGCGGAATGCAAGGAGGAGTTCACGGCATGACATAACAATCACCGTAAGTGTACACGTAAATATACATTTGTAACTTGTCCTATTGCTTTTACACATACATTTGTAATTGTAAGCATAACATAAATTAACCTTCTAACCTGCATAAACTATCTCAGGAATACCAAGATGAAGTTGAACAAATGGATTGTAATGATACAAACCAAGCAAGGTAACAAAAGAAAGATAAGATGAAAATTTGATGGCCTTTTTAACTCACCATCAGCCCTTTCACTTTAATAAATATTTCTTTTCTTGCAAGTTTTTTTGTTCTTATTTTACGTTTGCATTGTATTTTTTTCCAGTGATCGAACCTTTTTTCTCTACCACCGTATTGTACCTTTTTACTGTTTGTACTTGAATCCGCTTTTTAATTTTAATATCCTCTACATATGGAAAAATAAAGCTGTTTTAATTGTCAACTACCAATCTGCGTATGGAACAAGTGGAACAAGCTGTTTTAATTGTCAACTACAATTTGTGTCATTTGTGTACTACTTTATTTCATCTATATGATTCACGTTTGTCTACCTTTTCATTCAGTATGCCAAACATCTTCTTGTTGTCATATCAGCCTATCACAAACACAAAAAGATCAAAACGTTTGTCTTCCACATGATTATTACCCATATCTATCTTCAACTGAGCTACCAACAATTTCGCATCATTACCCATGTGCGAAGCACGGGTTCAACCTAGTATCTAAATATTTTACAAAAAAAAATTAGTAACTTCAACAAACTTACACATAAAAAGAGGAACAATACTTACAAATATGCATCAACTTAGACAATTTAGCATGTTTACATACAAAAAACATAGATCGCTAAATAACCATTTGATTTGTACTTCACAAACTTTATAGAAATCAAATTCATCCACGATTGCTTTAAGATCAAGTTTTTTGGCAATTTCTTTTTCAATATATATTACCATATAATTTCCAAGCAAATCACCGTCCATCTTATTTCAAAGTGGTGTTTTAATTAACTTCATATCTAAAATGTTTGTTCTACGACCGCAATTGATACATAAAGTATAGAAATTACTGACATACTTCCAGGCTAATAATGGAAACAAAATGGGAATCACAATAAATGATGGGAATAGCAATAAAAAAATGTTGACATACTTTAAGATTGGGAATCACAGTCAAAAATGAAAAAATGGTACATATTATGCTTAAGCTTCTAAAATCACATACTTCAAAGGCCAAAATTATTGAGTAAGTTTGCTATTACAAATTAATTTCAAATCCAATCTCAAAACAATTATGCAAAAATAAAATATGGAAAAAATACCTTAAAAGTTCTAGTAGCTAAATGAAACGAGACATAAGTAGACACATAGGCATGATGCACTATGGATCGAGTTGAGTACATGCTGAGATTAGGAAGCTCAATCGTGCTTTCTTTCTATTTTTTCCCTTGAGAGTTCAAAAGCGTTACTGCGTTAGGGTTTTCATTTTATTTTTAATTTTTTTCCTATGGTTTTGATTTCATTTATTTGTTCCTACGTTGGTTACTTGATTTTCAAATATTGGGTAGGGCAATTGCCCACCAGCCCAAACAGTGGCTTCGTCACTGGTACTAGTGATATTGTGTTCAATCTATTTTATCATTTGATTTGAAGCTGTAACAACTGATGATGTACTTTTCCAATTTGATATAAAAAAGTGCTTATTTCTATATTAAAAAAATACGGCTTTTATGATTTTCCATAACTGCAAGAGTTCTGTTTTGATTCTTATATGTAAATTGTTTTTTCTCTTTTCCAGATAGAGTAAACAACTTTTTTTAAAACCATTGTCATAATAATTCTACTAGGCTCCCTCCAGGCTCTAAGCATGCTTCATCACCTCAAATTTTCGCTAATCCTCCTAGATGAAACTTATTACACTATATAAGAATATAAAGTAATTTATAAGTACCATTTATGCAACAATTTGGGCTATATGGATCTTATAAGCATCATCTAATTATTTCTAGCAATTTTGTCTCATTTGTTACTATGGGGTCCTATGAAAGCCATGATATACCATTGTGGATATGTTGGTACTAAATAAAGTACTAAAATTTTATCCAAAATTTATGATTTTTTGAAAAACGTCTAACTTCAGTTTATCCTCAATCATTTCTCTCCATTAGGATTGATCCTTAGTTTATGCTTAACACCTAACATCCTTTTAGTGATTTTTACCACCCTGGTTATTAAAACTGTACAAGCTTTATCAAATTCTTCATTTTACTAAATAAACATTTTAGAACACAAAATATATTGTTTTCATCAAAACAAACCCATGGTCATAAAAAAAACGAAAAATTAATGCTATTGGAAAATTGATTTGTAACCTTTAAGTAGATATTTTTCAACCCATTTTGACATTTCCTTTAAAATAAATTACTTCGAAGAGTAGAGGTAGGGAATTCAGCCAGTTCCCCTAAGTCGACCTTCCGTCTAATTTTGGTTCTCGCAAAGCCACCTTTTGATCCTAAGATTTTCAACTTATTTTAGGAATTATTACATGTTCCCGCAATTAACAAGCAGTTAAAGTGCAGCTCATCAAGGCTTGAAACCTCTTCCACTTGCTTGGAAGCTGAGAACTCTTACAAACCTTACTAGAGTTGCGAGTTAATCTTAAGGGTAGAAATAGAAAAAAGTCTAATAAAAAGTGAAGATATGTTTCTATTGAGATTTGGACATGTAAACTCAAATGTGAAACTTGTTGTGATTTGTGATATTTCAATCACATGTATGTTGAAGAAGACGATGTTTGGAAGTGCTTTATGATAGAGGGGATAATTTGAAGATTGAACACCAAAGAATATTATTTTGACCTAGTTCTTCAAATCTTTAATCTGTGATATTCCTAAGGGGCAAATTGGATATTTTGCCTAGGCCTTCTATTCTCCTATAAAAGTAGCAACTAGGATTGGATTATAATGATGGAATTCAGACCGAAATCGTTGATCCTAGGGTTTTCCATTGTTCTTCATTGTTCTCCTTCTCCAACAATAGTTGTAGTCATCTAGATATTATTTCCTTTTCTCAATAAGGTTATTGATTCAATTGTAGTTTATTTACTTTTGGTCTTTGATCCATTAAGTGTAAACAAAACTTGTTTTTATGAATCAATAAAGAGGGTGGTTAGTTGGAATATCTTGTGCTTGTGCATGTAATTTCATATCTATGTTATTTTTCCATTGAATCACTTTTAAGTAATTGGGTGAATAAGATCATGATCGCTTTTGCAAAAGGCGCAATTTTCCTAACAACTGGTATAAGAGCTAGATCATTGCAAAGAGTGATTTTTGATTGGAAAAAAATCGTTTTTTTGGTGACTCAATAAAAAAGATTGATTTTTGTTATGTCAGATATGATGACATTCCCGAATATGACTATTTTTTATGGAAGAAATTGGGGGATTTGGAAGTCTAAGATGGAGAATGTGCTTTACCTCAATGATCTTCATGAATCCAATTGATGCAAATGGGAAGAAGCCCTCAGATGTGGATGAGGGAAAGTGGAAAAAGATGGACAAGAAGGCGATTGCGTAGATTCGGTAGTACCTTGATGATTTAGTATTCCATCATATGGCTAGTTGTGAATCCACGAAAGATTTTTGGGACAGGTCGGTATCTTTGTATGAGTTTAGGAGCGCTTCAAGTAAGGATTCTCTTGTTCGAAAGCTAATGCAGCTGAGGTTGGATGAAGAAAATTCTGTTAAAGAGCATTGAACGAATTTCAAGATGTGATCAATCAACTAGCAAATTTGAAGGTCAATTTTGATGATGAGTTGCAGGCTCTTTTACTGATGAGTTCGCTTTCAGAAAGTTGGGAGACATTGGTTGTTTCATTGAGTAATTCCAGTTCTAATGGAGCTATCTATTTGGAAATTATACGAAACAACTTTTTAAATGAGGAATTAAGTACAAAAGAGTCGGGTTTGAATTCGGTTCAAGGTGAGGTTATGGTAGCAAGGGACTCAAGGAAAGATACAAGATGGAAGAAGAAGGGAGCTAATGGCAAAGGTTTTATCACTTGCCATTATTGTGGTAAGGAAGGTCACATACACAATAAATGTTATGCCTGTATGAAGGATCAGAAGAATGTCATGGATGGTTATAGTAATGATGATGCACATGCAGGTTTTGCTGAAGGTTCCATTAATGATGCTTCTTGTGATGTCTTATTCAGTGAAGCTAATCCTTGGAAGATGGATTTCGGAGCGAGTTTTCACAATTGTAAGGATGCGAAGAGTTTTTCTTCTTATACGAAGAATGTTGACAAAATTAGAGCAACCAATGGAGTAGAGCTACTGGTTTGTGGTACTGGATCTGTAACAATCCGTATTTTAATAACGTGTTAAAACCATAAATCAAGGCAGAATTAAATTTTAAAATAAGAATCAGGGGAAACGGGTTGCACCATTGTGTTCGTCTCGAAATTCTTCTTGGAAACGAGTCTGAGTTTTCGAAAATCGGAATCCGTATGAGGGAGAAACGACCCTCCAAAGTTTCAGAATATTTCAGAATCAAAAACAGCTCGAAAATTCGAATTCAAAACCCAAAACAGGCTGGGCGGGAAATTTCCCGCCCAGGGACTAGGTCGACCTGGGGGTCGACCATAGTGTCGACCACCCAGGAACCAGGTCGACCTGGGGGTCAACCATAGTGTCGACCACCCAGGAACCAGGTCGACCTGGGGGTCGACCTGCCTCCCGAACCCACTTTCTGAACCTGATGCGTTCTAATGTATTTAGACTCATTTTCTGTCCAGATTCGTCTGCCTAACCCTATATAAACAGCCTCCTAGCCTCATTCTCTTTACACCATTCTTCTCTAACCTTATGCTGCACAAAATCTTGATGATCATGGCTTCTTCCTCTTCCTCTAAATTAAATTAAATTAAAACGCGAAGATTATTTCTTGAAGACTACGGCTAGGAATTTCAAATTGGGGATTTGCTTCTACAATCAAAGCAAGATTCAACGATTCAACAATTCAACGACTAATTTCTAGACTTGACTTCTGCATCTAAATTCTTAGACCACGATCTGTAAGTTCCAGTTACTTTTAGATAAAAACTATAAACCTAATATGGGCATGTTATAAATTGGAATTGATTTATGTATGATTCATATCTATTCTTGTTTTCTTCTTGGATCTTGACTATTGGGAATATTGCCTATGATGTTGAAACTATTGTTAATGGCATAAGACTATGCCTATGACTGTGAACATAAGACTATGCCTATGACTGTGAACATAAGACTATGCATATGACTGTGAAGATAAGACTATGCCTATGACTGTGGACATAAGACTATGCCTATGCCTATGACGGTGAACATAAGACTATTGCTGTAATAACCCGGAATTTGGGGCCAATTTAAAATTTTCATCTTAGAGATTTTAAGGTTTTTTTTTTAAAAAAGTTAATAATAATGAATAGAAATTTATTTTTAGCAAAGCTAATACAAATATATTCAATTTAATTATAAAAGGAATTAGAAATAGCACGATAGTTTGAAAAGTCAAATCTGAACTTTGACTGACTGTACGGGATGCAGAATAAATCGGATTTTGGTGAAACCAAAAATATTAGAATCTATTTAAAAATATATTTCCAACGAATCCGAAAAATCGAAATTTCATAGCGGGAATTAAAAGTTATGGCCAGTTGGAATTTCAGAATAGTCGGTGTAGAATTTCTGTATATATTTTAATATTAAAAATATCCATTTTTCAAACGACCTCTGTTTTCGACGAAATCACTTTTGTTAGATTCGAAATGTCAAATTATTGTTAAGTTTAATTTTTCATAATTTTTAGAATTAATTTGTGACCGTGGCAGAAGATTTCAGTTCGGTCAATTTTAATCAACTTGAAAAAGGCCATTTTTCAAACAGTCACAGAATTCGATGAAATTAATTTTGTTAGGATTGTATCATCAAAACAAAGCCAGAAATAATTTTTCTGGATTTTTCTGAGTTCGTATGTATCCCCGGTAAAATTAGAAAGTACGTTTGAATTTAAAATCAATGATTTATATTTTTAAAACTGAGAAACAGGGGCCAAGACGATCATTTGGGCCTGGGGGACATAGTTAGATGAGTCCGGAATAAGGGTAAATAGGTAGGAATGACAGTCATTGGGCTGAAAAAGAAGAAAGATGCAAAACGGGCTTTATTGGGCTAATTAATTATTTAATAATAACCTAACCCTGTTATTTTGTTATAAAACCACTGTTCATCCTCCTCCCCCGTTCGTTTCAAAGCCGCCACCAAACCCACTTCCTTCAAAATTTCGAACTTCGATTTCTCTCTCGTTTCTCCACGAAATCCTTCGCAGTAATACCCGTTTCGAAGAGATTTTCGAGCTCTTTGATTCTACACCGAAATCAAAGCCTCCCGTACCATGTAGCCAACGCCCCAACCCCACGATGTTCGCCGCCACCATGCTCAGCTGGGCCCACCACGGCCAACCGCACCCCACCCCCTTCCAGGCGCCGACTCTCCTCTCCAAGCTCTCCAATCTCCAACAAACCATTCTGAAAACCATCAACCACATCTCACGATTTCTGGATTTAAAGTTTTGAACAAAATTGAAATATAAAGGTATGAACATTTCCGATTTTGCAACACTTATTTCTGTTGCAACTGCAGTTGTAAAAAGTGTTAATTAAAAATTGATAATTAATTCATACGAATTCCAAATTGGAAATTTTCAGATCCGTGTGAATCGTGACAGCAAATACATCAACTTAGAACTGATTGGAACAATTTCTGGACCTTTTTAATTTTTAGATCTAGATCTGAAATCGAGGTGAGCATTCTGATTTAAATAATTAATTTTAATCTAGCTATTTCGTTTGCTTATGGATCATGTTGTGTTTGTTATTGGTTATGATCTATGATGTTGCGATTGATTATTGACTAGTTTTGAGATGTTATATGGTTACCCCTTTAGTCATTGATTTATTTAGATCTGAAATCACATTTGGATTTACATGTATGCCAATCCAAACCATTCTAGTTTGAATTTAAAATATGCTCCTCCCCTCTAGATTCAATATCTTTATTGAAAATTAAAAGTAAGGAATGACGATGTGAACAGATTCAATATTTTTATTGAAAATTAAAAGTAAGGAATGGCGATGTGAATAAATTCAATATTTTTATTGAAAATAAAAAGTAAGAAATGACGATGTGAATAGATTCAATATTTTTATTGTAAATTAAAAGTAGGAATTTGCATTGGAACTAAATTTACATTTTTACATGTAGATAAAAAGTAGGAATTTGCATTGGAACTAAATTTACATTTTTACATGTAAATTAAAAGTAGGAATTTGCATTGGAACTAAATTTATATTTTTATATTTTTACATGTAAATTAAAAGTAGGAATTTGCATTGGAACTAAATTTACATTTTTTACATGTAAATAAAAAGCAGGAATTTGCATTGGAACTAAATTTACATTATTACATGTAAATAAAAAGCAGGAATTTGCATTGAAACTAAATTTACATTTTTACATGTAAATAAAAAGTAGAAATTTGCATTGGAACTAAATTTACATTTTTACATGTAAATAAAAAGTAGGAATTTGCATTGGAACTTAATTTACATTTTTACATGTAAATTAAAAGTAGGAAATTGCATTGGAACTAAATTTACATTTTTACATGTAAATAAAAAAGTAGGAATTTGCATTTGAACTAAATTTACATTTTTACATGTAAATAAAAGGTAGGAATTGGTATTGGAATTAAAAACACATTTTTATATGTAGTTTAAGAAAGAGGATTTACATTGTAAATTAAAAATTACATTTTCATATGTAATAAAGGATAGGATTTACATTGTAGATTAAAAATTACATTTTTCATATATAAATAAAGGTGAGAATTTACATTGTTATTGAAAACACATTTTTGTTATGTAAGTAAAGAATAGAATTTACATTGTAAATTAAAAGTACATTTTATTGTATAATCAAAGAATGGAATTTATATTATAAATTGAAGAGGACATCTTTCTATGTAATTAAAGATAAAGAAGTTACATAAAATTTCATTTTTATATGTAAGGAAAGAGTAAGAATTTGCATAGCATATAAAATTTCATTTTTATATGTTATTAAGGTATAGAAATTTACATTGCAAATTAAAAGACAAGATTTGACGTGTAATATTAATTACATTTTTAATGTAATTAAAAAGTATGATTTTATATTGTAAATTAAGAGACAAATTAAAAGATAGGAGTTTTACATTATTATGTAAATTACATTTTAATCTATTTAAAAGGTAGAATTTGACGTTGTAAATAAAATTACATTTTTAATGTAATTTAAAAAAATTCACCGTTATGTTAATTACGTACTTATGTAATTAAAAAGAATAATTTTGCATTGGAATGTAAATTAACATTTTTTATGTAAATAAAACAATAAAGAAGGGTGTAATGACCCGTGTTTTTCGACCATTTTAATATGAATATTTAAATTAGCTTTAAATATTATGTAGGGAATATTAATGGAATTTAATATTTAATTCGTTATTGAAACGAAGTTGAACGTTATAATTTATATATAATATAAATCGAGCTTTAAAATGGCGTGCAGTTCGTAAATTCGAGTTTTGAACTTCAACTGAGAATACAGGATTCGATATAAGTCGGATTTCTGTGAAACAAGACACGTTGGGGCCGTATTGGCAATAGTTTTCATATGAAAGAGAAAAATCCAAATTTCGTGTTATAATTTGATAGTTATGGCCAAATCAAATTTTGAAATAGTCGCTATGGAAAAACGTTATTAAATTATAGGCCTTTAAAATGGCCGTTTTGCAAACGGACTCAGATTTCGATGAAATCAGTTTCATTAGAACCGTATCGCTAAATTATTGTACGGTGGTGAATTGTGTGGAAAACCGATATCGTATGTGAGCATGGTAGCCGTAAACGCCCGTTCAATTTCTATAACGCGTATTAAAATAAATAAAAGGATATTTGGCATAACTTGAGCAGACAATCGAATTAGGTCGCGAAACCAGTTCCGTTGAGTTCGTATCGTCGATTAGAGTCAGGATATGTATATAGTTTGTTATTTTTAGAGATCGAAAAATTTGGCGTTAAAAAGGGTAGGGCGGTTCGGGGTAAAAACAGCCTACCGGGGCAACAGTCTCAGAATGCGACGAAACTAGTGCCTTTGGGTTCGTATCGAAAAGTTATTGTCGATGTTCGCAGTTTCAAGTGGATTTGATTTATCGGGTAACCGTGGAAAAATTAAACGTATGTTCATTTCTGGTTTCATAAAGGAAAAATTTTCATACGACCTCGGATTTCAATGAAACTTGTCCCATTTGATCCGGAATATCTTTTTACACTAAGATTAGCATTTTTATCGGTAAACAAAAATCATTTGTAGAAATTTTATCGCATTACTTTGGAACGAAGTATCGTTATAATGATATATTAATATTTCTAACCTATATATATATTATATATTTCTATTAAAACCATCCCACTGCTCCTTCTCTTTCTGGCATTTCAAATCTTTGTTTTCTTGTCTGCCGACAGCACATGCTTCCCATCACGCAGACATCACCAAGGCCGACATATGCATGTTAGAAACCACCCTATTCGTTCAGCTACGTTCCTACCTACAGGTACAGTACCCATCGACTTATATCACACAGCAGTGATCTTTCTTTTCTTTCTTTTCTGTATGCTACCCTTCAGACAAGCAGACCTAACCTAATCCCTATATGGTACGCTGTGAAAAAAAGACGTCGTTTTTATCTGAACTGTTTTCACATATAAATACGCATTCATTCTTCTTCTGGTATCAAAAATTTTCTTTCACCAACTCCTCTGCTTCCATTGTTCTTTTCCGCTCGAGCCTGCACTTCTTTATTCAGGGAATCATGCGAGCGTGAATAAAACTCCTTCTATACTTTATTTAAAACCCATAATCCCAATAGAGAAGGTGGCAAGGCAGAGCGATGGAAATTGGTTCAGTTGTTTTGGCTTGGGTAGGCATGCGGTGGCATCTCTGGCGTGAGTGGGGATGCTGGAGCAATTTGCATGGGAGTCGGAGTGGGCCGATTGTTCCAATGGGCTGGAGGGCCATTTACTTTGTAGCGGAGGAAAGTGGTATGGGGAGTGATGCATGAACAAGTAACATGGCGGAGGAACCGAACTTGTGGGAGCACGTGGGTTTTGGCGTCAGTTGTTTAAACGTAAAAGTGTGGGATGGAGAGGTGGGCACGGTGGGTTGTTGAAGAACAGGATGCGAGCGTTGAAGGTGCGGAAGGCAAAGCCTTGGGTTTCGAATGGCTACAGATCGTGAGGAAGGAGTACTGACAAATGGACGATGGGTCTTTGAGGTCCGTTAATTGTAGAAGGAACAATGGGAACCAAAGTGTCGGTGTTCATGCATGGGACGTGTTGTCTGTCATCTGAAGGGGCGTGGTGATTATTGGTTGCAGGGTAGAAGGCGCGGATATGCGGGGGAAAAGAAAAACAAACAAAATGAATAATTCGGCCATATTGTTCTAAAGTTTAAAGGTAATTAAGTTATTAATTTATAATTACTGAAAAAAAAATGATATAATTGAATTGTAAAATTAACTTATATCATTTTTAAATCCATGACCATGATCAGAACCGGACGATTCAAGAGATGTTGGACTCATTTCAACAAAGACCTCGTTATGGAACCAAACCGGACGCTACTGAAATCAACTGGGATTTTTAATTAAATTAAACACTCGTTTAATTTAATTAAAACCGACCGTCCAAACAACGATATCAACTCAAGGTGAGTTAAACTCACTCAGTTTTCCCATTTATATTTTATATAAATTGGGTTCTTTATTTTGTGTGTTTTGCTTGCTGATGGATGCTTATTTGCTAGTTACACAATTGTTTGTTGATTTACCCGATGAAATTAACTGTGTTTAATTTCAGTGAAATACCAAATCGTTATTTTTAACGATTGGTTCCAATAAAGGTGACTCACCTTGGTTGGTCACGTTTATTTATAAACGTGTTTAAATGGTTGTATTGTTTGAATTGCTTATGGTTGATGTAAAATGATCGTTATTTAATTTATCAGTTAAACAAAACTGAATAGTCTGATTTGAGAAAAATCATTTGAATACAGGAAAGAACAGATTGGAGGGATCCAACCGGATTCCTCAAATATATTATTTATTTTCATATTCTCATATATGAACTGCCATGTTTGTATTATTTGATTTGATTGTTGATTTTGACTGAACATTCAACTTGGGTTGTGTTTAAACCAATGGGTAATATTGGTTGGGTATTTGGCAGTGTATGGCCTATAAAATCAATCGTGTTATAAATATTGATTCACCGTTAGGTGAATCGATAAAGATAAAGTTATAAAATTTATTTTATAACTGAAGTTAGATTTTGAAATATATTATTTCGAATAAAAGTTATTCAAGAGAAAGAAATAAATATTTTATTTATGTAAGACTTTAAATTATTTTTAATTGATTTTATAAAGCAAGTTCCGATGTAAATCAGATTGATAAGTACGAGATAGGAAATAAAATCACATAGTTATTCAGGATGAGTTGCCATTTCATACGACTGCTAGCGTAATTCGCAGGGCTGCAGATAGCCTACGGCGGTCGGATGTTTCCTGAGGGAATCAGGCGTAACCATTGTGATCGCTGTGATCTAGGGTCAAGCGAATGGTTTTAAGTCGAGTATTAGTAAATCAATTAGAATTAATCGATTAGAGTTAAATCGAATTAGAGTTATTCAAATATCATATTTTTGAATATTAAAAGAATTTGAAATTTCAATTTAACAAAAAGGAAATTAGATTGTCAAAGGCCAAGTGATGCTGAATACTGAACCAGTGAACCCATTGGAGTGTCATGTTTGAAACACTGTATATTTTGATAGTTAAAACACCGACTATCAAATCTTCCCAATACGATTGTTGGTATGGAAAGACCGGGATCGGATTTACATTCGAAAACCATTCCGACCAACAAATACGTGAAGATATTTGAAGACTGTCGAGATGGAGCATTGAAGACCGTGGATCTTCATAAGCGGAGGAACTGCTAAGAATCTCCGGTTTAGCGGCCGGAGATAAACTGTGGTTCGATCGTGGTTGGAATCCACGAGTGCAAGGACTTCTCGCTACTGATCCATGGGGTGATTCCTATATTGGATGCGGTAGGAGAGTGCCTTCGGTTCATCCTGTTCCTGGGTGACTTGTATGGACGAATGTCTGACAAAGTATTTCCAAAGGATCACGTACGTTGATTTCTTCAAACATACGATAGTTGTTGGCAGGGAATTGCCATTCTCTAGCTTTCAGCTAGAGTATTTTGTGGACGTCAATTAGTGATATCTGACGGATCTGACGATGTGGCATTCAAAGTGAATGACGACCCGATGTTCAAGATTTAATTCTGGCCTCAAGCCTCATCAACCGGGAGATGACAAAATCGGGCAGGCAGCATGGCTATGTGGGTCGCTCCCATTAGGGTGTATGATCACCTATCTAGAGGAAGTCCTATTTGTTTTCTTAAATCTATGTTTCGATGCTGTCCCTTGTCGGGAGACGGTTGCTGATCCCAACCGTCGGTGATATACATTCGATACACTCAAGCGAAATGAGTGGTCGGTCATGTGAGGGCCGGGTTGCAAGAAGTTCTTGTTGAACCCAGTGTATTCGTCTCTAGAGATACACGATCGGAAGGTGGACCCATACCTTGTCAAGTTGGAATCCAATATCCAATAAGCACCTGCGGTTTTTGATTGTATACTATATATGTAGAGCGTGAGATGCAAGCGTTCCACTAGATTGTTATTTACTTGTATTTAGACATTATTATAATATCAGAACAAGATATTGGTTTCAAAACTGTTTTGGGTTATCGTAAGGTAAAAACCGTCCGTGTTTATGTGTGGATTTGGTCTTACGATTATCCTTTTCTTTTGAAAGGGTTTTGAATTTTAAAATCATGATTGGATGGTTCACCCTTATTACTGTGCGAGTTTATCTCACTCTGGTTCACCAGACTGACCCGGTGTTTTGTAAATGCTCGGGTTAGACCGGGTTGTACAGGTTCAGGTTATCGACTGCTGTGAAGAGACGAGCTGGAAGAGTTCAGACGTATGATATTACTAGTATTCCGCTGTGTGTTATATGAGGACAGATCATTATAACTGTCCCAGTGTATGATGTACTCTGATACTGTAAGTATTTTAAAGCTTTCAATAAAGATTATTTCTGTATTATATTTTGTTCCGCTGCGATGTGAGACTCTGTGTGGTGTTCTTCTCCTTCTTCTATTCTAATATTTCTATCTTATCTATTCTCACCCTCTAACTTCTTTCTATTAATGATCTGGAATGTTCGATGTCCGAATGGTCAACATGGTAATTTGATGTTGATTTTCGGAGTCGAAAATCCCGGTTCGTTACAGTGGTATCAGAGCTTAAGGTTAAGTAATTACCTTGGCTCTGTGGCGTGACTCAGTAGAGATGGGGTTAGTAATACCCTAGATTGAGTTTGAGTGTATATATATGAGCGCGTATTTGTAAATTGATATAAAAACTGTTTATATTGTGTTGATTGGTTTGTCGAGTAGTTTATGAATTCTGGTCGATACAGTAATGCAAACTGTGTCGATAAGTGTTTCTAAACTCTTGAACAGAATAATTCAACACAGTATGTTTTTGAAAGAGGGTAAATGAAATAATTTACCCAAATTATATTTTGATATAAAGAAAATATATATTGGGAAATATTATAATATATTGGTTGTGTTGGTTGATTATAATTGAAATGGTTATATAAATAACCAATTCAAATTCGTATAATATAAAAGCAGATTAATTGAATCTGAATTAAATCAGAACTAGAATTAAAATGCTGAAACTGGGAAAAGTGTTCACAAAGGGATTTGGATTGAATATATGAGGAATTTAAAATCCTGGGAGATTTTAAATTGTTTTACAAGCTTTGAAAAGGATATTTTGAAATAGATTTCAAAATGAAAGTGTTTAAAATTGATGTTTTGAAAAGATATAGTATTGAACTCACTTTGATAGCTGGGAAATAACTCTGAGGATGCTGGCCACATCATCAGTGTTCATTTTCGAGTTCGAAGTGACGGATTACTACCAAAGATTTTGTTTTGAACTGCTTTGAGAAAAACAAGTTGTTTTGAATCTTGAAAGAAATGTTTGATTTCTTGAAAGAGCTAAACTGTTTAAAAACTCCCAGGGAAAGTGTTTGAACAAGAACAAAATTTGAATAAAAAGTTTGGGAAAGCAAATATGGATTGAATTGAAACCGATTAATTGGAAATTGGATCGGGAGATAATTTATCGAGTAAATCAGATTTTGAAATTTGGGAGACAAGAATCTGAAATAGTGTTGGTTGGAATTGATGATGGATGATGATTGAATTAAGAATAGGATCTGGCTGGACGCGTGGATGATCTGGTTTTGAAGATAAAATTGGAATTTTGGGGATGCATTTGTATATGCTGACAGGGCAGAAGATGGAAAGGATATAATGATAGGCCCGACAAAAAGGTACACGTTTACTTTTATGGGGATTTGGAAATTTATGAGCCTGTTTGGCAAGCCGCTTGGCTGTTTCATTTTCTTTTGAATTGGAGAAGGCCCAGAGAGGCGATTTGGAGTTGTACCGATTGAGCCGTACAAAGGAGGTGCTGGCGAAATTTTCGGAAATTTAAAGTGTTAGAAAATTTTCGATATTTTCGAAAATATTTATTTACAATATTGAATTGATTTTGATTTAAACAAAATTGAATTTGGAAGTTAATGAATTTATAACGTTCTTTCTTACCTTAGCAATTTCGAGGACGAAATTATTTTAAGGGGGGAAGAATGTAACGACCCGTGTTTTTCGACCATTTTAATATGAATATTTAAATTAGCTTTAAATATTATGTAGGGAATATTAATGGAATTTAATATTTAATTCGTTATTGAAACGAAGTTGAACGTTATAATTTATATATAATATAAATCGAGCTTTAAAATGGCGTGCAGTTCGTAAATTCGAGTTTTGAACTTCAACTGAGAATACAGGATTCGATATAAGTCGGATTTCTGTGAAACAAGACACGTTGGGGCCGTATTGGCAATAGTTTTCATATGAAAGAGAAAAATCCAAATTTCGTGTTATAATTTGATAGTTATGGCCAAATCAAATTTTGAAATAGTCGCTATGGAAAAACGTTATTAAATTATAGGCCTTTAAAATGGCCGTTTTGCAAACGGACTCAGATTTCGACGAAATCAGTTTCATTAGAACCGTATCGCTAAATTATTGTACGGTGGTGAATTGTGTGGAAAACCGATATCGTATGTGAGCATGGTAGCCGTAAACGCCCGTTCAATTTCTATAACGCGTATTAAAATAAATAAAAGGATATTTGGCATAACTTGAGCAGACAATCGAATTAGGTCGCGAAACCAGTTCCGTTGAGTTCGTATCGTCGATTAGAGTCAGGATATGTATATAGTTTGTTATTTTTAGAGATCGAAAAATTTGGCGTTAAAAAGGGTAGGGCGGTTCGGGGTAAAAACAGCCTACCGGGGCAACAGTCTCAGAATGCGACGAAACTAGTGCCTTTGGGTTCGTATCGAAAAGTTATTGTCGATGTTCGCAGTTTCAAGTGGATTTGATTTATCGGGTAACCGTGGAAAAATTAAACGTATGTTCATTTCTGGTTTCATAAAGGAAAAATTTTCATACGACCTCGGATTTCAATGAAACTTGTCCCATTTGATCCGGAATATCTTTTTACACTAAGATTAGCATTTTTATCGGTAAACAAAAATCATTTGTAGAAATTTTATCGCATTACTTTGGAACGAAGTATCGTTATAATGATATATTAATATTTCTAACCTATATATATATTATATATTTCTATTAAAACCATCCCACTGCTCCTTCTCTTTCTGGCATTTCAAATCTTTGTTTTCTTGTCTGCCGACAGCACATGCTTCCCATCACGCAGACATCACCAAGGCCGACATATGCATGTTAGAAACCACCCTATTCGTTCAGCTACGTTCCTACCTACAGGTACAGTACCCATCGACTTATATCACACAGCAGTGATCTTTCTTTTCTTTCTTTTCTGTATGCTACCCTTCAGACAAGCAGACCTAACCTAATCCCTATATGGTACGCTGTGAAAAAAAGACGTCGTTTTTATCTGAACTGTTTTCACATATAAATACGCATTCATTCTTCTTCTGGTATCAAAAATTTTCTTTCACCAACTCCTCTGCTTCCATTGTTCTTTTCCGCTCGAGCCTGCACTTCTTTATTCAGGGAATCATGCGAGCGTGAATAAAACTCCTTCTATACTTTATTTAAAACCCATAATCCCAATAGAGAAGGTGGCAAGGCAGAGCGATGGAAATTGGTTCAGTTGTTTTGGCTTGGGTAGGCATGCGGTGGCATCTCTGGCGTGAGTGGGGATGCTGGAGCAATTTGCATGGGAGTCGGAGTGGGCCGATTGTTCCAATGGGCTGGAGGGCCATTTACTTTGTAGCGGAGGAAAGTGGTATGGGGAGTGATGCATGAACAAGTAACATGGCGGAGGAACCGAACTTGTGGGAGCACGTGGGTTTTGGCGTCAGTTGTTTAAACGTAAAAGTGTGGGATGGAGAGGTGGGCACGGTGGGTTGTTGAAGAACAGGATGCGAGCGTTGAAGGTGCGGAAGGCAAAGCCTTGGGTTTCGAATGGCTACAGATCGTGAGGAAGGAGTACTGACAAATGGACGATGGGTCTTTGAGGTCCGTTAATTGTAGAAGGAACAATGGGAACCAAAGTGTCGGTGTTCATGCATGGGACGTGTTGTCTGTCATCTGAAGGGGCGTGGTGATTATTGGTTGCAGGGTAGAAGGCGCGGATATGCGGGGGAAAAGAAAAACAAACAAAATGAATAATTCGGCCATATTGTTCTAAAGTTTAAAGGTAATTAAGTTATTAATTTATAATTACTGAAAAAAAAATGATATAATTGAATTGTAAAATTAACTTATATCATTTTTAAATCCATGACCATGATCAGAACCGGACGATTCAAGAGATGTTGGACTCATTTCAACAAAGACCTCGTTATGGAACCAAACCGGACGCTACTGAAATCAACTGGGATTTTTAATTAAATTAAACACTCGTTTAATTTAATTAAAACCGACCGTCCAAACAACGATATCAACTCAAGGTGAGTTAAACTCACTCAGTTTTCCCATTTATATTTTATATAAATTGGGTTCTTTATTTTGTGTGTTTTGCTTGCTGATGGATGCTTATTTGCTAGTTACACAATTGTTTGTTGATTTACCCGATGAAATTAACTGTGTTTAATTTCAGTGAAATACCAAATCGTTATTTTTAACGATTGGTTCCAATAAAGGTGACTCACCTTGGTTGGTCACGTTTATTTATAAACGTGTTTAAATGGTTGTATTGTTTGAATTGCTTATGGTTGATGTAAAATGATCGTTATTTAATTTATCAGTTAAACAAAACTGAATAGTCTGATTTGAGAAAAATCATTTGAATACAGGAAAGAACAGATTGGAGGGATCCAACCGGATTCCTC
This sequence comes from Allium sativum, assembly GCA_030737875.1. Lineage (NCBI taxonomy): Eukaryota > Viridiplantae > Streptophyta > Magnoliopsida > Asparagales > Amaryllidaceae > Allium > Allium sativum. The sequence continues at coordinate 317,177,761 of CM060925.1, forward strand.
AAATATATTATTTATTTTCATATTCTCATATATGAACTGCCATGTTTGTATTATTTGATTTGATTGTTGATTTTGACTGAACATTCAACTTGGGTTGTGTTTAAACCAATGGGTAATATTGGTTGGGTATTTGGCAGTGTATGGCCTATAAAATCAATCGTGTTATAAATATTGATTCACCGTTAGGTGAATCGATAAAGATAAAGTTATAAAATTTATTTTATAACTGAAGTTAGATTTTGAAATATATTATTTCGAATAAAAGTTATTCAAGAGAAAGAAATAAATATTTTATTTATGTAAGACTTTAAATTATTTTTAATTGATTTTATAAAGCAAGTTCCGATGTAAATCAGATTGATAAGTACGAGATAGGAAATAAAATCACATAGTTATTCAGGATGAGTTGCCATTTCATACGACTGCTAGCGTAATTCGCAGGGCTGCAGATAGCCTACGGCGGTCGGATGTTTCCTGAGGGAATCAGGCGTAACCATTGTGATCGCTGTGATCTAGGGTCAAGCGAATGGTTTTAAGTCGAGTATTAGTAAATCAATTAGAATTAATCGATTAGAGTTAAATCGAATTAGAGTTATTCAAATATCATATTTTTGAATATTAAAAGAATTTGAAATTTCAATTTAACAAAAAGGAAATTAGATTGTCAAAGGCCAAGTGATGCTGAATACTGAACTAGTGAACCCATTGGAGTGTCATGTTTGAAACACTGTATATTTTGATAGTTAAAACACCGACTATCAAATCTTCCCAATACGATTGTTGGTATGGAAAGACCGGGATCGGATTTACATTCGAAAACCATTCCGACCAACAAATACGTGAAGATATTTGAAGACTGTCGAGATGGAGCATTGAAGACCGTGGATCTTCATAAGCGGAGGAACTGCTAAGAATCTCCGGTTTAGCGGCCGGAGATAAACTGTGGTTCGATCGTGGTTGGAATCCACGAGTGCAAGGACTTCTCGCTACTGATCCATGGGGTGATTCCTATATTGGATGCGGTAGGAGAGTGCCTTCGGTTCATCCTGTTCCTGGGTGACTTGTATGGACGAATGTCTGACAAAGTATTTCCAAAGGATCACGTATGTTGATTTCTTCAAACATACGATAGTTGTTGGCAGGGAATTGCCATTCTCTAGCTTTCAGCTAGAGTATTTTGTGGACGTCAATTAGTGATATCTGACGGATCTGACGATGTGGCATTCAAAGTGAATGACGACCCGATGTTCAAGATTTAATTCTGGCCTCAAGCCTCATCAACCGGGAGATGACAAAATCGGGCAGGCAGCATGGCTATGTGGGTCGCTCCCATTAGGGTGTATGATCACCTATCTAGAGGAAGTCCTATTTGTTTTCTTAAATCTATGTTTCGATGCTGTCCCTTGTCGGGAGACAGTTGCTGATCCCAACCGTCGGTGATATACATTCGATACACTCAAGCGAAATGAGTGGTCGGTCATGTGAGGGCCGGGTTGCAAGAAGTTCTTGTTGAACCCAGTGTATTCGTCTCTAGAGATACACGATCGGAAGGTGGACCCATACCTTGTCAAGTTGGAATCCAATATCCAATAAGCACCTGCGGTTTTTGATTGTATACTATATATGTAGAGCGTGAGATGCAAGCGTTCCACTAGATTGTTATTTACTTGTATTTAGACATTATTATAATATCAGAACAAGATATTGGTTTCAAAACTGTTTTGGGTTATCGTAAGGTAAAAACCGTCCGTGTTTATGTGTGGATTTGGTCTTACGATTATCCTTTTCTTTTGAAAGGGTTTTGAATTTTAAAATCATGATTGGATGGTTCACCCTTATTACTGTGCGAGTTTATCTCACTCTGGTTCACCAGACTGACCCGGTGTTTTGTAAATGCTCGGGTTAGACCGGGTTGTACAGGTTCAGGTTATCGACTGCTGTGAAGAGACGAGCTGGAAGAGTTCAGACGTATGATATTACTAGTATTCCGCTGTGTGTTATATGAGGACAGATCATTATAACTGTCCCAGTGTATGATGTACTCTGATACTGTAAGTATTTTAAAGCTTTCAATAAAGATTATTTCTGTATTATATTTTGTTCCGCTGCGATGTGAGACTCTGTGTGGTGTTCTTCTCCTTCTTCTATTCTAATATTTCTATCTTATCTATTCTCACCCTCTAACTTCTTTCTATTAATGATCTGGAATGTTCGATGTCCGAATGGTCAACATGGTAATTTGATGTTGATTTTCGGAGTCGAAAATCCCGGTTCGTTACAAAGGGAGTTTACATTTTTAATGTAAATAAAAGAATAAGGAATGGAACTCAACACTGCAATATAATTTACATTCCCAGGTAAATATAAGAATTAAAGAATACAGGGAGAAATTGGACTTTGTATTATAATACACATTTTTAAATGAATTAAAAATTTAATGAAGATCGGTAATTGTTTAGCTCGTTGTTAAATCAAACGACATTAGTATGGTTGAACGATTATATATATAATTATAGTTAAAATTAAACGAACAAGCGTAGTAGTTCGTGTTTTGAAATCGTACCTTTAAACGTCTATACTAAAAGATCCAACCGTCGGATTTTCCCAAAACTGAAACCGTTAGGACCGTCGTGGGAAGATCTTTCCAACGATATAAACTACGTTAAGATCCAACGGTTAGATTTTGAGAAATGTGTAAATCAAAATTGATTGAAAGCAGCGCTAGGGTCGCCCACTGATCCGTGGCGTCGTTAAATAAGGGTTTAATTATTTTAAATAATTAAAATAGGAATTAATCATTAAAAATAATATTAACGATAAGGAAGGATTTTCATTATATATATACGAGGATTATTTGGGAAGTCCGAGTTTAATCTCATTCCAAGTAATCAGACGACGTTAAGAATCGAAGTTTGAAGACCGTAAATCTTCCCTCGAATGGACAACGATCAAGATCCTGAATTGACTTGCTCCCAATTCAAGGGTCGGTGTAATTGCCCAAACGTACGTGTTGATTTCACGGATATGCGGGTATCTCCTTTCCGTACTGGACATACGGGACGAGGGTATTTCCAGTTTCGTTCAGACCCAGAACGGGCTATAAATGGAATGTGTGTCCGACATCGTACTCCTTTATATTGTATTTATGGATTTTCTGTCGAATGTATGAATGTTTGGTGGCGGAGAATTTTTTCTCTTGCTTAACACCCTTTCATATATTTCGGCAAAGGATTGGTAGTGTGATATGGAGTGACAGTGTGGCATACTAAGACGCAATGATCAAGGTTTCTTGTTGAAAAGCAGAACCTTGTGGTGACGATCAAAGCACAGCTTGAATAAGCATAGCTTTGTGTATTATGTAGCTTCATGAGCCTCACAACCTGGTGGAATCTAAAACGGGAGAAGGGAACGCAGAGAGAGCAGCACGTTTCTTTCTAGTTAGAAGTAGTGTCAGTGCTTAAACTAGCTGATATTTTACTTATGTGGATGATGGAATGAGGCGCCTCAAATGATAGGTCCTATAGGACCGGGAAGTGTGTGTTCAGGAATTGCCAATCCGCAAAATCGTATGTGCGGACCGGCCCTACAGCTTTCCAAGGGTTCACTGCGGGGGATCCTTAGACATTAGCTAGAGTGTCTCGAATCGGTAAGGAGTTCCTCCCTAGCCTTCACTCATGATGGAAAACCAAATTCCCAACACGACCCTACGGATTTGATTGTATTACTAGTATGGAGGCATAATAGTATGGGGTACTATGCATTCTAGGATTGATACATTTATTTTGAAATGTTTTATATACACTAATAATAATATCAAAATCGTTTTTATCGTATCAAGCATGTTTAATCACCATAAGGTAAAACTCTATCCTCTGGTTTGCATTGCATTGTGTGATGGGACTTGAGTCTTATGGTGATTCCATTTTTCCAAAGGCATGCGTTGTTTTACGTTTTACTTATTTATTTGTTCAAACACCTTAAATTATGCACGGTAATCCGTTGGAATTAACCCGTTCCGCGTTAGCGGCATGATCTTTGGATTTGCCTTATTGCTAGTAGTTAAAAGTAGTTAAGAATTCTCAGACCAGTCCCATGACTGACTCGTAGTTTGTTTTCACCTTTTGCAAACTCGGGTGTCCTCTTTTCCATACGGGCAGCCAAGTGACAGGTCTAGCTTTCTTTGGAGTTGCTATCTTGGAGCCGCTTATCTATCTTGGAGTTGCTTATTTGGAGGTGCTTATGTTGGACCATGAAGATTATCTATCATTTATCTTTTATTTGCATTTTATCTTTAGACTTTGAGACATCCAAACTTATTTTATTTCCAGTTGTTCTATTTTTAAGTTGAAACTTATTTCCTTTTTGCTGAAACCTGATGTAATAATGTAGAACTTTGTGACTGTGGGATTCTGTGTTTGATGACATTCATATTCCGTTGCTATGATGTTGTTATTCTATAGTTTTCCTTTGCTATGTTGTATCTGTGATCTGTATTGTTATATTTATGTTGTATTCCAAATGACTATTCCTTACTTTCATTCCGTGGAAGTTTGGGGTCATCACAATTGCCTATAACTATGACAAGGACAATTGTGGCTAATCACTTATGATTCATGACCATGAGGTTATTGCCTAGGATTGTGACTATGAAATTGGATCTAAGCTTGACTTTCTATTCAGACCTATTTTCTTTATTTATCCTTGGATCTTGATTTTGGGGAATTTTCTATTTAAGTTAGATCTATCCATGTTCTTGAACCTGGATTATTATTCAAACCTTTTCATGTTCATAATGTTATCCAATCTATATGCCTGCAATGTTTTACTCAATTGATTCAGTTATTTTATGCCTTGGAAATAAATTGATAATAGAACAATGTTTATTAAGTTATATGTGAAATTGAATGATATTCTATTATCATGTTGAATTGGGAATTAATGTATAAGTCTATTCGTATGCATATGGACTTGGAGTATAACCTGTTATGACAAGTTGTGTAGTTTGTCATGTTATGCAAGTTTTAGCTTGTAAAATCATATCACATATGTGACCTAATGTTAGATCTACATGTTTATGTGCATATGTTAAACCTATGTCATTTTTCAAGTTCACACTTGTTCATATGTTCGTGATTGATTTGCAAGTTCACATATATGTATGTTGATTTAGTCTGCGTTGCAAGTTCACACCTATGACGTTCATGTTGATTATTTTTCAAGTACACACCTATGGTGTTCGTATTGACTATGCCGAGAATGCCAAGTTTACACCTGTGTCATGTTTATGTTAATGAATTTCTTTATGCAAATTTTGTGTACTTTAAATTAGGCTAAGTTTTAGCCTAATATTATATGTCAAAAATCATGCGAACGGAAAATTAGGCTAAGATTGTTAGCCTAATATTTAGACGGGGTAACATTGGAAAAAATGGGTAATTATAGGAAACTTGGCATGAAACTCGCTATGAAACTTGACATGAACTTGACATGAATCTTGAACATGGACATGACACTAGAATGAACTTGAAAATGGATAACTCGAGGTTGGATTGAGTTTGCAGTGTAATTCTGCCCGGAACCGCCCGACAAATCTAGTTACTGCAAACAATAGGATCCAATGTGGGTAGTTGGTCATATCGCACTTGAAAACCCGAGGTCAGACTGAGTTGTGGTGTAATTCTGCCCGGAACCGCCCGGCATATCCAGTGACCACAACAACAGGTCTGATGTGAGAGGTTGGGGTGCATTAATGAATTAATGCCACATGATAGGGTTAAGTCATGAACATGAAAGACAACACTTAACCAACTTGATACATGATTCGTAGGGCTAAGTCATGAACTTAAACGACGACACTTAGTCAAATTTGACATGACACGTAGGCGGGATAAGTCACGAACTTGAATGACAACACTTAACCAACTTGACATGCTAGACTGATAAGGGTTAAGTCACAGATTTAAATGACAACACTTAACCTATTGGACGGAAACCCTAGTTACGCGGTCCGTTTCAGCAGTAACCGACTAGATGTATCATGGTACCCTTGAACTAGGCAGGGTGAGGCACGATTACTGGGCTGATTGTAAGCGACCAGAACGACGGCTGTGTTGGTGCGCTAGTGTAGGTTCAGGCGGGCTGTGGTCGTGCACGTGGTCTGGAGTTGAAAAAGCAAGCATTAGGCATCAGTAGGTTTATCTGTGCATGCTTGATTCGTATCGGTGGTTGGCACCCTAGGGCTTGATACACCCTATGGTGGACCTATCACAGGTGACTACATTCGTGATAGGGTCGTATGACACAGATACATGACGACCTAGAACTTGTAGGGAGCCGATCGACTAGTGGATCGTTTCGTTGGACCTAGAAATAGGTCATTTCATGATATTGGGCCAAGGCACTATTTCATGATTAATATAAGACATGGGTTTGGATTCTAGTATAGTTGATGCAGCGAACCTTGAATATGTGATACTATACTTGATTACACTTGAATTATCATGCTATCTTAGTCTATCTTGCCAATCTTGACAGCATCCTTATGTTTACTTTCAGTTTATACATGTCATGTTATCTTTATCTATTTTTATGCTGAAAGTCACTAGGACTTACCAGTCTTTATGACTGACCCGTTTTCTTTTGCCTCCTTTTCTTCCGATCCCCCCAGGTTCTCAAGGAGGAAACTCTTAGCTTGGATTTCGCTTGCTTTCGGTTCAGCTCATGTACGGTTTGATCTTGAGCTATGCTATGGCTGCATTTCTACTACCTTTGGGGAATTAAGCTACTTTTTTTGTTTTAAGATTATGCTTCTTTATTTATGCAAGACAAAATTTGTTGTAATGGAAAATAATGACCTTGGCTATTTGATGTAAATGGTTTTGACTCTTTTTGAAAGTAATGAAATTTATCTTTTGATCCTTCTATTGTTTTATCTATGTTATGTCTTGTAATATTTCTGTGCTTGTTTACCTCGATAACGCCCCTCCAAAACTAGTGCATTCCCATTGTGAGTAACCCTAGCGGAGTTGGGGTGTTACATTTGGTATTAGAGCAGAAGGTTACCAAACTGAGAAGAAGTTTTTAGAAAACCTTCTAAAACTATTTTCAAAACTGTTTACAAAGAAGCATTTTTCAAGAAAAGTCTTGTTTTATTGCAAGGCTATTCCCCAAAAGCCATTAGCACTATCCTTTGTTTCCTCGTTTTGAATTTCTTCCTTTTCATTTCGGCATGTCTGGGAATCTTAACTTTCCAGAGGACGTGTCAATACCTGGTTGGTTCAGGAGGTACTTAGAGGCTAGGGCCAACGATGCAAGCCCAGCAGATATTCCTCCTCCAGCTGCAACCATTCCTTCTCCTCCGCCCCTCCTCGTGCAATTGCTTTCTCAAAGATCTGTAAAGATTTTAGAGCCATGGGTGGAAAGGATTTCAAGGGAACTAAATCATTCGTAGAAGCGAGGAACTGGCTCAAAGAAACCGAGGATCTATTCGTTATCTTCGAAGTGGACGATAAGCAGAAAGTACAGTTGGCGGTATGGTTGCTCAAAGACGAAGCTTCCTATTGGTGGGAAGTCACTAACTCCGAGACGCCGGTTGAAACATGGATGGATTTCAGAGTAAGGTTTGAGATGAAATTCCTCTCGCAAGCTAAACGAAGTCTACAGCTGGAAAAATTCTTATCTCTTAAGCAAGGAAGTATGATGGTCAAGGAGTATGTCAATCAATTCAATCAGCTGGCCTGATTTGGACTGGACTTAGTGAATACCCCTCATAAGAAGGCTCTCCTCTTTGTCAAAGGATTGAATGAGCCACTTCACAGCCTTGCTATGACCCACGTACCTATGGGGGATACTTACGAAAAGCTAGTAGACATGGCGCTCTTAAATGAAGAAGACAAGAATGGCAAGAAGGAGGTCAAGGCGAATGAGTCTCCAAACAAGAAGGTAGACTCCAAGAAAGGAGGCAAGAACAACAGCAACAATAATGATAACAAGACACGTGAGAAAAGAAAGTGCCACTTCTGTGGTATTGAGGGGCATATAGTCCAGGATTGTAGAAACAAGAAGATGAAGATGGGAGCATGCTTTCAGTGTGGTGATATTGGACATATCAGCAAGAACTGCCCTAAGAAGCAAGGGCAAGCCCCGCAAGCAGGATCTTCTGGGGGTACATCTTTATCTTCTTCTCCTTGATGCTTTGTTTCTCTTGCTTATCTTCTCAATCCTATCTTGAGAACCTTAGGTAGAACCCTTTTGGATGTAAACATGTGATTGAAACATGTTATGTATGTTTGCAAATGGTTGCAAGTGGTCGTAAGTGGTTGCTCGTCGTTGCATAACACACATTAGGCACTAGATCGGCTCAGACATATTTTCATATTGCATATGCATGAGTGTTTATACTTGTTTATGGATGAAATTGAATGTGTTATCATATGAATGTTGCATATAGATGGATGTTTATGCACACATATAGTGTTTATGTGACTAGGAATATTTGCATACATGTTGGATTCATGGAACTAAACATATTTTGCATTAAGAAGATAAATCAGGCCTGATCATTTGCACTAGATAAGGAACATATACACACACTTTCCGCATATGTTCATATAGCATTAGAAATCTTTTAAGGACAATGGTTTCTTGTGGATGATGGTTGAGTAGATGGTTGATTGGATGATAGGATACATTTTTCCTAACTTGAAGATTTCGGGGACGAAATCCTTTAAGGAAGGGAGAATGTAACAACTCGTATTTTAATAATGTGTTAAAACCATAAATCAAGGAAGAATTAATTTTTAAAATAAGAATCAGGGGAAACGGGTTGCGCCATTGCGTTCTTCTCAAAATTCTGCATGGAAACAAGTTCGAGTTTTCAAAAATCGAAGTCCGTATGAGGGAGATATGACCCTCCGAAGTTTTAGAAATTTTCGGAATAAAAAACAGCTCGAAAATTCAAATTCAAATTCAAAACCCAAAACAGGCTGGGAGGGAAATTTCTAGCCCAGGGACCAGGGCGACCATAGTGTCGACCTCCGAGGAACCAGGTCGACCATAGTGTCGACCTGGGGGTCGACCTGCCTCCCGAACCCACTTTCTAGACCTGATGCATTCTGATGTATTTAGACTCGTTTTCTGTCCAGATTCGTCTGCCTAACCCTATATATCCTAGCCTCATTCTCTTTACACCATTCTTCTCTAACCTTATGCTGCACAAACTCTTAATGATCATGGCTTCTTCCTCTTCCTCTAAATTAAATTAAATTAAAACGCGAAGATTATTTCTTGAAGACAACGGCTAGGAATTTCATATTGGGGATTTGCTTCTACAATCAAAGCAAGATTCAACGATTCAACAATTCAACGACTAATTTCTAGACTTGACTTCTGCGTCTAAATTTCTTAGACCACGATTTGTAAGTTCCAGTTACTTTTAGATAAAAACTATAAGCTTAATATGGGCATGTTATAAATTGGAATTGATTTATGTATGATTCATATATATTCTTGTTCTTTTCTTGGATCTTGATTATTGGGAATATTTCCTATGACGTTGAAACTATTGTTAATGGAATAAGACTATGCCTATGACTGTGAACATAAGAATATGCCTATGATTGTGAACATAAGACTATGCCCATGATTGTGAACATAAGACTATGCCTATGCCTATGACTGTGGACATAAGACTATGCCTATGCCTATGGCAGTGAACATAAGACTATTGCCTATAACTATGACAAGGACAATTGTGACTAATCACCTATGATTCATGACATGAGGTTATTTCCTAGGATTGTGACTATGAAATTGGATCTAAGCTTGACTTTCTATTTACTTATTTTCTTTATTTATCCTTGGATCTTGATTTTGGGGGATTTTCTATTTAAGTTAGATCTATCCATGTTCTTGAACCTAGATTATTATTCAAACCTTTTCATGTTCATAATGTTTTCCGATCTATATGCCTGCGATGTTTTACTCAATTTATTCAGTTATGTTATGCCTTGGAAATAAATTGATAATAGAACAATGTTTATTATGTTATATGGGAAATTGAATGATATTCTATTATCATGTTGAATTGGGAATTAATGAATAAGTCTATTCATATGTATATGAACTTGGAGTATAACCTGTTATGACAAGTTGTGTAGTTTGTCATGTTATGCAAGTTTTAGGTTGTAAAATCATATCATATATGTGACCTAATGTCAGAACTACATGTTTATGTGCATATGTTAAACCTATGTCATATTTCAAGTTCACACTTGTTCATGTGTTCGTGATTGATTTGCAAGTTCATATATATGTATGTTGATTTAGTCTGCGTTGCAAGTTCACACCTATGACATTCATGTTTATTATTTTGCAAGTACACACCTATGGTGTTCTTATTGACTATGCCGAGAATGCCAAGTTTACACCCATGTCATGTTTATGTTAATGAATTTCTTTATGCAAATTTTGTGTACTTTAAATTAGGTTAAGTTTTAGCCTAATATTATATGTCAAAAATCATGTAGATGGAAAATTAGGCTAAGATTGTTAGCCTAATATTTAGACGGGGTAACATTGGGAAAAATTGGTAATTATAGGAAACTTGGCATGAAACTCGCCATGAAACTTGACACGAACTTGACATGAATCTTGAACATGGACATGACACTAGAATGAACTTGAAAATGGCCAACTCGAGGTTGGATTGAGTTTGTAGTGTAATTCTGCTTGGAACCGGCTGACAAATCCAGTTACTGCAAACAATAGGATCCAATGTGGGTAGTTGGTCATATCGCTCTTGAAAACCTGAGGTCAGACTGAGTTGTGGTGTAATTCTGCCTGGAACCGCTCGGCATATCCAGTGACCACAACAACAAGTCTGAAGTGAGAGGTTGGGGTGCATTAATGAATTAATGCCACATGATAGGGTTAAGTCATGAACATGAAAGACAACACTTAACTAACTTGATACATGATTCGTAGGGCTAAGTCATGAACTTGAACGATGACACTTAGTCAAATTTGACATGACACGTAGGCGGGTTAAGTCACGAACTTAAATGACAACACTTAACCAACTTGACATGCTAGACTAATAAGGGTTAAGTCACGGGTTTAAATGACAACACTTAACCTATTGGGTGGAAACCCTAGTTACGCGGTCCGTTTCAGCAGTAACCCAATAGATGTATCATGGTACCCTGGAACTAGGCAGGGTGGGACACGATTACTGGGCTGATTATAAGCGACCAGAACGACGGTTGTGTTGGTGCACCAGTGTAGGTTCAGTCGGGCCATGGTCGTGCACGTGGTCCGGAGTTGAAAAAGCAGGCATTGAGCATCAGTAGGTTTATCTGTGCATGCTTGATTCGTGTCGGTGGTTGGCACCCTAGGGCTTGATACACCCTATGGTGGACCTAGCACAGGTGACTACATTCGTGATAGGGCCGTATGACACAGACACATGACGAGCTAGAACTTGTAGGGAGCCGATCGATTAGTGGATCGTATTGTTGGACCTAGAAATAGGTCATTTCATGATATTGGGCCAAGGTATTATTTCATGATTAATATAAGACATGGGTTTGGATTCTAGTACAATTTATGCAGCGAACCTTGAATATGTAATACTATACTTGGTTACACTTGAATTATCATGCTATCTTAGTCTATCTTGTCAATCTTGACAGCATCCTTATGTTTACTTTCAGTTTATACATGTCATGTTATCTTTATCTGTTTTTATGCTGAAAGTCACTAGGACTTACCAGTCTTTATGACTGACCCGTTTTCTTTCGCCTCCTTTTCTTCCGCTTCCCCCTCCCCAGGTTCTCAGGGAGGAAACTCTTAGCTTGTATTTTGCTTGCTTTCGGTTCAGCTCATGTACGGTTTGATCTTGAGCTATGCTATGGCTGCATTTCTGCTACCTTTGGAGAATTAAGCTACTTTTGTTGTTTTAAGATTATGCTTCTTTATTTATGCAAGACAGAATTTGTTGTAATGGAAAGTAATGACCTTGGCTATTTGATGTAAAAGGTTTTGACTCTTTTTGAAAGTAATGAAATTTATCTTTTGATCCTTCCACTATTTTATCTATGTTCTATCTTGTAATATTTCTGTGTTTGTTTACCTCGATAACGCCCCTCTAAAACTAGTGCATTCCCTTTGTGAGTGACCCTAGCGGAGGCGGGGTGTTACAGGATCTATTCGGTTTCGTATGCATGATGGTGTGGTAAGAGAAGTCTGTATGGTTAGACATGTGCCAGCTAGTTCGCATAATCTTATTTTTCTTAGTCGGTTGGATCGTCGTGGTTGCACTTATGATACTCAAGGTGGAGTTTTGAGAGTGTAGAAAGTTGGTCGTCTCTATCCCTGAAATGCAAATTAGGTCGTGCTCATGGTCATATCTAAATCGATTTGGCAGTGTTTTGGACCGTATCAAAAAATGGCGTCTCTGTTACTTAGATACGGGCTTAACCCATATCAAATTCATGGTATGACGCGGCTCAAAGCCGTATCAAATTCATGGATTGATAAGGCTTTGAGCCGTATCAAACTCTTAGAATGATACGGCTCATGGCCGTATCTAATTGATAATGAGATGCGGCTCATGGCCGTATCTATTTGAAAATTAGATACAGCCATGAGCCGTATCATTTTTTTTTTAAAATACAATTAGCTTTATAGCCTGAAACATAATACAATGATACATATTACATACTAAGATACATTGATACAGATAATACATATTACATACAATAATACATAATTCAATGGATTGATACAGCTCATAGACTTTAGTTTCACTACTAAGATACAATGATACAGATACATGATACATATTACATACTTATATGGTGATACTACTAGGTAATAAGCTGAAAGCCTGAAACATACATGTCTCCACTTCCGGTCTTCCACCACTGTTCCTTTCCTCAGTCCTCATATCAACTGAAACCATGGAACATTGAAAGTTGTTATTCAGTCAATTAATATCAACTAAAACTACTCAAACATGCAATTCATAATTAATATATTCAGTTGATGCCAAATGGAAATAGTGAAGATTAGAAAATCAATGTCATGCATGATGCCATCACAAAATTATTTAGTTGATTATCAGCTAAAAGAAGCAGCATAACAACACAAATTTATGTTCAGGTGAAGGTTGGAAAATCAATGTCATGCATGATTTATGCTGACTAATTTTCATTTAGTCTAACAAAAAAATTGTTTGTACAAAATTTATATTGACTCTACAATTCTTGGAAATATTTGGATGTTAAGTTCAGAAAAAATTAACAGCCAAAGTCCTTTGAAAAGAATATAGAATAAATTATCTAGCATATATTGCTGAATATCTTTAAACCTTAGATCAAATCAAATTTATTCACTAAAAGTTGGGTTTATCCAATTATTTGAGTGATCAGTAAGCACTTATTGCATTAATCATTTAAGACATGATATTAAATTACATCAATAAGTAATACTGCAATAGGTCCTTTAAGTATAATAAGTAATACTGTAAACCCATACATCCTTTTTCAAGCTATACTTGTAATTGATTATCATAAGCTAGATTAATTGAGTATATTTATATACACTTTCATTGCTTCACTCTACTATGATTGGTTCAATGATGTGTTGACTTATTTATAAATTTCATTACTCTCTACGATTGTATTTGTTAAAAGAAATGAATAGTAGCGATGATAAACCTACACATCCTTTTTCAAGCTACAATGGTTCAACTTGCATCATGCAGTATTTATAGTTTACATTAGTTTGCCACAAACATAAGTATTTATATTGCTTGCTACAAACATAAGTATTTGCATTTCTTCATTATTCATTAGCAATATATGAAAATGAAATAATTAAAACAAAATTTATGCTATCTTACAAACCAGATATATCAATAACAAAAATATCATACGACAAATTCTTATGAAAAAAAAACAATACTAAAACTATGTCTTCAAGGCTCCAATATTTTGAGTAGTTACTATATGTTTCATACTTAGTTGGTCATGCTGATAATTTTATATTAAGATTATTATATTACGGTCTCACAATTCATGTACGCAATCGCTTGGATAACCAGATAACCAATCCCTTAGCTCTGGGTTTGCATATAAATGAATAGTATTCATTCTTTTCGACTAATAAACTACTACAAAATAGTCCAAAGTTAAAAGCGAAAACTATCGAACAATTAAAACTTGTTGAAAACATATCGAAATTCAAGATATTGAGTGTCTACGACTGTGATTTATAATATGGTGAAATAAAAGCAATGAGTGTAAGCGCAGATAACATAACTAAAAAAGTTTAGCCTTTACAGTTACATGAGTCTAAACATGCTAATTTGTAACTATAATGGTTGCATATTTTATTATAACCCAAAAGTAATCTTTTATTTGCTAAGCAAATGTTCAAACTCATTTTCTTAGATTAAGTTATTCATCACTAAAATAAATAAATAAATACGGAATGATTGAAATCTGTAATTTTACTCGATAAGAAAAGGAATATGAAATTTTTTGTTTTCATTGATTATTTATCATTCTGCTTTGTCGATTAGCATGCATAAGTAGAATAGAAATTACAAACCAAAGAGCATAAGGTGAGCCGAAATTTGATATGATGCAAGCTTGTGATTGATCCTTTCAAGGTGCTAATACAATTCAGCGAAATATGGGAGGAAATGCAGCAGAGTTGTGTTTGACGATGTCAAACTACAATTTTCCTCAAAAGAAGATATGTTTATACCATTCTTATAAGGTAATAAGATTAATCGCATACTTTATTACTTGCATACTCCAAGATAGAACCATATCCATGTTCTATCTGTATTAAAAATAAAGTTAAACACTTTATATTATATCAGTATATAAGTTATATTTTAAATTTAGAATGCAAATTATTTTTAATTTAAAATGCTCATACATGTATTTGTACGTTCAATAAACAAAATATACAATCGTAGCTATGATATTATGCCTTAACTAAGCACAAATATTAGTCGACTTTTAAAGATGGTTAATTGCTTCCAGTAGTGGCATCAATTGTTATCTTGCAGTAATTAGGAAAATGAGCAAAGGTTGGATTGAACCATGTTGTCACAGGACATGCTATAAAAGTGATAATAAAAATTAGAATATATTTCATAAACAATGATTATCATTTCATAATGTAAAAACTAATAGGACTACACAAATTCTTTCTGCTCCTTGATGAAATCAACAAACCAAAAGAAGGGTCTTTGTTTATTATTTTCATAAAGGTAGTTTATAAATGAATTTGTCCTCTTCTCATTGTATAGATCAAAACAAAACCAAATCTTAAAATTGGGAACAAAAACAAAAAATAGAAATACGACAGAATAAGATATTTTAACAGAATTTAACATAACAGTAGTTAACTGTTGTAGTTATCAGTGCAATTAGAATACAATGATATTTTAATACCTAATTATTGGTACAACAAAATTTATCAATTAATAATTAACTAACTGGGTATGCAGTTATTTTAGATTTAAACATAGAATTAAAATATAAGTTACTTTCACTTACCTCATTATTCAGAAAGAAATGTCTTGATTTGTTGAGGCCAAATTGTCGACACTACATTGTGGCCAACAACTTCTGATGGTCGGATAAGAGATACAGCGACCGAATGAAGGAAAAAGAAAGAAACTGTTCCGAGGTAATAAGGAGGAAAGTTTCCTTCATTTAGGGGTAATAACACAGTGAGAAATTATTATCATTAAAGGAGTAGTACAAATAACATACAATACTTATGTGAAATAGAAATAGAACATCGTGTGCATGTATCATTCGTATTGAAGCATTTGTGTAAGTATAATCCTACTTATAATTTTGATAAAATTGAACCAATAAGTAAATATAATCAAAAGGATTCTATATACGTGCGATAAAAAAACTGCTTGCTTATGTTTGTGAGAGTTTATGTTTAACTAACAACGAAAGGCAGAGTCAGATTACAAAACATGTAACTTGAAGACAAAATAAATAAATTTTATTTTGCTATACTATGCCACTCATATTTCTTCCTTCTCATTAGCAAGAAGGTGGAACTTAAATCATAGTGGAAAGATCAAGTAATCAATATCTTCTGCGTCAATGATGTTATGATATTATTTTGAAACATATATAATTCGATCTAGACTTCTCATAATTACCCTCTATTACAATCTAAGTACATTAAAATAATAAAACAATAAATAACATATAATTACCTAACTCTAAATCGAAGAAAATAATATAGGCGCAAATTTATTTATTGTTATTTCTTAATAATAAAATATAAGAAAAACATGGTAACTCAAAGCGAAAAGAATAGATTTCCATATAAAAAATCGTAAGAAGATACAACAAATGATGATGATAAATGAGCATAAATCGATTAAAGGAAGGCGTACCCTAAAAATAACTACAAAAACAGGGAAATTTGGATAAAAATCGTGCATACAAAATTAACTAGAAGGATAAAAACGTAAGGCACGGGTTCTGCTGACGTAGAAACCTGGAGACTAGGGCTGCTGTCGAGACACAAAGTCGAAGCAGAGGAGGGTGGCTAGAAGTCGTAGGAAGTGTGAAACGACCCGAACATTCCCGGTAAGGAAAGCCCGGATTGAATTGAGGACAAGACACATCGGGACGCAAACAGAAGAACATTTCATTGTACATTACAACAATTTCATCAGATACAAGAATATACAGAGTATGAATAAATATTACACATCAGAAAATATCAGAGATTTAAAGTACATTACATAGCAGCGGAAAGTAATACAAAACACAACTGAAGGAGATATACGGATACAAAGCTTTCCGGATATCATTCCCGCTGTAAATCAGGATCCTGTGAACATAAATCTGCAAAACCAAAACTACTAGCTGCCCGTGTCAAAATAAGGGCACCCAGAGTTTAGGTTAAAACAATAAACTCCAGGTCAGTCATGTGACTGGTGTGAGAACTAAAACAGTTATTAATCTTCATTTTAAAGTTAGGTAAATCAAGGGACCACGCCGTATAACTCGGAACGGGTTTCCTCCCAAGAATACCAGTGCATAAAACAACAACGCAATGCTAAATAAAGAACAATGAAGCTATTATAAGACCCAGGTCCCATCACACAATGCAACACAAGCCGGAGGATAGGGTTTTACCTTATAATAGCCAAAGAATGCTTGATACACTAAATTTCATCTTTTATTACTATAAATGTATAGTGTCAAAACAATTTCAATCATAAGTATTAATCAAAGACAACATGGGTACCATATATCATGTCGCCAATACTAGGCTCTACAATCAAAACCGCACATGTCACATATTGGAAGTTGGATTTCCATCTGTTAACCAAGTCAAGGGATTGTCCTTACCGAATTCGAGACGCTCTAGCTCGTGTCTCAGGCAAGTACTCAGTCAAGCGTTTAGATCGTCAGGGCCGGTCCACTGATGTGGATTAAAATGCCTGAACACTGCGTTTCCCCACCCTACGGGGTGTCAATGAGTCCAATGACTCCATCGGCTCCACACAGTCACCGATATATCCGAGGCGCCTCGCAACAACAACAACCACATAAGTCAAACTCGTCAGGGCGTGTAAAACCACTGACACCACTTCTAGCTGGAAGGAAACACATGCCCTCCCTGATGTCCTCTCCCGTTTCTGGTTCACAACCAGGGTGTGAGGCTCGTGAATCAACGTTACACAAAGCTATGCCACACAGGCGTTGCTTTGATCATCAACCACAAGACTTTGCTTTTCAACAGAAGCCTTGATCAACTGCCACATAGGCATGCCACACAGGCAGTTCACTCCATGCGATTGATATCCATCAATATATAACCGTTGAGCTCGTACGTCTCAGAGAAGGGCGTTAAGCAAGAGAATAAATTCTCCGCCGCCAAATAGATATATACTTAATAGAAATCAATCACACAGAATAAAATTCAATGTCAGACACACAATCCATTTACAAGTTCGTTCTAGGTCTGAATGAAACCGGAGGCACCTTGTACCTCGCATATCCATCGATCTCTAAGTACGTCTGGACGATCACCAACTGATTCCCTCCTCTTGGGTGTACGGCCCAATCAAGATCATCAGTAATCACCCAAACGACATGAAGACCTCCCGTCTTCGACCACCGTCTTTATCCTCGACACCACGTCGAATCAATTATTCAGAATGAGATAAACCCGGTCTTTTTGAATAACTCGCGTATATAATAAACAAGTGTTACACAAACACAAATTACGCCTCATTTCAATTCAGAATATTCATTTATTCAAATATTCTTATACTTTAGGAAAGGTTCCCATTAATTTTATCAAAGATAAATTCTTTAAATTTATTCTTTAGTCTTCTTTTGAATATCAATTCAAATTAGTCGGGATTAGCGAATCACACCGAAGTAATCATTTATTTTATTTCCCAATCCCAACCTATTCATCCCATGAAGTAAAACTGGTAATACTTCATATCTAACACCACGGTGTTATCGGTAAATTCAATTACCATTTCACGTTCAAATCTAATTAAAGATTTAACTATCGTCTGGAGTAAAACTGGTGATACTCCATCCTCGATTATTTCAATCTAATTAAAGATTCATTAAAACTCCACTTGGTTTTAATCTTCCCAAAAATCAATATTAATGATTATTTAACTTGGGAAATCACATCCTGTCTTTAACTGAGTTAAAGAACCTATGTCATTTAAAACACAGTTCACTATAAACCCAAAATCACATTCAATTCATTATCGGGTTAAAGAACAAGTGTTATTTAAAACACCGTTCATGATAAACCCAAAAATCAATTCAAATTCAGTTCCAATTAAATACCGTTTAATTGGTACATTTCATTAAATCTAAATAAAAAGATTTAATCTTTTTCTCAACTGGGTTTAAGAACAGTGTTAATGAAGACACCATTCACGACAAACCCAAATCCCATTTGATATTAAATACAAGGCTCTGAATAGAAAATATATCAGCTTATATTCAATATCAAATTCTATGACCAACAAATATCGTATTGGAAATAACGATATAAATATATCTTTCAAATTTCCATAACAATATATGTATAATCACGAAATCTAACATCGAAATATTCCAAAGACAATTTCGATTCAAATCCATTCCAACTCAATTATTGGAATTTCTGGTTACCTTTAAAACCATTTCAGATCCACTTTATTTATTTTAAAAATAAATGGGATTATAATTCTAGTTCAAAACTAGTTCATTTTGATAAAAATTGTAACAACCCGTATTTTCAATAACCGGTTATAACGTAAATCAAGGCAGAATTTAATTTATAAATCTGAATCAAGGGAAACGGGCTATGCCATTGCGTTCGTCTCGGAAAAATACGCGAAATAGAGTCCGAGTTTTCGAAAATCGGAGTCCGTATGACCCGATTAAGGCCCAACGAAGTTTTCAGAAAATTTCAAAATAAAAACAGATTTCAAATTCAAGTTTGAATTTGGAAATTAGGGTCATATTGGGCTAGGCTGGAAAATTCCCGCCAGAGCACCCAAGTCGACAGCCTTGTCGACTTGGGAGTCGACTTGGTTGGACCCAAGTCGACAGCCCTGTCGACTTGGCTGTCGACTTGGTTCAGACGGGCAGTTTTGCCTGGTGCACCATTTTGGAGTTGTGTTGAGTTTGGGGGCCAGATTCGGTTTTAAGGGCTGAGATTGGAACTAGGGTTTAATCCTAAGGCTAGAACTAATCCTAATCTCTATAAATAAGCCCCTAACCTAACCCTAAATCATCATTATTCATTCAAGTAACTAAACTATGGCAAAATCAATCCTCTCATGGCCTCCACTCTCTTCAGAAAATTCCTAAGTTATTTCTATGAGAGATTTTCAATGCATACAAGTGTTTTCAAGCTTGTATGAGCATCATTAGCTTGCATTCAAGTCAAGTTTCCATATTTACATCATAAAGCAAGGGTTTTGATCATTTTGGCTTAAGGGTTTTTCTATTAGAGCTTGCATTTTGGGTCTATTTGATTGCATAAGGGCTTTGTCATATTTTTGTGTCTTCATAAGCATTGTAAGCCCTTTTCTACTTTCATATTTAAACTCTAAAGTTAAATGAATGATGCAAGTTTGATATGCAAGTTTGTCACATGATATGCAAGTTATGTTATGCAAGTTTGATATGCAAGTTTGTCATATGATATGCAAGTTTGATATGCAAGTTTGTCATATGATATGCAAGTTATGTTATGCAAGTTTGATATGCAAGTTTGTCATATGATATGCAAGTTATGTTATGCAAGTTTGATATGCAAGTTTGTCATATGATATGCAAGTTATGTTATGCAAATTTGATATGCAAGTTTGTCATATGATATGCAAGTTTGATATGCAAGTTTGTCATATGATATGCAAGTTATGTTATGCAAGTTTGATATGCAAGTTTGTCATATGATATGCAAGTTATGTTATGCAAGTTTGGGTTGATCATTTTGTTCATGTTATCATGTTATGCAAGCTTATCTTGAGTATATGAGCATAAAGCTTCAAGCTTTATGCTAAAGGTTGCATTTTGGCAACATGTAAGTTATCATATCTCTTATGATAACTTGCATGTGAGGCTAAATGCGAACTTATGGCCATTTCTACATGTCATTTATCACCATGTATCACCAATATGCTAAGTTTGGTTTTATGCATGCTTTTGAGGCCTAAAAATGTAATATGCAAGTATATGAACATATGTACATTTCATATGCCACCATGTTAAACTTGTGGCTTCAACACCTTTATATCATGATGATGCCAAGTTCCCTCTTTCTATCCTTTATGCGCTATTGCGATATGTAAGCGATGGGATTGCGTTTGGGGTTGGGTAAACTTAAAAGACATAAAAACATAAGATTGGGAATTTACCTATTAAGTTAGGTCTACCCATTGGGAATTTACCTATTAAGTTAGGTCTACCCAAATTCTTGAAAACTTGTGATATGTTTTGGAAACATGATGGACATGACACTTAGAAAATATAAGTGTGACCAACTCGAGGTTGGGTTGAGTTTGTAGCGTAAAACTACCCGGAACCGACCGGCTTAACTAGTTGCTACAAACAATAGGACCCAATGTGAGAAGTGGGTCATGTTGTACCTTGAACCCGAGGTTAGACCAAGTTGGGGTGTAAAGCTACCCGGAACCGCCCGGCTTAACTAGTAACCACAACAAGGTCTAATGTGAGAGGTTAAGGCACATTAAATTAATTAATGCCTCATGATTAGGTTTAAGTCATGGTCCACTTAATACTTAACCAATTTGGGCTTGGTAGATTAATCAGGGTTAAGTCGTGAACTCATCGTTACACTTAACCAAGTTAATCCATGATTAGTAAAAGGGTTAAACCGTACTTAACCCACTAGAAAATCCTAGCAATGGGGGTCCACTCCAGCAGTAATCCCAAGTTCGTATCATTAAGACCCTAGGGTCTAGGCTAGGGCGGGGGGCACAATTACTGGACTTGAGGTAAGAGACCAAAAACGACGGCAGAGTGGTACGCCGGTGTAGTTCCGGGCGGACTTATGGTCGTGCACATAGTCCGAAGCCGGGGAAAACATGCACGGGTACCAGTAGATCGAGACTGTGCACTTATGTTTATGGTGTCCAGGGGTTGACACCCTAGGGCTTGATACACCCGACGGGAGACCCTGCACAGTCTGACTACAATTATGTTTGGGCCGCATTGACACCAACACGTGACGAGTTAGGCTTATAGGGAGCCGATCGACTAGACCGTTTGGTTGGACCGCGTATTATGGTCACTTCATGTTATTGGGCCAAAGCTTGGGCCAAGGGATCAATACTTGTTTATTCAAGTCATGTTAGTTTGCTAGTACACCTGTGGTGCAAAACCTTAATCATGATTATGCGATGACACCTTTATCTACCTTGTTAGTTAATCATCATGCTAGTATGTTGTTATCCTTATGTTCATCCCAGCTTTCATCATGCCAGTTAACTTTATCAGTTTACATTGATTGTAGTAGGGCTTACTCAGTCTTTTTGACTGACCTGTTTTCCTTTCGCCTCTTTTCTTCCGTTTCCCCCCCAGGTTCTCAGGGAGGGAATATTGGAGCTTAGCTTGGATTTCTGATCACTTGCTTGTGGGATTTTAGCTCATGTACGATCTTGACATGAAGCTAGCTATGGTTATCACTTATTTTGGGGATAGTACTTACGTATTTCAGTTTTTCAGTAATGTTGTTTTTATCTAGACTTGTGTATTTGGAAAGTTGACATTATGTTGTACCAGACTTGTTTTGAAATGGTTATAAATCTTCCGCTGTTTTACCTATGTTATTTGCTCTGTTTACATATATACAAATGTTCTTGTTCTGCCTTGATATATCATTATGCATGTTTACCTGATTCAAACGCCCCTCCAAAGTTAGAGTGCTTGCAAGAGCCACCCTGGCGGAGGTGGGGTGTTACATTTGGTATCAGAGCATATGGTTTACGAGAAGGAACAAAAAGGTTTTTAAAACTTTTGGAAAACTATTTTCAAAACCAAGTATAAAGTATTTTCCAAAGAAAAGTCTAGTTTATTTTAAAGGCTAATCCCCAAAAAGCCATTAGCAAAATTCCTTCGTTTTTCTCCATTTCGAATCTATCTTTTTCTTCATTTTCAGTATGGCCAATAACTTTGCCATTCCGGAGGGAGTACACGTACCTGTTTGGTATAGGAGACTTTTGGAGGCTAGGGCGACCGAAGCCGGCCCCGCAGATGTTCCTCCTCCTCCTACGGTAGTTAATGTTCCTCCTCCTCCGGTAGTTAATGTTCCTCCTCCTCCTGTCGCTGAGGTTCCTCTTCCTCCTCCCCCTCAGCATCCTCAAGCTGACCTCGCAAAGATTTGCAAAGACTTTAAGGCGATGGGTTGCAAGAATTTCATTGGAACCGAGACTTTTGTAGAGGCCAGGAATTGGTTGAAAGAAACCGAAGATCTTTTTGCCTTCTTTGATATAGATGACCGTGGGAAGGTTTTATTGGCAGTGTGGTTGCTAAAGGAAGAAGCTGCACGTTGGTGGGTGGTCACCACCGCTACTAGGCCAATTGAGACTTGGGATGACTTTCGGGGAAAGTTTGGACTAAGTTCCTATCACTGAAGCAAGGGGACATGACTATTAGGGAATACATAGATAAGTTTAATCAACTGGCTCGGGTCGGTTTAGACTTGGTTAACACAGCTCAGAAGAAGGCCCTATACTTTGCTCTAGGATTAAACGAGCCATTACATGGTTTAGCCATGTCTCATATACCCTTGGGGGCAACTTTTGAGAGTTTGGTGAATATGGCCCTACTCAATGAAGAGAATAGGAGTGACAAGAAGGGGGTCAAGATGAATGAGTCTCAAAACAAGGAAACGGAGCTCAAAAAGGAAATGAAAAAGAAGGAGGAGAAATCTAAAGATAAGAAGGAAAAGAGGTGCTTTACTTGTGGAAGCTCGACTCATCTAAACAAGGATTGCAGAAAAGGAAGGGCACTTGCTTTAACTGTGGAGAAATGGGACACTTCACTAGGGATTGCCCGAAGAAGCAAGGGCTAGGCCAGGGTCAGACTCAGCGTGCTGGACCTTCGGGAGGGCAAGTTCATGATCTCAATGCCGCTCCAGTTCCCGATCGAGGTAGTGTTTCTGTTGGAAGTCTTGTTTACATTTCTGATTTTCCTGTTTGTACCTTGTTTGATTCTGGTGCATCGCATAGCTTTATTTCATCTGATCTAGTTGAAAGTTTGCACCTAAGTACTAGTCTAGTTAATGATCCCGTGTGTGTTTCAAATCCAATTGGGGTTTCCGCCCATTTGTCTATTATCTACGTGGATTTGAAAATCTCTATCTTGAGTATAGAGTTCTCGTGTGATGCTTATATTCTCGGTTTCATGGGGTATGGGTTGATTTTTGGGCATGGATGGGTTGTCCAGTTTTGGAGCCATCCTTGATTTTTGAGCATAGGGTTGTGAGGCTCATGACTCGCCTCGGTAATACCCTAAAAATTTCTAGTAACCCTATGAGTCCCGTCATATTGTGTTATCTTGAATCCCTCAACTCGTCTATCGATAGTTTGTAATCGATGAGGGTGGTCCGGGAATATCCTGATATCTTGGGTGAAGTGAAGGGGGGTTACCCCTAAGCGAGAGATGATTTCCGCATTTATCTGGTTGATAATGCCAAGCCAGTTACGTGGCCGGTTAAGCACATGGTCCCATGAGATGAGAGTTAAGAAAGCAAGTCAAGGAGTTGCTTGAGAAGAACTTCATATGATGAAGCATTTCCGAAGAGGGTGCTCTAGTAGTATTCGCTACTAATGTGGACAGTTCGCTTCGCCCGTGTGTTGATTATCGTGAGTAGAACAAGAAGAATAGACAACCATTACCAAGGATCAATAATTTGTTTGATCAACTTGTAGGAACATCTGCTTTCTCTTGATCTTCCTACTGGATTCCATCAGCTCAGAGTAGCTGAGGATAGTATAGACAAGACTGCGTTCAGAACTCCAGATGGATTCTTCGAATGGCTTGTCATGCCATTCGGTTTGACTAATGCACCCGCCTACTTCGTGGACTTGATGAGTAGGGTGTTCAGGGAGTTCTTGAACAAGTTTGTCGTGGTCTTCGTAGATGATATTCTGATCTTCTCTAAGGATGAGGAAGAGCATGCAAGACATCTCGTGGAGGTGATGGATACGCTTAGAGCGCATCAGTTGAAGGCCAAGTGTCACTTTTGGAGAAGGGAAGTTAGATTCCTTGGGCATATAGTATCTAAGCAAGGCTTAGCGGTGGATCCCGCTAAGGTAGTTGCAGTTCAGGATTGGAAGACTCCAAGGAATGCAACTGAAGTAAGAAGTTCTCTCAGTTTAATTAGTTAGTTAGCGTCCCTTGAGTTTAGACCTACCCTTCTGGATCAAGTAGGGACTTCACAGAAAGAAGACCCGCAGTTAGTCGAGATCATGGACAAGTTGATTCGAGGCGAGATGGTAAGTCACCTCGCTATAGATGACAAGGGATGGCTAAGACGCGATGAGAGAAAGAAGGTTCTTGAAGATGCACATCACCCGGGGAGGTGGCCGAGTTTGTCCCAAGGTGCATGTTGTGCCAACAGATTAAGGCCGAGTCATAAAAAGCCCGGTAGGCTATTACATCCATTGGAGGTCCCCGCAATGGAAGTAGTAAAGCGTCACGAAGGATTTCGTGGATAGACTGCCTAGGTCAAGGAAAGAGAATACGAGCATATGGGTCATAGTAGGTAGACTCACGAAGAGTGCTCATTTCACTCCGGTAAAGAGCGAAAGGACTGTATCATAGCTAGCGACAGTTTACTTTCAAGAAATAAAGTGGTTGCACGAGGTTCCCTAAAGTAAAGTTAGTAACCATGACTCAATCTTCACTAGTCAGTTTTGGAATAGTCTACGGGAAGTCATGGGCAAGCGACTGAATCTAAGTACGGCCTATCATTCACAGGCGAATGGTTCATTTCGTTCAAGCATGAGTTATAGAAAATCACGTTGGTAAGAGCAATTGGCAATGTGGATTGGTATTTCCAAGAAAAGTTCTGCTGCGTGGAATACTTTATAGTAAGTAAACGAGATCCAGGATTCACTAGTGAATTTTGGATAGCTTGCAGGAAACCATGAGGTCATAGTTATGATTGAGCCAAGAATGATAGAAGAGTAAGTGAAAGAGGAAGACAAGAGGCGACAATAAAATGGGTTCCAACTCATATTTGGAAATAAGAGTTAAGAGGCTTAGAAATCATGAAGTAAAAGACGGTCAAAGCACAGTGGAGTTGAACTCAAGGAAACGTGACTTAGAAGACTGAAGGCTAGATACGCGCATCATATCTCTTTTTAAGAGCATATCCTTGATCCTTGTTTTCATGTGGAACTTACTCGCATGTTATCTTTTTACGTATATCCTCTCGGTCCCATTCTCGGTCCTATTTCTGTCGGGAGGTATGACTTATTGGCTAGTAATACATGTCAGGGTTTGAAGGGGTCCGTTAGGTTGACTAAACCTTTTGGGCTTTTATAGAATATGGGTTGGGTTAGGAAGGGATTTCTTGTAATCCGAAAGGGGTACATCCTGCTTATCTTGCCGATCTCTTTGTAGCATATCTTTCTTTTGCTATCTAGTTTATCATGTTAATCTTGTCATGAGAACCTTAGGTAGAAACCCTTTGGATGAAACACGTGTTTGAAACATGTTATGCTTGATGGTTGCAAGTGTTTGCAAGTGGTTACTCGTGGATGCATTATACACGTTAGGCACTAGATCGGCTCACACACTCCTCATATTGCATATGCATGAGTGTTTACGCTTATTCATGGATGAAAATTTTTGTGTTATCACATGGATGTTGCATATGGATGTATGTTATGTGCACACATATAGATGTTATACATTATGTTAGGAATTGCATACATATGGATTCATTTCACTAACATAATTTGCATTGATGATATTTGCATTAGATAAGTACATATACACACACCTTTGCATATGTTCATACAACATTTAGAATCTTGTAAGGACAATGATTGCTCGTGGATGATGTTTTGAGTAGATGGATGGTAGGATACGTTCTTCCTAACTTGAAGATTTCGGGGACGAAATCCTTTAAGGAGGGGAGAATGTAACAACCCGTATTTTCAATAACCGGTTATAACGTAAATCGAGGCAGAATTTAATTTATAAATCTGAATCAAGGGAAACGGGCTATGCCATTGCGTTCGTCTCGGAAAAATACGCGAAATAGAGTCCGAGTTTTCGAAAATCGGAGTCCGTATGACCCGATTAAGGCCCAACGAAGTTTTCAGAAAATTTCAAAATAAAAACAGATTTCAAATTCAAGTTTGAATTTGGAAATTAGGGTCATATTGGGCCAGGCGGGAAAATTCCCGCCAGAGCACCCAAGTCGACAGCCCTGTCGACTTGGGAGTCGACTTGGTTGGACCCAAGTCGACAGCCCTGTTGACTTGGCTGTCGACTTGGTTCAGCCGGGCAGTTTTGCCTGGTGCACCATTTTGGAGTTGTGTTGAGTTTGGGGGCCAGATTCGGTTTTAAGGGCTGAGATTGGAACTAGGGTTAATCCTAAGGCTAGAACTAATCCTAATCTCTATAAATAAGCCCCTAACCTAACCCTAAATCATCATTATTCATTCAAGTAACTAAACTATGGCAAAATCAATCCTCTCATGGCCTCCACTCTCTTCATAAAATTCCTAAGTTATTTCTATGAGAGATTTTCAATGCATACAAGTGTTTTTAAGCTTGTATGAGCATCATTAGCTTGCATTCAAGTCAAGTTTCCATATTTACATCATAAAGCAAGGGTTTTGATCATTTTGGCTCAAGGGTTTTTCTATTAGAGCTTGCATTTTGGTCTATTTGATTGCATAAGGGCTTTGTCATATTTTTGTGTCTTCATAAGCATTGTAAGCCCTTTTCTACTTTCATATTTAAACTCTAAAGTTAAATGAATGATGCAAGTTTGATATGCAAGTTTGTCACATGATATGCAAGTTATGTTACGCAAGTTTGATATGCAAGTTTGTCATATGATATGCAAGTTATGTTATGCAAGTTTGATATGCAAGTTTGTCATATGATATGCAAGTTATGTTATGCAAGTTTGATATGCAAGTTTGTCATATGATATGCAAGTTATGTTATGCAAGTTTGATATGCAAGTTTGTCATATGATATGCAAGTTATGTTATGCAAGTTTGTTATGCAAGTTTGTCATATGATATGCAAGTTATGTTATGCAAGTTTGGGTTGATCATTTTGTTCATGTTATTATGTTATGCAAGCTTATCTTGAGTATATGAGCATAAAGCTTCAAGCTTTATGCTAAAGGTTGCATTTTGGCAACATGTAAGTTATCATATCTCTTATAATAACTTGCATGTGAGGCTAAATGCGAACTTATGGCCATTTCTACATGTCATTTATCACCATGTATCACCAATATGCTAAGTTTGGTTTTATGCATGCTTTTGAGGCCTAAAAATGTAATACGCAAGTATATGAACATATGTACATTTCATATGCCACCATGTTAAACTTGTGGCTTCAACACCTTTATGTCATGATGATGCCAAGTTCCCTCTTTCTATCCTTTATGCGCTATTGCGATATGTAAGCGATGGGATTGCGTTTGGGGTTGGGTAAACTTAAAAGACATAAAAACATAAGATTGGGAATTTACCTATTAAGTTAGGTCTACCCATTGGGAATTTACCTATTAAGTTAGGTCTACCCAAATTCTTGAAAACTTGTGATATGTTTTGGAAACATGATGGACATGACACTTAGAAAATATAAGTGTGACCAACTCGAGGTTGGGTTGAGTTTGTATCGTAAAACTACCCAGAACCGACCGGCTTAACTAGTTGCTACAAACAATAGGACCCAATGTGAGAAGTGGGTCATGTTGTACCTTGAACCCGAGGTTAGACCAAGTTGGGGTGTAAAGCTACCCAGAACCGCCCGGCTTAACTAGTAACCACAACAAGGTCTAATGTGAGAGGTTAAGGCACATTAAATTAATTAATGCCTCATGATTAGGGTTAAGTCATGGTCCACTTAATACTTAACCAATTTGGGCTTGGTAGATTAATCAGGGTTAAGTCGTGAACTCATCGTTACACTTAACCAAGTTAATCCATGATTAGTAAAAGGGTTAAACCGTACTTAACCCACTAGAAAATCCTAGCAATGGGGGTCCACTCCAGCAGTAATCCCAAGTTCGTATCATTAAGACCCTAGGGTCTAGGCTAGGGCGGGGGGCACAATTACTGGACTTGAGGTAAGAGACCAAAAACGACGGCAGAGTGGTACGCCGGTGTAGTCCCGGGCGGACTTATGGTCGTGCACATAGTCCGAAGCCGGGGAAAACATGCACGGGTACCAGTAGATCGAAACTGTGCACTTATGTTTATGGTGTCCAGGGGTTGACACCCTAGGGCTTGATACACCCGACGGGAGACCCTGCACAGTCTGACTACAATTATGTTTGGGCCGCATTGACACCAACACCTGACGAGTTAGGCTTATAGGGAGCCGATCGACTAGACCGTTTGGTTGGACCGCGTATTAGGGTCACTTCATGTTATTGGGCCAAAGCTTGGGCCAAGGGATCAATACTTGTTTATTCAAGTCATGTTAGTTTGCTAGTACACCTGTGGTGCAAAACCTTAATCATGATTATGCGATGACACCTTTATCTACCTTGTTAGTTAATCATCATGCTAGTATGTTGTTATCCTTATGTTCATCCCAGCTTTCATCATGCCAGTTAACTTTATCAGTTTACATTGATTGTAGTAGGGCTTACTCAGTCTTTTTGACTGACCTGTTTTCCTTTCGCCTCTTTTCTTCCGTTCCCCCCCCCCCCCCCCCAGGTTCTCAGGGAGGGAATATTGGAGCTTAGCTTGGATTTCTGATCACTTGCTTGTGGGATTTTAGCTCATGTACGGTCTTGACATGAAGCTAGCTATGGTTATCACTTATTTTGGGGATAGTACTTATGTATTTCAGTTTTTCAGTAATGTTGTTTTTATCTAGACTTGTGTATTTGGAAAGTTGACATTATGTTGTACCAGACTTGTTTTGAAATGGTTTGAAATCTTCCGCTGTTTTATCTATGTTATTTACTCTGTTTACATATATACATATGTTCTTGTTCTGCCTTGATATATCATTATGCATGTTTACCTGATTCAAACGCCCCTCCAAAGTCAGAGTGCTTGCAAGAGCCACCCTGGCGGAGGTGGAGTGTTACAAAAATCTATTTTTATCTTTTCAAATATGGAAATTTTCATCCCAATCCTTTCCAAATCATTCCTTATGATTTTACACAAATTATTACTATTTTTAATAATTTTATCAAGGCATGTACAGTCGATTTCCATCAACGGCCATCGAACTGCACTTACAGCGACCTTTTCCAAATTTGATTCGGACATAATTCCAAATCCAGCCATTAGATTTCTAATTTCTAATATTCTTAGAAAGCTCTTTTCGATACAAACCCAGCGGTTCCGGTTTTATGAGAATCCGACGGCCGGATCTCCCGCAACGTCAATTCAAAGTCAATGGTCGAAATTCGCGAAATGCCGCAGCGCAGCGCGTTCTCTTCAGGCCATTATATATATAATATATATATATATATATATTATATATATTTCGTCGATTTCCTTTAAAACATATTTTATAAATCGTTTTCAAAACGATTTCAACTTCATATTCAATTTCTAATCAAAATTGAATATTTCATATCATTACTATATAAATGATAATATTTTCAAAACGTTATATTTTGAAATCACTTCCTTCTTTATATTCATTATAAAAACGAATATAATCGATATAAATATCGTTCATGTCAAAATGTCGCATATCTAATCAACATGGCTTTATATATTTCAATAACTTCGTTATTCTATTCAACAAATGAATATTTTCTTCAACACATGAATATATATTTTATTCAACACATGTATTTATTTTTCTATTCAACACATGAATTTATATTTTCTATTCAACACATGAATTTATATTTTCTATTCAACACATGAATATATATTTTCTGTTCAACACATGTATTTATATTTTCTATTCAACACATGAATATATATTTTCTATTCAACACATGAATATATATTTTCTATTCAACACATGAATTTATATTTTCTATTATCCAAACTGGAATGAGGCCCAATCAATTACCATATAACGTTTATTATATGGATTCCCTACAACACATGTATATAACAACAACGATAAATCATCAACCATCATCCAGAGTGCACCACACAACTGCATAAGCATTAAATATAAATAATTAACGCTTACACAATCTGTCAACCCATCGATTGACATACAACTAAACAATCGGGATTAGTGTACGTCTAATATCATCCGAATACCCGTGTGGGGTTTCAAATCAACAAACACAGATTTTTATTTGTGCAGTTGGGCGATGTGTTAAATTTATCATCCCAATCAATATCAGTCAAATCAGTGTATATAAACAAATCGCCCGATTTGTTTATTACTATTTGTTTTATATACACGTTAAAATCATATTTTTAACTATAAAATATTTTTCACTATAAAATATTTTATTTCATTCCACATCACACAATCAAATTTCACAACACGACAATCAAACAAACAAGTCATCCATGGTCTGTGGACGACGGGTGTCGGGTGCTACTAAGCACCGTCTGCATCCTAGTATATATTTCAACTAGAAATTAAAATAAAAGTGAGGAGTTCTCAACGTCTAGCTAAACCAATACACCGCGACTCTTCATATGTAGGAAATCTTCGCCACTCGCCTTTTGTCACTTTCGTCGTCCGTGTTCACTACATATATAAAAATCACATTTTTATATTCTCTATTATATAAAAATCATATTTTTATAAATACACTATATGGATAAAATTTCTATTTTTATACCGCTACTATATAGATAAAAATTATATTTTTACACCGCTACTATATAGATAAAAATTCTATTTTTACACCGCTACATATAGATAAAAATTCTATTTTTACACCGCTACTATATAGATAAAAATTATATTTTTACACCGCTACTATATAGATAAAAATTATATTTTTACACCACTACTATGTAGATAAAAATTCTATTTTTACACCGCTACTACATAGATAAAAATTCTATTTTTACACCGCTACTATTTAGATAAAAAATCTATTTTTAACCTTTCTATAATATAAAAATTATATTTTATATTCTTTTTTTATGATAAATAAAAATCAAATCTTTTTGTTTATAAAAATCATATCCTTTTGTTTATAAAAATCATACCTTTTTGTTTACAAAGATCATACGTTTTTGTTTTCCAAAGTTCAAATCTTTTTGTTTTTCAAAGTTCAAATATTTTTGTTGTCAAAAAATCTTATCTTTTTACTTTTAAAAACCATTTCTTTTCTTTTAGAAATCTATTCTTTTTACAGTTAAAAATCCTATTTTTTTATACATTAAAAATCTATTCTTTTTCTGTTATGAATAATCAAAACTGAAAAAAATAAAAATCCAATTCAAAATTATATATATAAAAAACTGAAAAGAAAAGAAAAAGAGAGAAAAAAAACAAAGTCTGAAAGCTTAAAAATCGAAATCGGAGAGGTTACATTGGTTGGAGGAGGGTTGGTTTGCTTCGCGTGGTGGTAGGGCTCGAGGAGGTACCGAAGGTGGCACTCTGCGCGGCTGTGGCTACCGCTATTCGGGCTTGGGGAGCTGCGTCCGTAGCTGAGGAGGGAGGGGTTTAAGAAGAACGGAGGAAGGAAGAGGAGGGAGAAGCGCTGGAGGGGAGGCCGGCGCGGTGTGGTCGGCTGCGGCGAGGTGGCAATCGCCAAGGGGAGGGGCGACGGCTGAAAGTAGATCGGTTTTTTTTTCTTTTGATTTCATTCTGAAAATAGAAGGGGTGGTGTGGAGAGAATATATATATATATATATATTTAATTAATTATTTTTAATTTCAAAAAGGTACCCTTTTATTTCAACCTCGAAACAAAACCCACCGCCTGTCATCCAAAGCTAACTACCCTCATTCCGAGTACAATGGGATATATATCGTAAGCTGAATCGACTGTTTTGATCAATTTCCATCAAAATCATAATATAAATCTATATATTGAATTTGAACGCTCATTTCAATTTACTGGGACCATATACTGACTCTAAAAATTCTCGAAAAATATTTTCTAACTTCGTATTGACGATGCGGTCATAACAAAACTAACTTCGTCAAATTCTGAGACCGTTTGAAAAATGGCCATTTTCCAGTCGATTAAAATCAACTGAAACTGGTCAAACGCGTTTTCCTTTGCCACGCTCACATATTGATTCAGAAAATTACAAATTTTGGAATCTAGCAATAACTTGACATCCCGGATCCAACAAAAGTGGTTTCGTCGAAAACCGAGGTCGTTTGCAAAATTCCCATTTTTAAGGGCTAGAATTTCATAGCGACTATTTTGAATTTTCAACTGAGCATAACTTTTTATTCCCGCTATGAAATTTCAATTCTTCGGATTCGTTGGAAAGATATTTTCAATTAGATTCGAATATTTTTGGTTTCGCTAAAATCTGGTTTATTTTGAATTCTGTATATTCATTTGAAATTTGAAATCGAATTTTCAAACTACCGCGCCATTTTCAATTCCTTTTATAATTTAAAAAATAATAATTATATTCTAACGGCGATTCAAATAAATAAATAAATATATATATTCAAATTCTATTCAAAATAAATTTCTCGTCGTTATTATTTAAAATAATTGATTTTAAATATTCAAAATTTGCTAAAATAGCCAAAATAAAAAATTTAAATTGGCTCGGATTTCCGGGTTATTACAATCTCTCCCACTTAAAACTTTTCGTTCCCAAAAAGGAACGAAGCCGAAAGTTGTTTAACTAATCAACTCAACTTTCATTATTTTCATCACGGCTTAAGTTCTTCAACTTTTCAGTTTCTAGGAACTTTTCAAATTTTTCAAAAATTTGGCTAATACCCTAAATTTTCGAAAAATTTCTCCGTAACGTCCCCTGCACCGGGGACTCCGGGATATTTCAAATAGCCTCCCATGGCCCTCGTCAATCCAAAAAGAAAAGGAAACAGCCAATCGACTCATAAAATCATCCAAACCCAATATATTTGTAAACATGTACCTATTTGTCAGGCAAACAATTTTATTCTTCTTCTCCAGCCTTCTTGCTATGACCTGTTCAATGTAAGTACATGTATATGCATGCAAATGCGACAAATTTTCAATACAATTCACTATTTGGTTCAATTTGGCTAAAGGTTCAACATTTAATTAATCAAAAATAATCAAACAACACAATCAGCAATCTATTTGTTGATTATCATTTCAAATTCATAATTTTGATACATAGTCCAAAAATCACATTTTTGATGCCAAATCACAATAAATAATCCTATGTAAGTTTTGGTTCTCACACCAGTCTAATGGAAATATATAGATATATAAATTCTGATGATGAAGCTTCAATCATCAGAACCATCTCCGGGCAACTAGAGCGTGATTCTATATCTACCCAATATATTAAAACTTTGAATACCCGTGGAACAGACGAATATGCAAAATCTTTATATATTGGATTTCCCAAATCAATATAAATAAATATTCAAATACGAATAATTGAATTAAATTTTCAAAACAAAACTTGTTTTCAATTTTATTTTAAAAACATCACTCTTCACACTCGTTCTAGGATACTACTGATCCTATCTCTAACGAATCATTCTCGTTGGATATTACTAATCCAATCTCTGATGAATTCTTTCGTTTGGTTCTAACGTGCCTTACTCTCGAGCTTTGTAAACCAAAGCTCTGATACCAAGATGAAACGACCCGAACATCCCCGGTAAGGAAAGCCCGGATTGAATTGAGGACAAGACACATCGGGAAGCAAACAGAAGAACATTTCATCGTATATTACAACAATTTCATCAGATACAAGAATATACAGAGTATGAATAAATATTACACATCTGAAAATATCAGAGATTTAAATTACATTACATAGCAGCGGAAAGTAATACTAAACACAACTGAAGGAGATATACGGATACAAAGCTTTCCGGATATCATTTCATCTACAAAACCAAAACTTCGTATTGACGATACGGTCCTAACAAAACTAATTTCGTTGAATTCTGAGACCGTTTGAAAAATGGCCATTTTCCAGTCGATTAAAATCAACTGAAACTGGTCAAACACGTTTTCCTTTGCCACGCTCACATATTGATTCAGAAAATTACGAATTTTGGAATCTAGCAATAACTTAACATCCCAGATCCAATAAAAGTGGTTTCGTCGAAAACCTAGGTCGTTTGCAAAATTCCCATTTTTAAGGGCCAGAATTTCATAGCGACTATTCTGAATTTTCAACTGGGCATAACTTTTTATTCCCTCTATGAAATTTCAATTTTTCAGATTCATTGGAAAGATATTTTCAATTAGATTCGAATATTTTTGGTTTCGCTAAAATCCGGTTTATTTTGAATCCTGTATATTCATTTGAAATTTGAAATTTGAAATCGAATTTTCAAACTATCGCGGCATTTATATATACATTCAAATTCTATTCAAAATAATTTTATCGTCATTATTATTTAAAATAATTCATTTTAAATAATCAAAATTCGCTAAAGTAGCCGAAATAAAAAATTTAAATTGGCTCGGATTTCCGGGTTATTACAAAGTGACTGATATAGATGGTTGCTTAGCGATCGCTACTAGCTGGTCAACGATCATTTCTTTTAGTTGGATCGAAGAATTGAAATTTTAAGGATTCGATGATTTGGAATTCTTTATGTTTCGGCCGAAATGGAAAAGCGAAGAGGGAGAAAGAAGAAAAAAAGACACGGAATGGAGAAATTACCATTCGCATTTGATACGGGTCTAAGCATAATTAAAAAGAACCGATCCCAACCCTTAAAGATCTAGGTTGAGATTTCAAGTGTTGAAGGAAGTGCGGATTGCAAAAGAAAATTTGATATGACTTATTAAATTTGATACGACTATAAGCCCTCTCAAATTTGATACGGCTTAAAGCCGTATCTAATATCCGCATCCTAGTGTGCCAAATTGGCTGTTTTGGTGTAGTGCATGTTATGATGAGAGGAATTTTGCAGGGAGGAAACCTTTATAGATTGGTTGGTTCTGTGGTCGACCGTGGAAGACGAGTATTGACGGTTAAAGAGCCTAGTCCACAACAAGGTGGAGAGGTTAATTTGGTCATTGCTGATGTTTTAGAAAGGGGTCTTCATGTTGATGATGCTCGAGGGATCGATGATGATCTAGAAAGGTGCTTAGATCAAATGGGAGACGGGTGTCGAGTTGGAAAATCCAAAAAGATACGACGAAGATCTTTGTGGTATCACAAACATTTTTAAGACCGTTGGTTTCTGTGTAGTGCAGCTCATGGTGGAAGATGAATCACTTACAGGCAATGGGTTGTTTTTGCAATGGTTTTAATTGAGAAGAGGTAGTTGTTGAAAGATCTAAGTGACTTGTTTGTTGATTGTTAGAAGTGTTCTTGATGAATCACTTCATAGGAAAGTAACATCTCCCTAAAGCAGGAATTAGCATAACTATACGTCAAAGTATATACCCTTCATATAAAAGATGAACACATATAGATATGCCTCATCTCATTGGCATATGCTAAAATATCAAAATATCATTAACCATATCATAAAAATTATCTATAGAATCTTGTTAATTATTTATAGCTCTTTTCATCAGTATGAATATAGAAACATCTTATAATTATCACTAAACTCATTATAAACGAATCTCATAATGATTTACACCTCTTTCATCGGTATAAATAAATATACATCTTGTATCCATTATTAAAACTGTTTTTTTAAAGAATTACCATAATTTATACCTTATCACATTGGTATAAGTATAAGCATATCTCAAATCCGTCATTCAAATTCATCATAAAAGAATTTCCATAAATTATACCTCATCTCATCGATTTAATTATAAATATATCTCATCTCAAAGATATGGATCCACAAAATATTCAAAAGCAAGTAAAAGACACGAGAATTTAGAGTGGTTCGGCTTAGAAGGAGACTACATCCACTATGGTATCATTTTTCACTATCACGCTTGGATTTACAAGGTACACACAATATGCTTTTACATTTATTTTTCTCTATCTTTAATGATATTTCACTCTCTACTTCCTTAATTTCTCTTTGGTTTACTTGGATCCACCAATGGATTGATTAAATCTTTCCAAGTATGGAGATTGCTTGATGGAAATCTTCAATCATTGAATACTTGAACGATTTTGGATGATTCCATGAATAATTTGAAGATGAATCTTAGCTTGAAGAAGTTTAATGGAGGTTGGAATAGCTTGAAATGGTGGACATAATAATTGGGCAGCACTTCGTGGAGTTCGGAATCCGTCCCCTTAATGTGGAAGTCATGGGGTATTTATAAGAGTGGTGCAACCTGAAAATATAATGTGTAGGAAGCCATGCCGCCAGAACGACATGACTCATGTCGGTTACGACATGGTTGGCTTCACGGCATGACATATGTCGGTTATGAAATGATTGGCTTTGCGGCTTGAATTCATGTCAGCTACGGCATGGACGATTGCGCCTTGCGGCTTTCTTCCAGAAGAGCGCCTGCTTCCCGTATGTCGCTATCGACTTAAACTCATGTTGGTTACGACATGGTTGGCCGCGAGTAGCGGTTCTACGTCATCCCTACAGGAACGTCTTGGGATCATACGACATGACTCACACGGTATGACTCATGTTGGTTCCGATGACATGAACTTAGTGCGGCATAGTGGCATGACAGCTTGACTCGGTTTAACCCCTACAACATGACTTGTTTGTGAGCTCAATGACTTGGTTGAAAGGGACATAACTCAGGTTATTTTCACATATTATGTCAAACCCGTATTTCTAGGGGTTAACATTTTCCCCTTGAAGTTTGCATTATTGGAAATAGTGCAGGCTTCGAATTACAGAGTTTTTGTCGTTGCCTGGCATGTGTTCTTGCCGAGTCATTCGTTACTTTCTCGTAGGGCCAATCCGCATACATCTTCATGTCGCAAGTCATCTGGGCTTTGCTAACGGGTCTGACTCGACCCAACTGCCTTAACGCCTTATAATCATCTCTAGATTATTCAGAAGCTCTTCATCTTCCTTTGCCGAGAAAACTTGCTAATGGTGGTCAGGCAGTGAAAAAAAAAATCCACCCTTCGACTGCTGCTTGATCTCTTTGTTATTGATCAAATCTCTCTTGCAACTACTATCTTCCAGTGATTCAAGGTTTCAGCAAACTCAATCGGACCATCAATCAACGCCGATTTGACTTGATCCAGCATTCAGTTCTTCGGATTTGGAGTATTTCATCGTCGTTGAATCCTCAAAAGATGTAGCGAATGATCTTTACCTGAAATCAGATTAAATCTTCATTTTTCTCTTTCCAATTCTAGGGTTTAAATCGAATTTGGAGAGTTTTTAGTTATTTTTGTTACTTCAGGTCGGATTTGTGCTAGAATTTGAGGATATATGTCAATATTATTTGGTGATGAATGCTAATCCCGATCTCTTGTGATACTGGATCGAGTTTGTTTTACCAATTCGATGTAACTAAACCCTTGTTTAGATTTGTGTTCATATGCCCTGTAGTGAGCTTTGTACTCAGTAATCAACATTTAACGTTAAACTTTAATATTGATTGTATATAACCACTAAAATGAATTAGATGTGCCATAAATGTTTTACACTTATGTGCATATCCGAGAGCTTGTAATGATGGTGGATGTTTTGTCTTTGTATAACTATGACACTGCATCGCTGTTGACTCAATCTGCTTTATGTTCATATTTTTTTTCCTCACAAAATTGTTATGAGTTTGCTCGTATGAATGAGATAGCATGCTCTGATATCCACTTGCTCAAATACTTGCAATAGTTTTTAGGATTTAAGGTTTCAGCTTGAATTTTTTTTAAGTCGTCAAAACGACTTTGTTGTGGTGACCTATAACACCAAGTCGCATGAACGATCCACGACACCAACTCGCACAAACGTCTTAGGCTCTCAAGTCGTAGAAACCATCCAAAATACCAAAGCGCGCAAACGACCTAAGAGACCAAGTTGCAAGAACGATCTAAGGTTCCAAGTCGCATGAACAACCTCAAGCTCCAAGTCGCATGAACGACCAAAGGCTCGAAGTCGCATGAACGACATAAGGCTCTAAGTCGCAAGAACGAGTTAAAGTTCCAAGTCACAGGAACGACTTAAAGTTCCAAGCAGCAGGAACGACTTAATGCTTTGAATATGTTTAAGCGATTTAAATTTCTTGATGACTTGAATTTTAAACCGTTGATCGACTTGACTTTAAAGTCGTTGTGCAACTTGACTTTTAAAGTCGTTGTGCTGAACTTTGGCCTTCGATACTTTTTACTTGTGACCTATTTACTTTTAGCATCCTGAACCTTGAGCAACTTCATAGCTTATTATTTTGAAGGTTGAAAACTTTCCTACTATTCTTCCTTTCTTACAAAAATAACATTGGCATATTTTGGACTTATACGTCACTATCAATTGCCCACTTCGAATGCGGATTAGATAATCATATTACAACAAACTTTTAAAACTTTAAACTAGATGCCATATCTGTGCAAGCTTATATTGTTTAACAATTTGTTAAATTTTTGCTTGAGCACACACATGACACTTTAGGTCAAATTGACAGCAATGTTTGAAACCATCTAATCGACATAAACCAGATTGTTGGTTTCAAGCCCTGCTTTAGTATAAATTGTATACCTGCGATATGTTCGTTAATAAGTGTATTTGTGTAGAATGACTACTAGGTAGAGTACTCACTTTCAAACCAATGGAGCTTGCTTTGCTCAAATTAACACCTCTTTTACTACGACTGCTGAGATCGTGACAACTACAGCTCCTAGCCAGTCTCTTGCCCAACCATTTCCGGAGCTTCGTCCAATTAGTGCTAAGGATCAAGAAAGACACTCCACTTCCTTAAACCAAGACCAGCTTGAACAACTGTGCGACCAGTATGGAATTCCTGTTAAAGATACGATATTGCTAGAATATGGCGTATTCGTGGATCAACCCCCAGCTGGATTCATGGCCGTAAACCGACACATGTTAGCAAGTGGCACCATTTCTCCATTTAATCCTTTCTTAGAACGAATCCTGAATCGCCTAGCCACTGTCCCTTTTCAACTGCACCCAACGGCTATATCGTATTGTTAGGGCTTTATTTACTCGCTTGGAAACAAAAAGAGCGTGTGCCTATTTTTTCAGGAGATTTGCTACTTGTGTTCTTTTAAGAAGATGAAAGACATTCCTTCTATTATTCATGTCAAGGAAGCTTAGAACCGGAAACTCGTACTTGACTTGCCGGACAATGTTTCGGGATTTCTAGCCCAATTTTCTTTGTTTGTTTTCCGAGACCTTTCGCTGGAACTAGATAGAAGGAGGTGAACTTTCTTCTTTTATAAAAATTCATATCTAATTCCCTATAGGTCTTGATTACTGAACTTTACTGCCCTATTTTTTTAGTTGTTCCGGCTCTTATTAAGAACAAAGTTGGTGCTCCTTATAAATCCTTTTATGAGTTTGTTCGAACCATCAGTGAATTAGACAGATGGAAAAGATATGTTATAACAGAGGAATTCCTTCGCAAGCATGGGTTGCTTCACTTTTCAGGGAAATTCCCTTTGAAAGGAGCACCTCCGACACCCAAGTCTATACCCACGGCATCAAATGTTGGTGCTTTTGGTGACGACAATGTAGCACAAGGCCAAACTGATAAGTCTTCACTGAGAAAGTGTTCCGATCCTGTTGGCAGCAGCAAATCGTCTCTTAAGTCTAAATTGACTCCTATCGAAGAAGATGTATTTAAATAGCGCGAGGGAATTCTGCTGAACAGGATGAGAAGGAACACACCACTCTAGATCCTATATAGGAAACTGAACAAGCTGAGGAAGGTGAGACCACCCTGGAGGTCAATCCGAATGTTGAGATAGTGACTAAGAATCCTGCTGTTCTAAATGTTTAGGAGGAGACTTCCACGGATATTTTCAAAAATCTAAGCGACCTCAGCTCAGCTAAGTATCTTATCTAGGGTGACACCATGAGCTCGAATCCTACATCATTGGCTATAAAAACTAGAACTGAGACATTTTCATCTCGAAACCCTCCACTTGGGAAAATAGCTGTAGACATGGGGATTAACCTAGATTCACCTCATACGATTGGTTCATTATTAGATGTGTATTAGAGAATATTTTTTATGTGCTATGACTCTCTGATTCACTTCATAAGCAATATAGTCTTCTTCAATACTTTCTACTTTAACTA
The DNA here is from genome assembly GCA_030737875.1 of Allium sativum. Classification (NCBI taxonomy): domain Eukaryota; kingdom Viridiplantae; phylum Streptophyta; class Magnoliopsida; order Asparagales; family Amaryllidaceae; genus Allium; species Allium sativum. The sequence continues at coordinate 317,218,782 of CM060925.1, forward strand.
CTGAAAACCTGATTTATCATATTTCAGGTTCATAAATGCAAGGTCAATTCTTACGGGGCTATAAACGAAAGACCACTTATTATAATCCGAAGAATCTCCTGCAACCCCGTCACTCACGGCAACTGCAATATTCCCATAATCTTATCATTCTCAGCATCCACAACCTTCTCACAAGCCTCTACAAGCTTCTGAGTATGAATTGACTGACGAGCAAAGGGTGTGGAGGCACCATTACCAAGACTAAGAAGATGTGGAAGAAAGGAAACGATGCACCCGCGATGACCGAGGCAAACATGATGATCGTCATGATAATTGGCATGATGATCAATATGATGATCGTCATGATGAAGAGAGTTGCCGGAGGAAGCGAGACAAGGATAATCATGGCTGGGATGGTTCAACAAGCTCCCTAGACTGGACAACCTTCCCATTATTACTTGATCAACATCGTCCGTCGCTCCTCCTACTGAAATTTACGCGATTATTAAGAGGCCTCGCCATGAACCTGAGTCAGTAAATACTACTCTTGCAGGACAATTCAAGGGTTGGAACTTGAAAGGATTGTTTTTTGACCTTGACATATCTCCCTCTAATAGGCAGGATATAACTAGAGAAATGGACACCATAAAAAGCCAAATACTCACACAGTTTGGCACTGCTAAAAATTAGCTTGAGATGAAGTTGGATGCAGTCAGGAATCATGCTGAGAAATAATTAGGTCGGTGGTACAAGTTTGTTGAAGACCTCCAAAGACTTAACGAAGCCAATCTTGATAAATTGCTACATTAGAGAATGATAACGCTAAATGGGAGAAAATTTTGGATTCCTGGGATGCTACTGTTGCATCTATTACGTAAAGAAACACAAAGTTGGAAGGGCTGGAAGCTGAAAATAGGAGCCTCGAAGAAGAGCTTGTCGCTGCTTGGTTAAGAGATAATACGATAACAACACTGGTCAAAGAGGCCCAAACCGCCAAACATAATGATGAAATCGTGCTGTTTGTGGAACAAGAAGTCTCTAAATCACATCAGGATGAATTTTCTTAGCTCTGTGAGACTAGCACTTCTCTGAAAATTTCTATTTTTGTATTAACAGCTAAGGCTGAAACTCTTGAGAAGGATAAAGACGAGGCTTTAACTGCTTAGGCAGCTGCTGAAAAAGATCTTCAAGACGTTATGGATGGCGCCAATGCTGATCTATTAAGATTTTATGTCTTCAGCGTTTCGAGTCACGGGAGTTTACATTACTTGGGAGATGACTTTCCATTAACTTTGGCCCTCGTCTGGGAGCAAGTGCTTAAACACGTTGAAGGTGATCATGATGAAGACTATCTCTTGCGGACGCTCCTAGACGACGAATCTCGTGAAGCCCTAGCTGAGGGGAAAGTACAGTTGATGAAAAAGCAAGGGTTATTAAGTGACGATGTCGGACCTTCTGGGGGACAAGCTCAGGACATAGCCAATATTAATGTCCCTACTGATCCCGCTAATGTTGAAGCCTCCAGTTCTCAGACTCCTATTGATCCCTCTTCTGGTCTCAAGGAGAAAAGTACAGTTGATGATGAACGCATTGCCATATAAGATATTATTGAGGAGCACAACGGAGATGGTGAAGGAGATGATGATGATAACATAGACAAATACAAAGTCGAGTATAGAAATCCTCAAGCTCTAGGTAAAACTAAGGTTGTCCGAACTGTATCATACTTGGATTCTTTTCTTAGTTCACTTGGAACTCTTGCATTCCATGCTCATTATACCTTCGCATTAGGCTTAATCTCATTACAACTTTTTCATGTTGTAGGCAATGCGACGATGACTGAGGCTATTACTACTGATTCGACCTTGATGACGACCTCTCCTACCCCATTTATTACTCACCTCCGGGTGACACTTCCCTACTTGGTGTTAGGACTCCAGGATCACAAGATACACAGATTGGTGCACTTGTCAACTTGGATGATGATGCTGACTATATCCCTAACAACGATTCTGAGGCTACGGAAACAGATGAAAGCCCAGAAAAAGATGATAAGAATCAGGAACAGAAGAAACTCATGCCTTTTAGTTAAAGGAAAATTCTTGTTTTTGTGCCCCTGCTTGAGAGGTCTTATATTTTTGGCCCAATGTTTATCTATTTTCTGACTAGTTAATTCAGACATTGGAGACTACCGTCTGCACTAGGCTGATGTATTCTAGCATTGGTGATTTCATTGGGTGCCTCCGGAGAGGTCTTTGGTTAAAACCAAACATTCATCGCGGCTTGAACGGATCATGTGCCAATCGAATTAATTGGGCGCCTCCGAAAAGGGATTTTGAGTCCGCTGATCGTCGAGTCTAAGACGATCAAACTCTAATCTAATCGAATGCCCCGCAGAGGTCTTTGGTTTACCCCCAATGTTTGTCATAATCGAGTTGGATTGACGATCTTATTGGGTGCCTCGAAGAGGGCTTTCCCCCCGTAAGGGTCTTTTGAAGCCTGTTAATCGTTGAGTCTTTGATCAACAGACATACGAACTAACAAAGTGCCTCCGAAAAGATCTTTATAGCCCGTTGATTGCCGATTTTGTGATCAGCAGACCCTAACAGTCTGATCGGGTGCCTTGAAGAGGTCTTTGATTAGCTTCATTATGAGAGACTTGATTATTGCGTAGTTCCATAGGGAGGACGCCAGTTCCATTATCAGATGCTCGTCGTAACAAGCTACCCTGGTAACGGGGCTAGGGTCATGGGTCTCCATTTTCAGTAGTTTCCCCTTTGGTGAAACCTGCAATGTTCTTATCTTAGATTTGACGTTGCACCATTTAACTGTCTGAATCTTGGTGGCCTTCATTTTTCTTTGCAAGGCGGTGCTTTACTCTTTTGTATTTGCTGCGAATGGTGTTTATGGCACTCATTGCTTGAGCTGTCCCTATCGGGATTTGCTGTAAAGGGTCACCAAGCCATGTTTGAATTGTTAATGGACAATCTGCTTGATGGTCTGTAATTCAAAATCAACTCTTAGCAACTTTGAATAACTAAACAAAAAGTTTACAAATGAAGGATTTAGGCATGCAAGTATACCCCTTTCATTTACATGTACACGGTTTGATTACAATACTCACAGAGTATTTACAACTTTTTACAAAAGATATGAATGAAAAATTAGGTGAAATATCGGCTGAGATGGTTAGCATGCCAAGCCCTGGGGATCTGAACTCCATCCTTCGTTTTCAATTTGAAGGTGCCATCTAATAGCTTTTGGCTTATAATGAAGGATCCTTTCTAATTGGATCCGAAAACACTAGTTCCAGTCATTACTCTTTTTAATACATGGTCCCCAATCTTGAAGATCCTCTGCTTAACTCTAGAATTGAAATGCTTGGTGATCCTTCTTTGATGAGCAACAAATCTGAGTTCTGCTTCATTTCTTCTTGTCTCGAGTTGATCTAGTGCTTCAAGTTGCAGCTTCTCATTCTCTTCTAAGTTGAAGCGAATCCTTTGATGAGTGGGAACTTCCAGCTCTACCAGGATCATGCCCTCAGATCCAAATGCTAGAGAAAATGGAGTATGCCCAGTCGTAGTTTTATGAGTGGCGCGGTAAGCCCATAGTGTAAGTGGTAGCTGTCTACCCAACCACATTTGTCTTTCTCAAGATGTTTTTTGATGGTTGACTTTATGATCTTGTTTGTGGCTTCGACCTGCCCGTTGGCCTGCGGATGGGCCACTACTGCAAAACTCTTCCAAATATTATACTTGTCGCAGAATTCCTTAAACTCATCGCTTTCAAATTATCTCCCATTGTTGGTGATTATCTTCTGTGGCACACCAAACCTGTAAATAATGTTCTTCAGGACGAAGTTGATGACTTTCTTTGAGGTGATTATGGCCAGTGGCTCTGCTTCATCTCATTTAGTGAAGTAATCAACAACGACGGTGACATATTTGAAACTAGATTTTGCTGTAGGTAATTCCCCAATTAGATCAATGTCACAGACAGCGAATGGCCATGGGCTGACCATTTGATTCAACTCAGTGGATGGTGCTCTTGGAATCTTTGCAAATCGTTGGCATTTGTCACATTTCTTAGTGTAGGTCATAGAGTCTAAGTTCACAAATGGCCAGAAAGAACCGTATCGTAGGATTTTCTTAGCTAGTGTCTGACCGCGGTGTGTCCTCCACACTCTCCCTCATGCAGAATTCTGCCAGGATTGCTCTTGATTCCTCTTTAGCGACAAAACGAAGTAATGGCACAGAGAAACAAAGTTTGTACAATCGACCATCTTGAATAAGGTACAAAGGAGATTTTCTGAGTAGTTTGTTCTCTTCTTCCGATTACCTGGGAGCACATCTCTGAGGAGATAGGCTTTGATTGGAGTCATCCACGAATCCAATTCTGTGATAGCTTCCATGATCCAATCTATATCTCGGACTTCGATGTTGGGGTTTAAGAGACCTTCAACTGGAACTATTCCTAGCAACTGTGCATCCCCCATGCTGGAGAGCTTCGCGAGTGAGTCAGCCGTTAAATTCTCTTTCTGAGTAATATGTGAAATAGTGTAGTAGTCGAAGTAATTGAGCAGCTCCCAAGCCTTGGATACATAGGTTGGCAGGTTTCCTCCTTTAGCCATGAACTCTCTCTTGACTTGACATACCACTAACTGCGAATCACTGAAAATGTGTAAGGCTTTCAACTGTAATTCTTTGGCAATTCTCAATCCAGCAATCAGGGCTTCATATTTTGCTTCGTTATTTGTTTATGGAAACTCTAATCTCAAGGCGTAACATAGCGAGCGTTCTTCAGAAGTCTCAAGCACTACCCCTGTCCTACAGCAGTATTTTTTTATAGCACCGTCAACAAATGACTTCCACCGAGTGACCACTTCGGTAGTTTATTATTTGTTATATCCCTTATCCATGAATTCAGCTACAAAGTCTGCCAAAGCCCGTCCGTTAATTTCCCTTCGCGGATGGTAAGTGATATCGTACTGACTGAGCTCGATGTTCCACTTTCGTAACCTACTAGAAGTCTCTAGATGAAACAAGACTTGCTTCAACATCCGATCTGTGAGAACCTTGATAGGGTGAAACTGAAAATATAGCCTTAGTTTTTTCGAGGCGATGAGTAGGTGGTATGCAAGCTTCTGTAACTTGGGATAGATTAACTCCACTACTGATAACCTCTTGTTGATGTAATACACCGGCTTTTGAATTTTCAACTCCTCTCTGACCATAGCAGCGCTTAGTGCATCGGTTGATACTGCCAAATACAAGAATAGATCTTCTCTATCTCTTGGCTTGGACAACATTGGTGGTGATTCCATATGTTTGATTAATTCTTCAAAAGCAGTCCGACATTCCGGAGTCCACTGGAAATCTTTCCTTCCTTTTCTTAGAGCATCAAAGAAAGGAATACACCGATCCGTTGCCTTAGAAATGAAACAGTTCAAAGTAGCAACTTTCCTATTTAGACTTTGTAGTTCTTTCTTTGTTCTAGGGGCTCGCATTTCTCTCAAAGAAGTAATCTGTGAAGGGTTGGCTTCGATACCCCGTGCATTAACCAAAAACCCAAGAAACTTTCCCGATGCGACCCCAAATGAGCACTTGAGAGGGTTGAGTTTCATGCCATATTTTCTCAGGATATTGAAAATCTTGGCCAAGTTTTACAAATGATCAACATCTCTTTTGGACTTTACCAACATGTCGTCTACGTAAACCTCCATAGTTTTACCTATTTGAGATTTGAACATGGAATTGACAAGGCATAGGTAAGTTGCCCCAGCATTCTTCAACCCATACAACATCACTTTATAACAATACAAGCTGACGTCTATAATAAAACTCGTATTTTCTTAGTTAGGCTCATGCATCAAGATCTGATTATAGCCAGAGTATGCATCCATAAAAGATAGGAGTTCATTCCCCGCTGTCGCATCAACAAGCTGGTCAATTTTGGGCAATGGAAAACTGTCTTTGGGACACATTTTATTAAGATCAGAGTACTTGATGCACACTCTCCATTTGCTGTTTGGCTTCTTGACAAGAACATGATTTGAGGCCTAGGCAGGATATGTAGACTCTCGAATAAAGTAATTTTCCATAAGTCTATCTACTTCTTCTTTGAGTGCAGCCAACCTTTTCGGGCCCTGTATCCTTCTTTTCATCTTGATTGGAGTGATGCTTTGGTCAACATTGAGTGCATGAATTTCCACCTCGAGGGATATGCCACACATGTCAGAGTAACTCCAAGCAAACACGTCAAGATTAGTTTTCAAAAAAATAATCAACTGGTCTTTATCATGGACTGGAATTTGAATAGCAACTTCAGCTGGTGTCGCTCTCTCCTCCCCTGTACTGTCTTTCCTTAGATCCATCTCCTTTCGAGCCCGAGTATGCTCACCAGTACAGGGGCCGTGCCCTAGTTGCTATAAGGTAGGATCACGAATGCAGAGGGGAACCTCAACACTCTTTGCTTTGTCTTTCTTAATAGCTTCCCTTAACATGTTGACATAGCATTCTCTAGTGATTTCCAGATCAGCTTGAACCACACCGATCCCTTTATCCATTGGAAACTTCATCGTCAGGCACCAATTGACTTGCACAATTCTGAAAGCTGCTAGAGCTGGCCTTTCCAGACAAGCATTATAGACCGATAGGTCATCTACTAGAACAAAAGGCTGTAGCAGGTTAACCTTTCTTTTTGCCTTCTCCAAGTTCCACAGGTAAATCAATAACCCCAATGGGTTGTTTTTGTTCCCCTGTGAACCCTTAGATTTTTTTTTGACAAGCTCGCACATCCTCCAAAGAAAGCTTTATTTTATTGAACGTGTCTTCGAATAGTATATTCACTGAAGCTCCATAATCAACTAGGACTCATCTCACCGTTGTCGAGTCTATTCTAGTGGTTACCTCCATAGGGTCTTGGGTCAGAGCAACTATCCCTTCTTCAATCGTTTTGTTAAACATAACATACAAAAACGAAGTTTTCTTTTGTTTAACACAAATGGTATTACTGAGAACCAGACACCTTTCATCTCTCGGTGAGTTCTTAAGTGCACGAGCATACTTCTCGATGTCTCCCAACTTCCCCCTATTGCGTGAGGACCCCCAGAAATGGTATTGATTACAAGCTTTTGAACAACTGGTGCCGGGGATTTCTCCCCTGATGCAGACGCATTCTGTTCTTGAGCAGTTTGGGGAGGATTGGAAGTTTGTTGCTTTTTCACATACTGTTGTAGATGGTTCTTCCTAATCAGCTCTTCGATCAAAATTTTAAGATGTTTACACTCATTAGTATTATGGCCAGGTTGATTGTGGAAGTGACAGAATCTTTTCGAATTTGCTTGATTATCGTTCACCTTCTGGTTCTTTTGCTTGGGGTAATCCTCGGTATCCTTTGTAGCCATAAAGATATTCTCTGGTGTTTCGGTTAATGGGGTCAATTCAGCAGCTTTGAAGAAACGGAGCTTCTTTCCATTCCGATTCTATAGCATCACTCCCCGCTTTTGGCCCTCATTCCCCTTTTGGGCATTCAGAATATTATCTTCTTTCTTTGAAGTAGCTGTATTACCTTCGGGAGCATCCGTGGCGAATGACGGATCATCTTCCACATCGATGTATTCCTCAGCCTTTGCATAGAATCTCTCTAGGGTATTAGGTTTCTTCATCTTTAACCACCTTCAAAACTTTGACTTCTTAATGATAATGCGTTTCAATGCCATTAGAACTAGCCTGGGTTCCGGATCCGCAACTTCCACTGTTGCGGCACTGAATCGAGTTAGGAAGGCTTTGACCGACTCACCCGATCTTTGCTCCATGTCATTCAGTGACATAATATCCTTGACCATTGTTGAATGTTGCCAAAACTTCTTGGAAAGAGAAGAAAATTTATCCACCAACCTTGGTAGAAGCATCGTGAACCAGAGTGAAACCACCCCTTCCAAGTACACTGGGAAGTACAGACATTTGAGTTCATCGGTGGCCCTATCACCGTCCATATGTGGATCGTATTTGTATAGGAAAAAAAATTAGGATCACTAGTCCCGTTGTAAGCTTGTACTGTTGGCGGATTGAACTTTCACGGGAATTTGGTCATCTTGATCCTTTCGTTCAGTGGGGTTTTAGATGGAGAAAACTCCCATTCTTTTACATTATTGTGTCAATCAGCACTTTCCTTCATAATTTGCCAGACCATGTCTTCAAGACGCTCCTTCTCGTCACGGTGATTCGTGGGGCGGACGTCGTCTCCCTCACTAGATGTTCGCTTACGCAAATGGTCGCGGTTAAAGATCTAGGGCCCTGGCCTTCCCTCATGGGAAAGTACCCTTCTGGCGGATCTTGTCGCTTTACGAGAAGTTGGTCTTTCCACATGGTTTCCAGCAGGGGATTTGGATTCTGCGTGATCAACTTTGTCTAGACCATCGATCTCCTAAATAGACCTGTCATGATTTGGACTGGTGGCTGAACAATGAGCACCTTCCATACAGGTGGCATTAGTGGTAACTTTTACTGTGACTGCTTGAAGAGAAAATAAAGTTTCTAACCTCTTCATCATAGCATTTGTTGAAATTTCCATCTGATGCGTCAAACCAGCGATAACTTTATCCAGCTCTTCTCTAGTTACACCAATTCCGGCTCTGGAGGATTCACTAACCTCAAAATTAGTCTGTAGAGTGGTAGGATCATTCACTGCATTTCCAGAAGTCGTAGATACAACAGTCTTGCTAGTTGGTGGCATTTTACGGTGACATTGTGTCAGACAAATTTCTGTACTTCAAGGAAAATTCGTCAATCGGCCCAGATCTTATATTTGAAGGATCTATCGTAGGAACAAACTTCAAACACTATCTCCACAAAGCACTTAAGCTTGAGAATGTGAATGTGTCCCCACGATGGGTGCCAAAAATGAGCAACAACACCCCAAGGTGTTTGATGAACATTTCACAAAAATAAGAAAAAGATATGAAGCCACAAAATATTCAAAAGCAAGTAAAATACACGAGAATTTAGAGTGGTTCGGCTTAGAAGCAGCCTACATCCACTATGATAGCATTTTTCATTATCACACTTGGATTTACAAGGTACATACAATATGCTTTTATATTCATTTTTCTCTCTCTTTAATGATATTTTTCTCTCTACTTCCTTAATTTCTCTTTGATTCACTTGGATCCACCGATGGAATGATTAAATCTTTCCAAGTATGGAGATTGCTTGATAGAAATCTTCAACCATTGAATACTTGAATGATTTTGGATGATTCCATAGAGAATTTGAAGATGAATCTTAGTTTGTAGAAGTTTAATAGGGGTTAGGATAGCTTGAAATGGTGGAGAGAATAATTGGGCAGCACTTCGTAGTGTTTGGAATTTGTTCCCCTTAATGTGGAAGTCATGGGGTACTTATGGGAGTGGATATGGAGTGGTGCAACCTGAAAATATAGTGTGCAGGAAACCGTCCCGCTAGAACGACATGACTCATGTCGATTACGACATGCTTGGCTTCGCGGCTTGAAACCATGTCGGCTACGACATGGATGATTGCGCCTTGCGGCTTTGCTTTCAAAAGAGCGCCTACTTTCCGTATGTCGCTAAACGATTTAAACCCATGCCAGTTATGACATGGTTAACCGTGACTTGCGGTTTTACGTCATCCCTAGAGGAACTTCTTGGGATCATACGGCACGACTCACACGGTGTGACTCAGCTTGGTTCCAATGACATGAACTTAGTGCAGCATGGTGGCATGACGACTTGACTCGGTTTAACCCCTACGACATGACTTGCTTGTGAGCTCAACGACTTGGTTGAAAGGCGACATGACTCAGGTTGTTTTCACACATTATGTCAAACCCATATTTCTAGAGGTTAACATCTATCATGTTCCCAGGTCCCTTTTTTTTCCTTTTACTGATGGATGTACGAATTAGGCCTTGGGCCTTGATGTCTTTGCCTAATCTTGTTTTGATAAAATTCTAACTTCCATTAATCCTTATTCCTTTGTAAATAAATTTCTTTACCTGTACAAATAACTCATATCTCATTGTATATATACATGTTACATTCTGACACTTCAAATTCTGTTACATTCATTGTTAGTCTAATTTATTTGTTAATTTAACGCTCAATAAAATAAATTTGTATATCAATTATTTCAATTGTATATGTGAAATTAAATTACGTGGTATCGTAACCAATGCCTGTACTATATAATACGTTTATTTAATTAACACATCCCCACAATTTAAATTTAAAACCTATTATTTTATGTAAATCGACTCATAATTCTGACGGGGAAAACTGGGTTGTTATAGACTTCCCCCTTAACAAAATTGCGTCCTCGTAATTTCTAATACGAAAATGATAATCAACTCGTATTCTATCCATTGACATATATAACAACCAAATTTCCCTACATGGCCTTTAAGCTCTACTCATTTTATTGTAGTGAGTTTTTACTGAAAAGGTTCTATGGCCTATTGTTTCTACGTGCAATAAAATTTTTGAATGAAAATTTCTCTAACTTCTGAAATTTTTGAAAACTTTCGGCAGAGTCTCTTTTGTACTAAGGACATTTTGGAAGAATCGAATACAAAATAATTGCAAATATACTTCTCCGTAGGAGGCACCCAAAACATGGGAGACAAACCAATAACACAACATATTAGTATTTTACAATATTTAATGCGAAAACATACATTTGGTTTAGCGTTTATAAGTAATTTATTTGGGTTTAAAGCGAGCCATCAACACCATCGAGTCCACTCATGTTTCTTGATCACCTATACTTTCTCAAATGTAAGCAATAGTTTCACATGAATAAATATAAGATGGATGTAATTACCATATTTCTTAACAACTTGAAGTTCAAATTTTAACATTACTTAGACAAAGTCTTAAATTATCAAAATACAATCCTGCCTATAATATAAAACAATATTGCACAACATGTTAACTTTCAAATCTCCTTGGGTCACAACACAATATGCTCCACATAGACTTTGGGTAATCTCAAAATCACATAACGAAAAGGTTGCATAGGTGCAGGTCAACCTTGAAAAACAGTTTTTTAGTGTAGTAAACAGCGAAATTTCCTAATATACTTGAAATAAAAGTTGTAGATTAAGATCTATGCTTTCCGAAATGTCTGAAATTTTTGGAATCAGACAAGCCATTTAGAAGTTATGCTTATTTTAGTGGACGTACACAGCCCAGATATTGACATATTATGCGCGCAGGTCTGTGAATTAAAAGGCAGTATTTGAACTAGAAAACGTCAAAATTTTGAAAAACACTTCAAGAGAAAGTTATAACTTATGTTTTAAGCTTTCCGGAACGTACAAGATCGTCTAAATCGGATGGGCCGTTCAAAAGATACGATCAAATTAGTTCAGCTCAGCTTTTGTATTTTCTGTGTCGAGACAACAATTCAAATTCGTATTTATAGCCTAACGAAGGTTGGAATATCACAAAGTGCTTAAAATAAAAGTTTTAGATTAAATTCTTAGCTTTCCGTAATGTCCAAAATCGGACAACCGGTTTAAAAGTTACTATTAAAACAATTCAGCCCATGCAAAAGTACACAACAGAGATCTAACCTCAAAAGTCAAAACAGTTCAAGTTTGATTACGGGCTCAAGACAGTCAACACAAACATTCATGTGCACAAATGGAAGTTTCAAGTTTCCGATCAGGTCAACAAAACTACCAATGCAGCAAGGCAACACAGGTCAGACACAAACAAAAGCACAACACGGTGCAAATCAAAATTTCAAAACATGCTACAAGGCCAGTGTCACTATTAGGCACTCATGAATAGTCAAGCACACAATAAAATGCACATAGGATATATCACCACAACAACAGAAAACAAATAGTTCAGAGATGAAAGGAAGAAAAGCATTTCAAATTTTTAGGCAATTGAAAACCGATGACCAGAATTGCTAGCAAATTTAGACATGAACAGGAAGCAACAAAAATAAAAGATAAGGCTTATGTAAACCAGACCAAAGTGATCAGCTCACACTAAAGTCAAGATGCACACAATTACAGCATGAAGCTGCTGGGTATCAACTCATTAAGCTGGTGCGATGAGCACTTAAGAACAGGTATGTGGATCATGCACAATAAGTAGTAGGCATGGATACATAATAGTAATAGTTGTTCTCACATATACGAACACATAATCATACATGTGCATACATGAAAGCTCAGGCATATACATAATAGTAATGGTTGTTCTCACATATACATATCAGGCATATACATAATAGTAATAGTTGTTCTCACATATACATATCAGGCATATACATAATAGTAATAGTTGTTCTCAAATACCACGCATGAATTCTCATAAGAACAGCAACAACAACGTTGCCAGTGAGGATAGGAACCCGCATCATAAAATACACAAGAAGAAAGGAACCAGGGTACAAACACAGTTTGCATTCAAGCATCCGCATCACAATTTATCAGAAAGTATGGCATGGATGAGAAAATGAATAGGCGTCAGCAGAAAACATACATGTACATTGAAAGTTCCAAAGCCGAAGTCAACACAAATTTTAAAATATCAGTAGAGGAACAAGTCAGAGAACAAAATTCACATACAAGGAAATCAACCACTGAGATTCAATGGTGAAATATTTAAACCAAAATTCAAAACAAGTACATAAAAATGACATTTGGTTTAAAATATATTTTGAGTTTTGAGTTTTCAATATTTAATAGCAAAACATTGAAAAAGGTAAGGAAGGATGGGGGAGTGAAAGGGTGATAAAGGAGGGCCACGTAAAAGAGAGGGGGATGGCGGAATGATATAATATCTCTCTTTCTTGTGTTAATCCCCAAAATAAGAAAACAAATAAAAGTTGTTTTCTATTTTATGCGTTAACTTTGTTTTCTAAAACGACCGTTTTTAACGTTATACATGCATCATTCGCATTTTACTATGAACGAAAACTAAAAACTAAAAAGCGGAAACCAAACGCCCCCTAAAAAATCAATCCGTATAAACACAGAATCATCATTGGAAACTAGGTAGTCGAGATAAAAGCAGAAAAGAAAACTTAAATAAAAGAACTCACATCAAATTCCAATTAAAGATAACCACTGAAATGATGGGGGAAAAGTGAATTGATATATTATTATACAATAGAAAGTAATAAATAAGACTCCAAATGATCAACCCAATACACATTGTATACAACTACTATCATATAATCATAAACAAAATTTGTTATCCAAACAGGGGAACAAGGACTATAAGTCTCTACTAAGGTCCAAACTTGTGTCTCATATACATGTATAGTGATTTGTTCTAAACCTACTTTGGTACCAAATATGTAATGTCCCACACCGAGATCCACATTAACAAAGAGAATTACATAGTAATTTTGTCTGTTAATGAAGAGAATATGGCTGGTTAAGGATGACCAACCATAACCTTGTCTTAACATTCTATTGAATATGTTGACAAGTTCTCTCCCTCTTTTTTTTTTTTAACTCGGATATATCGACAAACTCAATAAATCATTAATGCAAGGCTATAGATGGCTATGCATATAACCATATGACTATCTCATCATAGAACAGTAACATATACATATGTACAGACTTACATATACAATGACACATCTTAATATAATACAATTATTACAAGAAAGTGATATATATGATAACTCATATATTTATGGGAGCTAAAAAAACATATAACTCAACTTTATCTCAACGAAGGCTAACGATCCCATGCAAAGGACTCGATCCCAAACGAAAGCATCATGAAGCAGCTAATTCTATGAGAGAGAGACTAATAACTAAAACAAACTCGGTCTGACCCGAGTGAAAGCACACGGATTAGGCTAGCTAAATTCATCAATAAAACTGAGCACTCGATAAGGTTAAGCAAATGAAAGATATGATATCCTTTTTCTCAAAGGATACCTTGTCATAACAGGGTTACTTCCTTCTAATAAAGAATGATATCTCAACTTTGGAAGTACAAGTGATAATTAAAACAGGGCTACACTCAAGTGGGAAAACTACACCTATGGAAATAAAACATCAACAAGCTAAGTCTCAAAGGAAAGGCTTAATTAACATAGCTTCCGCCTTATATCATGGACAATGTGAATTAAATGTCAATAATGACTTCAAAGGGAAGTAACATCTCCCTAAAAGAGGGATTAACATAACTATACATCAAAGTATACACCCTTCATATAAAGGATGAACACATATAGATATGCCTTATCTCATTGGTATATGCTAAAATCTCAAAATATCATTCAACATATCTATAAAATCTTCTTAATTATTTATACCTCTTTCCATCGGTATGAATATAGAAACATCTTAAAATTATCACTAAACTCATCATAAACGAATCTCATAATAATTTATACCTCTTTCATCGGTATATACACACACACACACACACACATGTTGTATCCAACATTAAAACTCATTTTTAAAAGAATTATCATAATTTATACCTCATCACATCGGTATAAGTATAAATATATCTCAAATCGGTCATTTAAATTCAACATAAAAGAATTTCCACAAATTATAACTCATCTCATCAATATAATTATAAATATATCTCAAATTCATAATTAAAATTCATCATAAAAAAAATCTCCATAAATTATACCTCATCTCATCGATATAATTATAAATATATCTCAAATCCATCTTAATAAAACCCAGAAGGAGTTCAAAACATCATATTAGAAACCACCTTTAAACATGCATATAAATAAGTCTTTTTCTTACATAAGGCAAGAATAAAGTATTATCATTGAAATGGTGAAATCGAAACATCAAGAAACTTCAAGAAATACAGCACATGCTTACATCTTGACTAGTACTAAATTTTGGTACCATGCATCGTGATGACTTGGGGTCGCATAATATTGTGATCATCGTGATTGACTATAGTCGAAAACATCGTGATGACACCCAGTCACAAAAACCCGAGTAATAACATCATGATGATTGGAGTCGAATAATAACTTCTTGAACATCGTGATGACTCCAATCGAGTACTCGGTCTATAGTACTAGTAACATCTTGAATGTGTATTAAACTCTCGGTTAGGAATATAATAAGTGTTAATGTATGTCCTATACCATACGTTTTCACTTATTGGTTTACTAACCATTACTCAATTCCACATTAGACAACATCATGAAACATCATCAGATATACACTGCCTCATTTCATCTGTAATTATTTAATATGTCTTGATTGGTTCATCATCGAATATACTCTATAAATGTAGTTCTAGAACCAATAACCTTTGCCATAATTTGGCTCATCAAAACCATCACAAAACCTCACATCTAGTAAAGTTTCGATCGTATAAATCTGATATTAAGCGATAAAGCAAAAACACATGTCCCATACTATGTATTTTTACTAAATTGTTTAATTTTCATTCTTATGCGTCGAAATTCATAAGAATAAACTAATATGTATTTAAACTAATTTTATTGAGAAAACAAGATTTTTAAACTATTTAAAGAAATTTATATATAAGCTTTATAAAGAAAAACCCCTAAGAAATTAACCGAACACAAAAAATTCTGTAAATTGCATAACTTGAAATAGGTTACAATTTAAAAATAAAATGGGCAGCGTCGACTAAACATTTTTACATCCAACAAAATTCAAATCCATTCTACGAATGACAAAATCACATCAAACAAGTTTAAATTCACAAAATTTAACCATTCCTCCAATATTATGAATTTTAGTCCTATATTATCGTCAAACAAGCCAACAATACAACCAAACGATTGTCTCAATCATATATCCAGATCAATCATAAGTGACAAATTAAATCTAATAATCCAACCATCCAAGTAATTCAACCCAATTTAGATAATGATATGCAAATATATCTAAATATATAAGAAAAAGGTGTAGCATGAGTGAGAGGAAACTCACCGAACTTGAGATCAAATCGCATTGCTTTTACTATCCCCAATGGTGCTCGTCCTATCTTACTTCTACAGCATTTCATCGCTACCCATTGACGGATGGATGCCTCAACACCAGCCATCTTCAACCATGTAATCACATCTCTTCCAAACCACAGCTTTCTAAATTGCGATGTCATTGCCTTGTTCGCTGCAAGCCCTCTCTCAATGCTCCAAACCACAAAAACCTATGTTGCCTCCCACTGCCTCACATCCCAAGCCACCATGACTTGAAGTCGCCTCCCCAATTGATGTTGCTGAGCGATGGAAGCTAGTGCAGCATAAATCACATCCTAATACTTTAAAGAGAAAGAAGGACCCAGAAAAAGCCACCCCATCCGCTGCCGTGGTCTATTTGGAAATGTATAAACGATAACCGGGGAGAACGTACAAGACTAACACGGATGAACTAAAGGTCAAATAAGTAAGTACATTAGATATTGAAATAGCAATTTAATAGTTAGTTTGAAAGATGACCACATTGCAGCTGAAGCTTCCATATTTTAATTTATATGTTTTAAAGGTAACCACTTCTGTTAATAAAATTTATCGAGTAACTTATATAAAGTATTTGACCCAAGATCGATTATGAATCAATACTTGTGTCGGTATAATTGGCACATTGTACATTTGTTGGAGCTGCTTATTATATCGAACACATAGTTAGTTTGAAAGAAAACCAGTCATGTTAATAAATTCATTCCTGCCAGCTGCCTATTTATATGCTTGCCTGGTTTTCATTTTGTAGGCGAAAATTCAAGCAATGGTGGATGCAGGAAACATTGCTGAGTCAGATGCACTTATCTCCGATGGAAAGAGACACACACGGAACTGGATCGTAGGAAGGCGAGGTGAAATGGCTGAAAAGTCTCCAATAACTCTTGGTTCTTCAAACAGTTATGTGCAAGAGCTGACCAAAAAAATAAGGCAAGATTTTGAGGTGGATTTGGAAGAAAAGGTGAACAGAAAAGTGAAAGAGAACATGTCATGGGTGTTAAAAAAGCTAGGTGAAGCCAATCAAGATCTTAATTTAGATGTCGGAGACTTTTGTGTCACCACAACAAGTGATGAAGATGACATTGGTACTCCTGCAACCCCAACAACTGAATGAAGTATTTGGATGGTATGTGTTAGCACTTGTGATATATTCAAATTGTGCTTCTAAATTATGGCACTTGTGGTACGTGTTCGTAATGGCACTTGTGGTATGTGTTCGTGATGGCACTTGTGGTATGTGTTCGTGATGACACTTGTGGTATGTGCTGGTGATGACACTTGTGAGTTGGTATGTATAATTGGTTGGTCTGGTTGTGGTGATGAATGATTTAGAAGGATTTATTATATAAATATTTTGGTATATCTATATGAATGTGGTACAATGTTTTGGATTGTATATATGTACTGCAGAATTTGTAATTATAGGGTTGCGTTACAGTTGCAGTTGATTTTTTTTACTATCATAGTTGATTTTTTCTGGTGTAGCATTATAGTGTTGTGGTGTTGCATTAGAATGTATTGTGGTGTTGCATTACAGTGTTGTGGTGTTGCATTAGATGGTGTTGTGATGTTGTATTAAGTGCAATATTATTAATTCCACTATGGCATGGCACGTGGGGCCCATCGTTTACGTGGTGCCATGTGGATAGCTGACGTGGCATGTGATACATGGGCAGCTGACATGGAGAGCTAACGTGGAAAGTTCATGTAGGCCCCGCTACCATGACCTGGAAGTTAGGCTTTGGCTTCTGCTTAAGGCAACGATGTATGTTGTTGCATATACTATTGCAATAGGGTTATAATACAACACTTTCTTTCCATGGCAGTAGATGGGAAAAAGCATTGCCTTAGAGGGCTAGGGCCACAGCCGCAGATGCCATGCCCCTCTGTTGTTGCCTATTTGAAAAAATGGCCTACGACAATGCTTTTTGATCATCGGCTACATAAAACTAGTGTCGAATATGCCCACTTTTGTAGTAGTGTCAACACCAGCTGTCTTCAACCATGGAATCATACCTCTTCCAAATCGCAGCCTTCTAAACTGCGATGTCATTGCCTTGTTCGCTGAAAGCCCTCTCTCAATGCCCAAAACCACAGAACCTAAGTCGCCTCCCACTACCTCACATCCTAAGCCACCATGACTTGGAGTTGCCTCCCCAATTGATGTTGCTGTGCGATGGAAGCTAGTGCGCCATAAATCACATTGCACCTCCGTTCATCTGCGTGCGCCACAACCTCCATGCATGTGATTCCAGGAACGATTCTACTAATTCAATTTTTTTTCCTTTGTTACTATAAATCGCGGTTTTCAAAAGATATGGTGTAACACCCCGCATTTTTAATATAATTAAAAATGTACAGAAATGTGTATATATATATATATATACACACACACGGATAGGTAAATAATGGTGATGTATAATGAAAATTAATTAATATATGAAAGAAAGAAAGGATTGGTTGCATGTGATGTAAATATGTTGCATGCACTGATTTGCAAACATAATGCATTAACATTAAAAGAAAAATAAAAGAAAAAGATTCATGCAATGGTTTAATTTAAGTATTGTAACTAACATGAAAAAGAGAAGGAAGGAGAGAACAATAATTATCATTGTTCTAAGACTTATTAACATGAAAAAGAGAAGGAAGGAAGGAGAGGTCGGGTGTTCGAACCCCGACGGCGGCATAATTTTTATCCCTATTTTAGAGAGGGCCAACTGAGCATGCAAATATATGTACATATACAAATTCAAAATTTGAAAGGATAAGAACGTACATATAAGGAAATAAAGAAAATATATGTATATATATGAGAATATATATATATATATATATATATATGCAGAAATATATGTATACGAAAGATAAAATTTAAGATAAGATAGTAAATGAAATATGGCGAGAATTAAATAACGGTGCAACATCGTTTGAATTTTGAAAATAAAATGAAAGTTGTGCGTATATATATACGCGTCAAATGGTCGTTAGAGGAATTGTATACATATAAGAATATTTCATATGAATAAAACAGTTAAATAAATTCAAGAAATTCAAAAGTTCGAAAATCAAATTTCTACGCCAAAACAACTTGTGGGACCCAATGTTGACTCAGCACTGCGTGTACGATAAGATTTGGCTAGATTCATCTGCGAACCTGGACAATTTTCTTAACTTGATTCAATGCTGTCTCAGTGCTGCGCGTACGATAAGGTCTTGAGCACCTATATAAACACCGTAGGCTCATTGTAAATCTCCACAACAATTCATGGCGAAGCCATGGCTCTCTTCTCTCTCATTATCTTCTTCTTCTCCAAAAAGATCTTGGATCTATTCTTCCCTCTTTTCTCTACAACATCTATTCTTAAAAATTAAAAGAATGAGATCTAGAACAACGAATGAAATGGAAAAGAGATTCAAATCTAAAGAGAAGATAATGGATTCAGATTCACAAATTTATGCCGCAAAGAGAAATCGAAGATGATTCAAAACAGCAACTCGAGCTAAGCAAAAGAGGGAAAACAATTCAAGAGTTATCTAGTCCTTATTTTGAAGACAACTAGCAAAGTGAGTGGAATTACGATAAAATTTTGTATAATATATATTATTATCGTTCACCATTTCCCCAGTTATGAATTCAATGCAAGAATTATGTGATAGTAATTGTTCTTTTATTCTCCTGCCTTTTTCATTGTGGATCTAGGATATCTCGAACCTAGACGAAAATATTATTATACATACGAACGGTTGAAATAGGGAAATTTTGGGGCATATTTCATTTTATGCAATCGAGAAACATAACCTAAAATTTGGGAATTTGTGGCACAGCAATTATTATTGCGAATATTGGGAATTGTGGCATAGCAATTATTATTGCAAATATTGGGACTGTGGCATAACAGTTATTGTTGCAATTGTAAAATCATGGTGATAGAGCTTGAAGTTGGTAAATTTTGGGATGCAATCCATAGTGAATCTTTTATATGATTTGGGAATGTGAATAGCGCATAATCATATACTCTAATTTATGATGTTAACATGAAATTATGTAAATTTAATTGGAATTATTTATTCCAAGTCTAATATTATGTGATTGGGGGTTTAAACTATAAGTTGAATTGAAGTAATTGGCGTAACCTATTAATGAGATTATAGGCATAAGCATAAATTGAGATAATTTACATTAGAAATTGACATGTTTAGGTGAGTAACATTCCATTTGTGAATTTGGCTAAAATAAGATAATTTGGGTAATATGAAATTGGGCCGACTATTATAAAATTGACGTAGTTAACGACAAGCTAGAGATAGGCATGAAAATGAAATGTAATTAAGTTGAATTAGGAACAAGGCATAAATATGATTTGTAAATAAAGCTAATTAGTAGGTAATTAGTGACAAGTTGGAATAGGAAAAATAATAAACATGACTATATGTTGAATTTGGAACACATAACATGAAAATTGGGGTTTGGTTGAAATACGATGTTAATAAACCTTTGACACGAGGTTAGGCGCAATTGTGGTGTAAGACTGCCCGGAACCGCCCGGCGAATCCAGCTGCCACAATTGGACGTCTAATGTGAGAGGTCAAAGGCGGGAATTGTAGGCGTAACGGTTAGTGACACGAGGTTAGACCCGCTTTGTGGTGTAAGACTGCCCGGAACCGCCCGGCAAATCCAGCAGCCACAAAGTGTTCGGTCTAATGTGGGAGGTCATGCACCGTTCGTCATAATGAATAAATTAAGAAATACTAACCATAATAAGACATGTGGGTGACATGGGCATGGTTAGAAGATTAAGGGGATGGTATAAATGACATGTAAAACATGACTAATGTAGACTTAACCATAGTAAGACATGTGTAAGGCATGGAAACAACAATAAAGGGTTAAGTGGGACATGGGCGACATGTAAGACCTAAATAAATAAATGCTTAACCAAATGGGACCCGTAATGGTATTACAAATTAATTGAATTGGGTAAAGTTTAGGTAACGGGTTAAATAAATAGAAAGGGTTAAGTAAATCTAAATTAATGACAAAAGTGGGGGAATGGTAAATAACCTATTATCAATGAATTTGAATAAGAAAAGGAAGGATAATAGGTTAGACTTGTCCTAGGGACAAGTGGAAAGTATAACTTATAGGATAAGATAAGTTATAAGAAACGATAAAGGAAAATAAGATAACTTATATGTAAGGATATACTTAATTATAAATTAAGTAGTTTGGGAAGGAGAAGCGTGAAATATATGAGGATATAAGTTATACGAATGGAAAAGAAGTAAATTAGAATCATATATGTTGGTTGGGTTGAGCAATTCTCTGGGTGCTAGTCTGATGTTGATTTCGGTCTTCGGGGCTGGTGTTTAGGGGGTTATTCTCCTAATCAGCATATATGTGGGATAAGGCATACTTAAACTATGAATTAAGTATAACATGTTGTTGTAACCCAAAAAGGGAATAATTCATGAAATTGAAAAATAACATGATGTGGGCTTATTAATGGACTTAAATGGGTTAAGTATAAATTGAATTAATAAGCAAGGGTAACTTGGTAAATACGAAAAAGGAAGCTAATGTGAATAACCAAGTTAAATGAGAAAGTTGACGAGGTGGCACAAGCGCGAAATGAATGGTTAGACTTAGGGTCTAATGACATATAAAACTAGGACGCTTGAAGCAGTCCGTACGTTGTAGGATGAATAACTCAACGAGGTAGATCATCACGGTGTCGTAAGGCACGAGGAGAACGCAAGCTCATCATTTTGGCGGATCCAACGGACTGGAAGGGGAGGCAGGCGGCTTCCTGATACGTTAAAGGTGCTCCTGGTAGTCCTCTGTGGTGGTTTAGCTTCGGGCTCGGATTACAGAGGTTGGGTCTGCGCGGAACTACCAGGTGGGTGGGCCTTGACTGCACAAGTAGAGGGCAGTCAGAATGCTGTACGCGGTGGCATTAAGGGTGGTTCGGCGGTTGCCTCAGGCGGAGGTGTAGGGTCAAGACCAAATGATAGCAAGATCGTCGAACGCCTGTCACCAGCAGCCTAAGAAATGCAAAAAGACAAGAGCTAACCCCTAGAGATCGTTAACCTTTGCTATCAAGGGATGGGTGCGGGGAGACCCCACATGGTTGTTTAGATTGTTTGCTTGTTAGGGGTGGTCGCTTAGCTCGTGTGGTCTTTACTAGTTGAGGGAGGGGCCGAGGTGGGGCCATAGCCACCATAGAAAATCCAGACCCGAGGGATATCTGTACATTGGACACTCTTAGAGGCAGGCCAGTAACAGATATAGAAAAGCTCCCGACCGAGTTCCGTGTTTCCGGTATAGCCCTGCCACGGAACTCGGATGCACAAGTAGAGGTTATGTGCAGTAGAAACATCAAGTACGATTGATGATACGTACGTGAGAAAGTCTAGGTACAACCATGTCTGCTCTGTGGTATATCGTAGACTAGAGGGCATTATTCGATGATGAAACCAAATTCGATCGAATAGTTCGAAGATGGCAGTCAGTACACTTACGTCAGCGGTTCTATGTGGATGTAGCATTGTTATATGTATAAAGAAATATGTACGTTACTATGGCATATAATGAGGGACTGCGCGTTTTACCGTGGTGTTACGGAGGAGGCCGTGCGAATAGGGTATCACGGGGTGTACCTCGGTTTGGGGGTAGCTACATATACATTATATTAGGTTACTCTACTAGGGAGTAGGTGGGTGCGACGTGTGTGTAAACTTTGAGTAACACGTATAACCTAATAAGCAAGAAAATGTAACTGAACGGTATATGTAGGATTATACAGAAGTTTATTTTAAGTCCACTCACACAGAACTTATGTTCTGACCCCCTCCTCATTACATACTTCCAGGTTAGGTTCATGACAGAGATGGTATAGCTTTGGATACTGGTTAGACAGTATGATATATAAGGTAAAGCTATTTTTGAATATATTATATTTTAATTCCTTCCGTTGTGAGATGCTTTACGAGTTCTGACTTGTTTCTTTATCTCTGTCTTTTTCTGCAGGATACCAGAGCACCCAACTCGGGTTTTGATTGATCGAATTTTAAAAATTTGGTCTGTCGGGTTGTTTAGATTGTTTGCTTGTTAGGGGTGGTCGCTTAGCTCGTGTGGTCTTTACTAGTTGAGAGAGGGGCCGAGGTGGGGCCATAGCCATCATAGAAAATCCAGACCCGAGGGATATCTGTACAGTGGACACTCTTAGAGGCAGGCCAGTAACAGATATAGAAAAGCTCCCGACCGAGTTCCGTGTTTCCGGTATAGCCCTGCCACGGAACTCGGATGCACAAGTAGAGGTTATGTGCAGTAGAAACATCAAGTACGATTGATGATACGTACGTGAGAAAGTCTAGGTACAACCATGTCTGCTCTGTGGTATATCGTAGACTAGAGGGCATTATTCGATGATGAAACCAAATTCGATCGAATAGTTCGAAGATGGCAGTCAGTACACTTACATCAGCGGTTCTATGTGGATGTAGCATTGTTATATGTATAAAGAAATATGTACGTTACTATGGCATATAATGAGGGACTGCGCGTTTTACCGTGGTGTTACGGAGGAGGCCGTGCGAATAGGGTATCACGGGGTGTACCTCGGTTTGGGGGTAGCTACATATACATTATATTAGGTTACTCTACTAGGGAGTAGGTGGGTGCGACGTGTGTGTAAACTTTGAGTAACACGTATAACCTAATAAGCAAGAAAATGTAACTGAACGGTATATGTAGGATTATACAGAAGTTTATTTTAAGTCCACTCACACAGAACTTATGTTCTGACCCCCTCCTCATTACATACTTCCAGGTTAGGTTCATGACAGAGATGGTATAGCTTTGGATACTGGTTAGACAGTATGATATATAAGGTAAAGCTATTTTTGAATATATTATATTTTAATTCCTTCCGTTGTGAGATGCTTTACGAGTTCTGACTTGTTTCTTTATCTCTGTCTTTTTCTGCAGGATACCAGAGCACCCAACTCGGGTTTTGATTGATCGAATTTTAAAAATTTGGTCTGTCGGAATCCGGGTTGTTACATCTGGTATCAGAGCTTCGGTTTAGTGATCTTAGGGCAATAATGAGTGAACGTATTTGTATTTTCTAAAATATAAATATATTATATATATATAAACCTAAATCCATAAAGTAGCCCACTAGGCATAAAAAGGGTTGGGATATCTAGTTTGTACACTCAAGGAATGAACATAGGAATTTGGAAACCATTAGGTGGTTGAGAAAGTGTACAATATGACTTGGCGTTGGAAAAAGAAAATATCCCATAGGATGGAAACAGAAATGTTAGTATTTCAGAGTAGTGGGTTTAGAAGTGTAACCTTATAAATTAGGAGAAGGTTAAAATGCGGAAAATGGATTAGGAATATATATATAGTTGAGAGAATTGGTTTGGAAAGTGCTTAGGAAAGCCTAGTTGAGTTAAGAGACCCGCTTTTAGTCTAACCCAATAATAAACTTTTAAGAACTTGAATTTGTAAAAGAGTTTGGTGTTTGAAAAATGCATATTGGGTTTTAAAATAAAGTAGGGTATATTGTGAAAAACCATGATTTCTTGTTTTTAAAGAATTCTCTCATGAAAAGGTGCATATTATGGAGCATATATATATAGCTCACTAGTTCTCATATATGAAAATCTTGAAAGGAAAATGTTGCATTTTGAAAAAGGAATTTTTGAAATCTCTATTCTATTAAATTTTGATTATCGTTTTAAAAGTTTTGTTGGGTAAACAAAATAAGTGGTAATAAGAATAGAGTAGATGTTTGCACCATAGTAGCCAAGATTAACATTGTAAGTAGGAATAATGTAACCCATTAGTTGTCCTTGTCTACTCCAGTTTCATGATTTGAAGAAAATGTTTTGCATTTTATTTTGTGACATGTTTTTTTTTGTTTTGGCAAAAGCAAGTTTTTGAGAAAAGAATAAAAGTTTTACCACTTTTAGTTTATGGAAGAAGAATGTAAAAAAAAAAAGGCCAAACCATGTTTTAAAAATGGAGTAGTTAAGGATTAAGGCCTAGAAAGAACGAGATGAAGTTAAAACAATTAGAACCAACTGGGGATTGGTTGAGTTAAGTAATTCTCTAAGTGTCAGTCTGATGTTGATTTCGGTCTTCAGGGTTGATACTTAGGGAGTTACTTTCTTGCCAATTTTCAGTCAGGGATTAGAAAATATGGAACTAATGGAAAATTTCCCGTAGAATGCATAAGCCGTATGAGTCTAGGATTGTTTCTTGAAAGAGAAGTATAGGCTAGTAATACACAGCATGTGCTAGTAGTGACTACTAGGTAGTGAAGGGCAAATAAGCATATAGATCCTGTTGAGTGGACTCGTGACATAGTCCTAAGATGCATGGCCCATAGTTGTAGCTGTGTAGGATGCTGTTTGAGTTGAAAACAGAAAAAGCTTATATGAAATAAACTTAAGTAATTGGATTAAGTCAAATAAGCTAAGAAAGAGAATAGCCTAACTAACAAGAAACAATAAATTCAGTAAAGCAACAAACGTGACGGGAAAAGAAAATGAAAATCTTAAGAAAAAGATAAATAAGTATGAAATTACTCCAAGATAAGATGAAATAGAAAAGAAGGCTTTCTAATGTAGTTGTGCTTGGACAGGAAAATAGGAAATCTTTATAGAATAGTTATGTAAAAACCCAAGTAGAATTAGAAAAGAAAAACGGAGGATATGAGTTTTTCCGTTTTCGTAACATAAGAAATCAAATTTGGAAAATTAGATTTTTCTAAATTTCGAATTTAATGATGGTTGGTAGGGTTTTGGATGCGACAATTGGATGAACTATGCTCTTATTTTGTAAGAGTATGGGAAAATTTGGGTGAAAAATGTTTTGATTTTTCAAAAATGTTGCATTCATATAGAACTGCAAGTATATTTAGGATGTGAGCATCATGTTTTAAAAAGAGTTTTTAAAATTTGCATGCACATAGGTGGATCCAAATTAGGCATACATACTTTACTATGATGTATCTCACTTTGCACATGTGCACAATGTTTGCAACAATTGGATGCACACTTGATGGATGGATATTGCGAGGGATTATCTATTTTATTCTTATCGAATTTCGGGGATGAAATTCTTTAAGGGTGGGAGAATGTAACACCCCGCATTTTTAATATAATTAAAAATGTACAGAAATGTGTGTGTGTGTGTATATATATATATATATATATATATATATATATATATATATATATACACGGATAGGTAAATAATGGTGATGTATAATGAAAATTAATTAATATATGAAAGAAAGAAAGGATTGGTTGCATGCGATGTAAATATGTTGCATGCACTGATTTGCAAACATAATGCATTAACATTAAAAGAAAAATAAAAGAAAAAGATTCATGCAATGGTTTAATTTAAGTATTGTAACTAACATGAAAAAGAGAAGTAAGGAGAGAACAATAATTATCATTGTTCTAAGACTTATTAACAAAATACTTTGTAGCTCAGTTGGTTAAGGCATTGGATTTGTAACATAGAGGTCGGGGGTTCGAACCCCGGCGGCGGCATAATTTTTATCCCTATTTTAGAGAGGGCCAACTGAGCATGCAAATATATGTACATATACAAATTCAAAATTTGAAAGGATAAGAACGTACATATAAGAAAATAAAGAAAATATATGTATATATATATATGAGAATATATATATATATATGCAGAAATATATGTATACGAAAGATAAAATTTAAGATAAGATAGTATATGAAATATGGCGAGAATTAAATAACGGTGCAACATCGTTTGAATTTTGAAAATAAAATGAAAGTTGTGCGTATATATATACGCGTCAAATGGTCGTTAGAGGAATTGTATACATATAAGAATATTTCATATGAATAAAACAGTTAAATAAATTCAAGAAATTCAAAAGTTCGAAAATCAAATTTCTACGCCAAAACAACTTGTGTGACCCAATGTTGACTCAGCACTGCGTGTACGTTAAGATTTGGCTAGATTCATCTGCGAACCTGGACAATTTTCTTAACTGGGTTCAATGCTGACTCAGTGCTGCGCGTACGATAAGGTCTTGAGCACCTATATAAACACCCTAGGCTCATTGTAAATCTCCACAATAATTCATGGCGAAGCCATGGCTCTCTTCTCTCTCATTATCTTCTTCTTCTCCAAAAAGATTTTGGATCTATTCTTCCCTCTTTTCTCTACAACATCTATTCTTAAAAATTAAAAGAATGAGATCTAGAACAACGAATGAAATGGAAAAGAGATTCAAATCTAAAGAGAAGATAATGGATTCAGATTCACAAATTTATGCCGCAAAGAGAAATCAAAGATGATTCAAAACAGTAATTCGAGCTAAGCAAAAGAGGGAAAACAATTCAAGAGTTATCTAGTCCTTATTTTGAAGACGACTAGCAAAGTTAGTGGAATTACGATAAAATTTTGTATAATATATATTATTATCGTTGACCATTTCCCCAGTTATGAATTCAATGCAAGAATTATGTGATAGTAATTGTTCTTTTATTCTCCTACCTTTTTCATTGTGGATCTAGGATATCTCGAACCTAGACGAAAATATTATTATACATACGAACGGTTGAAATAGGGAAATTTTGGGGCATATTTCATTTTATACAATCGAGAAACATAACCTACAATTTGGGAATTTGTGGCATAGCAATTATAATTGCGAATATTGGGAATTGTGGCATAGCAATTATTATTGCAAATATTGGGACTGTGGCATAACAGTTATTGTTGCAATTGTAAAATCATGGTGATAGAGCTTGAAGTTGGTAAATTTTGGGATGCAATCTATAGTGAATCTTTTATATGATTTGGGAATGTGAATAGCGCATAATCATATACTCTAATTTATGATGTTAACATGAAATTATGTAAATTTAATTGGAATTATTTATTCCAAGTCTAATATTATGTGATTGGGGGTTTAAACTATAAGTTGAATTGAAGTAATAGGCGTAACCTATTAATGAGATTATAGGCATAAGCATAAATTGAGATAATATACATTAGAAATTGACATGTTTAGGTGAGTAACATTCCATTTGTGAATTTGGCAAAAATAAGATAATTTGGGTAATAAGAAATTGGGCCGACTATTATGAAATTGACGTAGTTAATGACAAGCTAGAGATAGGCATGAAAATGAAATGTAATTAAGTTGAATTAGGAACAAGGCATAAATATGATTTGTAAATAAAGCTAATTAGTAGGTAATTAGTGACAAGTTGGAATAGGAAAAATTATAAACATGACTATATGTTAAATTTGGAACACATAACATGAAAATTGGGGTTTGGGTGAAATACGATGTTAATAAACCTTTGACACGAGGTTAGGCGCAATTGTGGTGTAAGACTGTCTGGAACCGCCCGGCGAATCCAGCTGCCACAATTGGACGTCTAATGTGAGAGGTCAAAGACGGGAATTGTAGGCGTAACGGTTAGTGACACGAGGTTAGACCCGCTTTGTGGTGTAAGACTGCCTGGAACCGCCCGACAAATCCAGCAGCCACAAAGTGTTCGGTCTAATGTGGGAGGTCATGCACCGTTCGTCATAATGAATAAATTAAGAAATACTAACCATAATAAGACATGTGGGTGACATGGGCATGGTTAGAAGATTAAGGGGATGGTATAAATGACATGTAAAACATGACTAATGTAGACTTAACCATAGTAAGACATGTGTAAGGCATGGAAACAATAATAAAGGGTTAAGTGGGACATGGGCGACATGTAAGACCTAAATAAATAAATGCTTAAACAAATGGGACCCGTAATGGTATTACAAATTAATTGAATTGGGTAAAGTTTAGGTAACGGGTTAAATAAATAGAAAGGGTTAAGTAAATCTAAATTAATGACAAAAGTGGGGGAATGGTGAATAACCTATTATGAATGAATTTGAATAAGAAAAGGAAGGATAATAGGTTAGACTTGTCCTAGGGACAGGTGGAAAGTATAACTTATAGGATAAGATAAGTTATAAGAAACGATAAAGGAAAATAAGATAACTTATATGTAAGGATATACTTAATTATAAATTAAGTAGTTTGGGAAGGAGAAGCGTGAAATATATGAGGATATAAGTTATACGAATGGAAAAGAAGTAAATTAGAATCATATATGTTGGTTGGGTCGAGCAATTCTCTGGGTGCCAGTCTGATGTTGATTTCGGTCTTCGGGGCTGGTGTTTAGGGGGTTATTCTCCTAATCAGCATATATGTGGGATAAGGCATACTTAAACTATGAATTAAGTATAACATGTTGTTGTAACCCAAAAAGGGAATAATTCATGAAATTGGAAAATAACATGCTGTGGGCTTATTAATGGACTTAAATGGGTTAAGTATAAATTGAATTAATAAGCAAGGGTAACTTGGTAAATACGAAAAAGGAAGCTAATGTGAATAACCAAGTTAAATGAGAAAGTTGACGAGGTGGCACAAGCGCGAAATGAATGGTTAGACTTAGGGTCTAATGACATATAAAACTAGGACGCTTGAAGCAGTCCGTACGTTGTAGGATGAATAACTCAACGAGGTAGATCATCACGGTGTCGTAAGGCACGAGGAGAACGCAAGCTCATCATTTTGGCGGATCCAACGGACTGGAAGGGGAGGCAGGCGGCTTCCTGATACGTTAAAGGTGCTCCTGGTAGTCCTCTGTGGTGGTTTAGCTTCGGGCTAGGATTACAGAGGTTGGGTCTGCGCAGAACTACCAGGTGGGTGGGCCTTGACTGCACAAGTAGAGGGCAGTCAGAATGCTGTACGCGGTGGCATTAAGGGTGGTTCGGCGGTTGCCTCTGGCGGAGGTGGAGGGTCAAGACCAAATGATAGCAAGATCGTCGAACGCCTATCACCAGCAGCCTAAGAAATGCGAAAAGACAAGAGCTAACCCCTAGAGATCGTTAACCTTTGCTATCAAGGGACGGGTGCGGGGAGGCCCCACATGGATGTTTAGATTGTTTGCTTGTTAGGGGTGGTCGCTTAGCTCGTGTGGTCTTTACTAGTTAAGGGAGGGGCCGAGGTGGGGCCATAGCCACCATAGAAAAACCAGACCCGAGGGATATCTGTACATTGGACACTCTTAGAGGCGGGCCAGTAACAGATATAGAAAAGCTCCCGACCGAGTTCCGTGTTTCTGGTATAGCCCTGCCACGGAACTCGGATGCACAAGTAGAGGTTGTGTGCAGTAGAAACATCAAGTACGATTGATGATACGTACGTGAGAAAGTCTAGGTACAACCATGTCTGCTCTGGGTGGTATATCGTAGACTAGAGGGCATTATTCGATGATGAAACCAAGTTCGATCGAATAGTTCGAAGATGGCAGTCAGTACACTTACGTCAGCGGTTCTATGTGGATGTAGCATTGTTATATGTATACAGAGATATGTACGTTACTATGGCATAGAATGAGGGACTGCGCGTTTTACCATGGTGTTACGGAGGAGGCCGTGCGAATAGGGTATCACGGGGTGTACCTCGGTTTGGGGGTAGCTACATATACATTATATTAGGTTACTCTACTAGGGAGTAGGTGGGTGCGACGTGTATGTAAACTTTGAGTAACACGTATAACGTAATAAGCAAGAAAATGTAACTGAACGGTATATGTAGGATTATACAGAAGTTTATTTTAAGTCCACTCACACAGAACTTATGTTCTGACCCCCTCCTCATTACATACTTCCAGGTTAGGTTCATGACAGAGATGGTATAGCTTTGGATACTGGTTAGACAGTATGATATATAAGGTAAAGCTATTTTTGAATATATTATATTTTAATTCCTTCCGCTGTGAGATGCTTTACGAGTTCTGATTTGTTTCTTTATCTCTGTCTTTTTCTGCAGGATACCAGAGCACCCAACTCGGGTTTTGATTGATCGAATTTTAAAAATTTGGTCTGTTGGAATCCGGGTTGTTACATATGGAGGCTAGGCTTATCTGAAGAAAGGGTCAGGCCTTTTCTATATCATGTTCCTAGGTCCCATTTTTCCCTTTTACTGGTGGATGCATGAATTAGGCTTTGGGCCTTAATGTATTTGCCTAATATTGTTTAGATTAAATTTTAACTTTCATTAATCCTTATTCCTTTATAAATAAATTTCTTTACAGGTACAAATAACTCATATCTCATTGTATATATACATGTTACATCCTGACACTTCAAATTCTATTACATTCATCGTTAGTCTAATTTATTTTTTAATTTAACACTCACTAAAATAATTTTTTTTCCGACTATTTCAATTGTATATGTGAAATTGAATTACGTGGTATTGTAGCCAATGTCTGTACAATATAATTCATTTATTTAATTAACACATCGCCACAATTTTAATTTAAAACCTATTATTTTATTGAAATCAACTCGTAATTCTGACGAGGAAAACTGGGTTGTTACAAATAAAATCTTGATCGCTTCCGCAAAAGGCGCAATTTTCCTAACAACTAATCGTAATTTTTTAAGGTCTATGCTAGCACGAAAAAAATTAAGATGTTAGAAATGTTACAACTATCTATTAAAATATGCATTTCCTAGACTAAATTAGTTTTGTTATTTTACGGAACTAGTGCAAAAGATTCTGGTTGTTTAATGGACCAAAACGAGGAATGTGATTTGCTACACATTAAATGTCAGGCTCTACCGAAGTTGGATTATCTTCTAACTTGGCGTGATTAATAATGTTTACGACTCTTCTACTGATTATATTCCAGCCTAAATTAAAAACAAATATTACAAACTTAAATATTCAATTCCCAACCTTAAGTGAAGTGAAAAGTTAGTCTAGCTTACGCACCCAATTATCAATATGCATATACCATTGTTGATAACAATCTGATTAAGAAACTTAACTAAGAGAGGGCCACGGTCAGAAGCTATGAGAAATAAGAAACTAAATACCTTAGAAACAACCTAATAAATTTTAGTAACAACATTTTATCCTATCCATGTAAATTTCAAGATCATGTACATTTATATTCAATTATTAAATCCTAATAAAAAATTAAAACGAATTAGTTTATCCTCTTTTTTTTATTTTAATTCTGATATTGTCCAAATCTCCTAGAATAATCCTGGGTTAAGGATATAACTAAAGCCACAATAGAACTAATTTTCCAAAAGGGTGTCCTCTCATTAATAAGATTATTAGCTTATACAAAAATTTAAAAATTTACAAAAATCTTTATGTGAAGAGCAATGCGTTTTCTGCTAACAATAATTAATTCAGAAGTACGAGCATCAAACATAAGAATTCTACCTTCAACCATGTCATCATTATTAATTGATTTCATATCATCTTATAGAGCTGAATTTAATAAGGTAATTTTTATTCTAATCCACAATATTTGTAATTTAATCCACCCTATTTCATAAGATCATTGACTTTTACTAAAATTTAGATTCTAATCAGTGTATTCACAAAAAAAGTACTTATTTTCTCTTTTTCTCAATCTTCTTCTCTGTGTTTTCCGTGCTCTTCTTATTTCTGGAATCCTAGCATCTAAATCCATGCTTAAGCGGAGTAATTCAACGTCATAATAGTAAGTAGTCTGTTTAATTTTTTTTGAAGTTGATTAATTATATACAAAATTGTATTTTTTTTTAATATCACCACTATCACATATACCTGTAGTTAGCTATTTTCTGAAATCTTGAAAAAATTGTACATTAGTGGAATATCATTTTATTCAAATATTGTAATAGGAGTATGGCTGTTTGGATAACATTCACTATCTATACCTCCTAAGTATTTATACTCTCAAACAATTATAATATACAATTTTCTCTTTTATTGATTTGTTAGTATTGTTTAATTACTTTCTATTTGTCTAATATGTAGATCTTGAATTTGATTTTAGTTCTTATTTACTGTTGTTGCCCAGTGCAATTGGTGATGTTTCTTCAAAATATTACGCTATTTGAAAACATTTGATGCCAACTCCACTACCGGAATCTTGATCTTTTTTTTTTCATAATTATCTACTACCATATCATGTCTGATCATGTTCAGAGATAATTAATGAACTAATTGTATCTAATTGATTGCTTCTTTCCTGAATTTAAGTGCTATCAACTCTATTGTTAACATATATTTATTTGTTACTACTTTATCAAACGGTAGGGACAATTAAACACAAATAATTGTGAAATAATGCAGAACTATGAAAGAAGAAGCACAAAATCGATTGACAACTATATAATAGGGTGAAATCTTTAAGTTAATCCACGAATGGATTAACTTACAAAATAGTTGTGGATTAACTTATTAAAAAAAATGGTGGATTAACTTATTAAAACCGTTGATTAGAATTAAATTATCATTTAATAACACTTCTTTTATTATTCTATTTACATGTAGATCCACAACAATGATTTATATTTTGTGACAAGCATACACACAACTGGAGATTTAGTGCCAGTATGTAACCGTGCACATTTAAAGAAACAATCATCATTTAATCCTTGATTAGGTCCTCAAATTAATTTTAGAAGGATCAAAGGAGTTTTGATATAAATTTTAAGGTTTACAAACAGAAAGATTCGAGAAGACATAACTTTCCACCATATAAATTTCAATATTGTTTCTTAAGTAAAAATCGATTATTTTTCTTGCCTATCTAAATCAAATTCATATATAATAATAAAGCTTCATTACCTTCCTTGAAATGGTATCTATTTTCTAAGTATGATGTGTTTGCCCGGTTTTGTACCTAGGCAACTTGAACTGAACATACAGTACGCATACGGACTCGGATTGACTTTAAATTTTGAAAGAACAATCACAAGACATAAAGGAAGGCTCACAAAAATTTCTTATGATTTAGAGTTAATCTCATAGGTCAATACTGACCCCATACCACATGGGTCGAATACGACCCATCTGTGTTGGGCCCCACATCTTGAGATCCATATGGTAGGTGATGTGCACGTAAAAATGCACATTTAAATTCATATAATTATTCTTGTTTAGTTAAATAAATGAAATTTTTTTGGGTATTTTATATGATCTAACCATGTTTTAAATGTTTAAAATAATCACTCATTTGGGGGGTTTAAACGGTAAAATGTGCATGTTATTGTTTGAGATTGCATTTACTTGTTCTTTGTAATTATCTCTTGTAGGAATTTTGGAGCAAAATGATATACAAACTGAAGATATAAAGGAAAGCATGCATATACACAAGAGGAGGCAAAGAAATAATTTATTTTATGGATAGTGGAGGCCCCCACCTTTCAACTAGCCTACTTGCTCTTAAGTTTCATATTAAAGACTAATTAAACGAGACAAAAGGCATCGTGCATTCTACATGACTTATTAGAGGCTAATGACAATTAGAAGCTTAATGAATGGGCATTTTGTGAATTCCCAAGGAGAGTGATTAGGGATTTAGGGTTTTAGATTATGTGCATATACTCCTTTGTTTCATGTATTTTTGATCTCCTTTTTAGCATATGAAAGTGTAAGTGATCAAATAAATAAAAATGGTTTCCAAGCCTATTTCTTTTATGTTTATCTTATGTCTCTTTTAATTCTATGCACTACTATATGTTCATAGTTTATATTTATTTACATGCTCTCTACTGTATGTTCATAGATAAGATTTATTTACATGCACTTAGTTTAGTTCTTTTCTTGTTCTATTGAGATTTTCTTTCATTTCCAATGTTGAAAGTTATATGTATATTATAACGCATATTAGTAGCTAAGTCCCTAAATTTAGGGGTAATGAAGCTCTCGTATTTTATGTAAGTTAAACATCTGTATGATTTGTGATCTCTCTAATTTTTGCTTCATGGAAGTGGATTTTGATGTAAGTTTATACAAGTGGGTTTGGTAGTTTATGTTGCATTTGCAAACGAGCTATTCTTATTCAATATAAACACAATTTACATCAATATTTGCTAAGTCGTTATTGATTTTGAAATGAAAGTGAGAAAAAAAAAATTGATGCTCTATGTCACTAATTACAATAGTGATAGATCATACTTAAAATAGTTTTTTCTTAAGTTCTATTTTCATGAGAATCATAAGTTGTTTAAGTGTTGTGTTAAGGTTTAATAGTTTATGTTGTGTTAATTATTAACATAAATAAACTATACTTATGATAAATGCAACATTTATGTCACTTAAAAATTGAGATCATAGATTGTATTTTTGTTAATTTACATAAGTATGAGACGGGATTTATCTCTAAATTGTTCTCTAATCTTATATTTAGCTCTCAACATAGTTTGTAGTTTTCATTAGTTTTTATTAGTTAAAACAATCCAAAGTTTGGTCTAATTTGATTGAATATAATTAAAAATGTTTCTTTCTTCGTGAATCGACCCGTATTCGTCACGACTACAAGTGTACGCCGTGCGCTTGTGGTTTATTACATTTCGCGATGGATTTCTAATCGATAGAATTTCCGTCGTCGAACAAGTTTTTGGTGCCGTTTCCGGGGAAAGATTTTAATTTTAATTTTAATTTTATTCTTCGAATTAATTTTCTAGTTTGTAGTAAACATTAATAAAAAAAGAAAAGAAAAAAGTGAAAAAAGGTTGTTTTGTCTTTGTTTCATTGTTGATTATTTTCTGTTATTTTCAATTTTATTGCATAGTTTCATAGGCAAAGATCATGTAATTTTATTCCAACAACTAACACAGTTATCATTTTTGTCTGCATAGCACTTTTATTTCTCTTCTCTGTTTTTACACACAGGTTTTACATACATAGTTAGCAGTTATATGTGCATTTCCACATTCCACAGTCCAGTCTCAACCACAAGCATCCTTGCCTACAACCACACCCCAAACTCCACCACTTCAACATATTTCCAACAAGCCACATTGCACCCATCTCTCTGCCATACACTGTTTACTTCACCATCCCCTCTTCATACAAAAACAGTCACCGCTTCATTCCTCAAATCTCCATTCACAGCAGCTTGCACCAGCACTACAAGTTCACCTTCAACGAAAACTCATTCACCTACATATCATCTTCCAAGTTCACCTTCAAGTCCACCCATTCACAGTCAATAAACAAATAGAGCCCTTCACTCACACAGAACCACATATCCTCCTCCATTCACTTACAACTTCTTCTGTTTCATACACTCTTCTTCTTTTTTATACTACAACTCCTCTTCTGTTTCATTCTTCTGTTTCAAACGACAACTAGAACCAATCGACCACCTCCTACTTCAACTAACTTCTTCACTTGCCACTCAAATTTGCCACTCGAGTCTACTATTCCCATCCATACAGCCATACACAGTGCTACACCATCTCCTGTTTATACACAATGTTCTCATACCATACCACATACCCCGTTACGCCTAATTATCACCTCCATTCTTCCACTCCCTGCTCTCACAGATTTGCATCATCACCATTTCCCAGTTCAGGAAATCACCAAACCATCTTCATTATCCCAACTGACCTTACCTTCTTCTACTCCAACCAACAATCCTTCATCATATTCCTCACTCATACAAACCAATCCACACACACCTCACCACTGCCAAATACAACCATCACCATTCAACACCCTGCTATGAAACCATCTTATTCACCCTCACCAAAATCAAAACCAAAAACCAATTCACTATCTTCTTCTACTCCAACAAAAACCAAAATGTTGTAACCCAAAACCCAAATTCCAACTCCCCTACCCAATTCGAATATCATCAATTCGCCGCTCAATCGCAAACCAACCAACTTCGTACCCAAAACCGAAATCAGACCTAATCCCCAAACTAGAAACTCACTCCTCGAATCCCTGAAACCCGAGATCACTACTAAAATTCACCATCTTCTTCTATGGTGATTCGTAAACATTATATTGGTTGTTACTCTGAAGGTACTTAAACAATCGGTTGCATTTTTAGGGTTATTCCTGGTGCACCGATAACTCCTGTACGTTAACTAGCTGAAAAATCTTTTGTTTTAAGTAATCAAACGTGTCATTTTATAGTTTTGGGTTAGGAGCCACTAAGGACAGAAAATTTGTAGTTAATCTTTGCATTTATTTAGTTGCATTAGATTCATGCATTAAAAAAAACTAAAAAGTTAGAAAATTCAAAATCCAAAAAAATTCATCTTCATTTGTAAATCAAACCCTTTTTCTCTTATCAAAAAAAACCCCAAAAAAAATTCATTTTGTAAAAATCAGCTTTCCTTTCTCTTTTAAAAAAAAGTCAAAAATCAAAAAATCCTTTTGCAAAAAATTTTAACATCTCTTTTCTTTCTTTGTTTTTCTTAACCAAAAACAAAATTAAAAAAAAAATTCAAAACAATTCTCGTTTTGTAAAGAAAAAAATTCGCTTCTATTCTTTTCTCAAATTTGTTCTTTCTCTTCTTCTCTTATTCTTCTCGCTAGTGCATGAGTATTTCGACCCACGACACTTCTATTAATTATTGGATACGTGACCCTTCCACAAATCTTTTAATTCGAACAAACATTCCTTCAACCATGGCCAAAGAAAATCACCATTAAACTCTTATGGATAGAATCTTCCCTGATCGAGTTTCTACTCCTCCTTGCATCATATTGCCCGCCCTAATGGGTAACCACTTTGAAATTCATTCAAATCACATAAATACTCATCCATAATTAAGCAATTTTGAACATGACAACCCTTACATTTTCTTAACCGAATTTGAATAAGTTTGTGAAACCATGAAATTTCAACAACTAAGTGACGATGGAATCAAACTTAGGTTAATTCCATTTGCACTTACAAATTACGCCGAAAAATGGTTGTATAACTTGCCTTCAAATACGATTAGAACGTGGGATGAATTTGTGTAAGTTTTACTAAAGAAATTTTACCCCTTGGAAAAAACATCCAAAATTCGAAACGAAATCGTTAATTTTCATCAGTTTGGGGGAGAGTCCTTTGCAAAATATTTTGAAAGATATAAAGAACTTCTAGTCAAACGTCCACATCACAATTTCGAAAATGGACTCTTTGTCAAATTTTATACGATGGACTCAGAAATATCTCTCGAACCATGCTCGAATCGATGTGCCAAGGAAACTTTCTAGCCTGAAATCACGATGCCGCTTGGCAATTTCTCGAAAACTTGGCCGAAAAATCAGCTCAATGGGAACGATCTAACGAGAAATCTATTTATTCCCGATCAAACGCTCATTCGGTAGGATCTTCATCGGCTTTAGCAGCGAAAATCGACGCGATGTTAACCAAATTCGATAATGTCCTTTCGTCAAATCAAATGAATGAAGCTCAAATTCTCAACCCTCGTGTTTCAAATGCAAGGATCCTACCCATATTGCTGATCAATGCCCACACTCATTAGAACTACTCAACGCTTTCAACAAAGTTAGGAACGACCCATTCTCTCCAACGTATAATCTTGGATGGAGAAATCATCCTAACTTCTCTTGGACCCAAAACAACCCAAATTCGAATTTGGTTTGACCCCCATTTCAAACATTTCCGTATAATCCTTCAAATTCCCCCTTCAACAAAATCAATTCCAAAATTTTGCGCCACCTTCTCAAAATCAAGCGCAACAATCTTTTGTTCCCCAAGATGAAAAATGATTGACTTCACTTGAGAAAAGACTCGAAACATTGACTAAAGCAACGACTCAAAATCTCCAATCAAATAACAATTTGCAAAATTTATTGACTTCGTACATGCAAAACATGAGTCAATCTATCGCTAACTTGAAATGCAAATGAGTCAGCTAGCCACGTCCGTAAGTGAACGGGAAAGAGGCACTTTCTCGAGTCAACCCATTCCAAACCTCAAGAGCCAAAATCCAAATCCAAACCAAGCTCTTGTCGTTTAGGATAGCAATCTAATTCAATTGAATGCTATAATGACTTTATGATCCAGTAAGAAAATCAATAGTCAAGTTGAAAACCCAAATAATGTACCAGATCTTCCCCTCGACTCTTCTAAAACCACGAATGATCTTGATTCAAATTCTGAGTTTAATTCTTCTCCAACTCAGGTAGACCGACCTACTGGGTTTCGTATTCCGTTTCCTCATCGTCTTTGACCAAAGAAACATTCCGACCAAATGTAAAAGATGTTGGAAATTTTTAAACAAGTGAAAATTAACATCCCTCTTCTTGACATCATTCAACAAGTCCCAACCTACGCTAAATTTTTCAAAGACTTGTGTACCCAAAAATGACACACTCCTGTACCCAAGAAAGTCTTCTTAGCCTCCGGACTTAGCGAAGTCTTGACCCAATCTGTCCCCAAAAAATACAAAGATCCTGGATGCCCTACGATCTCGTGCATGATAGGAGATAAAACAATTCACAAATGCCTAGTTAATTTGGGTGCGAGTGTCAGTTTGATTCCATATTCCGTTTAGCAACTACTTGGTTTGGGTGAACTTAAACCAACAAAAATAACTCTTCAATTTGCTGATCGTTCAATTAAAAAACCCATTGGGGAAATCGAGGATGTACTCACAAAAGTGGGTCAATTCATATTCTCTGTTGATTTCATTATTTTGGAAACTCAACCTGTCAATAATCCGACGAGTCAAATTCCATTGATTTTAGGTCGACCCTTTTTGGCTACTTCAAATCCTTTAATAAATTGTCGTAACAGTTCAATGAAAATCTCTTTTGGAAACATGACTCTAGATCTTAATATTTTGAATCTTAAAATCATTCGAATGAATCATGTGAACAAACCTTGGAAGTTAATGCCATTCACGAAAATTCCGAAAATGAATCAATTGACCTTAATGATGAATGTGAGGCCGAGTACGAAAAATTGTTCCAAGACACTCCGAACGAAGTCGAATACATGCTTCCATTTGAATCACTTTTAGTTGAGTCTGAATCTCAACCAAGTTCTTTGATCAAGAAACCACCAAAGTTGGATCTTAAGCCTCTTCCAGATCACCTTAGGTATGTCTACTTAGGTGATAACAAAACTTGTCCTGTCATAATTTCTTCAAATTTGACTCGTGATCAAGAAATCTCTCTTCTTTCGACTCTTTCTAAAAATAAAGACGCAATTAGTTGATTTATTTCTAACATCAAGGGAATCAGCCCTGCAATCGTTCAATACCATATTCACTTAACTGACGAAGCCAAACCCACTCGCGAGGCGCAGCGTAGGCTTAACCCTAAGATGAAAGAAGTAGTTCACAAAGAAATTCTTAAATTCTATGATAGTGGTATCATTTACCCCGTTTCTGATGGCTTACGGGTCAGCCCCATTCATGTCGTTCCTAAAAAGTCAAGACTCACCGTTGTCACAAACAGAAAAAATGAACTTCTTCCAACTCGCACTCAAACATGTTGGCGTGTTTGCATTGATTATCGCAAATTAAATGCTGCAACACGTAAAGTTCACTTTCCTCTCCCCTTTATTGATCAAATGCTTGAACGTTTATCTGGTCACGAATTCTATTGTTTTCTTGATGATTATTCCAGCTATAACCAAATTCCAATCGCTCCCGAAGATCAAGAGAAAACGACTTTCACATGTCCATTCGGTAATTTTGCTTATCGACGTATGCCTTTCGAACTTTGCAACGCTCCTGCGGCTTTCCAACAATGTATGGTTGGCATCTTCTCTGATATGATTGAACACTTTCTTGATGTTTTTATGGATGATTTTTCGATCTTTGGCGATTCTTTTTCCTCTTGCTTACATCATCTTGAACTTGTTTTAAATCGATGTAAGAAAAAACACTTAACGTTGAATTGGGAAAAATGCCACTTTATGGTCAAACAAGGCATTGTCCTTGGACATGTAATTTCAAATAATGGCATTGAGGTAGATAAAGCGAAAGTTTACATTATTTCAAAACTACCCATTCCAAAATGAGTTAAGGACATACGTTCATTTCTTGGGCATGCTGGCTTTTACCGATGCTTTGTGAAAAATTTCAACCAAATCGCTTGTTCTTTGACTATTCCTCTAGGAAAGAACATCCCATTCGACTTTAACTCTGAATGTGTCGCTTCTTTTGAACATCTTAAAAACGAACTCATTTCTGCTCCGATAATTTGCTCGCCCAATTGGGAACTTCCATTTGAAATCATGTGTGACGCCTCTAACTACGCGATTGGTGTTGTCTTCGGACAATACATCAATAAAATCCTTCACGTAATTTACTACTCGAGTATGACCTTGAATGATGCTCAACTCAATTATACGACCACCAAAAAAGAACTTTTAGCAGTCTTTTTTGCGCTTGAGAAATTTCGATCTTACTTGATTGGCTCCTACATCATGGTGTACACTGATCATTCTGCTCTTCGACACCTTTTTCTAAAAAGGATGCTAAGTCATGCTTAATTCGATGGATCCTTTTACTTCAAGAATTTGATCTTACAATCAAAGACAAAAAGGATCTAATAAAGTCACTGCCGATCACTTGTCACGTCTTCGAACGCTTCATCTTCTTTGCCAATTAACGAAAACTTTCCAGATGAACAACTCCTTTCTGTTTCAATCGGTCCGTGGTTTGCCGACATAGTGAACTATCTCATCACTAAGGAAACCCCCTCATTTTGGTCCAAACAAGATAAATACAAAATTTTTTCTCAAGTGAAATACTTCTATTGGGACAACCCATACTTGTTTAAGAATTATCCGGACCAAATCATTCGTCGATGCGTTCCTGATAGAGAAATTAGGAGTATTCTCTCATTCTGCCATGATCATGCGTGCGGTGGACATTTTGGTCCTAGGAAAAACACTGAAAAGTGCTTCAATGTGGTTTTTATTAGCCCACTCTTTTTAAAGACGTGTTCGAATTCTGTAAAACTTGCAATCGTTGCCAAATGCTAGAAAATATTTCTCGACGAAATATGATGCCTTTGAACCCCAATCTTACGATCGAAATCTTCGATGTTTTGGGTATTGACTTCATGGGACCTTTCCCAAACTCTTTCGGAAAATTGTATATTCTTCTCGCCATCGACTACATTTCGAAATGGGTCGAAGCGTTCTATGTAAAACCAATGATCATAAAATTGTTGTGAAATTTCTAAAAGAAAACATCTTTTCGAGGTTTGACACACCTCACACAATAATAAGCAATAATAGAACACATTTCTGTAATCGATCTTTTGAATCCTTAACGAAAAAAATACTCGATAGCCCGCAAGTTGTCCACTACTTATCATCCGCAAACTTGTGGTCAAGTCGAAGTGTCGAATCATCAAATAAAATAGATTTCGGAGAAATCTGTAAATAAAAATTGAAAAGATTGGCCACAAAAATTGATCGATGCACTTTGGGCTTACTGTACTGCTTTTAAAACAAATCTTGGATTGTCCCCTTTCCGATTGGTAAGGTAAAGCCTGTCATTTACCCGTTGAACTTGAACCTAAAGCACTTTGGCAATAAAGAACTGAAACTTTGATATTGAACAAGCTGGTGAAAACTGAAAATTGTAACTCAACAAATTAGAAGAAATTAGGAATGGCGCATACGAAAACGCAAAAATTTACAAGGAAAAAACCCGAAGTTTTTAATGACAAGTCAATCCTAAGAAAAACGTTTTTGCCCGGCCAAATAGTTCTATTATATGACTCACGACTTCATTTATTCACTGGGAAGTTAAAGTCAAGATGGACTGGACCTTATGTTGTTCGAACTGTTTTTCCACATGGCGCCATCGAAATAGAAAACCAGAGGGATGGATCCATTTTCAAAGTCAATGGTCAACGACTGAAACCATTCTTGGAATTTCCCACTGATCGAGGGAGGAGCTCATGATTCTTCATGAGCCATGCTACGTCAAGTAAGAAAGTTAAATTTAACCCTCCTTTGTAAATATGTAAATATTTCTCTTCCGTTCGCTCATTGTGTCATGCATTGACCATGGGGGCATTGTGTGTGTGGGGGGGGGGGTCTCATTTTCATTTAGTTTTGCAAAGTTTTAGTTTGCATTTTTTCCTTTAAAAAAAAAAAAGATTTCCATTTTTATTTACATTTAAATCAGACATTATGAAGTTAGCACACAATTTTGGCCGTTCAATTAAAATGTTTGGAAATTTACTTCTCTTAACAGATTACAGAAGAAAAGTTTGAATTATGAGCAAATTTGGTGTAACTGGTATATAGGAAGATTCGTAGGTGATGAGTATGAAATGTTTTCTTCATTGTAATCCGATTAAATGAATGGTTGATTGAGACTACTTTCGATAACATTTTAGATCTTTTAAATGAAGTTATGTAAAAAAGAAAAATAGAAAAAAAAAACAAGAAAGAAAGAAAAAATATATAATAATCCAAGGTTATCCAACATTGCTAGTACATCTAGCGTTGGTGTGAAAATTCGCCATGCTCTGTCCCAACTCCCACGTAAGTCGTAATGCAGTGCGTTGGTTATACCTTGGTCTCATTTCATGAGTTGGACAAAAAGAAAAAAAGTGTATATATACATAATA
This sequence comes from Allium sativum, assembly GCA_030737875.1. NCBI lineage: Eukaryota > Viridiplantae > Streptophyta > Magnoliopsida > Asparagales > Amaryllidaceae > Allium > Allium sativum. The sequence continues at coordinate 317,262,202 of CM060925.1, forward strand.
ATAATCCAAGGGTATCAACGTTGCTAGTACATCTAGCGTTCGTGTGCAAACTCGCCAAACTTTGTCCCAACTCCTACGTAAGTCGTAATGCAGTGCGTTGGTTATATCTTGGTCTCATTTCGTGAGTTGGACACCTAAGGATTACCGACTCTCACGTAAGTCGTAATGCAGCATAGGGGTGTTATACCTTGGTATTTGTAGATAATAATAATGTAAATATTTTGTAATAAAGAGAGAGTTAGCACTTGAAATCCAAGCACACACTTCACTTATTTGACCTAACTTGTTAACAAAAAGGAAATTGAGATGCCATTTTAAGATTGTTGATATCGATTATAGAATTCATTTCATATTTGCACTTTGTGTTCAACCGAAATAACTGGCCAAGCTGGAGGAGTTTGTAACGATAACCTGACTTTTGTTTGAAGTTTTGATTAGTAACGTACTAAAATTTCATAGTGACGACCAAAATTGTATTTAACTCACTCATGTTAAATTTAAAAGTAAGTTACCCATTTGTAAATAATCTTTTAAAAAAACTTGCATTCATCTTGTAAATATTTTCGAATCTTGCATTTTTTAAATATTTTTCGCACTTAACATTTGGATTTTGTGGGTAGTATCCGTTGAAAATCTTCACGAGACAACACTCGTCCTACTGGGGACACCCAGAGGTTTAACAGTTTGTTGCATACGCTCAATGAAATCATGCTTCCTACGAAAGTGGATTTATCTTAGTTTTCAATTTATTCGAGGACGAATAAAAAGATAAGTGTGGGAGTATTTGATGTGCACATAAAAATGCACATTTATATTCACTTATTTATTCTTGTTTAGTTAAATAAACGAACATTTTTGGGTATTTTAAATGATCAAACCATGTTTTAAATGTTTAAAATAATCACTCATTTTCGGGGGGAGGGAGGGAGGGGGGTTAAAAGGTAAAAAAGTGCATGCTATAGTTTGAGATTGCATTTACTTGTTCTTTGTAATTATATCTTATAGGAATTTTGGAGCAAAAATGGTATATACACATGAAGATATGTAGGAAAGAATGCATATACACAAGAGGAGGCAAAGAATTAATACATTTATCAATAGTGGAGGCCCCCACCTTTCAACTAGCCCACTTGCTCTAAAGCTTCATATTAAAGACTAATTGAATGAGATAAAAGGCCTCATGCATTCTACATGACTTATTAGAGGCTAATGACAATTAGAAACTTCATGAATGGGCATTTTGAGGAATTCCTAAGGAGAGTGATTAGGGTTTTAGATCATGTATATATACCCCTATGTTTCATGTATTTTGTATCTCCTTTTTAGCATATGAAAGTGTAAGTGATCAAATAAATTAAAATGGCTTGCAAGCCTATTTATTTTATGTCTATCTTATGTCTCTTTTAATTTCTATGTTGTACTTTATGTTTATTATTTAGATTTATTTACATGCTCTCTACTTTATGTTCATAGCTTAGATTTATTTACATGCACTTAGTTTAGTTCTTTCCTTGTTCTATTTAGATTTTCTTTCATTTTGCTTTCACTTCCAATGTTGAAACATACATGTGTTAATATGATAACACATATTAGTAACTAAGCCCCTAAATTTAGGGGTAATAAAGCTCTCTAATTTTATGTAAGTTAAACATTTGTATGATTTCTGATCTCTCTAATTTGTGCTTCGTGGAAGTGGATTTTTGTATAAGTTTATACAAATGGGTTTGATAGTTTATGTTGCATTTGCAAATGAACTATTCTTATTCAACATAAACATAATTTACATCAATATTTGCTAAGTGGTTATTGATTTTGAAATGAAAGTGAGAACAAAATTTGATGCTCTATGTCACTAATTACAATAGTGAATAGATCATACTTAAAAAATAGTTTTTGCTTAAGTTCTATTTTCATGAGAATCATAATTGGTTTAAGTGTTGTGTTAAGGTTTGATAGTTTATGTTGTGTTAATTATTAACATAAATAACTATACTTATGATAAATGCAACATTTATGTCACTTAAAAATAGAGATTATATATTGTATTTTTGTTCATTTACATAAATATGAGAGGGGATATACCTCTAAATTGTTCTCTAATCTCATATTTAACTCTCAACATAGATCTAGTTTTCATTAGTTTTTATTAGTTAAAACAATCCAAAGTTTGGTTTAATTTGATTGAATATAATTAAAATTATTTCTTTCTCCGTGGATCGACCCATATTCGTCACGACTACAAGTGTACGCTTTGCGCTTGCGGTTTATTACATTTCGCAATGGATATCTAATCGATAGAATTTCCGTCGTCGAACAGTAGGTCCCTTACATCATATAGAAGACATCCGCAAAGTTTAGCGTCGATCGGATAAGAACTAAGTGAGTTATGGATGAATCATTGCTGAATTATGCTAGTTATGTGGACAGAATCCGAACATTGAGGATTGACCCAAATAGCTTGAAATTTATATGAGAGGTCACTCTACTCATCTATAATGTATGTGTGAATTTTCTGATCGTTTGGTTAAGGCAAAGGGAATTTATGTATTTATCTTCCACTTTAAATATGAATAAACCAAGAGATATACTGAAACGACCCAAACTCGCCCTTACAGTAAAGCCCGGATTGAGTTGAGAACACGACAATTGGAACACAAATAAAGGAACATTTCATTGCATATTACAACAATTTCATCAGAGTACAAGAACATGGAGTATAAATAAATAATACACAACAGAAAAATATCAGAGATTAAATTACAAAGCATCGGAAAATAAATACATAACACAACTAAAAGAAATACGCGGGTACAAAGCTTTCCGAATATAGCTCCAGTTGTAATCCAGGATCCTGGGAAAATAATATCTGCAATACCAAAACGTCTAGCTGCCCGTGTGGAAAATATGGGCATGGGTACCATATATCATGTCGCCATACTAGGCTCTATAGTTAAAACCGAAATGTCACGTATTGGAAATTGGATTCCATTTATGAGTCGAGGCAAGGGATGGATCCTTACCGATTCGAGACACTCTAGAAATGCCTCAGGATCCCCCGCAATGAACCCTTGGATGCTTCAGGGTCGGTCCTCCCTTACGTTTGAGGATTGGTTATTCCTAAACACACGTTTCCCAGTCCTATCGGACCTATCCATTGGCCCCGTAGTAACCGATATATCTGAGCCGCCTCGCTATCCATCATCTACATAGGTAAAAAAAATTATAAATGTCTGGGCTCCATCCTATGATACCACCCATAGCTAGAAAGAAAGGTCCTACATTCCCTGTAGTCCGATCCCGTTTTGACCCATACTGAGGTGTGAGGCTCATGAATTAACGCTATACACAAGGCTATGCTATCTAAAGCCATGCTTTTTTTATCAACCACAAGACTATGCTTTTCAAAAGAATCCTTGATCATTTGCATCTCAACATACCACACTGACAATTCACGCCATGCGACTGATGCCTATCGATATATAGCCTCTAAGCTCGTACATCTCAGAGAAGGGTGTTAAGCAAGAGAATAAATTCTCCGCCACCAAACAGATATATATTTAATAGAAATCAATCAACACAGAATAAAATCCAATGTCAGACACACATCCGTTTACTAGTTCGTTCTGAGTCTGAACGAAACCGAAGGCACCGTATTCCTCATCCTATATGTCCAATACAGGAGAGAGGTCCTTGCATATCCGGTCGATCTCCTAGTACGTCTGGACGATCACCACTTATTACCTTTTCTTGGGTGTATAGCCCAATCAAGACATCAGTAATCATCATCTAAATGATGTGAAGACCTCCGATCTTCAACCACCGTCCTCATCATCGACTTATTATCAAATCAATTATTCAGAATGTGTATAAACCCGGCCTTTCCGAATAATTCGTGTATATTATAAACAAGTGTTGCACAAACACAACATATGCCTCATTCCAATTCAGAATATTCTTTTATTCAAATATTCACATCATTAGGGAAAGGTTACCATTAATTTTATCAAAGACAAATTCTATGAATTTATTCTTTAATCTTCCTTTGGATATCAATTCAAGCCAAATTAAGGTTTATCCAAACTAGTCAGGATTAGCGCACCTTACCGAAGTAATCATTTGTTTTATTTTCCAACCCCAACCTATTCATCCCATCGAGTAAAACTGGTAATACTCCATATCTAACACCACGGTGTTATCGGTAAATTTAATTACGATTTCACATTCAAATCTAATTAAAGATTTAACTATCACTTAGAGTAAAAGTGGTGGTACTCCATTCTCGATCATTTCCCAAATTTGATAATTTAAATTATCACATTCTCATTTCAATCTAATTAAAGATTCATTAAAACTCCACTTAGTTTTTAATCTTCTAACAATCATTATTAATAATATTTAACTTTGGGAAATCAAACATGACGCATCGACAATCTACACCGTATAAATGATTTCTGCCGATATATAACCTCTAAGCTCGTATGTCGTAGAGAAGGGTGTTAAGAAAGAGAATAAATTCTCCGCCACCAAACAGATATATATTTAACAGAGATCAACAATACAGTTCGAAATACAATGTTAGATATGTAATCCTGTCTTTAACTGGGTTAAAGAACCAATGTCATTTAAAACACAGTTCACGATAAACCCAAAATCACATTCCATTAATTATGGATTCATCATGGAAAAACAGATCAATATATATAATCGATATCAATTTCCGTATCCGACTAATAATATAAATTGAATAACGACAAAAGCCTTTTAAATTCCACATATATTAACAGTCTTCCTCTATAGTAGCTCACTTCGATTATTACCAAATCGAATTCCATTCAATCCCAATTTATTTTATTAAATTAGAAAGCATTACTTTGGAAATTCCATTAAATCTTAGAATAAAGATTTATAAATTCCAAATCTTAACTTCACTGTTAATCCGGTTAAAGAATAAGTGTTATGTAAAACACCATTCACGATAAACCCAAAATCCCATTTGATATTAAATACAAGGCTCTGAATAGAAATTTTATCGGCTTATATTCAATATCAAATTCTGAAACCAACAAATATCGTATTGGAATTAATGATATAAATATATCTTCCAAATTTCCATAACAATATCTGTATAATTACGGAATCCAATATCGAAATATTCCGAAGATTATTTCCATTCCAATTTGTTCGTTGGAAATTTCTGGTTATATTAAAACCATTTCAAATCCATTCCAATTTGTTCATTGGAAATTTCTGGTTATATTAAAACCATTTCAAATCCATTCCAATTTGTTCATTGGAAATTTCTGGTTATATTAAAACCATTTCAAATCCAATTTATTTCTTTAAAAATATTGGATTATTGTTCTAGTTAATAACTAGTTCATTTTGATAAAAATATATTTTTATCTTTACAAACGTAGAATTTTTCATCCAAATTCTTTTCAAATCATTTATTATGATTTTACACAAATTATTATTATTTTTAATAATTTTATCAAGGCCATTTCAGTCAATTTCCATAAAAGGTCATCGAACTGCATTTACAATGACCTTTTCCAAATTTGATTTGGACATATTTCCAAATCCAACCATTAGATTTCAAATCTCTTATATTCGTTGGAAAGCTTTTTCTGATACAAACCCAACGATTCCGGTTTTAGGAGAATCCGGCAGTCGAATCTCCCGTAATGTCAATTCGAAGTCAATGGTCGAAATTCACGAACAGTCGCGGTGCAACGCTTTCTATTCAGGCCATTAAAAATATTATATATATATATATACATATTATATATATTTTTTGTCGATTTCCATTTAAATCGTACTTTATAAGTTCGTTTTAAAACGATTCTAACTTTTCAATTTTAAATCAAAATTGAATATTCCATATCATTATAATATTTAAACGATAATATTTTCAAAATATCTGACTTGAAATCATTTCCTTTTTTATATTCATTACAAAAATGAATAATATCGATATAAATATCGTTTGCGTCAAAATGTCGCGAACCTAATCAACATGACTTCACATTTTAATCCTTTACAGAATATTATTTTAAAATATTCGTTATTTTAAAATATTCATTAATTCTGAATCGGAATCAGACACAGTCAATTATCGTATAATGTTATTTATATGGATTTCATACACACATGTATACAACAATAATTATACATAGTTAACCATCATCCAGAATGCATTACACAACCGCATAAGCATCAAATATAAATAATTAACGCTTACAATAGTTTGTCAACCAATCGACGGACATACAACTAAACAACTGGGATTAGTGCACGCCAAATATCATCCCAATACCTGTGTGGGGTTACAACCAACAAATACTGAATATCATTTGTGCAGTTAGGCGATGTGTAAATTTATCGACCCGATCGATATCGCAAAAATAGGCGAGCATAAACAAGCCGTCTGACTTTTAAATGGATGTGTAAACTTTTTTTAACTATCCAATAATTATTTTATTTATCGCAGTTATAAGCTAATAATAATATTTTTAACTAACTAAATTTTTCTAACAATTTTTAGAAAATTTCGGCAACATAACGGCACGATACTAGAACCGGAATAAGTCCTAGCCTTACCTTTCGCCTAATACCGGTTCGCGCCATACACAAACCAATTTCAATCCAATTCACGTCCAAATCAAATCCAAACAAATAAATCAATCAATATCCAAATTTCCACAATACAGTCCAAACAACCAACAATGGTTTCTACAATAAAATATTGTTGGGGGCTTCTAAGCCCGTCTGCATCCTAAAATATTTTTAACTGTAAAACAAATTGAGTGAGAAGGAGTTCTTACCTTTGGTTTCCACTCCGCCATTCTTTGATTTTTAATCTTTAATCTTTCCAGAAATCCAGCATGTCTATTTTATAAATAACATACATACATTAAAAATCATATTCTTAACTATCAAACAATTTTCCTTTGTATGACCATTTTATAAATAGTATACATAAGCTAAAAATCACATTTTTATCTTTCTAAAAATATTTTCATGTCATACACTAGTTAAAAATCATATTTTTAACTTACTAAAAATATTTCCTTTATACGATAAAAATCATCTTTTTTATACGATTAAAAATTATATTTTTAAAATGCTATTCATGTAATAAAAATCATATTTTTAAACAATTAAAAATCATATTTTTTTAAACTAAAAATCATATCTTCTTCTAACTAAAAAATATATTATTATATAACTAAGAATTATATTTTTACATAACTAAAAATATTTTCATTCATACGATAAAAATCCTATTATTATCTAATTAAAAATAATTTCATTTATATGAAATAAAAATCAAAGAAACTCACCTTTCAAATTAGGGTTTCGATCAACAAGCAATACAAAGCATCGAAGCACGGACAAACCAATCCGACGGCACAGTTCAGGTGGGTGCAGATCGAACTGGGGGGGGGGGGTTGTCTGCGCATTGACTAGAGGGGGAGGGGGTGCTTCAGGTAGTCGGCGGCGACCCTCTTTGGCTGGCAGCGGCAGTTAAAGGGGATTGGGGGTTTACGGTGGCAGTGAGAGAGGAGGAGGGAGGAGAGAGATTGGAGGGAGCGGCGCTGGGCTGGGGGCGGTGCGATGGGGTGTGGCGGCATGGGGGAGGGTGACGGCGGTGAACAAGATTAGTGGGGCTTGGGGGAAAACGACGTGTTTTTTTTTCATTGGAGGAAAGTTAGTTAGGGTTAGGTTAGTTTATATAATGTTATATTTAATTATTTTATTAATTCCAAAGAGTCACTTTTTTATTTGAACTCCAAATCAAGCTAAATACCCTCATTCCGAACACAATGAGATATGCCTCGTAAGCCAATTCGACCGTTTCGATTTGTTATTGTTAAAATTAAAATATAAATCTATATAAATTGAATTTAAACGTACATTTTAATTTACCGGGGTCACATACTAACTCCAAAAATTCCAGAAAAATAAATCTAGCTATGTTTAGACGATACGGTTCTAACAAAACTAATTTCATCGAATTTGGAGACCGTTTGAAAAATGGCCATTTTCTAGTTTATTCAATTCAAACTGAATTGACTAAAACATGTTTAAATTCACCACACTCACATATTAGTTCCAAAAATTATGAAAATTGAAACCTAACAATAATTTGATATTTCGATTTCAACAAAGTAATTTCATCAAAAATGGAGGTCATTTGCATAATGGCTATGTTTAAGGGCTATATATTATATTAAGTTATATATAAATTCCATAGCGACTATTTTAACTTTTTACTTAGACAAATTCAAATATTTTTGGTTTTACTGAAGTCCGATTTATTTTAAATCATGTACATTCAATTGAAATTTAAAATCGAATTTTCTAACTACCGTGCCATTTTAGGCTCATTTTATAATTAAAATAATTTATATGTTCTAACTTCGATTTAAATAAATTTTTAGTTGTTAAATCATTTTAAATATCCAAAATTCATTAAAATAGCTAAAATAAAAAAAATTAATTGGTTCTGAAATTTCGGGTTATTACATATACTAACTCCATGGTTCGGTGTCGACCCATCATGGGTCGATACCGACCCATGTAGTTGAAGTATTTTGTGACAATATTTTGAGGGATAGGTCAGCACGCAATTCCAAGGCTTCTTGTCAATGGTTTTGGCCCAACTCCATCCCAAACACCTATAAATACAAAATGCTCTCCAACTGGAAAGGGGATCCAATCTTGGCCATCCCAAGATGCTGCCAAAGCTCTATCAGAGTAGGTCTTCATATATAACAGCCATTGCTCATCTTCCACAGCAAGACTTCATCTCCAGAGATAGAAAAACCTATGTCATCTAGATTGGTTGTCGTGATTCTCCGATAACCATTAGTACTTGTGATTCCCTATTAATCTTTACTAAGGGGAATATTACAATTATTTGTACTTTATTGTATTTGGCATGGCAAAAATCATAATAAAAGATATTCAAATTGGATGTAGGCCATGTCAATGGCCGAGCCACTATTAAAATTGTCTCTCTCTTTACTTTCTGTTTCTTACCTTTTTGCATTTACTTTTATATGTTATATACTGTTTTCCCCATAAAGTGTTGGTGCTTTCGCTGAATTCTCGTGTTAGTCCCATTTTTGGCATTAACATTTGGTGCTTTTACTGAGAACTGAATCTAAGGCCGAGATCTGGACTATCTACTATAGATCCTCATGATCGAGAAGGCAGATCTATTAGAGAATATATGAAAAATGTTGTAAATTAGATTTGTCAAAAAGGCTATAAGAAAGGTTGTAAGTTGGATCTACGATTAATACTGTAAGAAGGCTAGTTTTTACTTGAAAATTAAATGACAAATCTCACGGTCTAAAAGGCATATCTATTGCTGAAGTTATAAAATTCGGTTTGGCAGATCTATTGTTGAAGCTAAGAACTTCGATCAAGTAGATTTGAGCTCTGTAAATTCGTTAAGGCGGGTTTATCAAGCTATGAGAAGATCTTGTAATTCGGAAATATTATTAAAAATATGAAGATCAGATTAGATCTGCACATCGAGATTTAAGAAGAGTGGTATTGCTCGAAGTAGAAGACTTCACGAGTCCTAGCCGAAAAGAACACTTTCAATCATCAGATGATGTCAGATCATCATGAAAATTCGTGCGCACACTTGGGGTAGCATTAAAAGTAAACCTGGAAAATTCAAGCAAAAAATATGCTAAGGTGATGGACCTGTACCGGTCCATCACAAGCACAAAATATGTCTGTTGCTTCGACTTATTTGCTTCAGTTGTGCCCACAACCGAAGCAAATAGTACCATTTGCTTCGGTTTTCTTAGCAACGGAAGCAAATGCAATGAAGCAATTGATATTAATTGCTTCGATTGTCCTTACAACTGAAGCAATTTGCTTCAGTTATGTTAATAGCTGAAGCAAATGCAGTGAAGCAATCAGTGTATTTGCATCGGTTCCTTAAAAACCAAAGCAAATGCACAAAGGAAATGATTTTATTTGCTTCAGCTGTTCTTACAACTGAAGCAATAGTGTTATTTGCATCAGTTGCTAAGGAACCGAAGCAACTGCAAATTATTTAACTGAAACATATGCACATGTCAATAATCATAAATAACAGCCCACTTGTGTCATTACTTATAATAAATAATTATCAATAAAAATTTAAAATTATTAATAATTATAAATGACTAATAATTAATTTTTGTATTTAATAATTTAATGTAATTATTAATAATTAGTAACTTATAGCTAATATTTATAAATTATATTTGATAATTAATTAATTAATTAACTAATAATAATTATTATATATCTAGTAGTTGGTAATCAATGTTAGATAATCAATGTTTAACATTTAATATTTAATAAATAAATAAATAATATTAATTATAATGCGATTAAGTTTTAATAATTGTTTATTATTAAATACGCCTAAATAATAAATTATTAATGATTATATATTAATTAAGACTAATATATAGTAATTAATAATAAAATTTAATACTAAACAGGTTATATTTTGTATGTAATAATTAAACTTTAAAAATTAATAATCAATAACTACCATTAAATAATTAATAATTAACTAGTAATTAATAAAATCATTTAGTAATTCAAAATTAGTTAGATATGTTAATAATTGACCAGTAACATTTCACATTTAATATTTTGTAATTATAATTTATAATTATATTTAAAATTTTGTAAGTATAATTTACAATTATATTTAATATTTTATAAAAAAATTGTAGCTATTATTTAATAATTATAATTGATAATTATCATTTAATGATTGTTAACCATATTTTATAAGTATGATTAATAATTATACTTTATAGATAACTAATAATAATGTTTGAAAAGTAACATTTAGCATTTATTAGTAGTATTTTATAGTTATAATAAATAACTAATATTACATAATTATTATTTTTATTCTATAAATAATTAATAAGAATTTATGAGTAACACTTAATGTTTAGTAATCATATTTTATAGTTATAATTAATAAATTAAATAATCATATTTATAATTATAACTAATATTAATAATTTACAATTATAATTTATAATTAATATAAATAATTTTATATTTATTATTTATATTTTCATAACTAATATTGGATTGTTAATGTATTATATTTAATGCATAATTAATTACAATTTAATAACTTGTCATAGTTTAGGATTTATTGGTTAATAACTAATAAAAATCATTGGTAACTAATAATTAGAATAAGTAACAATTACTGTTGAAATTAATATTCAATTATAATTAGTATTTAACAACAATGTAATTTTTAATCATATTTTAGAAATAATTAATAATAATGGAGAAGTTGCATTTAATATTTAGTAACTATATTTATAGTTACAATTAATATAAATAATATATAATTATAATGAATAACTTGTTGATTAACATATATATTTTTTATAACTAATATTTAATTGTTAATGTTCAATATTTAGTACTTAATTAATTTATAATTTAATAATTTATCATAGTTAAATATTTACTAGTTTAACTAATAAATACCGTTGATAACTAATAAATGAGGCTAAGTAAGACTTAGTGTTGAAATTAATATTTAAGTATAATTGATAAAATTTTCAATAATAAATAAGTAATAAATAAAAAATATATGAATTTATTATGGAACAACGTTGAATGTTACATTCAAAGGCCTCTCTAAGCATACTAAACAAGACAAAAAATAAACGCGTCATATATGGGACCCACGTCCAGCCCATAACTTTAGCCTCTGTATTATAAAGTTTCAGTTCATTTCTTTTCTTTTCGCTATTAGGGTTCTGCTTTTCGCCATCATGAACTCACTGTGAGAAAATGGAAAAAGAGTCGAAAGATCATTTCATCTTTTTAATCCGTATAAAAATAAATTACGCAACGGTCTAACTTCTGTTATTCAATCGGGAATGGTACCAGTTTAAAGCTCAGAAAGTTGTTTTCTAAAGAGCGACAAACAATTCTTTAATGGTGGTGGAATTACAAGGAGAAAGCGTACTGGTTCTTTACTGCAGCACATTTCTTTCTTCAACTGTTCTATACTCAGATCGAATCTCTTCTCCTCTCTACGCTCCATGTGAGAATTTTCATGTATTTTGACACTTTTAAGTTATTTTGGGTTTTGTTGGCGTCTTCGTTATATTTACTGCCAATTTTTTGTGTTTACAGTGCATCTTACTATTTCCGTAATGTTTTGAATTTGGTAAACGTACTGATTAATTTAACTTAATTTTTCGTCTTGGAAAAGTAAATTTACTGTTATTTGAATGAAGAACATTGATGTTGGGGCTGAAGGTGCTTAATAGTTTGTTGCAACTGAGTTAGGTTGTAAAAATTTCTAGTGTTTCTGAAACTTGAATAAGTTTAAGTGCCATGTTTTGCAGTATTACCTTGTTTGCAAAATATTAATATCTGATATGTTGGCTTAGCGCTACTTATTTGCTTGAAGGCCAAGGCTTGATATTCAAGCAATTTAGGAGAAAAATCATTACTTTATTTCTAATTGATAATTTATAAATGTTACTGTAGGCTCTTTGAGCATTGTATCACTACTAACTTCAGATATTTGCCTTGGATACAACATTGAAGTTGCAGTGACTACTTTTTATAATTATAGCATAGGGTGTTAGAGCATTATCTCTACTGATTTCTGATGCTAATTTGTTGGTGGAAACTACATCAAAGGTGGTATAATTTAATGCAATTGCTGAAGTATCACACAACATCAACTTTCTAAAACAGAATGCTTACCGAACTGACAGTTTCAGAAAATAGAGCGCCATGACTTATTCAAGTTATTTCAATTGAGAAACTAGTTTGTTGTAAAAAAATTCGACCTGCCTGATGCTACATTTAGCTGTGCATTTTGTATTTTAAGATCTAAATAGTTGTTTGTTGTTATGATATTCACAGAGATGCTACTTATGTGTCACAGTAAGCATAAATTAGGTTTTCTCTCCATTGGTGGTGAAGAAACTCGATTGAATGATCGAATAATTCAACAAGCAGTTGAAAAGGATGATGCTTTTAGTCCTCAGTCTAGTTCTCAGGTTAGTATGGTTGCATATTTTTATTATATTTCAATATTTTTACATTAAGTTGCTACAAATACAGTATATAAGCTCGTTTTATAGACGCAAAACATAGGATTTGCAATGGTGATTTTTCGACTAATGTAGTGTTCATTAATGACGTAAGGATGATAACAACTGATGGGAAATTGAATGATTTCAATGGATAAGATTTAAATGGTTTAAACCAGTCCCCAAATGAAATTTAACCTTTACTGCTAGTTTGAAAAGTTGAAATTATCATGGTTGGCAGGAAAACGAATGTAGCATGGAAGAACTACAGGGAATGTTAACTAAGATGCTACGTATCTTTATTTCAGGTCCAGCATATGATATGGCCCAATGAATGGATTCCAATGGTGGCTGCCGAATCAGTACAAAATGAAACTGGATAGGAGAAGATATCTTTGCTTTTTTCCTTCCATTTATGAAACTTATCCAATATTATACTTGCTTTCAGGTATTGCCTTCCTTTTTAGATAACATAATACAATGAGTTAGATATAATATTACAGTTTAATAAACTCAGTTACATGTAGTACCAAACTAATAGTAAGGAATAAATTCATGATATGACCTTCTGGACATGGAAAAATGGCTACAAAATCTGTACGTAGAATTGATTCAGATTTGAAGTGACATGAATTACATGTAATTGAGCTATATAATGCATGTTGCACATGAGAGCTGACTGCGTAAGTAACCATAACTTGCATCTACCAATTTGCTACATTTTGTTCTTTCCACTGTCAATAACTTTGCTGTTGTGCCAGATACTTAATCTATGTTATCTTGCTTGTTTGTAGGGATGGAGCGTGCATGGGTCGATTGTCAATTATTCTTATTATATTTCTTGTAACATGTTTGTAATTGATATATATCAAACTTACCATTATATTCCTTGTTTATTTTTGGGAGATATCAAAGCTAAATATGGTGAAATAAGATTTTTCATGTTAATAAATTTATGTTATTCAGTAACCTCATTGGTGCTCTTGCATTTGCATATGTTCTGTTAAAGAAATTGATTCTGCATCTATTTGTTTGCTGTTTTTATTGTTCATAAGGGGTTTATTTTGCGTCGGTTATAAGAATCAACGGAAGCAGAAAAACATTTTATTGAAGTCATAAACTTGCTTTTTTTGCTTCCGTTGTTAGTAACAACGGAAGCAAAAATTCTTTTTTGCTTCCGTGGGTTAACCGAAGCAACAGATTTCAAGCTGTTGCATCATTTACATTTGCTTCGGTTGTTGAACTGAAGCAATAAGGGGTAAACAACCAAAGCAAATGGCCTGTTTTGTAGTAGTGCATCTCTCATTTATCAATACCGACCCATAACAATTAGCCACGTGACATCATCGACATCATGGTTCGGCTACCCAAACCTTCGACGTTGCTTCAGAAAAAGTTCAAAAATCTCCTAAGTAGAAGGACCGGTACCGTCCCATAAAAATAGGAGAAATGACAACATTAACTTCAAGACAAGGTTCTGCCACATCATCAGATTACATCCATGAAAAAATATGCAAAAATAAGTTATCTCTATAGGTCGGTGCCGATCCATAGATGATGGGTCGGCACCGATCCATCAAATGAGTACATATTTAAATGCACCTCTCCTTGGGTCGGCTACCCGGACCACCGTATGGGTTGTTCGAAGAGGGTCGTAGTTAGTTCAAGGAACATTCATATGGAAAGATAGAGAATAACTCACAATGGTAAGCTAAAAGAACAAGGTAGAATTTATTTTCAAAGGATCGGATGACCTAGCCCTGAACCCTTCTGCATAGTATAAGACTATCATGAGAGAACTACACAAATGACCAACTAGCTAAAGCCAAAAGGGGATGAAATTCCGACAAACATAAATGGATGAAATGCGTGTCCAGGCAAATAGTCAACTCAAGTTTCATAGTGAAGACTCAAGAAAAAAAGAAACATGATGGAGTAAGAAATGCAATTTCTTGCCTATCCGAATTTTATTCACCAATAATATCTCCTTAACACGATATCCAAATAAGAAAATTATGTTAGCTGTCTGTTCTTACAGTAACACGACTAAATCAAAATTGTTCTCTTTGTTCAGGTACCACTAAACAGCGGGCAAGGTAATGACAGTCGTTGTAGTCCAATGCAAGGCCCTCAGGAATTGTTCGAGATTGGAAAAAATCAAGTATCATCGACGATTTGAAGCCTATCTGACATTGCATAACTAATGGAAAAAGGGAAAAACCGCATCACAGCAAATGCTATATGCCATCTACAAAAGCAGGAAGGCGGGTCTAGCATTCTAGATAACAATAAATGGTCGAAATGTGCCAAAATAATGAAGAATCTGTAGGATCTCAGAGACCTACGGTTGAACCTGCTCCACTGATTCCCTAACAGAAAAGAAAAGCTGAGAATAACAGTAGGTTAAGGAAGGGCGAAAAAGCGTTTGGATGATTTCAATATCAAACCTCTGGGGTTGGTTTCACCATCAAACCTCTATGGTTGGACATCTCATCCTCAAGCGCGCTACGACGAATGCCGGAGCATATACACTACACCATATATGTTAATTAGACCGTGTTAGTGGCCGTATCTACAACAATTTGGCACGCTTGTAAGCCGTATCGAAAAAGCCGTGTCTAATTATTAGATACGGCTAAAGGGCATGTATAACTGAAAATTTGGCATGCCCACGTTGCCGTATCAAAAGTGAAAAAAGAAACGACTTTTTACCGTGTCTTAGGGCAAGTAGATACGAATATAAACCATAGCTAACTTACAAGGGATGCTTCTTTACTACATTTTAGAAACGACTTTTGATTGTATCTATGACACCTGTATCTTATTATATATATATATATATATATATATATATATACACATATTATATATATATAAACAGAAACAACAACACATGTTTTCCATAACCCAGACCATATCACAATTTATACAAAGCATAGCACAAATTATACACAAAGCATAACAAGAATTTTCATAACACAATTTATAGAGTGTCGTACAATTATTAAAAGGAAATTGTCACATATTCTTCATCTAATTACAAAGTATGATAAAACTGAGCTGGTTATTGAAAGTAGCAAATTTAACTAAAGAAAAAACAGATGTGATAAAACTGCAGGATCGGATCGGACTGGGAAGATTGAGCGTGCTGATCATGTTGTGTTGTCCACGTTGCTATAAATTAAAGCAATGATGCGCAGATGGTGATACTGAATGTACAAAACTTATATGTTTCAAAGCATGCATTGATATGCATATAAGCTAGATGCTAAATGTTGATGTGTGCCTGCACGGATCATGTGCGCCACAGTTTCAGTGTAACAAATACATTGCATATAGGCAAATAGGCGTTGCATCATAGAGGTCAGTAATGGCGACAAAGATATATGGGCAAATAGGCATATACATGTGTAAGTTTAAGAGCATCATCGTTAATATGGTAGTAATCGAGTCGACAGACATCCAGTTAGTGGACTCGTCGATAAGTCGTAGACTATAGTTGGTAAATTGCTACTTTCAGTGTATCCACTGACTTTCAATCGACTACATGGAAGGTCACAACAAAGTTCAGGTTCAGGAAGTAGAAATAGGCATATGGAAGGTCACAACACCAAATAAGCGACAACACGAAACAATTCCATAGACAATAAATACATGGGCAAATAGATCACCATGATCAAATACATGCGAAAAAAATTCCTATTTGCCCATGTATTTGTTGTCTATGGAATTGTTTCGTGTTGTCGCTTGTTTGGTGTTGTGACCTTCCATATGCCCAACAAAGGACAATTTGTTGTCGCTTGTTTGGTGTTGTAACAAATACATGGGCAAATAGTCAAGGGCAACATGATCAAGGCAAACAATACGAAACAAGTCCTCATGAACCGCAGATGTACACACATGAATTATCAGCGGATCAATCAATTTGTAGAACATTAACAAATAATATTCACAGTATTTTCATAATAACAAAAACGGAACATGAAGCCACGATATTCGGAATGAACACTCTGATGTATTATTGCTTAGGTCATGGCAGTTAAGGTCTGGTCAGGTTAGTATCATGGCTTTTTGTTCGTGTGTGCATATCGTGTCTCACTATGCATGTGTATGCCACCAAAGAGAGTTCATGAAACTAATGCAAACACAAGTGTCATGGAATTCTTAGTTCATAAGTAAACCAAGAGTCAAGTGTAAAATTATACATATCTGCTCCAACGTATAAAGATATCGAATCAGGGACTTCGCATAACACACAAACCCACCCACTCCGACTTCATCAAAGGTCTCTGCAAATTGACGATTCAGTTTGAAGGTTTTCCCATCTGGTAGCTGTATACTGTCCAAAACCACTTTTTCATTTGTAGGTGGTACATTAATCCCATGACATCTTTATGACGAAGGATCTCGACAGACAGTACCTGTTGCAAAAAAGTCGAGAATTTCAAAGGACAGTATTAATAAAATATGCTTAATTTTATTAAAACAGGAAGACTGGAGTATGTATCCCATACGACTTTAAGCACTTGCTTTAGAATTATTAGCAATAAGGTCAAAGAAAATGAAACGAACCCATCGTGCGTATCAAAAAAAGTTGTGTAAACAATTTCTATCAAACTCTTTTTAAAATATGCTAACTATATATTACGCAAGTAGATTGAAATTTGAAGGGAAGTTTGATTTCTTACTATTAATAAATATCTGTTGCTACTATGTCTAGATCAAAGTTGAGAATTTCACATCGTTGATTGGTCACCACATTGGTCGTATCCGGGATCGGAGAAGCAGCACGCTTTGATGCACTTATTTGTGTACTGTTGCGTCCTCCATTCGAGTAGTTAACGGTATGTGAATTCCTTGATCAGTCAAAGATCCTACTATGTTGATCAAAACCTCCATTTTTCCATTAATATTTCCCACTGTACCCTTCATATCTGTCATCATACCCTCCAAGCTTCCCACCCTCATTTTCAACTCATCATTGTCTTCACGAACATTTTTGAATTGTTTATGTGCAATGGCATAAGCCTTAACATGCGTCTTTGGTATGATGCTCCCAACAGCGCGGCTCCTACCCCTTGTATCCTTACCCAACACTTGTGATAAGATATCTTCATTAACAGGCAATTTTTCTTCATCACTGTCAGTGATCTTTTCCTTCAGTTTGGCAATTTGATCCTAGGATAAAAGGTAAATGCGTTTACACCAACATTTACTTGTAACAGCTTGTAACTATAGTATGTTACTCCTAACTGATTGATCACAATTATGGAAAGCCAGAAAGCCTGAAATGAAAGTCCAAACAAAAGACTGCTAGATGTTAACCATATATAATAGCCATAATACAAGTAAAAACTTACGAAGTACCCAGACGTGGCATCTGATATGGTACCATCTTTTTTCCTGTGTGTCTTCTCCTATACTTGACGACGTTTGATATTTGCAGATGGACTTGCAATGATCTGCAATATATTCCATTTCATGTATATTCTCTCCCTTAATTGTGTTTTTCTACTACTATTGAAAGAAAATCAAATAATTTACCAATTCGTGTTATACTCTAACGTGACTTTTACATCCTACATGGTGGGCATAACTTAGACTGGATCTATTTTTTTGCCTACCTCCCTTCTTCCGCTCGCTTCAGGCGTTGCTTCATTCCTTACGAACTCATTCCAATCATCTTGAGCAATTGTAGGTGGACAATTTTTCATCCGTTCTTCATCATTATCGAAAATGTCATAATAAGTTGCTCGCAATCTTTTCTTGTGCCTCCTAAAAGCCTCGACCATTCTTTTTGAAAACATTTCCTTTGAAAGCGGCTCAAGCATATACATTTTCTTCAGAAATTAAGAGTCAGAGACTATAAAAATAAACTGTAACATTTATATGCTATTTTTCACAAAATTACCACCAACTGGTTCCAAATGTCGTCCTTATACGTTTTGGGTACTTTATCCCAACTTGTGTAAGAGATCGACACAAAAGATCGTACTAGTTTACCAAGCGTAGTAGCGACTTTTGGTGCGTTTTCTGAGACTGGAATGCCAAGTAGGTTTTGTTCAACTTGTTGATATTTTAAACATGATGCATGTGATGATGTGGGATCTTGCGACGTATTTTCCTGCGAAATAGAAGCAACATTAAGAATCAGGACAAACACCATGAATCAGAAAGTGTAAGTCATGACATTCCAAATACATATGAATCCCTGGTAAAAAAAGCAATCAACAATTCATAAGTTAACACATGAGTTTGGTTAGATCTTCTAGTTTTTCATTGTCTTCCAAAGCTGATTGATAAACGGTAGGAAACTCAATGTCATCTACATTTGTAGTCAACCATTTTGGTGTATGCAAAACCACAAACCAGCAGTCATTTTTTTAAATCTTTTGAGTAGAACACATGACTCGCTTCTGATGCAAGAATACACGGCTCATCAATCATATTTTATTTATTCTTTAATTTTCCTAAATTAACCATGATCAGGTTTGAAGCGGGATCTATTTTGCAACCATTGATCTTAACCTCGATTTCTACCCAATCACAATAAAAATCTGTTTGCTTGAAATCAATGTAATCCAACTCAAGTATCTGCTGAATGACTCAGTAATACGTTGTTTCTGCTTCCTCATAATTTTTATCTTTACCACTCGCTTTAAATTTTGTAATTTCTCTCATGCATACACTGCTATCCTATGTTACCATATGGTCTTTGTGCATTTTCATGGAAAATAAAAACCCATTCACTTGGTAATTCATATAACTACGCGCCATGAACATCGGCCCGTGTACTAGCCGCCAAAGAGTTGGGTCTACATCGCTGCAATTCAACAACTACAAACACACAAGAAGAAAAATCAAGCATGTTCACGGAGAGGTATTGCAAACTTATAAACACTTGAAATACTTTATATGATGTAATACCTCATTACGTAACCATATAGTAAAAGGTTTAATGACTTCGACGGTTGTTATACCTCTGCCTCGTGGTTGAAATTTAACGCTTTTCATATAGGAGTTGTACCTTCTATACGTAGATAACTTGGATCAAAATGAATAAATAAATTGAATTAAAAATTTGAAATTCGAAACCTACTTCATGAACTTACTTCTTCCATGGATCCAATCCATCATACTTATTTAGGACTCATCTACGCGCTTGTTTGAATTGCACTTGGGCTAACGTTATATCTTTACCATTATCCAAAGGTATCTCACTAGAAAACTCATCATTCTCATCTAAAAATGCTTCGCGGGTATATTTATGGTTGGCATAACTTCCGTTTGGGATATATTCCATGCAATAAAGGCTAGCTTCTTGTGTGAAATACCCTTCTGCAATACACCCTTCAATGTATCTTTTATTGCGCACATACCCTTTATATGTTTTCATCAACTTATGATTGTGATCAATTATAACTTGCACACGATAGCCATTTATATGTTTATGTACATAACTGAAATTAGTTATTTACCATTCAAAATGGTACATCCATCTATATCTAACAGGGCCACCAACCAGTGTTTGATCAGCTAAATGAACTATAACATGGATACTGATATCAAAAAATGCAGGTGGAAAATGTTTTCCAAAAACACACATTGCTTCCTCCAACATAGCCTTTGCTTTTGTAAGGTGTTTCCCTATTGATCACCTTTGAGCACAAAATGTTAAAGAACAGACTAATACGATGAATAGCATTTCGTAGATCCTTATGTTGTGTATAAGTATGTTGAAGCAATACCGGAAGCAGATGTTGTATTATGACGTAGTAATCATGTGACTTCATATTTCTTAGTTCGGGAGGATTGATGCTCGTGTTATTGCGGAAGTTAGAGGAGAATTTGTTAGGTACTTTAAAAATTTTCAATACGGTGCAAAATCTTTTATTTTCTTTTTTGCTCAAGGTGAAAGTTGCCTTTGGTATGATTGTTTTTGTTTGTTTCGGGATCTACCATCACCCACAACTTTTGTTTTATAGCCATGGTTTTCATATCCTTGCGTGCATTGATGTCATCTTTTGACTTCACTTTATGGTCCATAATGGTGCTGATGAGATGCTCTGCGACATTCTTCTTTGTATGCATAACATTAATATTATGTCGAATCATATATGCTTTCCAAAATGGAAAATCAAAAAAGATAGACCTCCTATACCAAGCAGAAACATTATCACCTTCTTCAATGGCCGACTTTTTCCTTTTTCGACCAACTTCTTCTTTGTGTTTACCGATTTTCATTTTGACATTCGCTACTCTCTTTTCAACTTCAAAACCATTCAATGGCCATTTAGGATGATTAAGTTCGTGTTCATTGTTGAAATTTGTCTTCTCGTATCAAAACCTGTGTCCATTAGGAAGATACATTCGATCTCCCATAAAACACATCTTCTTACTTTCAGGAAGATGATAAGAACAAGTGTTTTCCCCACAAATGGGACATGCAAAGTAATCGTGAGTTGTACATCCCGATAAAGTCCCAAGAGCAGAGTGATCATGGATCGCCCACAACACCCTAGCTCTCATTGTAAACTCGGATTTATTCGATGAATCATATGTAACAACTCCTTCCCATAACTGCTTTAACTCGTCTACCAACAGCTCTAAATAAACATCAATATCATTTCCCAGTTGTTTTGGCCCAAAAATCAACAGTGTTAACATTTAAAACTCCCGTTTCATGCACATAGATGGAGGAAGATTATACGGTACTAATTACCGGCCAACAACTGTAAGGGTAGTAAGAGAAGCGTTCAGATAGAAACCATCTGTTGCTCTTCCAAGTGTGACATTTCGTGGCTCGACTGCGAATGTTTTGTCAAAACAATCCATAGCTTTCCATAAAGAAGTGTCACGTGGATGAAGCATTACGTTTGGATCAGACTTGGCATGACCATTCCAGGTCATTGCATTTGCTATCATATGTACAATATACAATCTCTTCAATCTAGAAATTAATGGAAAATGTCTTATTGTCTCTCGATCTACTTTGGTTCCTTTTCTCTCGTCATTAAAAGATGTCCTATATCTTGGTTCATTGCAATTTGTACAAGAAATTCTATTCGCATTATCTTTCCGGTACAACATGCAATCATTGATGCATGCGTCATAAGTTTTGTAATTCATCCCAACTTGCTTAATGAACTTCTTCACGTCATGGTATTTTGTCGGCAGCGTGTTTCCTTCGGGGAGTAACTCCTTCATTAGTTCGAGTAGTGCAGTCACACCATTATCTAAGAAGCTGTATTGGGTCTTCGAGCTATTCAGTTTCACAATGGCATATAGCTTCGTAATCCCTTTTGGACATGAAGAATACAGTGGCACTTTTGTGCTTTCATAAAGTGGTGTATACTTCTTACTTTCATTGGCCTGCCAATTGCCATCATCTGTACACTGCTCTCCAACATTAGCATGATCAAACAACGGATTTTCAGGTTGAAAATCATGAAATCTATTTGCATTATTTACTAGATCTTCATCACAATATGTTCAGCCTCATCGGTACTTGTGGCATTACTAATTGGTTGCTGTTTTCCCATCTCCACCCTTTTTTTCCCTATGTAAATACCACACACTATATGATTGGATAAAACCCCATTTAAGCAAATGAAAATGAATTTCATCTAATTTGAACGTCTTCATATCTTGGCACCAATTGCAAGGGCATAAATACACTCCTCTCTTACCACTGTTTTCTTTAACAAAACAAATAAACATTTTCACCCTATCAATATAGTATGGAGATCTTTGATTAGATTCACTAATCCACTTTTATTCTATACTGAATGGCATGTTGCTCGCCTATAAATTCAAAAATTGTTACAACTTACAAATCTCATCAATCACTGGATGTTTTCATTGGCAAGTTGGTTTTTTTATTTTTTTACTGGAATGAGTAGGGCAGTTTAACAAACAAAATTCAAGGTTCATATTCTACATATCCAGTATGACTAGCTAATACAAGGAAATAGATCAAATAACGTGTGCACTAACCATGGTGTAATATGACCAACTGCGAAAACCAACTTTCTTCAACGTTCAACATTGCTTGGTAACCGCCCTTAGGTAAAAACCAATAAATAGCTTTCCGACCTACAACATGTTGAGCATGAATTGAAACAATAGCGCAAAAAATATTGATTACTAGAAACCAAATCAAACAAAATTTTTACCAGCAATAGAGACGCACGATTTGCAGACAATGACAAAGAAGCAGATTTGAGCAGACAACTATCGGATTTCTATAATTTTTTGGGAGCGATTTTCAGAAATGGAAATAGGGCACGGGATACAATATTAGACGAGGGAAATTAAAAAAAGGGAGGGAGAAAACCCGAAAGGATCACAAATTTGGAGGTATGGGTATGCTTTTTCGGCCAAAAGTTTTACATAAAGAAGGCACGAATTTGAAACGGTCGACAATCGAGTCAAATTAACCGATCCGAAGCATTCGCAATGAACAGCCAGATTTGGGGTACCTGGGGTGGTGCGGATCGCAAGCTGTTGTTTGATACAGATGTGAGCATTCTCAAATTTGATACGGCTATTAACCGAATTGTGTACCCGCATCCCTATATGCCAAATTCGCTGATACGATGTAGTGATATGTGAAAAGTCCATAAACGAAACCTTCAAGCTTACGACATTAGGTGGAATTTCTTGCATTCCTAAGATTGGTGTATCAAGAAGCAACCTCGTTATGCGATATCAGCATTGCAATAAAATCAATGTTAGCCATAGATGGTTGGCATCATCAAGCAGAAACATTGTCCTACGACTGTCAACGCTATTGTTGTTATCCAAAGACTTCCAACATCACAAAGTCATGAAGCCATCCTAAGGTCATTGACATTACAACCAGGCCCTTCCATCTGCAAAGGCACTCCAAGCCCTTCCACATGTGGAGGCACATGAAGACCTCACCCGAATTGAGGCACCCAAAAGACCTTGCCTTTAAGAGGCACTCTCTTGATGAGTTTGACCTCGAGAAACGTGACCGGCACAAGCTGGTCCTGACCTCGAATAATGGCATGTGATGATCGATAAACCATCGAGTGGGAAAATACCCCATCTTTAAGAGGCATTCTTGATACATCACGATGAGCCAGGCCCCGGGAAACATGATCCCGGTCAGAGCCATATGACCATCGATAAAAATCAAAGGAAAAAAAGACCGCGTCTTCACGAGGCACTCTTGATACATCGTGATGAGTCAGGGCCCAGGAAATGCGATCCTAGCCATGCCACATGACCGCCAATAACAATTGAGGGCAAAAATACCTCGTCTTTACGAGGCACTCTTGATACATCGCGATGAGTTAGTCCACGGGAAACGTGATCCCCGCCAAGCCACACGACCACCGATTAAAAAATCGAGGGTGAAAAGACCTCGTCTTTATTAGGCACTCTTCATATACATCAAGACTAGTCTGGCCTCGGGAAACACGACCGATACAAGCTAATCCCGACTCCGAACAAAGGCATGCAACGATGAAAAAACAACGGGTGAATAGAAGACCTCACTCCTACAGGGCACTAGATAAGCATCGTAAAGAATCTACTACACAAGGGCGCCTGGTTTGATGTCAAATAAATGCAGTGCAAAAAACACCAACCACTGGTGATTAATTAGAAATCCCAAAAAACAAAGGCATGAGATGAACGAAGTTAGGCAAAAGTATCCGCTATTCAAGATCAGCATGTCCAAAAGAGAGATTGCGGCTCCTGAGCAAGGGTCCTTATCTCTAAACAAGGGTAAACGCCAAGCTTTTGCAGATGCAACTCCAAAGATAAACCTCTCTCACACAAATTCGGGGATGAGATTCCTCGATTATTGGAATCAAACTTTCCTAGTGAGGAGATGTTATCATCTCCTGGATTGAAGTCCAACCCATTTAACAAGCACACTTGGAGTCGCCAAAAAAAAGCATTTATACCCATAACTTCAAAAGGCTCCTCTGGTAGACAAGCCAAACAACCAATCCTGGAAAACTGAAACCCCCCTAGAAGACATGATGCCTTAACCATCATAGCATAAAGTTTGATTTTCTCGATGGCCTACCTTCTCAGAACATTCAGATAAGTGGTACTCAGAAGGTGATTACGAAACATAACGTAATTCGAAACCAATAGAGCAATTTCAAACCCTTGAAAACTAAGATCGGTAATACCCTCAGTGTTCACTCGAAACCTAAGACACCAAGGAGGTTAACAGGACCAATAATCACTATAAGCTGTGGGCGATACCCAACGTATATGAAGTTTAAGTTCACCCAATCCATGATGACCCATGATATAGGGCAACACCACCCATAATGACTTCAAATGGCATTAGGGTAAAAACATATCACAGGCCAATCCTGACATTGTGATGAATGGGAAGCACAACAGTAAAGAATGGAGTACTATAACAAAGGAGAATGTAAAAGTACGAAAGAAATTTGTCAAAAAGTATCATAATGCAGATGGTACAAAGACGTAGGACAAGCAAAAGCATTGTTGTTACTGTATAGCGTCTCTTCACAAAGGTGCAACTAACTCAAAAGGTAGAGGTCAGTACTCGTGCTTCTCCGGCTAAAGAAAGTGCTACTAGAAAATAAAACGCAACTGACACATGCAAGAAATGTAGAAACTCAAACCAGATAATGCAAAGTCACACAACAAACAACAATATTTTATTACCGCGCCACAATACCAACTGCCACTTATCTAGATGGCATGGATCGATACCTACATAGTCCTGACCAAGGAAAGGTGAAATACACGTTATGCATGACTATGAATAAAACAAAACAAGTTATGGAAATTTTGAGACATTATTTGAAGTGCGCAAATAGTCCTATGATATGAGGGCTATTCTACGCTCGAGCAATCAGGCACATGAGCCTGACATGAATTGTACCACATTCGTATTACATACGACAATAAATTCTAGCATCGATCCAAATACAATAAAGGGAAGAAGCTAATTCAACACTATCCTAGCCCAGTTGAGTTGCAAAGGCGGAAATGTGAACCCTACACAACATTGATAAGAGAAAATAACATAATTGCAAAGCTCAACTCACCTCTCTCCCCCACTTTAGTCGAGTTAGTACCAAAAAGCAGTTTGCAACATTGAGTGACTCCCAAATCAAACCGGCATAGTCTCTCCAATGGAAATAGAGATAATGAATTTTGACCCATATAAAACTAAAGGTTATCCCAGTTCCACTCACAATCACTTCTAACGATTCACGCTCATGGCATCTTAAGGGACTCTCCCCATGCTTAGGATCTTCTTAAATCTCCTCTTTGGCCTTCTCTTATGTCACCATGCTCACATTCACTGTAAGTCCCGTATATCCAATTCTATCACCATTTCCTATTAATCACACTAATGGTCCATCCAAGCTAGGTAGTGCGGTAACCCATTCCGAGTAAGACCCTAGTTTTAAACTAAAAACATGTGTGGTGCTAACACATGCTACAAATATGACAAATCACAATGGAGGTGGTAAAGATAACGCCAACTTTGACGAATTCAAAAGTTGGTAGGAAGACATCAAACTTCAAGAACTTCTATCACTAAAGAAGTAATCTGTTAGCTCATCAACAGATTTTAATGAATGAAAATCATCAGGCTTAGATGAAGAAAGAGGGTTATCAACTAAGTATGAGCATCGGTGTCAACAAACAGAACGCATAGTCGAATCAGGGACGTCCAAAGATTGGCATCACACCCAAATGTTAGTTGTTAACAACATTTTTCGTCAACACCGGGCATAGGTCTATGGGAATGACCATAGGAGAGGCGTCAGGCAGCTAGGGGCCTGATGGCTTAAGTTACAGGATTTTGATGATCTTTATGCATCAAGGAATTCGCTCAAAGGTACACCGTAAAATAACAGAGTATGTAGAAAGGTAAAGACACACAATTTTATAGTGGTTTAGTTCCTTGGGAACCTACGTCGACTTTAAGAGTTTAACTGATTTTTATTCATGGAGGAGGTTACACGAGAAAAATCTCCAATGGATTTATGAACTTGAGATTTCTATTTTCAAGAGCAAGGGGAGAAGAAGAAGAAGTACCCCCCGGTGTTTCTCCTAGGGTCTTATTTATAGGAGGCTTGAGGACACTTTTCGCTATCGGGCAATTAGGCATATAAGAACTTTGTCGGCAGCTTTTCCCTTTGGTTTTGGATGTTGGGCTCCCGGCTGCCTTTGCGGTACTGGTCAAGGCGTCTGAAGTAGAGCTCTCGGTGTTTGCTATTTCTTTTGAGAAGGGCGTGGATTCGTCGATATGTCACCTTTCGGAAGATACTTGGACTTCTTAATAGCTGCTTTCAGTTATATGCTCTCAGCGGTTAACTTCCGGCCATTTTTCTTATACTCAAGGAAGCTTGTTTCATGTTGTTTCCCCTTCATGTGGTGTCGATATCCGAGGGGCTAATGCTGGCACATCCTCTCGCCCCTCTAGGTTCCTGCCTCGGGGATTCTCCCCTTTTCTTAGTTGCTGATTCAGATCCTTCTCCTTTTGCTGCAAGGTATCCCTATTGGATATGCTCTATCGTATAGGCTGTGCTGGAGATTTATGAACTTCAGATTCTCTTCCCTTGAGGGGGCGGAGTCTGCGCGACTCTTAGATCACCCTTTCGTACTTATGCTCATTAAATGCCCTTCTCGTTACTAGCTGGTAGCGATGGTATGCTTCGGCTGATGTTTCCCTTCGGAATTTCTCTTCCCCTTGTTGCCTCTTCTTAGCCCTTGGTCTTGCTTCCTAAAAGATCATTAGGTACTTACGGTCATCCAATACCCCTTCGCCGTCAATCTTTCTTTTTCATTGTCAACTTTTTGGGTAGTAACATTTGCCCCCCCTAGTGAAGGGGTATCTTTGACTTTTCAAGTCAAACTCCCTGTTTGTTTAGCGATATCCTTCAATCTCTTTTAGTTGAAGTTTAAATCTTCACTTGCGAGGTTCGCATTAGTTTTGAATATATAAAAACCCTAATTTTCTTCTTTCTTTTTTATAGAAATGATAGTGAGGCACAACAAAATTTGGTGCTATACTTAAATACACATAGTAATCAGACCATAGTAATTCTTCCATTACAGTTTATAGACAAACGTACATACAAACGAGGCCCGTACAGAAGCCGAGATTTATCATGCAAAACGAGGATAATACTCACTAGACCCCTACTGCACCATCCAGCAGTTGCGTGTTTTGCTTCCCAAATGGTCACCCAACAATTTGGTAAACTTGCATGATCTAGTTCTCCTAGGAGGTGCCCAAGTCCTGACATCGCCGTGCCTTAATTCTGTTGAACCCGAAGGACCTGCTACATCCTTGCCCTTGCTAGTCCTCCCAGTGGAACTCTCCTCGATGTTACCATCAAAATTCACATTTTCCAGCACCACGTTAATAGCGTCACTTCTCTCTTTACCATCTTAAGAATCAAAAACCTCCTCCTCGTCTTCGCTTGACCGCTCCTCTTCATCTTTGTTAAAATTTGAAAGAATCGTAAAGGGATTTGAAGAAGGAACTCCACCACCGATAAGCTTATCAACAAATTTGGTCTCTCTCCTTGGCTTCCAAACTATTAGGAATCCCTTTCTATCTTTTCTAAACACCACACTCTTGAATCCATCAGGTTCAATAGGATTGTTGGGATCTCCATAAAATTTGCTAACTTCAATCTCGTGATAAGAAGTCCGGGTAAAGACCCTTATTAGTGACGAATGTACATCGGAGAAGGAACTTCTATTTCTACCTTGAGATACGTGAAATCAGCCACCGCCCAAGCGTATTCTTGTATTCTTAAGACCTTTCCAACTTTTGATAGTATGACCTGCACCATCTTGAAATTACAGAATATGATGGGGAGATTTTTTTAAATTACACAAAGAACCACCCTTTACTTTGGTCTTGTCGAGCCGTAATTGAGGCTCCATGGCTGAATGTGCAGGGTACCCATGTCGCTTGTGATGGAGTAGAAATCCCCATAAAGAAATCTTTTAGAAATTTGACCATATAAACATTCCCAAACTTCTTAATGTTCCATTCCCATAAGTAAAGGTATTTGAATTCCCATTAAGGCTCGTTCGATACTATTGATTGAGAATTGACCGGAGAAAATTGAGATGATCGCCCATGAATTGAAGCACTGCAAATCCTTGTTACGAACAAGTGGTGTCATATTGATCTCTCTTCCTGTTGTCATGCTCTTGCTTTTTGAAGAGGATGTGTTTGATCACTAAAGCTTCTTATGTCTTGTTTTTATATTTGAAGTGAAGGACCAGGTCGCTAAAATCTTTGATCCAACGGTTGAAGTATCTGCATCGTAAGTGTGAATAATACGTATTTTTATGTGACATGACTGTGCTCAGAGTTTCTGGATATGAAGACGCCTTTGGAGCAAATAATAATGACCTTTCCTACCTTGATCTTAGGGGCAAGGCCCATTAACTAATAAAATTTCTTTACTGAGGGTACATGTCATAGGTTACTATGAGATGTCATTAACTCTAATTATGGTTATCTGCACCCAATTGTGTTGCGCATGGAAAGCTTACATTGTCTATTGACATGTGATGTGCTATATAATAATTATTACATAAGCGAGTGTAAGATAATGACAAAAATATGGGCTGAATAAGTTAGCGGCCAGTAGGCTTGCACCCAACAACGTAAAGAGCGTGCATCCTAGTGATACACTGATTGGTGTATTTGCCTTTGCTTAACAACGAGTGTTGGAAATGATCCAGACTCTGACACCAACGGAATGCTGGGGCGCCCTTCGTCTTCGGGTTGAACCGGGTCTTGGGCAACCAATAGAAAACCAGCACCCCTTTCGGTATGAAATAGGAGTTCTGAACCAAAGTCAGATTCATTAAAATAGATAGAAGACCGGAACCCCCTCCGATATTAAACAGAATTCCCGAACTCGACCCAGATTTGGGTATTAAAACAGATAGAAGACCAAAACGCCATCGGTATTAAATAGAAGTCCCGAACTCGACCCAGATTAGGGTATTAAAACAGATAGAAGACTGGAACCCCCTCCGGGATTAAATAGAAGTCCCGAAGTCGACAGGTATTAAAACATATAGAAGACCGAAACCCCCCTTCGATATTAAATAGAAGTCTCGAACTCGACCCAGATTCGGGTATTAAAATACATAGAATACTGCAACCCCCTCCGGTATTAAATATAGGTTTAGAGTTACCGTTTTGGTTTCGTTTACCTGGCCATAGGTTGTGTGCATTTCTATGCGCTTCCTTCAAGCTTTCTCCAACCTTTTGCTTCTTTCAAGCTCTCGTTTTCTTCAAGCTTTCGTTTTCTTCAAGCTTTTGTTTATTTTCAAGCTTTAGTTTTTTTTTGCAGGATGATATTTGAGCAGAGTTGCACGTGCCTCAGATGCTCCCTTCGAGCTCTTTCTCCCTTCTTCGGGATGGAATTTGAGTAGAGGATGTACGTGCTCCAAATGCTCCCTTCGAGCTTTTTCTCCCTTCTTCGGGATGGAATTTGAGCAAAGGATGTATGTGCTCCAAGTGCTCCCTTCGAGCCTTTGTTCCCTTCTACGGGATGGGATTTGAGTAGAGGATGTACATTCTCCAAGTGCTCCCTTCGAGCTATTGTTCCCTTCCTATAGGGTGTGACACAAGCAGAGGCTGGTCGTACTCACACAGAGCAGAGGCAGGGCGTGCTTAGTCGAAGAAGAGGCATGGCATACTCACATAGAGCAGAGGCAGGGCTTGCTTGCTTTTTTTTGGGAGCACACAGCTCGTGCAGCGTTGAGCACACAGGTCGCATTGTTATGTGTAGTGTGAATTATGAAATACTTGGGGCGGGACCGCAATCCCGCAGATGGTCAAATTAGCTATGACCACCCAAAGCGATATGGAAAGTGTTTCCATACTCAGCTAGGGCATCAGAAAAATTATTCAAATGTTTAATTAGCTTGATCATTTAATAATGAAATCCAAATATCACCGTTCAGGTATGGAATGGAGGTCATGTGTTTCAAACAAGGCTCACAACATACACAAAAAGCAAAGCAACTCAACCATTCATACCATCATCTTCCATTCTTTGTGAAAAGCCTTCTACTCAACTTAGACTAGCTACTCTAGACGTTATCTCTAACTCCTTATTCGCTAAAAATAGGGAGGGTTGGGTGTGAAAGGCCACCAAAGTTGAGACTTTATACTAATCTTAACACTATATAAGCCTTAAACAAGAATATAACCCCTAGATCAACTATCTACACACAAACCACACAAGGCATACAAAGCATACAAAAACAGGCACACAAAACTTAGTAATTGAGAGAGTGGTAACCACCCGACTCGGAAGAAGGGCGACCGAGAGTCTATTAGTAACCTAGCTGCCCTTCCGAGGTACAGGAACAAGTACCGAAGTCTAGCAAGTGTGGAAAATACGGGACTTAGGACATTTACTAGAGTAATGGTCCTTTGATCCGCAGTTGTAGCAATTCCCATGAGTAGAGTTGGAAGGTCCTGATCCAGAGGTTTCTTGCTTAACTCCGAACCTAGACCTTCACTATAAAAAGTAGCGAACCTGGATTCGGGTTGTGCAGGTATAGAAGTGCTTCCTACTGCGAAGTTTTCCGTCTCGGAATCGAGTGATCATTGAGTAGCTTCCAGCTTATCATTGATAAATTCCTCTAGATGCCTTTCTCGAATGAGTCTTTGTATTATATCCTCCAACACTTCGCAATTGTCTGTTCTGTGCCCGTTTCTCTTGTGATATTTGCAGTATTCTCTTCTTTCGATAGGCTCTGGACAATTATTGGCTATGAAGGGAAAGGGATGGGTAACTTTCTCCCTTGGCATCATGTATATGCGTGAAATGGGCTTGCTTAAGGTTACGATTTCAGCATTTGGTCCATCTTCCTTTAGGCTCTTTTGGTTTTCATGGAATCCAGGCCTTCCATCATAGAGATTCTGGCGAGGGAGAGGTTTCCCATTCTCTATATAACAACCAAGGCTCTTTTTCGCATGATACAACCCTTCCATGTTGATGAATGTATCTGCTCGACGGTAAAATTCCGGTAAGTCTTAGCCCCCGCGTATGTATAGTTCTTCCCAAAAAGGTGTTTCCTCGATTAGCCCTGAATGAATAGCAACAAGCTTGTCGTGGCTACTCATATCCTCTTCTCTCGAGGCTTCATCATTGAATCGCTTTATGTAGTCATCTATAGATTCCTCTAGTCTTTGTTTCACGCATATAACAGCTGAATAATTCACCATTGGGTTTCTGCGGCTACAAAAATGTATAGGGAAATCGTGGGAGAGTCGCTCCCAAGAACGGATTTCTTTCTCGTGGTATCTGCGGTACCATTTAGCAGCTGGTTCTTGTAGTGTCAAGGGAAACGTTCGATGTCGGGTTGTTTCTGATGCACCATGGAAATCCATATAACTTTCAAACGCAGCACAGTGTTCTTCGGGATCTATAATTCCGTCATATATAAATTGCGGGGCCTTTACACTGGTTGGGGTTTCAATAGTGCTTTCCCCTCTGCCTCATGGTAATAACGAAACACCTGATTGCTCCCTAGTGAAACTGGATTGCTCTGTAGCTCGATGGGGACTATCAGACTCTTGAGGTGCCACTACTCTTGATTCTGCTTCATGGGGCACCATGCCTGAGACCCACCGGGCCTGGTCAGCCTCAATAATCCTTCTGGTAGGATCAATTTGTGTTGCCAAAATTAATATTTCTGTCTTGTTGCATACCTCTTTGAACATCAGGATCGGAGA
Organism: Allium sativum; assembly: GCA_030737875.1. Taxonomy (NCBI): domain Eukaryota; kingdom Viridiplantae; phylum Streptophyta; class Magnoliopsida; order Asparagales; family Amaryllidaceae; genus Allium; species Allium sativum. Next base: position 317,295,085 of record CM060925.1, read on the forward strand.
TCTGTTCCTTTTTAATTTAGTTGGCTTGGTGTGTAGGATGGATGGGGGTCTAGCTCTGTTGTTAAATTCAGAGGGTATCTTTGCCTTGAACTCAGTTTGATAGGTTTCCATCTCGAAGGCTCTCTGGGTTAAATTTTCTCCTATAGATCTCCAGGTTGCATCCAGCTGTAAAATCAGATGTAGTATCTCCAATTCATCGTTCTTTTCTTTACCAGGATCTGGGCCTTCCTCGCTTTTAGATTTCGTAGAGTAGGCATTTGATAATACACTAATTTCTACATTCGAGAATAAGTGGGAGTCTCGCTCCGTGCTTTTCTGTTGTGCATCCATTCCAAGCAATTCTTGAAGACGTCCTGGTAGGCTTTCCTGACTTAGCTCATTTTCTTCAAATCTAGTCCGATTTGGGACGGAACAACCCTGGTAGATGTGTGGCTGTTAACCACATGGTCCGAGGTTCAGGCTCTCCTTCTAGCGCCAAAATGTTAACAATATTTTTCGTCAACACCGGGAATAGGTCTATGGGAATGACCGTAGGAGAGGCGTCAAGCAGCTAGGAGCTTGATGCCTTAAGTTGCAAGATTTTGATGATCTTTATGCATCACGGAATTCGCTCAAAGGTACACCATAAAATAACACAGTATGCAGAATGGTAAAGACACACAATTTTATAGTGGTTCAGTTCCTCGGGAACCTATGTCCACTTTAAGAGTTTTACTGATTTTTATTCATGGAGGAGGTTACATGAGAAAAATCTTCAATGGATTTCTAAATTTGAGATTTCTATTTTCTAGAGCAAGGGAAGAAGAAGAAGAAACCCACCCTTGGTATTTCTCCTGGGGTCTTATTTATAGGAGGCTTGAGGACCCTTTTCGCTATCAGGCTATTGGGCCTATAAGAACTTTGTCTGCAACCTTTCCCTTTGGTTTCAGATGTTGGGCTTCCGGTTGCCTTTGCAGTATTGGTCATGGCTTCCGAAGTAGGGCTCTCAGTGTCTGCTATTTCTTTTGAGGAGGGCGTGGATTCGTCGATATCACTAATACAAAATGCGCCTGTTTCTTCTCCTCATTTGCTTCTGATGTGCTTGCAACAGAAGCAAATAATATTATTTGCTTTTGTTCCATAATTACAACAGAAGCAAATAGTACAAGTAAAGTAGCAAAAAATCTACCTATGAAAAATTGCTTCCGTTGTTGTAGAAACAGAAGCAATAATGCGGAAGCTAATTCATTTTTTTGCTTCCGATTAATTTCCAACAGAAGCAACATTACAACAAAATCTAGTATTCACTGTAGCTCAGGTTAGCATATTGTGGCGGGCTTAATTTTCGTTCTCCCGCTTCCTCAATTCTTGTTTTCATTTTCTTCCCATTTACATTGTCCTAAATTTTCGATCTCCCTCTAAATCCTGACTTTTTTCCTTTCCTTCATAAAATCCCGTTCTTTTATCCATGATTCCCAATATCACAAATTAAAACCCTAAGTTCCCTTCATATATTCCTCTTTCGTTTGATCTTAAAAATATTTCATTCGCTGATTAGCAATTCAGATCTCCCTTTGTTATAAATATCTGCATACTTCAGTTCTCATGGGAAATGAAATCTCTCTCTACCATCGTAGCTTTTTAGCTTCCAGATTTCATCTACTCTTCAGGAAATTCAAGTAAGTATTTCAATTTTAGTGCTAATTTCAGATTAAGTTCAATTTTGTTAACTGTGTTTAGAGTCAATTATAAGTGCGTTGATTTCATTTTGGTCCGTTAAAATTACTTTCATGTGATTTTTAATGGTGTGGACTGAATATATACGCGGTTTAGGTTTGACTTGATTTTTACTAGGTCAAACCTCGAAAGCAATGTGATAAGCACAACAATTCAGCCTGTTTGCTCCAAATTTGGGATCAAACACCAAAGGTGTAAAAGTTATACTTCTACAATTCGATAAGAATATGGAACTGCGTAATCACAAAATAAGCGAATAAAAGCAAGTAAGAACACAAAGGATTTTTTACAGTGGTTCAATTCGCTACGAATCTACGTCCACTTTTAACCAATTCTCGTTATGATATTCAAGCTCACAACATATGAAATTCCCCATATTACATTCATTTCTCTCTTTTAACTCTCGTTTCTCTCTTTATGGTTTGATTTCACTTGAATTCGACGAAGATTAGTGGAGAGGCTTTTAGCTTTGTGATAAGTGTTCAATCACCTGAGTGCTTTCATCCATCTTCATGATCTTCATAGATTTCTTAGTGGATTAACAATCGACTTAAACTTCGGAGAGAGTTCGAGAAGATTTGAGATCATTAAAATGGTGTTTGAGATATTTATCTTGTAGCTTGAATTAGATTGAAGATCCTTAGATTCAATCGGAGAGAATTCTAATCATCCTTCACTTGAATTTGATCTTCATAAAGTCAGAAATGAGTTGATGAATGCATAGAAGCCATTAGAGAAGTTGTAAGTGAGGTTTCAATTTGGTAGAGTCTCCTTGTAAGAATGAATTTTCGGTCCCCTTCCCCAATGGATTATGAGGGGTATTTATAGGTGATTTTAGCCCGGGTGCCAATTCTGTAATTATGCTGAAAACGCCATGACTCAATTCGACATGACTCAACCCGCCATGACCCATGTCGCCATGAACGCAAACCGAAATTACTGCAAATCGACATGACTTCATATGGCATGCGATATGGAATAATGCGGATTGACCTCAATGTGATGTACACGACATGAAAGTGGAAACAGCGTACTTCAATGAATAGGAACGATATGCTTTTATATTCTACTTTACAGCTGGCGCTCTGCATTCAATAGTATCTGCATCTTGCCAGCTTTTTAACCAAACTGTAAGTTATAGGAATGACTTGACTTTATGCAAGTATTTGACACAAAGAACCTACGACATGAAGTGAGCACCGACTTGGCTAAAGCTGCTTTGATGACATGCTGTAGCCCACGTCATTTAGAACCGTGCCATGCTCTCAACTGGGCGCTACTATTTCCTCTTGTAAACAGGTCCAAGTCGTGTTTACATCGTGCTGCTGTGCAACGTCATGACTTCATGTTTGCGGCATAAGCAGTCTCTGGAACGGCATGAATGAAATGTCGGAACAAATAGTATACACGACAAGGAGAAGATTGTTGTTGCGATATGCTTCAACATCTTTAATGGAAGAACCGCCTCACCCTTTTCACGACATTGTTATAATATGGAACCAGCGACTTGACTCCAATGTATCTGACAGATTTGTAAAGCATGCCGCATATTTATTTCACATAATCAACTAAGGTCGTTTGTACATGCTGCGTCATCATGTTTTACCAGCTGGAACCGTTCACCTGAATAGCTTTTATACCACGTCAGCCTCGTACATGTACGAATTGAATTATGAACGACATGAGTCAATTAACAATATAGGAATGCCTCTTATATTCTATGGTATGATAATATGTAGCCGTCATCCCTCCTAAGTTGACATGTGGAAAGCTTACATACAGGATTAAACAACCAACATATTCTCTTAAACATGCCAACGACATGGACACCCAGCACGTGTTTCGACATGGTGGCTTTGGACGGCATGGATGAAACACACGGCATGACGTTGACGATATGGCTTTACTGTGAAGAACCATTTTAACACGCATAGCATGGTATTTACATAAATGAAATGACATGGTGGATATATTGTTGTTCGGTGCTAACAACATGAAGATGGTTACGTTTTTGAACGGCATGGAATACTCAATGACATGGTTGAGACTAGGTAATGTACGACATGAATTAATGGATCGGCTCTACCGTTGGCGCCATGAACTACCCGACATGCTTATAGCCCGGTGGTGCGTTTCCAACGACATGTTTCGGAGCGACTTGATATGCGTGCGTGTCACTTACACCTCATGCCGTGTTAAACACTTAGACCCATGTCGTGCCAGCGACTTATAATCGTGTCGTGTAGATGACTATAGGATCCATGTTGTAGAAACGACATGAGTCAGTTATGTCGTGTGACATCGTCTGTGAATACTTCGTAGTTTTGAACCGCGTTCTAAGAATGGGGTTAACATTTGCCCCTCGAAGCTTGTATTTTCTGCTTGCGGGAAATGCAGGCTTCGAAATGACCACAATTTGCATTGAGATTCAGTCGTAGTTTTTGTCTTCTATAGCAAATCATTCTTCAAGTTTAGATGCTCCGTGCTACCTGTTCTATAATCAAAACAAGTATTTGCACAATTATGGACCTATACTTCACCATAAGTTGTCCATGTCGATAACGGATTAGTTTAATCATCAGAAAATGAATTATAGCGAATTTTTACTTTAAATTAAATAACGTGTCTACACAATATTATTTTATCCAATGGTTTATAATTCGTCGAATATTATTTGCACAAACACGATATTCTAATTTGAATTCACTTTAATGCTTGAAATCAACTAATCGACTATTCTGACTGTGGACTTCAAACATCATCGCTTTATAACTTATATGAAGATATGCGATGTTTCTCATTTGAGAAATGTGTTTTAGAGAGATTTCTCGGTTTCCTTTCGAAGAAGACATGGATATTTATGCCCCGGTTTTAAGGAGTCATTATCAGTCTTCTTCGCAGGAAGTGTTTTGGAGAGATTTCTCGGTTTCCTTTCGAAGAAGACTTGGATATTTATGCCCCGGTTTTAAGGAGTCGTTATCAGTCTTCTTCGCAGGAAGTATTTTGGATTTCAAATCTGTGTTCAAGCTAAAATTTTATACTTGTCGTGTTTGAGATTTTCAAACTTTGCGCAAGTTAAGCGATTAATATTCAAATTCTGTTTTCAATTCAGCTTGGTCGATTTAGCCACTTGGAGGCTTTTGCCATTTGATTATACTAAGTAATCCAAGCGTCGGCAATTTTTGAAGGAGTGCCCCTGGAAAGGATCTCAGTTAAGACCCCAATATTTGTCGTTATTGCATCAGGTACTTCCTGATTCAAACGACCAATCGGGTGCCCCTGGTGAGGACTTTACATGCTATGCCCCCGCTAAGGATAGATTTCAGGTTTAGTGCCCAATAATCCCGTCGCGTCTGAAATGATCAGTTGTCAAGCAAATAGATTTTCATTCTTCACGCTATGCAAATGAATTCTCATTCTTTACGTTGGATTATATCAAACGCTACGCAAATGGATTTTCATTCTTCACGTTTGATTATATCAAATGCTACGCAAATGGATTTTCATTCTTCACGTTTGATCATATCAAACGCTACGCAAATGGATTTTCATTCTTTACGTTTGATCATATCAAATGCTACGCAAATGGATTTTCATTCTTCACGTCTGATCATATCAGACGCTACGCAAAATGGATTTTTCATTCCTCACGTCTGATCATATCAGAGGCTACGCAAATGGATTTTTCATTCTTCACGTTTGATCATATCAAACGCTATGCAAATGGATTCTTCATTCTTCACGTTTGATCATATCAAACGCTACGCAAATGGATTTTTCATTCTTCTAGTTTGATCATCTCAAACGCTACGCAAATGGAATTTTCATTCTTCACGTCTGATCATATCAGATGCTACGCAAATGATTTTCATTCTTCACGTCTGATCATATCAGATGCTACACAAATGGATTTTTCATTCTTCACGTTTGATCATATCAAACGCTACGCAAATGGGTTTTTCATTCTTCACGTTTGATCATATCAAATGCTACGCAAATGGATTTTTCATTCTTTACGTCTGATCATATCAGACGCTACGCAAAATAGATTTTTCATTCTTCACGTTTGATCATATCAAACGCTACGCAAATGGATTTTGGCGGCTGTTATAGTGTTTCGTGGGGCGGCCATCAGTCCCTTTGTTAGATGCTCGACTTAGCGAGCTATTCCAGTTCAGGAACTAAAACTCTGAACCTTTCACTTATGGAAGTGCCCCTTCGATTAGAGTTTCAGTTCTCATGTTTGTTTATCGTGGCGCTTGCTCGCTGTTTGAATCTTTACAACTTTCCCGTTCACTTTTCAAGGCAGTGGTGCTTTACCTATTTTTGCATTTGTGCATGTTGATATTTACAGCATTCAGCCCTTGAACTAGCATTGTTGGGGTTGCGATGTTACAAGAACAAGCGCTCGACATATAGCCTGCAATTTGAAACCATCTTTTAAGAAAGTTTTGATTTGACATATAATTTTGCAAGCAGGAAATTCATTTAATCAGACATGCTCTTAGTCATAAAGCTAATGTTTGGTGCATCACTTGCAGATTATTACAGACTGTTTACATAAAGTTTTTAAATATAACAGAAAGTAAACGCTACGTAAAGCATGAACTAAAGCAAGAAGTAGAGCATGAAGTAAAGATGTAGCGACGTTGATCGCTTATTCCGAGTCATTGAAATCGGAACACCGTTAGCGGTTATTAGTTGATGATTAGCTTTGGCATGATTCGAGCAGAGGCTACATTGCTTGGACCAGACTGATCACTCGATGCCCCTTGCCCCTGTGGAGTAGCAGAAGGATTCATGGCTTGTGGATTCTTTACATACTGTTGTAACCTGTTTTTCCTGATCAATTCCTCAATGAGGTTCTTTAGGTGTCGGCACTCGTTTGTGTTATGACCAGGTTGGTTATGAAATCTGCAGAATTTCCTGGAGTTTGCTGCTTTGTCATTTATCCTTATCGGATTTGGCTCTGTGTACTCTTCAGAATTCTTTGTTGTAAGATAGATATTTTCAGGGGTGTCATTCAAAGGCATTAGCTCTGATGAGTTGAAAAGGCGAGACTTCTTATTAGTCTTGTTGTCGTTCCCAACATTGGTTCGCTTTTGTCCCTGATTATTCTTCTGATTAGATTGGACAACCATATTTTTAGGAACTTCAATGAGTTGGTTGCCATCAATGACGTAAATGGGTATAGGATTATCGTCCACTCTCATGTACTCCTCCGCCTTCTTGTAGAACTTGTCAAGCGTAGTCGGTTCCTTCATTTTTATCCATCTTCCGAACTCGCTTGTTTTGTCAATAGCGTCGAGTAAAGCCATGAGAATTATGCATGGCTCTGGATTCCTCACTTCAGACAAAGCAACATTGAATCGACTATGGAAGGCTTTGACAGTTTCCCCTGGATTTTGTTTCATTGCTGAAAGCGTTATAGCATCCTTGGCTTTAGTAGCATACAAGCGGAACTGCTCCTTGAACTTTTTGGTCAGGTCAGAGAACTGATCGATAGATTTGGGTGGCAGCTTTGTGAACCATAGTGATGCGGCACCTTCTAAGTAGAGAGGAAAGTACGTGCATCACATCTCATCGGTTGCTTTACCGCGCTTATATGCCACTCGTATTTGAATAGGAAGTAGTTCGGATCAACGAGGATGTTGTACGGAGGCAAAGTAGGAGGATTGAACTTCTTCGGACATTCTGCTTCAAGGATTCCTTTGGTGAATGGAGTCCTATCGGGAGAGAAGTCCCATTCTCTTTCATCGTCTTTGCTAGCTTGATTCTTTTTCATGGCTCGTTCTATCATGTCCGAGATATATTCTTCAGTGTTATGACGCTCGTTGAAGGCGAGTCCTTTACCAAATGTTCGTCTAGGCATATGATCTTGATTAGAGAGCTTAGGCCCTTTGCCTTCTCGACGAAGAGGTTCCCCTGTGAAAGGATTAATGACCTTTCAAGCCTTCGCTTCGGAATGATCCTTTGCTTTTGATCTCAAATCCTCGATGTTAGCTTCGTCTCTGTCACTTGCCCAATCATAGTTGTCTTCCACATTGTCATTGCGGTTATAATTAGAAGTGTGCGATTTGTCGTTTTCCTCGAGATCCACATGCACTTTTGGAGGGGCTGGATTTGATCGAGCATTAAGGATGTCATCAAGTTTTTCCACCATTTCCTTAGTAAAGGCATCCACTTGGTTGTTTACGTTGGCAATGGAGGCTTTTAGTTCATTTCTAGTCACGCCAGCTCCACTTATCGAGTTTTCACCAACATCGAAACGGTTAGTAAGCGGTGTCTCTTCATTAGCAACATTATTGGCGTTATCGACATTTTCCACATCTTTATTTACGGTCTTCTTTGATTTGGCCATAACTTCGGAGAAGAATGCGGTTTATAGCTTTAATGCAACGATCTCAACTTTGGGAGAGTGTGCGAAGAGGTAGGAGATGCGAGCGCGGCCCCACGGTGGGCGCCAAATGTTTGCTTCAAATTTGGGATCAAATACCAAAGGTGTAAAAGTTATACTTCTACAATTCGATAAGAATACGGAACCGCGTAATCACAAAATAAGCGAATAAAAGCAAGTAAGAACACAAAGGAGTTTTTATAGTAGTTCGATTCGCTACGAATCTACGTCCACTTTTAACCAGTTCTCGTTATGATATTCAAGCTTACAACATATGAAATTCCCCATATTACATTCATTTCCCTCTTTTAACTCTCATTTCTCTCTCTTTATGGTTTGATTTCACTTGAATTCGACGAAGATAAGTGGAGAGGCTTTTAGCTTTATGATAAGTGTCTAGTCACTTGAGTGCTTTCATCCATCTTCATGATCTTCATAGATTTCTTAGTGGATTAACAATCGACTTAAACTTCAGAGAGAGTTCGAGAAGATTTGAGATCGTTTGAATGGTGTTTGAGAGATTTATCTTGTAACTTGAATTAGATTGAAGATCCTAAGATTCAATCGAAGAGAATTCTAATCATCCTTCACTTAAATTTGATCTTCATAAAGTTAGAAATGAGTTGATGAATTCATAGAAGCCATTAGAGAAGTTGTAAGTGAGGTTTCAATTCGGTAGAGTCTCCATGTAAGAATGAATTTTCGGCCCCCCTCCCCAATGGATTATGAGGGGTATTTATAGGTGATTTTAGCCCGGGTGGCAATTCGGTAATTATGCTGAAAACGCCATGACTCAATTCGACATGACTCAACCCGCCATGACCCATGTCGCCATGAACGCAAACCGAAATTACTGCAAATCGACATGACTTCAATATGGCATGCGACATGGAATAATGCGGATTGACCTCAATGTGATGTACACGACATGAAAGTGGAAACAACGTACTTCAATGAATAGGAATTATATGCTTTTACATTCTACTTTACAATTGGCGCTCTGCATTCAATAATATCTGCATCTTGCCAGCTTTTTAACCAGACTATAAGTTATAGGAATAGCTTGAACTTATGCAAGGATTTGACACAAAGAACCTACGACATGAAGCGAGCACCGACTTGGCTAAAGCTGCTTTGACGACATGTTGTAGCCCACGTCATTTAGAACAGTGCCATGCTCTCAACTAGGCGCTACTGTTTCCACTTGTAAGTAGGTCCAAGTCTGTATACACTGTGCTGTTGTGCCACGTCATGACTTCATGTTTGCGGCATAAGCAGTCTCTGGAACGACATGAATGAAATGTCGGCACAAATGGTATACACGACAAGGAGAAGATTGCTGTTGCGACATGCTTCAACATCTTTAATGGATGATTCGCCTCACCCTTTTCATGACATGGTTATAATATGCAACCGGCGACTTGACTCCAATGTATATGACACAATTTGTAAAGCATGTCGCATATTTATTTCACATAATCAACTAAGGCCGTTTGTACATGCTGCGTCATCATGTTTTACCACCTGGAACCGTTCACCTGAATAGCTTTTATACCACGTCAGCCCCGTACATGTACGAATTGAATTATCGACGACATGAGTCAATTAACGATATAGGAATGCCTCTTATATTCTATGGCATGATAATATGTAGCTGTCATCCCTCCAAAGTTGCCATGTGGAAAGCTTACATACAGGATTAAACAACCCGCATATTCTCTTAAACATGCCAACGACATGGACACCCAGCACGTACTACGACATGGTGGCTCTGGATGGCATGGATGGAACACACGGCATGACGTTGACGATATGGCTTTACTGTGAAGAACATTTTAACACACATAGCATGATATTTGCATCAATGAAATGACATGGTGGATATATTGTTGTTCGGTGCTAACAACATGAAGATGGTTACGTTTTTGAACGACATGGAATACTCAATGACATGGTTGAGACTAGGTAACGCACGACATGAATTAATGGATCGGCTCGACCGTTGGCGCCATGAACTACCTGACATGCTTATAGCCCGGTGGTGCGTTCCCAACGACATGTTTCGGAGCGACTTGATATGCGTGCATGTCACTTACACCTCATGCCGTGTTAAACACTTAGACCCATGTCGTGCCAGCGACTTATAATCGTGTCGTGCAGATGACTATAGGTTCCATGTTTTAGAAACGACATGAGTCAGTTATGTCGTGTGACATCATCTGTGAATACTTCGTAGTTTTGAACTGCGTTCTAAGAACGGGGTTAACACAGCCAATACCCAAAATATGGTCACACGGCCCAAGAGAACCATAAGAACACCCAGGAGGCTTCTAGAATGATGGCAAGAAACTTCGGGATATGCAGACCGTTACAATTAGGCAATATCTTTTTATTTTACCTGAAAATATAGGCTATTATGAATTCTGCTTTATTTTTCTTCAAAATTAGTTACATTAGGCAGTACCACTTTCCACGTAGGCAGCAGTACATAGGAATCTTTTCTATAAATGTAAGACACAAATGGTAATGAGAATAGAAGAGTTATCTACATTTTCTTTCTTCTTCCTTTCTATTCTTAGCTATATTTTCTTCATTTTTTCTTCTCTGCCTCTCTGTGTAGGTATCATTTGGTGCTTCCACTGTTCGATCTCCTCTTACTCCTCCCTAAACATCCAAATCTTCCATAACCATGACCAAAATTGATGACGCCCTTCAACAGCTCACCCAACATCAAGAGGCCATCACCACTATCCAGCAAAACCAAACCAATCAAAGCTCCATCCTCGAAACCCAAAATGCTAACATCATCGATATTAAAACTGCTCTCCACGACCTCACTCAACACATGACCAGCCTTACACAACGCCTCGACAACTTACCACAACTCTCCCCACCAAACAAAACATCCGCAACCTACCTTCCATCCCCTCGACAACCACCCATACTATCAACACCATCAGCCGCCCGTACCCCCAAGTGCACACTGTCCTCATTTGATGGGTCAAATCCACACGACTGGATCTTCCAAGCCGACCGATTTTTTTCCTACTACTCTACACCCGAGGATCAATGAGTGGATTTATCTAGTTTCCACATGCACGGCCAAGCTCTTTCGTGGTTCCAATGGATGCATCGCAACAAGCACATATCGACATAGCCAACACTAACCAAAGCTATAGAACAACGTTTCAAATACATTCCTTAACCCGCAAGCCACCCTATTCAAACTAAAACAAATTTCCTTCGTTGAAAACTACCAAGCCACATTCGAGAACTTATGTAACCGCATAACCACGCTACCACAAGAATCCATCCTACAATGCTTTATATCCGGCCTTAAACCACACATACAAAACGAAATACACCTCCTCAAACTGCCCACCATATCAGACGCAATCGAAAATGCCAAGTTAATTGAGCGCAAATGCACCGACCACCCCAAACTACCCTTCTCTAAACCATACCAGTTCACTCCTAAACAACCAAACACCCAAACGTCCATTCAACCATTATCACAAGCACCTCATACACAAACAGCCAAAGCAACCATTCCCATCAAACAATTGCCTATCGTAGAGATTCAAGTCCGCAAACAACAAGGACTCTGTTTCAACTGCGATGAAAAGTACCATTTCGGCCATCGCCGCAAACCCACTCACATACTTATGATCCTCCCCGATTTATCTTCCGATGAAATAAACCCACCGCTGGAACCCACAAGCTCACCAGATCCTGACCCCCCCCCCCCCCCCACCTCCAACCATAACTACACACGACAATACCAAACCCACTCACGACCAAACCCAAGAAATATCCTTCCATTCTCTGACCGGATCCTGCAATCCCCGCACAATCCGCCTCCCCGCGTCAATCAATGGCAATTCCATCTCCATACTGGTCGATACAGGTTCCATACATAATTATATCCACCCCAAAGCAGCTAAATTCCTCGGCCTCAAGCCAAATAGTACTGACTCCTTCTTCATAATAGTGGGAAATGGAGAGCAACTTCGCAGTTTTGGCAGCTGCGCTGATGTGGACATTCAAATCCAGGGAAATCGGTTCGCCATCGATTTTCATCTGCTCGAGATCTCAGGATCTGATGCGGTATGCGGTATCCAATGGTTAGAGACATTAGGGCCAATTACTATGAACCTAAAAGAATTAACGATGGCCTTTCTCTTTGAAGCAAGCCCATTGTGTTAACCGGGCTTGGCCCAAATGTTAAGCCCACCCAAATTTCTGTGCATTAGCTAGAAAGGCTGGAAAATACCTCCTCCATTTCAACGTGCCTTTACCTACTCTTACAACACACCGACCCAACACCCTTACCGCAAAAATTCCCTACCAGCCCACAGTTACACACGTTACTTTCCTCTTATAAACACATTTTTCCCCACCCACCGAACTACCACCAAATCGTGCTTTAAATCACCACATAAACCTCATTCCTAATACCCAACCCGTAAACACCAAACCATACTGCTACCCACACTTTCAAAAAAACGAACTAGAACGTCAAGTCCAAGAAATGCTCAAATCTAACCTTATCCAACCCTCCACCAGCCCATTTTCTTAACCCGTGCTTTTAGTTAAAAAGAAGGATGGGTCATGGCGATTTTGCATAGATTATCGTGCCCTCAACGCCATCACCATAAAAGACCGTTTTCTAATTCCAATGGTTGATGAACTATTAGATGAATTATATGGTGCTACAATCTTCTCTAAACTCGATCTAAGAAGTTGTTATTTTCAAATACGTGTACACCCACCCGATATTTTAAAAACCGCATTTCGTACACATGATGGTCATTATGAATTCTTAGTAATTCCATTCGGATTTACCAATGCCCCATCCACATTCCAAGCCACAATGAACAACATTTTCCATCCACATTTGCGAAAATTTATACTCAATGGTCACACGGCCCAAGAGAACCATAAGAACACCCAGGAGGCTTCTAGAATGATGGCAAGAATCTTCGGGATATGCAGACCATTACAATTAGGCAATATCTTTTTATTTTACCTAAAAATATAGGCTGTTATGAATTCTGCTTTATTTTTCTGCAAAATTAGTTACATTAGGCAGTGCCGCTTTCCACGTAGGCAGCAGTACGTAGGAATCTTTTCTATAAATGTAAGATGCAAATGGTAATGAGAATAGAAGAGTTATCTACATTTTCTTTCTTCTTCCTTGTTCCTTTCTATTCTTAGCTATATTTTCTTCATTTTTTCTGCTCTGCCTCTCTGTGTACGTATCACAATGGTGGATTAAACGTACTATTTTCACGTAATAAACTAGTAGAACAGTCAGATCGTGATGGACTCACTAGTAACTTTGAGATTTAACCTGCTCCTCTACAAATCTCCAAAGCAACGTCTATATATTATCAGCTAATAGAAAATGAAACTGCCGTGTTTTTAGTTCTTTTAGGTGATTGGTTATTCAATTAAAAGATTGGGTTCCAGGTTGAGATGCTGTGATAGGTTATTACCTTTGTTCTTATTTTAGAATAAACCTATAACAATTGGAAATGCAGGATATGTGCAGCTAAAGTCATAAAAGATATTATATGTGGAAGGTCAAAAGGCTTTGGTTTTGTATTACATGCAACTACAGAAGAAACAGAGAAGGCAAGAGATGAAATGAATTCAAAGTTTTGGGTGGTTAACTCCTAGAAAAGTGTTGCTCAGATCCTCTTACATTCTCAGCTCTAACCATGACGGCTATAATATGCCTAGGGTTTATAACCTTGCTCTTTTCCTTCAACTTCTGTTCTGATATCTACGAAGATCATGTTGGCCTCACCAACTGGAAACAGAAATACTTTGGTATACTTTTTATGCTTCTTACATATTTTCTATATGTATTTTTGATGTATTAGTCAATGAAGTATTTGATTGCAGTGATGTTACAGGTTGAGTTATTTTATCTCTCTCCGTCTTTTGGCCAAAAAGAACTAAGTCACCGCCGCCACTCGTTGCGACATCACCAATCGGCGACAATGGAGTAGAAAAAGTAGAAGCAGCATCGGGTAAAATAAAGAACGTGCTCGCTAAGGCTCAAGCGTATAAGAAAGCTAAGAATAAAACCAAGTCGGTTCCGGTCACCACCGGTGAGAACACGGGAGGCGATGGAGTTAAAGTTATGGAAAGATTTGGAGAATACAAGGAATATGGAGGAGATGAATCAGAAGATAAGAAAATGAAAAACAAAAAGGAGGTTGCGTAAACGAAATGACAAACAAGAAGTTGATGATGTATGAAGATTTTTGTATTTTTCCTAGAGCGTGGTGATGTAAATGTCGAGATTAGGCGCAGCGGAGGCCAAACTCAACACACACAAATGGTCTAGTGCAAAGAATAACATAAACAACAAAACAAAGAGAACACACAGTTTAACGAGGTTCGGCAATAGCCTACGTCCCCGGGCAAGAGAGTGATTTTATTACTTATAAATAGAGAACCATAAGATCTCATACAAAGCATACACAAAGAGAACTCAGCTCACTTTTCTCTCGGTTTTCTGTTTTGTGGCTGCTGCCCTCTTTTATTTCCGCTCAGTTTTGTGGCGGCTACAAAACTCTCTCTCTCATGAAACCCTTACCAACCATACATATATATAGTATGGCCACATAAAGGTAAGAGGCCCACAGCACTCACATAATAATGCATTGAACAAAAGGCACGTGACTGCACCCATACTTCACAATTCTCCACCTCGGATCATGCACAAAAGCATGAGACGATCACACACAAAGCACTCTGATTGCCACATATCCAGTTGCACCACCAAAGTAGTTGCCTACGTACCCAAAGGATCAAGATGCCATAGTTCATCATAGTGTCTCGCAAACGAGACTTCACAATGTTCCGAAGAACCTCCACCCCATCGGGGTATCATACATCAAACATACAAAACATTAATCAAGTCAAGGCAATGCTTGAACTTGACATTAGGAACCACTTTAGTCAACATGTCTGCGGGATTCTCTTTTGTACCAATCTTCACCAAGAGAATATGACCCTCAGCTAATATTTCTCTAACGAAATGATAACGCACATCAATATTCTTTGTTCGGGCATGATGAACTTGATTCTTTGCTAGGTGGATGGCACTCATACTATCGCAGTACACAGGAAGTTGATCTTGAACCACTCCCAAATCATCCAACAAACCTTGTAGCCATATAGCTTCCTTGAAAGCTTCAGTCACTGCCATATACTCTGCCTCTGTAGTAGATAGAGCCACTGTCGACTGCAGAATAGACCTCCAACATATTGGACCTCCTGCCAAGGTAAACACATACCCTGTAGTAGAGCGTCTCTTATCCAGATCACCGGCATAATCTGAGTCTACATAACCAACACATAAATGACTGTTTTTCATATCCCTCACAAATTCTAAACCAGCATCAATAGTTCCCAAAAGATATCTCAAAATCCATTTGATAGCATTCCAATGCTCTTTTCCAGGAGCATGCATGTAACGACTGACCATACTCACGACATGTGAAATGTCAGGTCGTGTACACACCATCGCATACATAAGACTCCCAACAGCATTAGCATAAGGCACATGTGTCATACACTGAATCTCATCATCAGAGGAAGGACACATAGTTGCATTCAATTTAAAATGAGCAGCAAGAGGAGTACTTACAGATTTGGTTTCTTTAGAAATGCCAAATTTCCTTAAAACCTTCTTCAAATATGTCTTTTGAGACAAACACACCTTGCCCTTCATTTTGTCTCTTTGAATCTCCATGCCAAGAATCTTCTTAGCATCTCCAAGATCTTTTATTTCAAATTCAGCTGACAATTTACATTTCAGCTTCTCAATCTCAGAATTGCAAGTAGATGCAATCAACATATCATCTACATACAATAGCAAATAAATGAAAGAACCATCACTCAGCTTCTTCAGATATACACAGTGATCATGGTGGATTCTTGTATACGCTTGGCCTAACATAAAACGATCAAATCGTTTATACCACTGTCTCGGAGACTGTTTCAGTCCATACAACGATCTTTTCAACTTACACACCAGATCATCTTCACCGGGAGATTTGAATCCACTTGGCTGAGTCATATAGGTCTCCTCATCTAGATCTCCATGTAAGAACGCTGTTTTTACATCCATCTGAACCAGATTCAAGTCATACCGCGCTACTAAGGCTAACAAAATACGAATAGAGGAGTGCTTCACAACTGGAGAGAATACTTCATTGTAGTCAATTCCCTCCTTCTGGGTATAGCCTTTTGCAACCAGCCTTGCCTTGTAGCGAATCTCATTTTTCTTCACTCCTTCTTTCTTAGCATATACCCACTTACATCCAATCGCTTTCTTGCCCTTAGGGAGCTTGGCAAGAACCCAGGTGTCATTCTTGTGAAGAGATGTCATTTCTTCACCCATAGCATCTTTCCATTCTTCACACTCAACGCTATGAATAGCTTGTGTGTACGTCTCGGGAATGCCTTCATCAGTAACTGGTAAAGCATAAGTTACACAATCTCGAAACCAACCTGGTTTCCTGATATCCCTTTTCGGTCTGCTAGAAGCAATTGACTCTGGAACACTTCTCTCAACCTCTGTTTCTATTTCTAACCCATCGTCGGAATCATCAGCACTGCCTCGGTCAACCGTAACTTCATCTGTTTCAACAACTGAATCTGTCACCTCTTCAGAAGCTGGTCCCACTGGTACAGTTTCATCTGGGACTTGTGTAACAATATCAAACTTCACACGCTGCAAATTCTCACGATTACTGCTCTCATTCTCCACCTGATGAAAACCCTTAGGCTTTAGCATAGCAGCTTCATTAAACGTAACATCCCTGCTTATAATCATTTTCTTGGTAACCGGATTCCAAAGTTTGAACCCTTTGACTCCAGTCTTCATGCCAACAAATATTGCCTCAACAGCACGAACTCCAAGCTTATTGTCCTTCACATGAAACCAAGCAGGACAACCAAATGCATGAATCAACTCATAGTCATAAGCAGGCTTACCATACCAGAATTCCATTGGTGTTTTGCCTCCTAATGCAGAAGAAGGCAACCGATTGATGAGAAAACATGCATAAGTAACAGCTTCAGCCCAGAATGCTTTGCCTAATCCAGAATTAGACAACATACATCATACTCTCTCTAGCAGTGTACGATTCATCCTTTCTGCGACTCCATTCTGCTGTGGTGTTTCTCTAACCGTGAAATGTCTCTTGATTCCCTCATCTTGACATACTTTGTGAAATGGATCACTTGTGTACTCTCCACCGTTGTCTGAACAAAGTACTTTGAGTTTTCTACCCGTTTGAGTTTCAACTGCTTTCTTCCATCTCACAAATATTTCCAGAACATCACTTTTCTGTTTCATGACATACACCCATACACGCCTAGAATAGTCATCAATAAAAGAGACAAACCAATGCTTACCTCCCAAAGAAGCATTTTTGGAAGGACCCCATACATCCGAATGAACATAATCTAGAACTCCGCTAGATTTATGGATTCCCTTACCAAAGCGAGATCTTGTCTTCTTGCCTTTTACACAATGTTCACAGAAATCTAACTTACAGACAACAACCTCTTTCAACAGATTTTGCTTAATTAAAGCATTCAAAGATTTCTCACCTGGATGTGCAAGCCTCATGTGTCATAGCATTGTAGATTCCTTAGCAGCAACTTCACTCTGCTCAGCTGTAGCTACATCCCCAGTCACTGTTCTCCCATTTAAGTAGTACAAGTTGTGATGACGTGTACCTTTCATAACAACCATAGCTCCAGAAATCACCTTCATAACTCCATTTTGGCCATCAAGTCTTAATCCCTTGGATTCAAGCATTCCTAAAGAAATCAGATTCTTTTTCATACTTGGCACACACCTCACATTTTTCAGTTCTCTAACCTTGCCATCATGCAGTTTCAGGCGAATACTACCAATTCCCACAATGCTACAAGAATTGTGATTTCCCATCAATACTTCGCCCTCAAACTTCGTAAAATTTGAAAACCATTCTCTATTTGGAGTCACATGAAAGGTAGCACCCGAATCAAGTATCCACTCATCATCTTTTGCCTTAGAGTTAGAAGGTACCATGGTTAAAGAGAAATCTGACTCATTCCCTGTGTCTTTGCTGGACTGGACTACATTTGCTACACTTTTTCCTTTCTTGTCCCGCTCCTTGACCTTAGGACAATCCTTAGCCCAATGGCATTTTTCATGACACCAAGCACATTCATCCTTAGCCAAACGCTCTTTTGCTTTCGAGTATCCTTTATCCTTATTAGGATGTTGGCCAACATTTTTCTTACAGTCTGATTTTCCGCCTCTCACTACAAGAGCATCACCACCATCTTCTCTGGAGATATCATCTCTATCCATCTTTCGGAATTCTTCACTGCGTAATGATGTAGCGACTTCATCATAAATCAGCTTGTCTTTGCCATAAATTAGCGACTTAATCACGGGTTCATATTTCTCCGGAAGAGAATTCACTAAGCACAAAGCTTTCTCCTCATCTGGAATGATCTCATCATAATTAACCAACTCCGTAAGGAGCTTGTTAAAGGAATCCAGATGCTCAGTCAGAGTTGCACCCTTCTTCATATTGAACCGATACAAATTTCTTTTTAGATGAATTCGGTTTGCCACATTCTTCACAAGGTACTTCGCTTCAAGTTTTTCCCATAATTCTTTCGGCGAGGTCTCATGTTGATAGTTCACTCTGATATCAGCTTCCAAGCAACCCCTGATCGTAGCTAAACAAAGCCTTTGATTCTTTTCTCATTGTTTGTCTGACCATTCTTCTGGTTTCTCTATTCTCAAACAAGGTTCCAAATCCAAATGTTCAAGAGCATCAGACACATCTGTTCTCCACAAACCAAAGTTATTGTTTCCATTAAATTTTTCTACATCTAACCTTGCTCTGTGATACACTATTTTTTCAGATTGATTAGATTCACCCATTGTCGCAACAAAAGCAACTTACACAAGAGAAACACACACAAATGGGAAAAACTGCCCTCACAGGAATTTCGTCGAACACCTTCTGTGCACTAAACTGAACACACAAATCCAAATATTGCAACCACAAGCTCCAATACCAATTGTCGAGATTAGGCGCAGCGGAGGCCAAACTCAACACACACAAATGGTCTAGTGCAGAGAATAACATAAACAGCAAAACAAAGAGAACACACAGTTTAACGAGGTTCGGCATTCGTCCTCGGGCAAGAGAGTGATTTTATTACTTACAAATGGAGAACCATAAGATCTCATACAAAGCATACACAAAGAGAACTCAGCTCACTTTTCTCTCGGTTTTCTGTTTTGTGGCTGCTGCCCTCTTTTATTTCCGCTCAGTTTTGTGGCGGCTACAAAACTCTCTCTCTCATGAAACCCTTACCAACCATACATATATATAGTATGGCCACATAAAGGTAAGAGGCCCACAGCACTCACATAATAATGCATTGAACAAAAGGCACGTGACTGCACCCATACTTCACAGTAAATTGTATTGCCGTGTGTGTTATGTGGGATGGGAGAATTGTGAAATGGCTAAAGTGGTTAATATTTTTTTGTGAAGGTTGGTAGTTTCTAGGATTATCGTTTATGGAAGTAAACTGATGTATTGATGTGGGATTTGAGATGTCTATGGTGCTGGTTAGCGTCAAGGCCGGTCCTAAGAGTTTTGGTACCCAAAGCCAAAAGCAAAAATGAGGCCTTCCTACAAAAGCCAAAATCAAACATAATAGTTAGCTTGATTATATTTTAGTGTTCTGAGCTGAGAAGGCCTTTGTCCCATATCAGGTCTGTGTGAGAGAAAACTAGTGAAATCATAATAGCTGGAAGCTTTTATTGGAAATTTGTAGGAAAATCCTCATTTTTGTTGTGTTATTTTTTATGTACTGCTGCATAAATGTGTAGTTCATTTTTTTTATAATGAATCATGTTCATAACATGATAGTACACACTAAAAAAGTTAACAATACCATTATTTTATCTAGGTATTTACTTATGTAACATTCGCACTGTTGATGATGGCATACTTTCTCTTTTACATCTTTTATGCCCAAACAACCAGTAAAACGCCTTAGATTCTCAACGATTAAATATTTAAGACACTAGAATGCAAATGAGTACCTTCAGCTTTGAAATTGTATTCATGCATTCCTGGCTCTCGCTCGTAGCAATTCGTATTTTTTTCCTTGTGCCCTAGCCGTTGTCGACATCGTGCCAACTGTCGTGGAGACGAAGATCCGCTCGCTGCTTCGTTGAGAGTTGCAGCAAGCGATTCGTTTGAGTGTCGTGATTTGATAATTTGATAATTGTGTTTTTTACTGGCTTGGTAGTTGCAGCGACGATCTGATGCCCTAAATTATTCGGGGCCCTAAGCGGTTGCTTCACCCGCTTTGGCAAAGGACCGGCCTTGGTTAGCGTATGAATGAATGATGATGTAGAAGAAGGATGACGTATGGTAACAATTTGTGAGGGAGACAGTGAATAAAATGACAGTAAATTAAATGTTATTAGAATTATAATGCAGTGATGCAAATGAAATGTATAAAATTTTCAACAAAAATGCGTATATAGAAAGGAAAAAAAATGTTTCACTATAAACTATGGAAATGTAATAGGAGGGACATCTGACAGCTAGGCAGTGGGGTGACACAAGGACTACTACAGGAAGAGGCAGCTAATGAAGAAATGGCAACAGGGAAGATCGAAAGGGAGTCAATGTTGATGGGAGAGGCATTGCAATGCATCGGGTTCAGGTTTTTAACAAGTTTCAGAAGAAGTGTTTTTTTTTTTTTAATTTGAATTGGAGCTTCAAAGTGGAAGAAGTAATAATGTCAGAGTAATGATCAAATAAGATGAAGGAACGACAACTTCAAATAAAAGAACGGATTTAAAAATGTCAAAAACATGTATTCCCTTATTCTTGCTCCAGGTGCACCATCAGGTAAATGTTTACAAATTAACATGCTATTTTGAATTTAAGTTATATTTTACGTTAGCTATATGTCACAGACATACAAGTTCAGTACATCATACAATTATGTTACAACTAAAAATCCTTCTTCATAATAGTATTGTGCACATGAGTTATTTATCAAGATATCATGTGAACACAAAATATTTATTAACAATGATATCTGCATTTTAAAATGGGTTGAAAGTGCACCAAATTTAAACCTGTAATCATCAAATAGTAATAACAATAACATATGCACTCAATACACACTTATGATTCTGTGTCATATCCAAATTTCATTAGTTCTTCGGGCGTCTTGACATTGCATCTTGCTACCCAATGTTAAGCTCAAGAACTATTATCTCATGGATTTAGAATAAACTGCTTGCATTATTATCTTCCAAGTCATATTCAACTCATCAAAAGCATATGATTGTTGAACACTGTGATTGTGATCTTGAGTTGAATTCACGATAAAAGCTTGATTGTCATTTTAAAGTACAGTTAGAGCATAAACAAGCTTCAGTGCAATACTTTGTCTTTGTTTACTTTTTCAATCTTTTTGGGTGTCATTTGTAATTAATTATTACATTATGTCATGTGTCTTTTTAGACTATATATAAAAGGTTAGGTTATTTGATTCGAAACATCATCAAATAAACTGGTTGTAATATTTTATATGAAATATAATGCTAAGTGCTGGGGAACAATTTGTTTTAAAAAAACGTTACAGGTTGAGAGGGTTTCGGTGTAGGCATAGTTTGTCTGAAGTTGTTTTTTCTAGAGTGGCATTAAACCGGTGCTAAAAGTTTATTTTTCTTTGCTATCCAGGTACTGTACTTTATCAAATTTTAGCCAACAATCAGAGAGCATCATGTTTGAAGAAACCGATGAAAAACTATATTCCACTCAGAGAGCTGCATTTTGTAAATATCGCACTCCATCTTAAAACTGTGATTTTATAATTAGTAAGTTGTAGTTCTAAGTTTATACTTGGTGGTTTCTTATGTTAAGACCAGATTATCAATAATATTGCTAAATTATTTTGTTTTCTATTATGTTGTTGCTCTTAAGTGTATGAATTATAATACTATTAATGAAATTATTACATTCAATTGTCCAATTTATATTGTTGTATAGTCCGATTATATAATTGAAAAAGATAATTACTTGTAATATATATCAATTGCTTATTTGAGAATTATAGTGATTTGAAAGAGATATTTTTTATTGTTAAATGTAGTTTTTTGCTTCTGATGTAAGCACAATAGAAGCAACAAATAAGGTCCCGTTACCTCTTTTTGCTTCGACGGTTAGGAACGGAAGCAAAAAAAAGGATGTTTTTATTGCTTCCATTGTGTACCGAAAGCAACAAATTTGGATCTATTTGCGTCTTCTTTAGCTTCTTCTGATGTTGAACAGAAGCAAGAAGGGGTAAAAACCCAAAGTAAAAAAATGTTTTTTTGCTTCTGTTCCCAAGCCGAAGAAACAACTTTTGGTTTATTGCTTCGACTGCAGTTGCTTCTGTTGTTGAACAGAAGCAACATGGGTTAGACAACAGAAGCAACAGGCCAGTTTTGTACTAGTGTATGTCACCTTTCGAAAGATACTTGGACTTCTTAATGGCTGCTTTCGGTTATTTTCTCTTGGCGGTTAACTTTCAGCCATTTTGCGTATACTCAAAGAAGCTTGTTTCGTGATGTTTCCCCGTCCTGTGGTGTCGATATCCGAGGGACTAACGCTGGCACATCCTCTCGCCGTTCAAGGTTCCTGCCTCGGGGATTCTCCCCTTTTCTTAGTTGCTGATTCAGATCCCTCTCCTTTCGCTGCAAGGTATCCCTATTGGATATTCTCTGTCGTATAGGCTATGCCGGAGATTTGCAAACTTCGGATTCTCTTCCCTTGATGGGGCTGGGTCTGCATGGCTCTCATATCACCCTTTCGTACTTATGCTAATTAAATGCCCTTATCGTTACTAGCTGGTAGCGATGGTATGCTTCGGCTGACATTTCCCTTCGGAACTTCTCTTCCTCTCGTTGCCTCTTCTTAGCTCTTGGTCTTGCTTCCTAAAAGATCATTGGGTGCTTATAGTCATCCAATATCCCTTCGCCGTCATTCTTTCTTTCTTTTTTTTCAATGTCAACTTTTTGGGTAGTAGCATTGGTTGAAACCAAAGGGCCAAGTAATCAGTTCCCGAAAACATGAATAGACCTGCAAAGAAAACAACCAAGATGATATGTGACATTAAGAAGACGCTCCAAATCCAAACAGTCCTTGCATAAATCACCATACATAGTAACTGGGGCGCGACTAAGGTTGTAACGACAAGACTAGAAAAGATGTAATCATGATAAAAGAGTCAACCAACAAGAGTACTAAATTACGAGGATATGAGCAGCCATGCAAACAGACCGGGGGTAATTATATAAATTTCCTAGAGTATCTAATCTCCCGAAAAAAACAAGAACTCTTGTAGTGGTAAAGATTAACCCTCCCAACTAGGGAAAACACATGAACTCAATCAAAATTCACATACACACTGAAATGTGATACATAAGCATATCGCATAAAATTATTACTATGTGATTTAATAAACTGCTACATGGATAATCAAGTCACGTGCACAAGCATTTAAACACAAAATACATAACAATTATGTAATCATGATTATGTTAGAAAAAAATAATCTTTCATTGCCACAACCTTTCTTGAACAGGATAAATTGCAAGCACTACATGCGAGAAACACCATCCCGAGCTTGGCCATGGAAAATTAAGAGGGAAATTTACTTCATCCATAGTGTAAAAGGAAAATGAACTCTTGTAGGCTCGAAATCCATCAGGCTTGAAATCCGAGCCTCGGCCTCCAAACCTCAAAGAAAGTATTGTAAAGACCTCCATATAGATGCAGGCAACTGAGGAATCGCATGTGCTTAAGTAATAGTAAGACGAAGTAAACTAAAACGGAATGAGTTACATCAACAAAATCCAACATACAATACATAGAGTGAGATGTACCTCAGATGTTGCTCAAAGGTGCATAAGATACAATAGGACCTCACCCAAAGTGGAGAAAGTGGTGTTTCATCAAACATTAAAGTAAATGGCCAAAAAGTCATTCTAGACAAAGATACTTTACATTGAGTCTATCAGGTATGTTTTATTTTCAATTACGAGCCCGTACGAACGATGCTTGGAATCTAAGAAAAGTCGACAAATAGCCGCCATGCGGATTCTTAGTATTTGCTGGGGAATATACAATGTGTTATTTGGGCAAAGCAAGTCTGGTGCTCTCAAACGCCATAAATGGACCGTCATTCGTAAATAACACATTATGTGCAAAATAAAGTAACTTATAATCTATCTTTTAAATACTCTCTAAAAACTTACCCATTGTCAATGAGGAAATGATAATGAAGCCTTTGCCAAAAAGACACGACAAACCCTCCTTTATAGGATCCGATGAAAGCAGAAGAACAGAAAAGCTAGTATTGTTAAATCATCAATGGTATCAAATTCCAACGAATCTCCGCAATTGGGTCGGAATAAGTAAAGGGACTTGGCCAAATTCACAGAAAGGGACAAGTGAATCTAGGAAAAGAAAGGATCGGCCTTAAAGCTATAGGCATTCAGTTAAAGCACATTCGATTTTCACTACCAATTATGCACATTATGAAATTCAACTATATCCTCCCTTTAATCACGACACTCCAAAAATTCAAAAGCAGAGAATTTCTACATTAATCAGAGAACGTGACAAAATATATGGAGCGCATGTTACATTGCAAAGGGAAGATGAGAAACTTCAGTCAAGCTTGGTTAAAAATTCATTAGGTCCCAGCTAAACATAAGCCAAGGGTCAATTGACCACCAATCATTGTCTAAGTGATGGATGGATCCTTTCAATTGTGAAGCGAAGAAGTTTAGACCCATATGAATGGAGTGTGTAAAAAAAATGAGAAATGGAGGCATCATTCCATTAGTGCTTACAAGCCAATGGCAAGCTGTGAAATTGAAAGCGGTTTAGAAATGACACCAATCTCAATAGCAATTGCGCATCAAATTCTGACACATTCAGTTGAAGATTGGCTCTCCGTAACTTGATTAGCCGCAATAATCGCAGAATACCATACCATAGGATGGATTATAACTCCTTGAAGACCAGAGAAAATCCCATGACACGACTAGAAGGAATAGCGACAACGGTGGCATAATCTAAAACTGCACCTTTAACATTGCAAAACTATTCCAATTAACACGACATAACCGTTTAATCAAAGTAGCTACAACACAATTTCTAACTTCTAAAGCACACCTCGCAAGGGAGGACAAATGGAGGAATAACTTCATTCATGCACATGCAACAATGGTGAGAAATAAGATTGGATGGGGCTCATCCACAATTTCACCCTGAGTGGACAATTGTACATCGCCTTCAGAAATCCCGAACTGAAAGCATACATGCTAAGGCATTCAACATGTGACCACAGAGGGACATATCTATGGAGGATTCTAAATGATCCTAAGCACTGGGCACGAAATTCAGGCATATTCCCTGTCACAGTAATACTCTTTCAATAAGATCGTGGAAGGAGGCCTTGATGTGACTAAGGAGGAGTACATGACTGAAGTCGATTCAGATTTGGATTAAGTAGAGTCGCCCCTCCAAAATGTTTGCATGTCGGATATTTCGATGCCACTCTACATAAGGAAGCTCGTGCTCAGAAAAGTCAGGCGTGCACATTTCCTAAGTATAATATGGTTATAACGGAAGACGTTCGGAACTTGAGTTCGGCATGTGTTGATCAGAGGATACCGAACGCCGTCCAAGGACCAATGCGACTCTATATCCATGTGAGTTGTATCCAATGAGTCAAATGTGCTTTCAAATGATAACATCTCGTGATTATTCCCACTTGAGCTGAGAAAACGTTTCATACTATTTCTTTTAGTTGAACTTTCCATTGTTGGCTTAAGCAATGAACAACGAATCGTCAACCAAATCGGCACAGGAAGCTCTCCATTTCAGGTCTGTTAAATGTGATGATGCTTTTAAAGAAGGATCTTAGAAATTGCGATAAGCCACACTTCATTTAACCATTAAGACGTGGCCCAAATATTGTTAAAGCAGTTAGAAATGCTATGAGCTTCAAATTATGGAGTTCCAAGGCATTGGAAATTACAAAAAAACACTTTCCACCATCCTAAAAGCCGATTTGGGGGCAATAGGGCCATTTTCCTAGCCAAGGCAGCTCAAATATAGTCCATATGCGATCTGTAAAGTTGAACGACGAGGCAATAAAATTCAATTTGAAGAATAGTTCATTTCTTATTCTTGAATTTCAACATCGAGATAATCTTAAATTAAGAAAAATTTGGATTATATCTTCAAATAATCCAAAAATCTGAAGATAAGGTGTTAGAAGCTTGGGAGTGTTCCAGACTCTAGTTCAATCTAAACAGTTTATTAGTTTGAATTCAAATTTGAAGTTAAGTCTTGCCATTGACCAGGACCACACTACAGTTGAACTCAAAGTCCTGAGAACGATGCATTTTATAAAGTAAGCCACATGATCAAAGCGATCAGATACATTTCATTTCAATATAATTCCATAAACGGAAAGTGCTTAGAATTCAAGGAGGAAACGACTCATGTTTTCCAAAGTGAATTCTATGCATCGATCAAGTAATCTCTCCAACATGGCCTATACCTATTAGTAATGCAATTTATGCCATTTATCTTCTATTTTTTGGAACTTACCCGATATCGATTGAAAAAATCGATAATGGATCTGTCGCCACAAGTGGTTGGAAAGCTTTCCCGTTTTACATGACCACAGATAGGCATAGGCAATACACAAATGGAGATATTTTAAGTGTGCTAAAAAAAAGCATACACTACTCAGCAGTCCATAGGAATTGCTAAACACCAACGCCAACTATATATATCTTAGGATCAAGCATAACTATTTATATCGAGCCGAAGCAAAATTCCACCAAAGAGGCATAGGCGAAAAGAATCAACTCCAAAACTTGAGAAGAAAAAATGGGAGTTTCCTAAAGCACATGTAACACCCCACATCCGTTAATGTCACTCACAAAGGGAATGCACTAAGTTCTGTGGAGCATTTAAGGTAA
The DNA here is from genome assembly GCA_030737875.1 of Allium sativum. Lineage (NCBI taxonomy): Eukaryota > Viridiplantae > Streptophyta > Magnoliopsida > Asparagales > Amaryllidaceae > Allium > Allium sativum. The sequence goes on from CM060925.1 coordinate 317,322,321, forward strand.
AAGATGCAGATAAATTACAAGACAGACAAAATTAAAACAGCGGAAAATAAAACTTTACTTTATTGATAAAATAGTTTGTACAACAATTGCTTTCCAATACCAGAGTATCATCTGTCTTACAAAATAAAGAAGCATAAAATAACATTTTTATTCCCCAATGTAGCATAAGCCAGCCATAGCAGCAGAAAAGAGAGTCTGAAGCGATATATCCAAGAGTCTTTAAGCTTGGAAAGAGTAACAGTCCATACTAAGCAGAGCTATTCCCTCCCTGACTACCTAGGGGGGAACGGAAGAAAAGAAGACGAAAGAAAAACAGAGTCAGACATAAAGCCTGAGTAAGTCTAGTGGCTTTTAGCATGTGAACAAGATAAAGTTCATGACAGGAGTAAACTGGAAAAATGGGACAGTACCAGAATAACAGACTAATATAAACCAAAGCAAGATAGTTTAAACCGAATATACTATCACACCCCATTCTATATCTCTGCACCACCTAACTAATATCCCAACTAGTAATCTGTATAAAGATGATAACGTGATCCCAATCCCTGTAATTGCGGTTGCCTTTAGGTGTACATCTATTATTTATTACCTAGATCTAATCTAGGGTTTTCTTATCGAGCGCTTCCTAGATTCAACTAGGGTTTATGCGACTTATCTAATACTTCTCGGATTCAGGATTTATACCACCTAGGTCCAACTAGGGATTATGCTACCTGTCGAACGATGCCCCTAGTCTAGGACACACTACTTAGAGTGGTATATGTTCCTAGACTTTCCCCACGTATGTGTCGTGAATCGTTTATCGCTGTCTAGATGTACATGTCCACTATATGTGCGGCCCGAGTCCCGTGACAGGGCTTAATCAAGAAAATACGGAACTCGGTCGGGAGCTTTAAGTTATCTGCCGATGCAGATGCTAAGGTCTGTTTTTCTACCAGTGGATATGGTCCCACGTGACCCCTCCCTCAACTAATGAAAGGCAATCCAAGAAAATCAAGCACAAGAACTATACTCCTGCCACCTATGCCCCACTTTCCTATTGGCCAGCCTCACTCATTACTAGATAGCAAGTATATGGCCTGTTGGGAGTTCTCTGCCTTTCCGCATGTGTATCTCGATTGACTCAAGATGGTAGGTAGACGACGAGTTGCTATCACAGGGCTACTGGTCTCGCCGAATCACGCTGGTCCATCCTAGTCTTTAGGTTGCCTTATATTGCAACCAAGGCATGCCCTTGGTTCTCCTAACGCAGACCTTAACCTCTGTGAGTCCAGGAGGATCATCTGCAGCCTCACAGAGGGATACCAAGAGTACCCTCACGTCCCATCGAAGCCTCGGGCTTCGTAACACAATTCGTTGGAGCCTTCTTTAAGATCAGATGGACGTTCGCTCCTCCTCGTGTTATACTAAGAATTACTACTTAGTTTTCCTAACTAAGGTTTACCACTTAGTTTCCTGAATCGTTGTTTTCTTAATTAAGGTTTACTACTTAGCCCTCTTTCTCGTCAAGTTGGATTGGTTAAGTGTCATTAGTCAATTCAAGTTAGCTTAACCCATTCCTTTGTCATATTAAACTGGCTAAGTGTTATCAGTAGTTCATGTTGACTTAACCCTATGACAAACCAAGTTATATTGGTTAAGTATTTCTTATTACTTAACCCTACCCATTCATCTTGTATTGGTTAAGTGTCCCATTTAACCTAACCTTGCCCATTTGTTTTAACTAACATGTTATAACGGTTAAGTGTTCCCTTAGTTAACTTAACCCTAACATCTGTTTAATTAACATGTTCTAATGGTTAAGTATTTTCCCTTCATGTTTCAACGTAACCCTGTTCAATTTATCACAATATGATGGTTAAGTGTTCTAAGTTTACTTAACCCTACCCACTAGTCCAGCTAACATATTAAATTGGCTAAGTGTATTTACTTAACCTTACCCACTTATCTAGCTAACGTGTTATAATGGTTAAGTATTCTAAATTTACTTATCCTCACCCACTTTTCTAATTATCAGGTTATGACGGTTAAGTGTCCTGAATTTACTTAACCTCACCCTCTAGTCTAGTTAATATGTTAAATTGGTTAAGTGTATTAACTTTACTTAACCTCACCTTCTAGTCTAGTTAACATGTTAAATTGGCTAGGTGTTTTCTTAGTTACTTACCCTACATGTCTTGTCTTGTTAACATGTTAAGTTGGTTAAGTGTTTTAGTTAACTTAACCCTACCAATTCTAACTTAGCTTTAATTGTCTTATTAAAGCACCAACCACTCACATTAGACAGGTATTGTTGTGGTTGCCTGTATGCCGGTCGGTTCCGGGCAGTCTTACGCCACAATTCAGTCTAACCTCGGGTCTTTATTGGGCTCAATGCCTTAACCTCTCACATTGGATAGGTATTGTTGTGATTACTGGACAGCCGGGCGGGTCCGGGCAGGTTTACATCACAACTCAATCCAGCCTCGGGTTAAGCATATTCGTATTGTCTAAATTTACATTTTAATTATGTAAATTATTCAAATTCAAGTTACCGCCAAATTTGTCTCCAATCAATCTCATTAGTTTAGGTATATAATTAATACCATTTTATGCCATAAATCACTTATGTGATTTTTAACCAATTTATGTCAAGTTTCCTATAATTACCAATTTTACCCAACGTTACCCCGTCTAAATATTAGGCTAACAGTCTTAGCCTAATTTTCCGTCCGCATGATTTTGACATATAATATTAGGCTAAAAACTTAGCCTAATTTAGCGTACACAAAATTGGCATAAAAATAATGCATTAACATAAACATGTCATAGGTGTAAACTTGCAAAATAATCGACATGAATATCATAACATGCCACAAACTTGCATATAAATATTGGACCTAGTTAAATAGGTGTCATAGGAATCATATAGTTTTAGCCTAACATAAAGGTATAACATAGTATAACCTAATAGGTGTCATATGAATCCACTAAAACATGGTATAACATGTTAATGCATAGGTCTAGGCATAACCTCAAACATAAAACTGGTGTAAGACAAAACTATATGTATAACTTTGACAACCACTTAAGGGTGTGAACTTGCAACACATATGTATAAACATAGATCTAACAATAAACTCTCACATGAATCCTAAACGGATCTTGACATGGATCGGATTATAAGTTCTCACTTGCATAAAAATATGTGAATATAGATCTATTCTAGTCATGTAGGCACAATTGGTTTAAACATATATACATAGAGCCTACATGAATGATGTAAATATTTGTGTAAATCTAACTTGCAACCTATAACTTGCATAAGCATATATTTAGATCTAACTGTATACAAACAATTCGCATAAGGTGTTGATTGTTTGATTCACAATACATAAAAGATTCAATCACCACAATCATTCAAATTATCACGAATAACAAATATAAAACAACATCGTTAATACTGATATAATTCCATATTACAATTTACAACAAATCATGTCTTAATCGCATTCCCATCTAAAGAGCCACTATACTTACAACGTAAGACGGTCTTGTTTTTCTGAGATCTGAGGTTCTGAAATTGAGATACGTTCCTTTGGGTAGATGTTGTTTTGATTCTTAGTTTTGAATTAGATTTGTTCTAGCTTTGTTTGTCTTTAAGCTTTAGGCGGCGGCCAGTCCAAGCTATCTTACAGCAGCGTGACGGCTACAAGTTTAATTGTGTGAATTAGGTTAAGAGCTAGGTTGTATATATAGAATTTTAGGATTAATTTAGGCCGTTTGATTAACCCTAGAAATGACCACAACCGTTCAGTAAGATAGAATTATCCTATTGACTCAACAATGAGTCAGAAATGACTCAGCATTGACTCAGCATATTGAATGTTCATTTTTTTCATAAATGACACATTGGTTCTTTCCTAACATATCATAACCAAAAGGACATTTTTTTATTTAAAACAAAACATTAGCTAAATGAACATTTCTTAACTGAAATGTCAATTTAATCTGAATAAACATTTTAATCTAAATATACATTTCTTAACGAAATGTTATGTTAACATAACAAAAGTGATATTCTAATGTTCATCTTTTCTTTTTATTATTTATTGTCAATCAATTCAAACGTAAATACGTATTTAATAGATACATTTTCCCTTTACCGTTTACATTAATTACCCATATATAAATATTTATATATATATATATATGAATAAATCTTTTCTTACTTTTAATTTGTCATAAATCCAATTGGGGAAGGCCATTTAAAAAAAACAATCCTTGACAACCAAAAATGCGCAACGTACGCTACATGATGCGTACACGTCATATATATATATATATATATATATATATATATTCATCATTTTTTTTCTTTTTATCTATCTTCCCAATTACCCATTTTCACACTAAACCACTTTTTGAACTGCGTTCACACTAGGCTATTTTAATTCATTCCCCTAAAATAAAAATAGGGCGCTGGCGGGGATCGAACTCTGTACCTCTTGTATGCAAGTCATGTGTTCCAACCAAATAAGCTACTAAGTCTTTTGCTTACAAAAGCTAGAACAATGCTAAACATTATTCTTTTCTCATTCCTTTTTTTCATGTTTTGCTGCAATATTTAATTTAAGGATATCTTTTTCATACGGAGTCCAATTTACGCAAACTCGGACTCTATCTCAAGAAGAATTTCAAGACGAACGCAATGGAGTAACCCGTTTCCCTTAATTCTTCTTCTAAAATTTAATTATACTTTAATTTGTGAAACTTAATGTTACAGATTACGGGGTGTTACAACACACGACCTGACATTGAGTCATGTTAATATCTAGTTATAGGCCATTCTCTCGATTCAACCCAAATTGTATCTCGCGCACATGATTTACTAACCAGTTTGAGGCATCCTAAAGTGTTTCAATCAAAGCCGCATTGTTATTACCGGAAAAGACAATCCAAGCAAGGAAGCCCAAGCAAATGGTTAGCGAGTCAATAACAACTCCTATAAATCAAGTCCATATGAACAACTAGGTCTACCAGGCGAACGACTTGAAGATGATTCATTCCAGAGCACATTACATTTTCAACAAAACATATAGTACGCATACGAACTTAGATTGACTTAAAATTTTGGGAGAACACTCACAAGACCTAAAGGAAGGCAAGAAAAAAGTTTCATACGATTTGGATTTAATTTTCTAGGTCGGTACCGATCGATACTTCATTGGTCGGATATGACCCATCTATGATGGGCCCCACATCCCGAGTCCCATAAGGTAGGTCCCTTAAATTATATAGGAGACGTCCCCAAAGTTTGGTGTCAAGCAGAAAAGTATTGTGTGAGTTATGGATGAATCATTGCTGAATTATAATAGTTTCGCGGACAGAATCCGAACATTGAGGGTTGACCGAAATGGCTTGAAGTTTATGTGAGAGGTCACTCTACTCATCTAAATACATGTGCGAAATTTCATATTATTTAGTTAAGGTATAAGGAAGTTATGGATTGATCTTCCACTTCAAATATGAACAAACCAAGAGATATGCTCTAACTCCATGGTTTAGTGCCGACCCATCATGGGTCAGTACCGATCCTTGTAGTTAAAGTATTTTGTGAAGATATTTCACTACAAGAAAAAGCTGATTTTGCAGCGGCGTAATCCATCGATAATCCGTCGCTATATAGGGCTTAGCGACGGATTACCGACGGATCCACGTGGTCGGTAAATTTCAAGACGGTATTTGTGTGAAATTTTGCGACGGATTTTAGCGTGAGTTCTCTGACTATTTTCCATCATTTCGCTAAATATAAAATTTTAATTTTGAATTAATGTAAAATTTAATTACCGATGATTTAGCGACGGATACGTATTTTTTTAGAAATTATTATTTATAAGTAACCATCGGTAATCCCTTGCTAATTAGTAAGAGATTTGCAACAAAATATATTGTATTTAAAATATTTCTGCTGGTTTTCTATAGGTAAACCCTTACAATTTAGTAAAGGATTAGCGATAGATTTTAATTTATATGAACATTTAATCTGGCATCATCTATTGGCAATCCGTCCCTATTCCCCTTCTGATCTACCTATATATATATATATATATATATATATATATGTATATGTATACACACACACACATATATATATATATATATATCGAAATAATATCGTTTAACTGTAGACACTGAAATAAATAGCATACCCAAAAAGACAAATAAATTTGCCAACAATATCAATTTTCGGTTGAAAAGAACATTCATAATCACATATAAAAGAGAACAACATCCATAATCATTCATTAATTCATACGCCAAGCTGAATTATGAACAACAAAACTATTCAGTTGATGCTAACATTATCTCATATACAAACAAATACCATCCACAACCATACTAAAAACCACATAACATTGTATTTACACCAAAATAAGTCTTAACATACCTAACCATCACATTTTCCATTTATGCTTCAAAGCTATTTGCCTTTTGATGTTGTGTGAATCTTGCTATCGGTGGAGTGGAGGTTCAAAGAATGTCCATATCTTGGATTGACATAACTTCTAACAGATAGGTTGAGTGAAGTGACAGAAGTGGGATGAACTGGTGGAAGCCGAGTTATTGGCCTTCCTAGGTACTTCGATGTTATGCTTGATTATCTATCAAGCTGCATTTACAATATGCATATTTGAGTTTTTAATTCACACCGAGAATGCTTTCTACTTATGTATGTGGTCACGGATAAAGATTATGCATGTATATATGCATAAAGAACAGTAAAATGACTAACGAATGATAGTAATAGAAGCAAAACATTTGACTGTGCAGCTAAAAGTCTTCTCCTTGACATATACTATAGCCAAGGTCAGAAGAAATATTTGAAAAAATAAAACTAAGCATTGTTATAAAGCAAACATAAAATGGAATTAAAAACAAACATGAAAATCTTATTGAAACTGACCCATCAACAAGCTATTATAGTGACACAACTGTTCAAAGAATTTTAGTTTTCTGAATATGTTATTAAGGACTAAGAATCAATGAGGTAAGATAAGTTCGCTATCTGATTTGTATCCACTTTCAGCATGTTAAAATTAACTTTAGGAAAAAAGTAATTTACTAACAAGTTATCTATGTTTCGTCATTGCGTGCAGAAGTTTTAAATCGAAGTCTAAAAATGCTGCATTTTAAAAAGCACTGGTATGAACAGTGAAGATCGATTTCAACAATAAATTGAGGCAGCATAAATCTACTGCAATAAATATCAATAATTTCTCAACTATATAATTATACTACACATTTATATAATGCTTCCTAACTCTGAATCTCTTCTACTAAGGTAGCGTTTGATTTCTGAAAGGGGCACGTTACGTTCGCGTTGGCATCGGACGCGTCATGCATGGGACCCCCCAGATTAGCCCGTTGAGCTTAACGGTTGAAAATCAAGCTTTAGCATCAGACGCCTTCGACGCGTCTGATGCCAACAGAAAATTTGCAAACGGCTCTTTTTTCCCAACTTTATAAACCGAACCCCTTCCCTTCAACAATCCACACCATTTCCTTCAACAATCCACAACTCAAAAACCATAATTTTCAAGCGATAACAGTTGAAGTAAATCGACCGAAAGCAACATTTCGTCATCCTCCGAAAGTATGGTCTTCGTTTGCAACCTCGGAGTTTCTCCGTATAGCTGTTGAAGCTTATCAAGCTGCTGGAAAGAACAAAAAAGGATACATAAGAGGATTGCAGCTGCTCTAAACGATTCTTTAGCTACATCACCGACCGAGATACCAGTCTCTACTGAACAAGTAACGGCCAAATACGATGCTTATAAGAAGTAATGGACTATATGGCGCAATTTGAATGAGAAGACGGGCGCCGGATGAGATCCTAAATACGGAAAAGTCAGTGGAAGCGAAAGTTGGTGGAGTGATCGCGTGGCGGTAAAACATCTATTTAACTATGCAGTTGAAATTTACATGTTCAGTACCGTATTTAAGCTACAAGTTTACAGTTTAAACGTCTATTTTGGAGTACGGCCCTATGGTGTTAAAGTACGAGACATGCCCAATCGAAAATTTGACCGAACTGGAGCAAATTTTCGGCAACAGTGTTGCAACAGGTTCTACCGCTTACACTCCAGGCTCTACAAGTCAGAATGTACAACCAGAGCACGTTCTCCTTCATCCAAGTTTGTACAACCTACGTTCTTTGAAGATTATCAAGTGCCACTAGAAGACATTCTGACTCAACAAACATTTCGTGAGCCTCCTACCTATCCACGGGCTGCAGGTTCTTCATCTAGACCTCGTACTGGCAGAAGAGGAAGAACTGAAACTTCTTCGAAGGTGGAAGAAATGGTTGATATGATACACTCCAGGCATTTGAGCAAGAAATCTCGTTCTGACTCCGACAGTCCGAATTCACATCCATCTACAAATGCTAGTGATTCTCCCTCGTCTAACGCAAGCCCACTTTGTACTCAAATTCCGATGGTGAAGCATGCAATAGACCATGCAAGAACATTTGATGGTATTGACATGCCCCACGCAACATCAATTCTTACAGCTAAAGAAAATCAAGATACGATCATGGTTCTTCCTGATGACGAAGCATGCAACTGGTTGCGTTTTGAAATCGAGGTGCGCAAGCAAGCACTACGATACATACAGTTTTAGATAACTTCCCAGCAGTATCCATCTCAGTATGCTCCCCAGTATCCACCTTAGTATCCACCGCAGTAGCCTGTTTTATGTATTTTGTATCTATGTAATTTGTATCCAACGTGTTTGTATTATGTAATTTTTATTCTAAGATTGTAATTCTGCAATTACCTCATGCGTTCTTTTCTGTTTAACAATAAACACACACAAACACAAACAATTATAAAAATAATATATACAAAAACAATAATAATAATAAATATGCCCCTTTCATAAAAAAGAATGCATTCCCCGTCCGCAATAATTCCCTTTCAAATACCCCTTCCAAATAACCCTTCCAAATAACTCTCCCATTTCAAAATCGAACGGACCCTAAGCAAGAAATGAATGGAACGTGGGAATGCTACTCCTAAAGATTACAGATGGGAATCATGACAGCTGCAAGTTAACATAAAATTATAAGCTTACTTGCGCATAAGGATGTGCATGTTCAAGCCATCCAGTTTGTATGGAAGGAACACTATCTTGTTCTTATTATGAGTAGTAATGATATAATTAAGTTAACTTGACAATGATTTTCAAGACATCATAAAAATGTATATCCGCTGCCAATATTAGTATCAGCCTAATCATCATAAATGCTTTGAATATAAGTATTTATACGTAGTTCTATAGCTTGATCACAGAACTGAATAATACATACATAAATACATATAAGAAACAAGATTAAGGCAATAATTCATCTCACCTCTGCCACCCGCCCGCTCAAGTCTTCCATGTGCTTCACAATTCTACTTCACTAGCAACCAAATCATCACCACTAACCACTACTCACTTTAACAAATCCAACATCCCTTCCTCTATCAGTCACTCCATCAACAACGTCAAACCCACTTCGCTAGCCACTCCCTCCACATAAACAAGGCACCATCACTAATGACTGCCATTGCCACTGCTACGTCCTCTTCATCACAACACAACATGATGTTGTGCCGAAGCAGTATCACGATTTCATATAGCAACATTTAGGTTGCATAGAAAACCAGAAAAAGTTTCTAAAAAAATTGATAATAACCAAATTAAAACATTGCTCAAATGGAAAGAAACACTTGCACTGACTCAAAACTACTTACCAGGACTAAGGCATAAGTAGACATGACTAGCGAATTTCGATTTATCTCTCCAGAAGAAACACCAAACGACTCCATACCTCGATCCAGACTAGAAAAAAAATCACTGAAATAAGAAAAAGATTAGAGTCAAAAACTAATTTGAAACTGTACCTACTTTAAAATCCGTACATAAGCTTCCCAGAAGATCTAGGACTTCCAAAGATTGATCACAAGTCTTTCTTCAAGACCACAAGGTCGAACTTAAGTATTCCCATATACTTTAGAATTCCCAGAAACAGGACAACGTCTTTTCGTGAATATGGGGAAATCGAGATCAAAATCGATGTCAAATTGCCGGCTATTTTGGAGAAAACAGAAAATCGATGGTTATCGGTAGATAAAGAAGCCGAGATTCCGATTAAAAATCGAAGGGTAGGATGATTATCGGAAGATTAACATGCAAGCTTTAATTTTATTTTATTTTAGCTTAAGCAATCAGAAAACTAGGCGGCTGTTGAATCGTGCAGCGAAGGCAGTATATTTAGGGTTTGGTATGAGGAAGAGCGATAAGATCTTGGTACTATAGATCTAATGGTAAAAAATAATCAAGGGTTTTATATTTAGTCTGGTGGTATTAATTTCGGGTGTTATTATTGACACTCCAACAACTATTAAAGGAGGGTCATTTTTAAAAATGCTCCACTCTTTGAAAAATTGTTAAGGGGATACACAAACATATTATTTCACACTACCCAATATTCTCAGATTGCCCCTTCAAATTAGATTAAAAAAATCATATTCGATAAGGGAAACCGAATTAAAATAAGCAGATCATCACCAATGCAGCACGTAATCAATTATGTATGTATTCGACACTGATATGTCGATAATAATCATTTCGGTGCATTGCCTTCGTAATTATAAAATTCGGCATATTTATGCCGACAAAAAAATAGCTCGATCCTATATCGGCGAAAACGTTTATCCTTTAGGGTTTAAAAAAATCGATATATGCGAACTAAAAAAAATACTATGATCCGTGCAATATTTGTTAAGGTAAAATTACCTTTATTTATTAAGGGGCTAAATGGTTAATAAGGTAAAATTACCATTATTTGTTAAGGGGCTACTTTCCTCATTGGTGCTCCCCTTAACAATTTTTGAAAAAATAAAAAATTGATCGCCCTCCACCTCCCCCCCCCCCCAAATAATATTTGGAGTGTCAATAACAATGCCCTTAATTTCAACTTTTTGTGCGACTACCTTTCCCTTCAAAAAACTTAACATATGGTTAATTGGACTTTTATGATAGTAAATTGATATTTGCAATGTTTACGGGAAAAGTTATTAAAATAATAATTAGTTAACACTTGATTTTGCAATTTGCTTACTATAAATCATTAATTATTAAACATAGTTAATTATTAAGTATTTATTAGTAACTAGAAACTATTATTTATTAATTTTGTATTTTTCAATGTTAAATTTAAAATATAATTATAATTATAATTATAAAGTATTAAATGTTGACCAAAGTATTAAGCAACCATGTATCATTATATATAACACGAATATTAGGATTTAAACAGAGTATGTCCTTGTACAATTAGACTAGAAAAGCTGCTTGGTTTCTTAAGCAAATAACAGAACAGATTTTGTTTAATTATGTTTACTTTTTAAAATAAAAGCGAGACCAAACACCAAATTTAATATATTTTCTGATACGATAAATCTTGACCATTATAGTTGTCAAATTGGCGCCTATTATAATAGGTATTGTAACAGCTGTAAACTTGGTACCTTTTACAATGGTCATTTTATGACCATTATAAAATTTACATCTATGACAATGAGCATTGTTTGAATGTCGTAAAATTGCCATCTATTAGTTCTTATTTATTATTTATTAGCTATTAATTCTTAGTTATTAATTATTAAAAATTAATCCATATTATCTTTTTGTTTAATAATTATTATTTATCTTTATTTTTAATTACTCTTATATTAGTTAGTAAAGAATCATTATTAATAGTAATTATTTCATGTCTCGTTCGCAATTTCAATTATTTAGTAGTAATTATTGTCTATTAGCCTTAATTATTATTACTAATTTTTTAATATTATTTATTTAATATAAATTATTAATTGCTAATTATTAAATATTAAATATTACTCCTATTTATTAATTATTAATTATAACTTATTTCCTCTTAATTGAATACTAATTACTATGTAATTATTGAGTATTAATAGTAACTATAATTGTTAATTGATATATATTTAATATTAATTATTTGATCTTTATTATTAATGTTTACTTACTTATTTTTATTTTTAATTGTTAATATTAATTATTAAAAATTAGTTTTCATTCATAGTTATGTAATAGCCATTATTCATTATTTATTCATTGTTATATTATTTATTGAATAATAATCATTATTCATTATTATATTAATTATTGAACAGTAGTTATTTCATATTTCAAATTAAAATCTCATCTAATTATAGATTATCAATAATTAATTATTAATAGTTGATATTAATTGCTAACTATGCTCAAGAAAAGTCAGTTTTTAAAAAATACACAATGTTCAATATGTAAATATTAACTAATTCAACACAATTGAAAACATAATCAACAAGTAATATTCGTGAGAGAAAATAGTTACATGTGAAAGCCAATAAATGGGCATGGAAATAATAACTTGTATGGTAATTTTATATTCTTTGAATTTCAGATTTCTTTAATATATATCAATTCTTATTTTTAAATTATGAAGTTTTTACAAAATTTTATATTTATTTCAAAAATCATTAAAACTTCAAAAGTTTATATTTAAACTTCGTATTTATTTTAGATTCTAATTTTTGAATTAATACGTACTAAGTATATCAATTGTAATTATTAATTTTTAGATACTATATAATATATTTTACTTATTAATTATTAGAAAGTACTTATTAATCATTGATTAGTAAAGATTACTTATTTATATTATTAATTATTATTACCTCTTAATTATTTAGTAATCATTAATTAATCAATACCAATTATTGTATTTTATTTACTATTAATAGTAATTTTTTATTTTTTGTTATTAGTATATTATTATTAACATTCAGTATTTAAAATTTATTTTTAATTATCAATTACTTTGTAAAAACATAACAGTAAAACATTTTATGACGAATAAGCATACCAGTCCCTTGCAAATCCCTTGAAAATTTGCTGCAAAATAGCTTCAAAAAATAAATGATGGTAAACTGTCTCAAATTGCAACAGAATTCAGCGATGAAAAAATGACGATGTTAAACCGTTTCAATTTGCTGTGGTTTGGCGACGGAAATCAGAACTCGGTGGTAATATTTTAAAACAAGTTGAAATATAAAATCCTAGATAATATCACTTACAGATTCTACGAAAATCCATCGTTAATTTGCGATGGAATTTTCCGCTGCTAAAATCTACAGCTATTTGCGGTTTTCCTTGTAGTGTTGAGGGATAGGTCGGCATGCAATTCCAAGGCTTCCTGCAAATGGGCTTGGCCCAGCTCCATCCTAAACACCTATAAATACAACATGCTCTCCAACTGGAAAGGGGATCCAATCTTAGTCATACCAAGACGCTTCCAAAGCTCTGTTAGAGTAGATCTTCATCTCTAACAACCATTGCCCATCTTCCACAGCAAGACTTCATCTCCGTAGATAGAAAAACCTTTCATCTAGATTGGTTATTGTGATTCTCCGGTAAGCACTAGTACTTGTGAATTCCTGTTAATCTCTACTATGGAGAATATTATAATTATCTATACTTCATTGTATTTGGCATGACAAAGATCATAATAAAAGATATTCAAAGTGGATATAGGCCTTGTCAATGGCTGAACCACTGTAAAAATTGTCTCTCTCTCTCTATCATTAGTTTTTGTTTCTTATCTTTTTGCATTTACTTTTATATGTTCTATACTATTTTCCCCGTTAAGGGGTGGTGCTTTCGCTAAAATCTGATGTTAGTGCCATTTTTGGCGTTAACATGATGTGTATGCTAGAATTTGTAACGACCCACAAATCCGTACTATCTGAGTTGACTATTAACACCATACGTCCAACCCAAATTGCACAGAAATACGAATCGTTATTAGAAAGAAGTTAGAGGATGAGAAATAGAAAGAAAGAAATATTAGAATAGAAGAAAAACGAAGATCACAAACTCACAGCGGAACGAATAAAATATATTATATAACATAACTTTTGAAATAAAAATTAGTAACTTTATATACATACCATCATCAGAGCACAACAGTCATTTCTGGAACAGTTATAAACACCTGTTTCCAGATACAACATAGTATACAGCGGAAATACGATAATCTACAGCTAACTGGTGAAGCCTCCTGCTTCCAGCTCCTCCAATTGAATCTGTGAAATCCCGACTACTTGACTGCCCGTACAAATTTGGGCACCCAAGAGTTTAGGGGAAACAAACAAAATAAACTCTGGGTCAGTCATGGGACTGGTGTGAGTAAACTCCAACCACTTGTTTAACTTTCAAAACCCTTTTCGAAAGAAAAGATAATAGTAAGACCAGCCCACACATAACCATGGACGGTTTTTACCATACTATAACCCAAAACACTTTGATACGAAAATCCAGTGATATTATAATAATGTCTACATCAAGTAAATAACCAAATAGCAGAACGCTTGCATCTCACGCTCCACATATATATTATAAAATCAAAAACCGCATGGCGCTTATTGGAGATTGGATTTCCAACATGACAAGGTATGGAACTACCTTCCGCTAGTGTATCTATAGAGAGGAATACACTGGGTTCAATAAGAACATCTTGTAACCCGGCCCACACATGACCGACCACTCATTTCGCTTGAGTGTATCGAATGTATATCACCAACGGTTGGGATCAGCAACCGCCTCCCGACTGGGACAGCATCGAATAGAATAAGAAATTAAATGAACCTCTAGATAGGTGATTATACATCCTAATGGGTGCGACCCACATAGCCATGCTGCCTGCCCGATTTTTGTCCTTTCCTGGTTGTTGAGGCCTAAGGCTACGAATACTTACCATTCATTGATAGCACAATCACTTTGAATGCCACATTGTCAGATCCGTTAATCACTAGTTGAGTTTGCACAAATATTCTGGATGTTATGCTAAGGGAATACATCCGTTGCAACCATATATATTTATACATACCAACCCATTTGATCATTGGAAATACTCTGTCAGACATTCGTCCATTTATGTTCGTTCTGGGATTGAACAAAACCGAAGGCACAATTTCTATTAATAGAAAAAGCCCTTGCACTTCACTCCATCTTCAATATATTCAGCATACTTGGTTCGCAACGCTTATACCAATACGGAGTGGTTCTTCGGATAATAATCCAACCAGTCTCTCCATATTGACAACGATGGTCAAAAATTTCGATAGTCTGTGATTTAACTATCGAAAAAAACAAGTGTTCATCCAAACATATCAAACAAGTCACTGGGCTCTTTAATTAATATTTCATTAATTAAATCACTTTTCCATTTTCTCTATCAATATTTGTTAACCAAATATTTCAAATAGACATATTGGGATTTTATACTATTTGGAAACATTTCAAAATATCGCTTCCTTTTATTTTCTACAGTTAGAAAATATCTTCGATTATAATTGGAAAACAATCCAATTACCTATCTCTCCCACGAACTCATTTAGTTCTATACTTAGGAAATATTTATAACTCTATTTCCAAACTTACGCCTATTTGGATTAAGACAGATGTTGTGTAAAACATCGTTACGACGACCCAAATATTTGTATTCAACTAAATCTCTTTAAACGTTTGATCTTCGAGACTGAGTTTTGCTATTTATCGGTTATTAACGGAACCAATCAAGTTGGGGTATAACTACCTCTTAAACCTTGACTGAGTAACATTCATAACGTCAAAACAGACAAGACTACTTACTCGAATAATCAATACTTTACAAACCAATTATTCATTTATAAAACACGTATACGCTTCTCTTTCTGTTCTTCATTCTAGTTTTGATTTCATATATATTCTTTTCGACTTTACTATTCTACTTCTAAGTTCATTTCATTTTCTAATTCTATATATATATCTATATATAGATTTCTAGTTGTTAAATTTTCTTAAAAATATTCTAACTCCTTAAATTTCCGGAAAAATTCGTCATAACCTCCCCTGTACCGGGAGCATCGGGAAATTTCAAATAGCTTCCCGGTGTCTTCTCCAATCAAAAAGAAAAAGAAAAAGCCAAGCGGCTTGCCGATACGGCGCATAAAATCTCATATACGAATTAAATACATACCTTTTTGTCAAGCACTCTATTCATATCTCTTCTATACTTTACTCCACTTTATACCAAACCTGTTTAACATATGTCTATCCATTTTCAATTCACTACAACTTACTCTGATCATTTTTAACTCAGTTCTTTAACTAATTCGTTAATTGGCCCTATTGCTCATTTTATTTAAATGGTTGAACATAACATGTTCAAATTTTATTCCACTTGCTTATACAAATCAAATCCCCTTTTTCTCCATTTCTAGTTTCATATTCGGTTTGAATATGAAATCACAAGTTAATTTACTTATTCACAGTTTGCTCGATTCAATCGTTTTAACTAATTCATTTGTCAGTTTGCAAATTAACTCTTTTGCCTATATCACTTTGATATTTGAATATAACCTATCCAAATATATTTCAACTTGATTATAAACTAATTGAATTTCATTTTCAATTCACGTTCTATATTCGATTTCAAATATATATTTACAAATTCACTTCACCTTTCAAAGTTCATCTTCAAAATTCGATTAACTAATTTCTCTTCGTCTTAGTCAATTCTATTCAATAATCAAAATATGATTATTGATTTTAAAAACCATTTCTTTTACTTCACTTGAGTTCGCATATATTTTATAACTCAAGTCCAGATTTTCTAATGAACATTTGGATTTTTATTTGCTTGAAAATCCTTATATTTTAACTAAATAAACCTTAATAGTTTTATAAAGGTTATAGCGCTGTTTTTCTAAAAATTTGATTTTGACATAACTCAAAATCTATTCGACGAAATCCAGATTTTTTCTCTTCCATTAGAAAACCATTATTCAACCGGTCCTGACGATTCTTGTTTCAAAGAATTCCGACTTCAATTGAGTCCTGTATACTCAATTGAAGTTCGAGTCACCAATTTACGAACTGCAGCGCTGCGGCGAGTTCGTTTTAATTATATTTATATATAAAAACTTTTTAAACTTCGTTTAAAATAAATTCTAACTTCATTTTAACTCTATTTGCTTTCTATTTGAATTCTATGTTCAAATTCTATTTCCTTTCCTATTGGGATTCTATATTCCAATTCCTTTTCTATTTCTCAAATTCTATATTTAAATTTCCTTTATTCAACTCCCATTTAAATTCCTATATTCAAATTCTATAGTTGAATTTCTATTTCAATTTCATATTCAAATTCAATACTTGAAATTCCATTTGAATTCTATTATTCAATTTCTATACTTGAAATTCCATTTGAATTCTATTATTCAATTTCTATTTCAATTCTTCTTTGAAATTCTATATTTCAAATTCAATTCAATTCTTCTTTGAAATTCAATATTTCAAATTCATTTCAATTCTTCTTTGAAATTCAATATTTCAAATTCATTTCAATTCTTCTTTGATATTCAATATTTCAAATTCATTTCAATTCTTCTTTGAAATTCAATATTTCAAATTCATTTATTCAAATTTCTTTATTCCTCTATTCACATTCCTTTATGAATTTCTATATTCAAATTCCATATTCAATTCTTTTTGAATTCTCGATTCAAATTTCAAATTTCAATTCTATTTTAGAAAAAATAGAATTTCCTTTCTAATTCTCAAATATCTTTTTTCATGATATTTTTAAATATCATTACTTAAGCCCAGTGATATTTAAACACATAAAGCAACCAATTATTTATTTTTCTAACACATCATATATAACAATATATAAATAGACAAACAAATAATTTTTTTTTTTGAGGAATCCAGTTGGATTCCTCCAACCTGTTTTCCTGCATCCACAGATGTTAGCACATAAATAATACCCATTCTGCTTCGTGGCAGAATATCGTGGTATAGAAGGTCATCCACTAATCATAGCGTGGGGCGTATAGGGTAATCATCCGCTATAGTACCGCGGGCATCCGCTAATGAGACTGCGGGAATCCAA
This sequence comes from Allium sativum, assembly GCA_030737875.1. Classification (NCBI taxonomy): domain Eukaryota; kingdom Viridiplantae; phylum Streptophyta; class Magnoliopsida; order Asparagales; family Amaryllidaceae; genus Allium; species Allium sativum. Next base: position 317,340,358 of record CM060925.1, read on the forward strand.
CCAATCAATCAACCCAATATATATATATAGCCTAAATAACTAATATATATAAAACAACCAGAAAACATTCACACAAGCAACAGACAATTATTTTTAATGAGATAAAAATAATTCTAAAGGTGAGTGAGATTTACTCACCAGGGATTTTATAATTTGACGAATATCCATTTAAATCTCGTAGCGTCGCAGCTATGAACCGTCTCAAGCGAATCTACCTGCCACCTTGCACCCATGCAATATATTGATTAATTCACTAAGCCACTTCAAAATCGCTAATCATCTTCTATTGACAACAGCCCGATCTCCACTAAAATACCTTAACACCACTTTAAACCATCTAAACTTCACTGCCAAACTCTTCAAACATCAAACTGTCCAACTACTGTGACCTGCTACTCCCTATCCCCCCTAAATCACCATGGTTCAGACATCACTCCTTCCCAAGAAATCGCAGACCCCAAACTCTTTCATCACCGTGCCATTTACACTTTCCAAAATCGCAGTGGTTCTTCGATTGCTCACCAGAACCACCATCGACATACTTAAAATCCAAATCGAACACCGTACGTCTTCACTTCTAGGTCACGAAGTCGAGCTTTGAAGTCGACTGTAACCGAGGGCATCAATCTGAACGGAAATCCTCAACTTCACCGTCGTACTCATGTTTGAACCCTCAGGACTGTTAGAAGCTCGAAATACCCCAAAATCCGTAACCCTAAACGATCGCTGAACTGTCGAATGTCCCCAAGTACACCGCGTCTCATACCTCCCAGGTCACGACATTTTTGGAGCACCACTTCTTATCGCGAGCGTCGCTTAGCCGAGGTCAAGTGTCAGGGTATTGGGAGGTTGTATTTTGGGTCTAGATAGTGGTTAGAGTCGGTAGGGTGAATGGCGATATCAAATGAAAGAAGAGGGAAGAAAGAAACGATTTTATAGGGACTGGTTCTCGATTTTATAGGGACTGGTTCTCGATTTTATAGGGAAGAAATGAAAGAAAGAGTCGGTGGGTCCCTTTTGAGGTTTTCGATTTCTGCCGTGAAATGCTAGAGGGACTGGTTCGATTTTATAGGGAAGAAGTTCTTGAGCCTCAAGGAACAGGAGGTAGGTGATTACTAGGGAATTTTTTTACCAGAGGTGGGTATTAACTAGTACAGGGTTATTAAGAGTAGGTATTAAATGGTATACTGTTTATTCAATTTTTGATTATCTGGTGATCGCGAACTCCTTTTTGAACAGAACGACTGACCATCCGAATGTAAAACCGCTATTCCGAACCCACTGGGATAGATATCGAAACTCAATTCGGCCATATGGAGGAGATATTTATTTAGACTGATATAAATTAAATTCAAAATAATTTAATTCCTTGAAAATAAATTATTATTATCGTTTTTAATTCAAATAAAATTCATATAAATCATTTTGACTCCAGTTCAACTTTCGAATTCAATCAAATTCAGATTCTCATATTATTATAATTATTTCAGATTAAATAAATATATATGTATATTCAAAATAAAATCATATATCGATTTATATTATAAATCACAATATTTAAAACCATATTAAATATTTAAAACAAACTGTTCAAAAATCCGGGTCGTTACAGAATTAATCTTTAATGGAGATGAATACTATTTTGAAATGTGACATGCATAGAAGACATGCCTTTAACTTGTGTTTCAATGGTAAAAAGATTCAGTTAGCACTGAAGTAAAAATCCAGAAATTGTTTACTTTTGGATAAGATATGGAATATGATATTTCGAGTATACAAAAATCAAAAGTGGGTTTTCAAAGATATGGGTTAAATTAGAGGATTATACTCTAATAGGGTGGCAAAATTGGCCGGAGTGGTATGTTTAATGGATTTGACTTATTATCTGGCTTTTGAATCCATATCTAGATGAGTCAGAACTATTCAATGAGCATGAAATAAATCAAAAATCCTAAGTTCAAGTTTGGAGACTAAGGGCATGCTTGGAAACGTTAAAATAAGTAGCTTTTTTCTATCAAAAAGTAAAAGTATTAAATCCTGTATGAATCGAATTATTATTTGGGTTTATAGAAGTTACTTTTTAGCTAATCCTAGAAGTATATATATATATATATATATATATTCTTTTGGCTTTCAAAATCTGAATCATCATTTAACATTTTTGGTGTGTACCCTAAAATAAGAGTTAGAGGCGATTTTTCTTTCTTCATCCATCCAAAATCGTTAGAATTTTCTTTGATGCTGTAGACAAAGGTATGTTTTTTCTTCTTCAATTCGTTCTTATTATTCCTAATTTTGAATCGATTATTCTTTAATTTGGGTTTTTCTCTTGTGATTTAACAAAATTATAAAACATGATCCGATTTGTACGTTGCATTTATCCTTGCGTTTGAGGATTTTGGTGAAGATGTTGATGCTATGTGACATTGAGGAGGATTTATGCGTGCATGCATTAGGTTTTACCGTGGTCATTTTATTGTGATGAAGAGTAGGTATGTTTTGGTGGAGGACGCTGTCTTATGTGTCAGAAATGAGGCGAGATGAAGTTTTTTGTACAGCATGTGTGGAGTTAAGTGTTTGTGACTACTGATGGTGTAATGGTTTAGGTTGAGAAATTTTGATGCTTTGAGGGTGAAGTGAAATGTCGGGACTCATTGTGTCATGGTGATGTAAGGAGAAGGAGTTGAGCAGTTAAAGAAGGTTGTTAAGACGAGAAAACTTATGATAGTTTTGGAGTTGGTAATTGGTTGGTTCAGAGGGATCGTAGGAATAGAATTACCACAAAAAATGTAATGCAAAGAAAAACTGAAAGTGCAACTATCAGAGCAACTCCAACGGTGGAGCATTCATGCTCTTAATCCGTAATAAAGTCCATTTTTTGTTCCCAATGAATATTACTTTGTGTAACATTCAGGGAAATGTTACGGCTTCCATTCAGAAGTCTGAATGGATCGCGCGAGCCGAATATATCGGCTCGTGACGCTGCGAGTCGAATTATTCAGCGCGTCCTTTCACAAGCCGATAAATTCAGCACGTGATCCCCTAGCATATTAAAATTTTATTTTACCTATTGTATCTTCTATCTCACATATTACTATGATGAAATAAAATCATTATCATTTTGTAGAAAACAGTTATGTTTTAGAAGACAGAAATAAACTGATTTAGCTTTGGATCATAATAATAGCTGATTAATAACACATACAAATATAATAGAAAGCAATTGCTGAAATAAAAACCAATAACATCATTACTGCATAAATTCGTACAATCATAAAATAAAACACGAGTTTGAACAGCTTCATAACTTGGTATTGCTATAGTGGTTCCATAAATGATCCATAAGATCTTTCTGCAGCCAGTTATGGAGTTGTGCATCTCTAAACATAACTTAATGGTTCAAATGAATATAGAAGTCCTCTTCGGTTAGTGGGGTGTTCTATCAGAATACTTGGGGTGGTTGCGAAGCACCTTCATATTCGTAGTGACGTTGCCCTTCATCCATATCTCTTTCATCTTCTATAATCATGTTGTGTAGAACGATGCAGGAAAACATGATTGTAGACATCTTTTTCCTAGACCACAGCCAACATGGATTACTTATCATTGCAAATCTAGATTGTAAAACACTCATTCTACGTCTTTCCTTTGTCCCTCCTGCATCGCCGTGAATTTGTCTTGTTTAGGAGTCAATGGATTTGGACATGTTTTAACAATGGTGCTCCATTTCGGGTAAATGCCATCACCTAGGTAATAGCCATGGTTGTAAGTATTTAGGTCCAGGGTAAATGTTAAAGGAGGTACCTGGCGTTGAGCAAGACAATTGAACAGATTGGATCTTTCTATAACATTTAAGTCATTATTCGAATCGGGGATTCCGAAGAAAGCGTGCCATATCCACAAATCGTATGATGCTACAGCTTCCAAAATGATGGTTGGTCGCCTTTCCTTGTCATTGTACGCACCTTGTAATCCCTTGGGGCATTTCATCCATTCCCAGTGCATACAGTCCAGACTTCCTAACATTCTCGGCCATCCCCTGCTTTCGTGCATCTCTCTGATTCACACTACATCTGCTTCATTCGGAGCCCTTAAGTATTCTTCTCCGTAGACGTCCACCACAGCTTGACAGAAATTTTCGAGTGTTTCAAGTGTCGTGTTCTCTGCTATTCGGTATGCATCGTCCAAAGTGTCAGCAGGAGTGCCATAAGCTAACATTCTCATAGCGGCCAACATTTTCTGTTCACCAGACAACCCTTGCATCTTTGATGCATTTTGTTTGTACTTAAAATAATCATTGTTACCTTGAATACCCGCCAATATCCAAAGAAATAGATTTCTTCGCATCCTGTATCTTTTACAAAACATATCAAGCCCGTAAGTGCAGTTGTCATTGAAGTAATCCTGCATCAGAGACTTATGGAATTTAGCATGATTTCGGTGTATAAACCTCCATCCAGGAACCGATCCCCCTCGAGTTGTGGATGATGAACCGTACGCTTCATGGTATAAGTCCCGTATTTCTTGTATTTCTCCTGTTTCCTCTTGTAGGATTTCCTCTTCCTTCGAGTCGCTATTAAAAGCCATGACGCATTTCATAAAATAGGAATTCATTTTTGTTTGTAAATATGTTTGGATATGAGATATGGTTGTGACTATGCTGTTGTATATAAGTTATGAGGTATTGGTTAGTTGGTAGCTCCTTTATTGGACAGAGAGCTACTTTATTGGACAGAGAGCTCCTTTCTTGGACAGATAGCTCCTTTAGTGGACAGAGAGCTCCTTTATTGGACATAGCGCTCCTTTATTGGACAGAGCGGTCCTTTATTGGACATAGCGCTCCTTTATTGGACATAGCTCTCCTTTATTGGACATAGCTCTCCTTTATTGGACAGAGCAGTCCTTTATTAGACAGAGTGCTCCTTTATTGCACATAGCGCTCCTTTATTGGACAGAGTGATCCTTTATTGGACAGAGAGCTCCTTTATTGAACAGAGAGCTTGTAAAACCCCACATTCATTAATGTCACTCACAAAGGGAATGCATTAACTTCCATGGAGGTTATAAGTGAATATAGAACAGAAAAATTACAACAAGACAGATAATAAATAGTACTTGGAAATCTAAAACTTCATTTTATTGCAGCGGAAATTAAACATGTTTGTTACATCATAAAACCATAGATCATAACCAAGTACAATATCCATCTTCATAAAAAAAATACATAATCCCATTACATAAATTACCATTAAAAAGATAACAAGCTGGACTTTACTTCAACGGTCCAAGCTTTCCAAAGAGAGATGAAGCAATTCAATCAAACTCCACTAGAGCTGGGCCCAACCTGAGGACCTGGAGGGGGAAAAAGGATAGAAATAGAGGGGGTCACACATAAAGTCTGGCGAGTATGATAATTCTAACAATACTATTATCAAAATAACTAGACTAAGGCATAAGCTGGAAGACAAGTAAATGTCTATGAACTCTAAGGAAGATAAAGATAGCGTTTAAGATAACGTTAAAGATAACGGTAAAGGCACACCTAATTACTAACGAATGATTACTACACTGCACCACACCAGTCACCCTATTGTTTGATCCCATTTCTTCACATAGAAACTTTATAAATAGCCTTACGTACCCCTAGCTGACTACATAGGTGTCGTCTGCCCCTATCTCCACTAGGTGTACCCCACTACCCACTTTCGATCGGCTCCCTACTCGTAGATACCCGTACTGGCCGCACAGTGGGGTGTATCACTCCCCTAAAGTGGCAACCCGATACAACTTGAGAATGCACGGCTTATACCTACACGATGCAACAACGTCTTACCTACCAGCCCGGGTCCACACACGCGTATGAAACCCGTTGGACTTGCGTTGCCACCGCTCCCCGTTTTGGCCTCTTAAAGTCAAACCCAGCATGTGTGTCCCGTCCTCGACTTGGGTCGAGCCCACAAAGATACGTTTGGGATACTGGTCGAAATGGGCCCCCACAAGCTACCCACCTAAGCTTGTCACTAGTATATCCCACTTAACCCTCTTAGTCATGTTCATGTACATGTGTGTTTGGTTAAGTCTTACTAATCGTATTTCACATGCCACTAAGGGCACCCCCTAGATTCCTCGTGCCACCCAAGGCACCTACTTAACCCCCATGTCCCACCTTACATGTTTATCTGGTAAAGTATTTCTTAATTCATTCAGGCCATAACCTCATAAAGACCTCTCACATTAGACTGGCATTTATGGCAGCTGGATTTGCCGGGCGGGTGCGGGCAGTCTTACACCATAAAAGAGTCTAACCTCGTGTCTTTACAACCGTTATGCTTTAGTTTAGGCCTAGGACCTCTCACATTGGGCTGACATTTGTGACCACTGGATTTGCCGGGCGGGTCCGGGCAGGTTTACGTCACAAACGAGTCCAACCTCGTGTCCTAAGCATTGATTAACACTTAAAATCTTTTACCCCAGTTTTAATAATTCCCTATTCAAATTATTAATTAAGTCAACTTTTAATGATGTCCATAATTGACTCAATTATGGCCATCCACTTATGGCACGCAAAATCATATCAATTGCACCCCAATTTTTTAATATTAAATCCTTAATATTACCCCTACCCCACGTTTATACGTTCGCTTATTCAACGCATAATATAGGCTAGACTTGTATAGTCTAACACCTAGCACAAAGATAAATTATCACAACATATAGACAATTAAAATAAATCTAATCATAATAGGGGTGAAACTTGCATAAACTACGCATGTTAAGGATCAAAAGGTGTCAACTTGTTAAATGTCTCAATTTATATGATATGATCATAGCCCAAATCTATACATAAACTTGCATATGGGGTTTTTAGGCAACATAATGATGGTGTAAACTAGCATAGGATATCACATATGTCATAGCATAATTCTAGATGTCATAATAGATGTCTTGGTATATGTTCATAACTTTTCTAATCAATCTAACTTGCATATGTGACTTGTCATATAGATCAACATAACCCAAACATGATGATTTAATTAATATGAACTAACTAGCATAGATGGTAACATCATGGCCTTTTTAACATGTATGATTCATCACAACTTAGCATAGAAACTTTCAACATACATAACATCATCATAGCATGATTTACAACATATAAGATATCATCATCACATAACATTGGATTTACAATATACATGATAGCAAAAGGGGTTTACAACAACATATATGATAATTCACATCATCTACTCATAATCCATTCATAACTCAACCTAATTAAAATGATAATAATCTTGTTAAGATCATCATACTCACAATTTAGAGAAGAAAAGAGAGAGTTTTGCTTTGCTTTAGGGTTGAGAGAATTAAAATTGAATTTGCTTTTCTTCTTTCTTAGTTGGCGGCGGCTCCATTGATTTCCATGGCGATGGTATGACGGTAACTATTCTATTTTAATTAGGTTTAGGGTTAGCATTAGGATGTATTTATAGGTGTAGGAAGTTATTTAGGACCATTAGATTAACCCTGAACCATGAGAACCAATCAAATGCAAAATCTGCATTTGAGCGAATCGGCCCACAGGTTGACAGCAAAACACCCTGGATTAACCCCTAGTCGACCCAGCGAGGCTCGGGTCGACCTCAAAAATGGGTCGGTTCGGTTATTCCCCCTCCCCATTCGCTGTTTTGAACTTTTTCGCATATTTATTTATTTAATTTTTACTTTATATATATATATATATATCAATATATATATATATTTCTCTGCGCAACCCATTTCACTTAATTCTTTTCTAAAAATTAAGTATAATTTAATTTGTGAATTTTAATATTATAAAATTATGGGGTGTTACATTCTCCCCTCCTTAAAGGATTTCGTCCCCGAAATCTCCAAGTCAAGAAGAATGTATATCCTACCATCTAATCGTCCATATACTCAACCATCAAACACCAGCATCCATTGTCCTTAAAAGACTTCTAATGCTTTAATGTTTATATGCACAGTGTGTGTATATGTCCATATCTAATGCAAAATTAGGCGGTCTACTAATTCAGTCGACCTCCTTAGTGCAATTCATGATAGTGCCATGCGTCCAATATGTATGCAAAAGATTCCTAATGATACATATTAATTCTGTATGCGTGCACAACCATCCACCCGAATGCAGCAACTATATGATAATACAACCATTATACATCCATTTTACTAAATACATCCATATATATGCAATATGCAATATGAAGTGACTGAGCTGATCTGGTGCCTAATAGTGTGTGTATATGCATCCACGAGCAACCACTAGCAAACACTTGCATCCACTTTGCATCCACCATACATAACATGTCTCAAACACATGTTTCAACCATAGGATTATCCTAACTAAAGGTCAAAGATACTAGCGAGAGGATATACTAAAGATAAGATAAGTACAAGCTAAGCGATAAAGGAGAAATTAAAAGACATACCCTCAAAAAGAAAAGGGTATCGTGAACGCATCTTCTCTTCTGTCTCCTAAGTAGCGTTGCTCTCATCATCTCCCCATTGCACTTTGACTAGTTTGACCTCTTGATTCCTCAACCTCTTGATCTCCGACCCAAGAATGCACGTAGGAGCTCGTCGAATTGTCGCATCACGCTCTATCTCCACCTCTCTAAGAAAGCTCGGCTCTACCACTTCCGCGGTCTCGTGCAAGCACTTCCTCAAATGTGACACATGGAATACGTCGTGTGCACCACTAAGTCTCTCGGGCAACTCCACTCTATACGCCATCTGTCCAATTTTCTCCTTAATAGGAAACGGCCCTACAAACCTTGGTGCTAATTTCCCAACGGACCCAAAGCGAACAACGTTCCGTAATGGAGACACTTTGACAAAGACCATGTCCCCAACTTCAAACTCGAGATCTGTCATCCTCTTATCCGCATAAGATTTCTGCCTATCCTGTGCTGCTTTCATCCTCCTTCGAATCAAGTCGATCTTCTCCGAAGTCTCCCTAATCATATCGGGCCCAAGTAAGATCTTATCCGTAGATTCCCACCAACATGTAGGTGAACGACAAGGTCGTCCATAAAGAGCTTCGAATGGTGCCATACCAATGCTGGACTGAAAGCTGTTATTATATGCGAACTCCACCAATGAAAGATGCTCTTCCCACGTACCCCCAAAGTCTAGGATACATAGCCTCAACAGATCCTCTAGAATGCGATTCACCCTCTCGGTCTGGCCGTCCGTCTGAGGATGATATGCGGTGCCCAAACATAACTGAGTCCCTACCGCCTATTGTAAGCTTCTCCAAAATTCGCTAGTGAAAATAGGATCGCGGTCGCTCAGTATGCTAGAAGGAACACCATGCAAACGAACTATTTCTCGAACGTATACGGAGGCTAACCATGGAGCAGTCCTCTTACTCTTTACGGGAATGAAATGGGCGCTTTTAGTAAGTCTATCTACTATAACCCAAATTCCCGTATTACCCTTCCTTGATCGCGGTAACCCATCCAAAAAATCCATCGAGACACTTTCCCACTTCCATAGTGGAACCTCCAATGGGTGAAGCAACCCACCGGGTTTCTTTTGCTCCGCTTTTACTTGTTGGCACACCAAGCATCTAGCGACATACTCGGCCACATCTTTCTTCATGCCGGCCCAAAAGTAAACTCTCTTCATGTCTTTGTACATCTTGTCCCCGCCGGGATGAATGGTCATCTTCGAATGATGTGCTTCGTCAAGAATAGTCTTCCTTAGGTCATCGTCTTTTGGTATACAAAGTCTACCGTCCCTACGTAACCAACCCTTATCGTCTAGGGTATACCTACGGAGATGGCTTGATGACTCCCCTCCTTTGAGTTTTTCTACTAACTCAACCAACTGCGTGTCGTCTCGCTGTGCCTCGCCAATCCGTCCCAAAAGCGTAGGTCTGACCTCCAAGGATGCTAGCAAACCGGGTACGAAGTCAACGGAAGGTCTAAATTCAAACATCGAAATGAATTCTAAACTTCGCCGCTCAACAAACAAAGGACTTAAGGATAATCTTTTTCTACTTAAGGCGTCTGCCACCACGTTACCCTTGCCAGGGGTATAGGCTATTTCGAAGTCATAGGACGCTAAGAACTCCATCCACCTTTGCTGCCTTAAGTTCAAGTCCTTTTGAGAGAATAGGTATTTTAAAGACTTGTGGTCAGTGAATAATTCGAATTTCTCGCCAAGAAGATAATGACGCCAAGACTTAAGCGCGAAAACAATAGCGGCCAATTCTAGGTCATGTGTAGGATAATTTTTCTCAAGCGCTCTCAACTGCCTTCCACCATAGGCTATTACTCTACCCTCTTGCATTAAGACTGCGCCTAGTCTTGTCCCACAAGCATCAGTATAAACGGTAAATGGCTTACTCCCGTCTGGCAATACTAAGACTGGGGCTGAAGTCAAAGCTCTCTTCAAACGTTGGAACGCATCATCACAATCTACGTCCCATGTGAAAACTAGGTTCTTCTTCGTCAAGCGTGTCAATGGAGCTGATATTTTGCGAAGTCTTTGATAAACTTCCTATAGTAGCCAGCCAACCCCAAGAAACTTCTCACTTCGGTAGCATTTTTAGGGACCTTCCAATCTTGGATGGCCACCACCTTCACGGGATCCACGGCTATCCCTTCTTTGGAAACCACGTGCCCCAAGAACCGTACTTCCTTCCTTCAGAAGTAACACTTAGAAAATTTAGCCTTAAGGCTATGCACTCGTAGGGTCTCCAACACTTCCCTAAGATGTAGGGCATGCTCTTCTTTATCCTTAGAAAAGATCAAGATGTCATCTACAAAGACTACCACGAATTTGTTAAGGTACTCCCTAAACACCCTACTCATCAAATCAACAAAATATGCTGGGGCGTTTGTCAAACCGAAGGGCATCACTAGCCATTCATAGAAACCGTCTGGAGTCCTAAAGGCAGTTTTGTCTATGCTATCCTCAGCCACTCTCAAGTGATGGAACCCAGTGGCTAAGTCCAACTGCGAAAACACTGAGGCGCCAACTACCTGATCGAAGAGATCGTCAATCCTCGGCAGTGGGTGTCTGTTCTTCTTAGTAAGTTTATTAAGTTCTCTATAGTCCACACAAAGTCTAAGGGACCCATCCGCCTTCGTGGCAAATACTACTGGAGCACCCCACTCCGATATACTTCGCCTTATGAACCCCTTCTCAAGCAACTCCTTCACTTGCTTACCGAGTTCCCTCCTTTCACGTGGAGCCATGTGGCGTACTGGCAAAGATACTGGTTTCACATTATCCACAAGATATATTCGAAAATCTATCTCCCGCTTCGGAGGCAAGCCCTTCACCTCCTCAAACACATCTGAATATTCTCGGACCACTCTAACAGATCGTAGATTTTCCTCAGATGCGTCAAGCGATTCTAGATAACTTAGCATAACCGAATTTATGGGATTACAGAAGATTTCGAGAGTGTTGCCAAGGCGAGTCACGAGCCTAACTACTCTCCTTTCACAATCAAGAACGGCCCCATTTCTGGATAACCAATCCATTCCTAAAATTAGCCCATAGCCCGTGAAGCCCAACACATAAGCATCACATCTAAATTCAACGCTAAGTATGGAAATTTTCAAATCCAAACACATCGTGGACAAATAAGCTGTGCCCCCTATTGGATTCGAAACAACTAAGGGATCCTCTACTAAACTGGTGTTTAAGTGCAGTGATTCAACTAATGATGTAGAGATAAACGAATGTGATGCACCCGAATCGAATAAGGTATGGACATGATGATCAAACAAAAAAACTAAGCTTTCAACAGAAATGGTTCTACCTCGTTCTTGCAGCGGTGGGACCGCGAGAGCCTGAACTTGTCCCCTAGCCTGCCCTGGTGCCATAAGAGCCTGCACATGTCCTCCCGAGGTAGCTCCTGCCCTCTGCCCCTTCTTTGGGCAGTCCTTCACTAAATGTCCCGCATCGCCACAATGAAAACAGCCTGTCTTCTTTTTCTTTCGGCAATCCTTGCTGAGATGGCCTGGGGTTCCACAGTTAAAGCACTTCTTCTTTCCCTTGCCATTATTGTCTTTTCCACCCTTCTTGTTTTGCTGTTGTGGTTTCTTCTGATCCCCCTTCTTCTCGGGTGCCTTATCAGCTTTAGCGCTTTTCTCCTCATGCATGAGCGCCATTTCTACTAACTTCTCAAAGGTGGCCCCCATCGGGATGTGGGTCATAGCCAACCCTTGCAATGGTTCATTCAAGCCATTCACGAACCTTAGAGCCTTCTTCTCCGGCGTGTTTACTAAGTCCAAGCCAAACCTTGCTAACTGATTAAATTTATTGACATATTCTTTCACTGATGAGCTTCCTTGCTTCAATGCCAAGAACCTTTCCATATATAGATTTTCTTCCGCCCTTGAGAAACTTCGCCTCGAACCTACGTCTGAAATCCGCCCAAGAGTCAACAGAACGCTCCCCATTAGTGCCCTCCCACCAAAACGAGGCCTCTCCCTTCATCAACCAAGCTGCTAAACGAACTCTCCTCCCTTCTTCTACTTCAAAGATTTCTAGCAATTCTTCCACCTCCTTAAGCCAATCTCTAGCTTCCACAAACGTTTCTGACCCTTGAAATGGTTTTCCACCCATAGCCTTGAATTCCTTGCACGTCTTTGCAAAAGTATCTACGCGAGGAGGAGGAGGAGGAACGAGTGCAACTGGTGGTGGAGGAACATTGGCTGGACCTGCAGCGGCCCTAGCCTCCAATAGCCTCCTATACCATCCTGGTATCGTTAAACCGTCGGGTAGATTAAGATCTTCAGCCATGCTGAAACGAAAAAGGAAAGATTCAAAATGGAGAATTCGAAAGATAAAGATATGTGGCTATTGGGGAATATGTTTTTCTTAAAAACTTTTCTCTTTAAATTTCTCATTAAAACATGTTTTTGAAAACACTTCTTCCAAAAATAACTATTTTTCTAAAGTATTTTTATCTGTTCTGGTAACCATAAGCTCTAATACCACATGTAACACCCCACGTCCATTAATGTCACTCACAAAGGGAATGCATTAACTTCCATGGAGGTTATAAGTGAATATAGAACAGAAAAATTACAACAAGACAGATAATAAATAGTACTTGGAAATCTAAAACTTCATTTTATTGCAGCAGAAATTAAACATGTTTGTTACATCATAAAACCATAGATCATAACCAAGTACAATATCCATCTTCATAAAAACAAAATACATAATCCCATTACATAAATAGCCATTAAAAAGATAACAAGCTGGACTTTACTTCAACGGTCCAAGCTTTCCAAAGAGAGATGAAGCAATTCAATCAAACTCCACTAGAGTTGGGCCCAACCTGAGGACTTGGAGGGGGAAAAAGGATAGAAATAGAGGGGGTCAGACATAAAGTCTGGCGAGTATGATAATTCTAACAATACTATTATCAAAATAACTAGACTAAGGCATAAGCTGGAAGAAAAGTAAATGTCTATTAACTCTTAGGAAGATAAAGATAGCGTTTAAGATAACGTTAAAGATAACGGTAAAGGCACACCTAATTACTAACGAATGATTACTACACTGCACCACACCAGTCACCCTATTGTTTGATCCCACTTGCTTCACACGGAAACTTTATAAATAGCCTTACGTACCCCTAGCTGACTACATAGGTGCTGTCTGCCCCTATCTCCACTAGGTGTACCCCCACTACCCACTTTCGATCGGCTCCCTACTCGTAGATACCCGTGCTGGCCCCACAGTGGGGTGTATCACTCCCCTAAAGTGGCAACCCGATACAACTTGAGAATGCACGGCTTATACCTACACGATGCAACAACGTCTTACCTACCAGCCCGGGTCCACACACGCATATGAAACCCATTGGACTTGCGTTGCCACCGCTCCCCGTTTTGGCCTCTTACAGTCAAACCGAGCATGCGTGTCCCGTCCTCGACTTGGGTCGAGCCCTCAAAGATACGTTTGGGATACTGGTCGAAATGGGCCCCCACAAGCTACCCACCTAAGCTTGTCACTAGTATATCCCACTTAACCCTCTTAGTCATGTTCATTTACATGTGTGTTTGGTTAAGTCTTACTAATCGTATTTCACATGCCACTAAGGGCACCCCCTAGATTCCTCGTGCCACCCAAGGCACCTACTTAACCCCCATGTCCCACCTTACAGGTTTATCTGGTAAAGTATTTCTTAATTCATTCAGGACATAACCTCCTAAAGACCTCTCAAATTAGACTGGCATTTATGGTAGCTGGATTTGCCGGGCGGGTGCGGGCAGTCTTACACCATAAAAGAGTCTAACCTCGTGTCTTTACAACCGTTATGCTTTAGTTTAGGCCTAGGACCTCTCACATTGGGCTAACATTTGTGACCACTGGATTTGCCGGGCGGGTCCGGGCAGGTTTACGTCACAAACGAGTCCAACCTCGTGTCCTAAGCATTGATTAACACTTAAAATCTTTTACCCCAGTTTTAATAATTCCCTATTCAAATTATTAATTAAGTCAACTTTTAATGATGTCCATAATTGACTCAATTATGGCCATCCACTTATGGCACGCAAAATCATATCAATTGCACCCCAACTTTTTAATATTAAATCCTTAATATTACCCCTACCCCACGTTTATACGTTCGCTTATTCAACGCATAATATAGGCTAGACTTGTATAGTCTAACATCTAGCACAAAGATAAATTATCACAACATATAGACAATTAAAATAAATCTAATCATAATAGGGGTGAAACTTGCATAAACTACACATGTTAAGGATCAAAAGGTGTCAACTTGTTAAATGTCTCAATTTATATGATATGATCATAGCCCAAATCTATACATAAACTTGCATATGGGTTTTTAGGCAACATAATGATGGTGTGAACTAGCATAGGATATCACATATGTCATAGCATAATTCTAGATGTCATAATAGATGTCTTGGTATATGTTCATAACTTTTCTAATCAATCTAACTTGCATATGTGACTTGTCATATAGATCAACATAACCCAAACATGATGATTTAATTAATATGAACTAACTAGCATAGATGGTAACATCATGGCCTTTTTAACATGTATGATTCATCACAACTTAGCATAGAAACTTTCAACATACATAACATCATCATAGCATGATTTACAACATATAAGATATCATCATCACATAACATTGGATTTACAATATACATGATAGCAAAAGGGGTTTACAACAACATATATGATAATTCACATCATCTACTCATAATCCATTCATAACTCAACCTAATTAAAATGATAATAATCTTGTTAAGATCATCATACTCACAATTTAGAGAAGAAAAGAGAGAGTTTTGCTTTGCTTTAGGGTTGAGAGAATTAGAATTGAATTTGCTTTTCTTCTTTCTTAGTTGGCGGCGGCTCCATTGATTTCCATGGCGATGGTATGACGGTAACTATTCTATTTTAATTAGGTTTAGGGTTAGCATTAGGATGTATTTATAGGTGTAGGAAGTTATTTAGGACCATTAGATTAACCCTGAACCATGAGAACCAATCAAATGCAAAATCTGCATTTGAGCGAATCGGCCCACAGGTTGACAGCAAAACACCCTGGATTAACCCCTAGTCGACCCAGCGAGGCTCGGGTCGACCTCAAAAATGGGTCGGTTCGGTTATTCCCCCTCCCCATTCGCTGTTTTGAACTTTTTCGCATATTTATTTATTTAATTTTTACTTTATATATATATATATATATATCAATATATATATATATTTCTCTGCGCAACCCATTTCACTTAATTCTTTTCTAAAAATTAAGTATAATTTAATTTGTGAATTTTAATATTATAAAATTACGGGGTGTTACAAAGCTCCTTTATTGAATAGGGTCGTCCACGTATTAGCTGCTTACGAATTTAAGTGTGTAGGGTCGTCCACGAAATGTAGGCAAGGAATTTAAATAGTAGGGTTGTCCACGTAATAGCTTGTGTTCAATGCCAAGCCAAAACGATAATAAATAGCTTGTGTTGGATGCCAAGACAAAACGATAATGTAGATTCTCTATCATGGCTATAGTGGACAGTGTAGATTCTCGTGTTGAATGCCAAGCCAAAACGATAGTGTAGCCTTTCTATCATGGCTACAGTGGACAGAGACTAGTGCATAGTGGAGATTCTCTATCACGGATGTTTGGAACCCTGGACTATGAGTAATATTTGTATTATTAAACTGCGTATCCTTACGATGTTTTGAACCCTGGACTATGAGTAATATTTGTATTATTAAACTGCATATCCCTTACGTACCATAGTTTTAAGTAGCGAGAAATTTATTTTCTTATTTCGTATCAAGGTTAATGGTTTTTTTCCACAATGTTTTCATAACATAGCTAAGAAGCTTGCAACAACGACAATTACAACAATAAGAAACGCCAAACTACAATCATACGAACTACAACAACTAAACACACAAACATCAAAATCAAAGTACAATGACAATTCATAGTTTCCACATACACCTACCACGGACGGGGAAAAAATCCAGCCCGAGTTGGCTCAGCAACAATTAGAGTAGCCGCTATATATAGGGAAAAACAGGGTCGTCCCCAATGGTATTCCACGAATGGAGTGTATATCGTGTTATACGCCGCTTTATTGGTTGATTTTCTAGCCAAAACGATATTAAATAGAATTAAAATACTTTATTTTATATAAATAAAAATTATAATTTATAAACGAATTCCACAACGACTATTTGAAATTTTTTATTTGGCCATAAAACAAAATCTACAACATGAAATCTAAATTTTTCTCTTCCATTAGAAAAATATTATCAAATAGATTTGAACATTTCTTGTTTCAAATAAATCCGACTTAAATTGGATCATGTACAACCAATTAAAGTTCAAAACGTTATAATATGAACTACCGCGCCCGCTGCAGTTCGTTTTATAGTTATATTATAAATTAAACGTTTCGAACATCGTTCAAAAATTAAACGTTTCAAACATCGTTTAACATTACATAGAACATCATAAAATATAGATAATAACAAGTCCAATACACAAAACATCAAAAAATATAGTTGTCGACAGTAATAAAGATAAAGTGTAGATAATAAAGTATAGTACGCTACATATGAAAACGAGCATACATGAAAAAATAACATAAAGTCCACTACATCAAGTCATACACATATATACATCATGATATCAAAAAACAAAATATCATCATCAGCATTCTCAAGAAAGTCATCCTAAATTCGTAGCATTATCGTCATCATCGTGCTCAGACTCCACCGCATCCTCCTCCGTGTCATCGTCATAATACGGAATATCGTCATGGTCGCTACCACCTCCCTGCCCGCCACCACCTCCAACTCCTCCATCACCACCAACTCCTCCACCCCTCCTGATCCTCCATCCCCTCCCGGTCCTCCACCCCCTCCTTGTCCTCCACCGCCTCCTGAACCTCCACCAGTACATGACCCTCCCTGTGGTACCTGATGCTCCTGTATCACCACCCCTTGCTGCCGCTAGTTTGGCATGAAGTCATCGATCTGTTCCTGCAAATCTTGAACTATCGTCTGGTGCTCCTGATATAAGGACTGAGAATGTAGCATGGCCATCTCCTGAATAGCCGGAATATTTATCCTTTGGTGGTCTAGCGGGGTGCATACTGCAAATATAGAACATATAAAAACAATTACTATAACTTAGAACGTACAAGGAATTAAATCCACAAGTAAGAATAATACCTCATGTGCTGGATATAATCCAGCAGCAGGGACACCGTGAACCATGCGAGCAAGTGGGTAGATAATAGACAGGGACAGCTGTGCACCTCTAAGATCATATACCTGAAATGTATTGGCTAAAGCGAAATCCATAGCTAGGTCGGAGATCTGTATAGGGGTCGGGTCAAAAGTAAATGGTGGAGGATGAACTCTACTGGTAACCAATCGAGGACCAATGTGATCGGAGTTCAAACCCTGTGTAACAACCTGGATTTTTACAACATGCTAAGACAAGAATCAAGGCAGAATTTAATGATAAAATCTGAATCAAGGGAAATGGGCTGTGCCATTGCGTCCGTCTCGGAAAAATACGCGAAATAGAGTCCGAGTTTTCGAAAATCGGAGTCCGTATGACCAAGTTATGGCCCGTCAAAGTTTTCAGAAAATTTCAAGTTCAAAAACAGTTCAAATTTGAATTCAGAATTCAAATTCAGCCAAGCAGAACAGACGGGAAAAATTTCCGCCACCCCCAAGTCGACTGGGGAGTTGACTTAGGAGTCGACACACCCCAGGTGGTGTCGACTGCCCAGTCGACACCCCTGTCGACTTGGGTGGTCGGCCAGTTTGGCCTGGGTGCACCTGACTTGTTCCTCAAGACATGTTTGGAGGTTTGTGGCGGATTTTGAGGGCTCAGATCTATCCTAGGGTTTATCCTATGGCCTAAACTACTCCTAATCTCTATAAAAAGACCCTTAAGCCTACCCTAAACCCTCACAAATCACTCATGCCACGAAGTGCCGCCAAAACCAATCTTGATCATGACCTCCATCTCCAACTCCAAGAGCTCATGCATTCAAATCGGATCCGAATCAAAGGTGCTAGCTTGCTACATCAAATCAAGGGAGTGAATCAACGTTGCTATGCAAGTTTCATGACGATTCTTCAACAAAGGAGCCACCTTTCTTTGTCAAGACGATGCATGATCCTTCCCTAAGCCTCGCTTTGTAAGTTCTAGCTACTTGTAGATTCTAACGGTGGTTCTAATATGACATGGAATAAAATGCTATGAAACATAAGTATGCTAGCCTATGTGAACCTAATTTTGCCCCTTTTCTATGATCTATGACCTTGGGCTACATTTTAGCGACTTAATCATGCCACTCATGTTATGTTTCACCTAGTTTATCTTGCAAGTTTGAATCTTTATCTATGGAATGTTAGCATGAACCTTTGGGAACATTTGACTTGTCAAACATTGGCAAAGACTTGACTTTGGGGCTTATGCATGAAAATGAACCCAAACCCCTTATGTTATCATGCATGTTTGTAGCCAAATTCCCTTATGATACTATGCATGTTTGTGGCCAAATTCCCTTATGATACTATGCATGTTTGTGGCCAAATTCCCTTATGATACTATGCATGTTTGTGGCCAATCCCTTTTTGGGCATCGTGCATGTTTTAAGGCCACTATGTAGCATGGTATCCTTACTATGTTGACTCGTTTTACTTGGGTTGGAAACACGATTTGGGGTAGGTTAGACGAGCGTGATTATGACATGATAATTTGACATGGGATTTCATGAAAATATGACACTCATGATACACCTAAATGGGGACATGACATGTGGGGTAAACATGGGACTTGAAACTAGACACGTATGGGTTGTAAGTGTAACATGACACTAGACCAAACATGAAAGTGGCCAACTCGAGGTTGGGTTGAGTTTGTAGCATAAATCTACCCGGACCCGCCCGTCTTAACTAGTGGCTACAAACAATAGGACTCAATGTGAGTAGTTGGTCACATAGCACTTAAAACCCGAGGTTAGACTAGGTTGTGGTGTAAATCTACCCGGACCCACCCGGCTTAACTAGTAACCACAACAAGGTCTAATGTGAGAGGTTAAAAGTGCATTAATTTAATTAATGCCACATGATAAGGTTAAGTAAATTTGATTAATGACACTTAACCAATATGACATGAATGGGTGGGTTAAGTTAAACCGGACTTGATCTCTTAATGACACTTAACCATATAAGACAATTAGGGGATGGGGTTAAGTAATTTACACTTAACTAATCCGACTTGGTAATTAAATGGGGTTAAGTAACTTAGACTTAACTAATCCGACTTGGTAATTAGATGGGGTTAAGTAACCTACACTTAACTAATCTAAACACGGTAATTAGATGGGGTTAAGTAACCTACACTTAACTAATCTAAACACGATAATTAGATGGGGTTAAGTAACCTACACTTAACTAATCTAAACACGGTAATTTGATGGGGTTAAGTTAAACACTTAACCAATCTAAACTTGGTAATTCAATGAGGTTAAGTGACCAATACTTAACCAACTTAACATGATAATTTAATGGGGTTAAGTAACTTATACTTAACCAATTATACATGATGATTTGATGAGGTTAAGTAACATATACTTAATCAATCTAATATGCGGACCTGATAGGGTTAAGTCACAAGACCTTTTAAATAAACTTAACCATTGTAATACGATTAGTGGATGTGGTTAAGCTAACCCATACTTAACCAATCCGACTCGATAATCTGATGGGATTAAGGTATTCTATGCTTAATCAATCTAACACGGTAATCTGATAGGGTTAAGATAAACAAGTACTTAACCAATTTGACTTGATGATTGAATAGGGTTAAGTCATGAGCTTCTTGGTATACTTAACCGACTTGTAGGGCTAGGTCTTGGACTTGTATACTTAGCCAAATCTTGACATGATTCGTAGGCAGGTTAAGTCATGAACTTAAACGACAATACTTAACCCATTAGACAAAACCCTAGTTCAGGGGACTAGGTGGAAAGCCGGGATTAACAAGGATAACGGGAAAAGAAGCTAAGTGGTAAACCTTAGTTAAGGATAACTAAGTTATAATTCTTAGCCAAGGACATGGGACTAGTTCATAAATAGATGAGTAACCTGATACGGTAGGTCATCGCTTAGTATACGAGGAGGAGCAACTTATCTGACTTGGATAAAAAGCTCCAGCGAGCTGGGTAACGAAGCGGTAGCTTCGGGGGACGTGAGGGTACTCTTGGTATCCCTCTGTGAGGTGGCAGATGGTCCATGAAACCTGGCCTCACAGAGGTTAAGGTCTGCGGTAGAAGAGCCAAGAGTATGCCTTGGTTGCTGTGCGAGCAACCTAAAGACGGGGATGGATTAGCGTGGAGTCGACGATACTTGATTTTTTCCCTGGATAGCGCGTCGTCGACTACCTACCATCTTTAGTCAATCGTGTACGTACGGAAAGGCAGAGAACTCCCAACAGACCATATACTTGCTATCGAGTTATGGGTGAGGGTGGCCCATAGGAAAGTGGGGCTATAGTGGGGTCGGGATGTAGTTCTCATACATGATTTTTCTTGGATTGCCTTTCAGTAGTTGAGGGAGGGGTCACGTGGGACCATAGCCACGGATACAAAAACAGACCTTGATATCTGCATCGGCAGATGACTTAAAGCTCCCGACCGAGTTCCGTATTTCTTGATTTGCCCTGGCACGGAACTCGGATGGCACATTGAGATACTTGTGCGTCTAGACATGGAAAACGATTCACGAAACATACGTGGGATAAAGGGTGTGGTTGACGGGTGGCATAATCCCTAGTGGCCCTAGGTGGCTTGAACCCCACCGAGACACGGAAACGTTCATTAGGTAGCATAATCCCTAGTGGTCCTAGGTGGCATAAATCCTAAGTGAACACGCGATAATTCATGGTAAGAAAACATAACCAGATCAAGGGTAGCAGTCCAAAACAACTTCAAGGATAAAATGGTACTACGTTGAGGTGGTATAGATTTACATGGGAAAGCCCGTACGGCCTACGGCAAAGGACTGAACTTATACATGGAAAGAAACATACGAGTTGGGAAAACCTGTATATGCTATATATTAGGTTGACATGGACCATTACATGACCTTGGGCAAGGGACATTCATAGTTAACACATGGCGCGGGTTGGGATACTAGTACGAGAAGGTGCAGAGCAAATATACATGATAAATACCGTGGGATGTTAGACATGATAGATACCTTAGGGTGGTATACTTGATAGAAACCTGACGATGTGATACCTTGATTTATCTTGACACTGTAGTTTATCATGATACCTTAGTTTATCTTGCTACAGTAGTTCATCCGGTTATCTTGGTTTAGCCTATCTATCTTGTCGTCATCTTTATGTTTACTTTCAGTTTATGCATGTCATGTTACCTTTACCTGTTTTTATGCTGGAAGTAGATAGGACTTACCAGTCTTTATGACTGACCCCATTTTCTTTCGCCTCTTTGTCTTCCGTTTCCCCCCCATGTTTTCAGGGAGGAGATGATGTTGTTTAGTTCGGACCTCTTATGCTTGTAGGTCATCATGTATAGCTTGGTCTTCTCTTGGCTATGGCTGCTTCACCACTTTATTTTGGGGAATAATTTATGAAAAGGTTTTATGCTTCTTTACTATTGCAAGATAGGTTTTGATGTATTCTGATGTAAAAGGCTTTAGACCTTATTTTATAAGGTAATGAAATTTGTTTTACTTCCGCTGTTTTATATATGTTATGTCTTGTAATATTTCTGTGCATGTTTGCCTCGATAATGCTTCACCAAACCTCGTGCATTCCCTTTGTGAGTGACCCTAGCGAAGGTGGGGTGTTACATTTGGTATCAGAGCAGAAGGTTACCAGACTGGGCAAAAGTTTTTAAAACCTTCTGAAAACTATTTGAAAAACCGTTTACAAAGAAGCATTTTTCAAGAAAATTTTGTTTTTAAAGGCTATTCCCCAAAAGCCATTAGCACTATCCTTTGTTTCCTTGATCGAATCTCTTTTCCTTTCTTTCCTCCATCTGTAGTCACAGTAGTTTTAACTGCGACTAATCCTTGTCTAGCTACGAAGTGTTTTCCGTGAGATGGAGGTGGTTCTTGAGAGGCATGTTACCATGTTACAAGGAAGGGTAATAAGAACAAGGATAAAGGACACGGAAGTAAGGACAAGCAACTTGTTGGTATGGATTAGTCCACGAAGGAAGGCAAGGACAAGATCAACGAGAGGGCAATTGTATGCTCTCACTCCTAGCGTACCTAAGAGGGATGGTATCGTTTCTGTTAAAGGTTTAGCCTTTCTTTTCTATCATCCCGTCCAGACTTTGTTTTGATCATCACATCATTTAAGTCTGCTTCGATAGTTAAGTCTCTGCACCTTAATACTAGCATGGTAGAAGAACCCACTTTAGTCCCAAAATCTGGTTGGAGAGTTGGTCCATTTATTCATGACTTGTTTGGAATTGAGAGTGTAAATGCCAAGTGTTAAGATTAGAAGCAATGCTTCTATTGTTGAGCTATGGATGGATTCTAGGGATGAAGTGGTTATCCAGTAAAGGATGCCATTCTCGGTTTTGAAAGGAGGGTAGTTAAACTCTTAACTTGCCTTGGTAATACCCTCGAAGTCTCGTGTAACCTTATGAGTTCTGTCATGGTTAGTTACCCAGAATCTCTTGATGCATTTATCGGAAATCTCTGATCCGATCAAGTAACGTTCGCCAATAAGGCGGATGGTTCATTCCGCGTAAGCATGGGTTATAGGAATCACCCTAGTAAGTGCACGTGGTAACATGGATTGGCATCGGTAAACGAGATCCAGAATTCGCTAGTGAATTTTGGAGAGCTTGCATGAGTACGCAGATATGTTTGAGCCGAGCATACTAGGGAAAGAATGAGTGAAAGTGAAATGAGAGGCGACAGTGAAATGAGTTCCGACTCATACCTTGGAAATAGGAATGAAGGGGCTACGAAATCATGAAGTCAAAGGCGGTCAAAGCACAATGGAATTAAGCTCATGGAAATGCGGCTTAGACGCGCGCATCATGCCTCTTTTTAAGAGTATATCGTTGATCCCTTGTTCTCCTGTAGAGCTTGCTTGCATGCTATCGCTTGGTGGATATCCTCTCGATCCTGTTTCCGTTGCAAACCCCGTAAGGAGTTTATCTTGTTTATCTCCTCGATCCTATCTTGGGAACCTTAGATAGAACTCTATGGATGTAAACATGTATTTCAAACATGTTATGATTGATATGGTTGCAAATGGTTGCAAGTGGTTGCTCGTGGACGCGCGAATACACGTTAGATACTAGATCGATGCACTCACATTTTGCGTTGCATATGCACGAGTATTTATACTTGTTTGAAAGTTAATGTGTTGTCATGCGGATGTTGCATATGAATGAATGGTTGTGCACAGATATAGTGTTTATATGACTAGGACTATTTGCATACATGTTGGACTCATGGCACTAAACATATTTTGCATTAGAAAGATCATTCAGGCCTGATCATTAGCATTAGCTAAGGAACATATACACACACTTTCTGCATGAGTTCATAAAGCATTAGGAATCTTTTAAGGACCATGGTTGCCTGTGGATGACGTTTTGAGTAGATGGATGATGGATGGTAGGATACGTTCTTCCTAACTTGGAGATTTCGGGGACGAAATCCTTTAAGTTGGGGAGAATGTAACAACCCGGATTTTTACAGCATGCTAAGACAAGAATCAAGGCAGAATTTAATTATAAAATCTGAATCAAGGGAAACGGGCTGTGCCATTGCGTCCGTCTCGGAAAAATACGCGAAATAGAGTCCGAGTTTTCGAAAATCGGAGTCCGTATGACCAAGTTATGGCCCGTCAAAGTTTTCAGAAAATTTCAAGTTCAAAAACAGTTCAAATTTGAATTCAGAATTCAAATTCAGCCAAGCAGAACATGCGGGAAAAATTCCCGCCACCCCCAAGTTGACTGGGGAGTCGACTTGGGAGTCGACACACCCCAGGTGGTGTCGACTGCCCAGTCGACACCCCTGTCGACTTGGGTGGTCGGCCAGTTTGGCCTGGGTGCACCTGACTTGTTCCTCAAGACATGTTTGGAGGTTTGTGACGGATTTTGAGGGCTCAGATCTATCCTAGGGTTTATCCTATGGCCTAAACTACTCCTAATCTCTATAAAAAGACCCCTAAGCCTACCCTAAACCCTCACAAATCACTCATGCCATGAAGTGCCGCCAAAACCAATCTTGATCATGGCCTCCATCTCCAACTCCAAGAGCTCATGCATTCAAATCGGATCCGAATCAAAGGTGCTAGCTTGCTACATCAAATCAAGGGAGTGAATCAACGTTGCTATGCAAGTTTCATGACGATTCTTCAACAAAGGAGCCACCTTTCTTCGTCAAGACGATGCATGATCCTTCCCTAAGCCTCGCTTTGTAAGTTCTAGCTACTTGTAGATTCTAACGGTGGTTCTAATATGACATGGAATAAAATGCTATGAAACATAAGTATGCTAGCCTATGTGAACCTAATTTTGCCCCTTTTCTATGATCTATGACCTTGGGCTACGTTTTAGCGACTTAATCATGCCACTCATTTTATGTTTCACCTAGTTTATCTTGCAAGTTTGAATCTTTATCTATGGAATGTTAGCATGAACCTTTGGGAACCATTTGACTTGTCAAACATTGGCAAAGACTTGACTTTGGGGCTTATGCATGTAAATGAACCCAAACCCCTTATGTTATCATGCATGTTTGTGGCCAAATTCCCTTATGATACTATGCATGTTTGTGGCCAAATTCCCTTATGATACTATGCATGTTTGTGGCCAAATTCCCTTATGATACTATGCATGTTTGTGGCCAATCCCTTTTTGGGCATCGTGCATGCTTTAAGGCCACTATGTAGCATGGTATCCTTACTATGTTGACTCGTTTTACTTGGGTTGGAAACACAATTTGGGGTAGGTTAGACGAGCGTGATTATGACATGATAATTTGACATGGGATTTCATGAAAATATGACACTCATGATACACCTAATGGGGACATGACATGTGGGGTAAACATGGGACTTGAAACTAGACACGTATGGGTTGTAAGTGTAACATGACACTAGACCAAACATGAAAGTGGCCAACTCGAGGTTGGGTTGAGTTTGTAGCATAAATCTACCCGGACCCGCCCGGCTTAACTAGTGGCTACAAACAATAGGACTCAATGTGAGTAGTTGGTCACATAGCACTTAAAACCCGAGGTTAGACTAGGTTGTGGTGTAAATCTACCCGGACCCGCCCGGCTTAACTAGTAACCACAACAAGGACTAATATGAGAGGTTAAAAGTGCATTAATTTAATTAATGCCACATGATAAGGTTAAGTAAATTTGATTAATGACACTTAACCAATATGACATGAATGGGTGGGTTAAGTTAAACCGGACTTGATCTCTTAATGACACTTAACCATATAAGACAATTAGGGGATGGGGTTAAGGAATTTACACTTAACTAATCCGACTTGGTAATTAGATGGGGTTAAGTAACTTAGACTTAACTAATCCGACTTGGTAATTAGATGGGGTTAAGTAACCTACACTTAACTAATCTAAACACGGTAATTAGATGGGGTTAAGTAACCTACACTTAACTAATCTAAACACGGTAATTAGATGGGGTTAAGTAACCTACACTTAACTAATCTAAACACGGTAATTCGATGGGGTTAAGTTAAACACTTAACCAATCTAAACTTGGTAATTCAATGAGGTTAAGTGACCAATACTTAACCAACTTAACATGATAATTTAATGGGGTTAAGTAACTTATACTTAACCAATTATACATGATGATTTGATGAGGTTATGTAACCTATACTTAACCAATCTAATATGCGGACCTGATAGGGTTAAGTCACAAGACCTTTTAAATAAACTTAACCATTGTAATACGATTAGTGGATGTGGTTAAGCTAACCCTTACTTAACCAATCCGACTCGATAATCTGATGGGATTAAGGTAATCTATGCTTAATCAATCTAACACGGTAATCTGATAGGGTTAAGATAAACAAGTACTTAACCAATTTGACTTGATGATTGAATAGGGTTAAGTCATGAGCTTCTTGGTATACTTAACCGACTTGTAGGGCTAGGTCTTGGACTTGTATACTTAGCCAAATCTTGACATGATTCGTAGGCAGGTTAAGTCATGAACTTAAACGACAATACTTAACCCATTAGACAAAACCCTAGTTCAGGGGACTAGGTGGAAAGCCGGGATTAACAAGGATAACGGGAAAAGAAGCTAAGTGGTAAACCTTAGTTAAGGATAACTAAGTAATAATTTTTAGCCAAGGACATGGGACTAGTTCATAAATAGATGAGTAACCTGATACGGTAGGTCATCGCTTAGTATACGAGGAGGAGCAACTTATCTGACTTGGATAAAAAGCTCCAGCGAGCTGGGTAACGAAGCGGTAGCTTCGGGGGACGTGAGGGTACTCTTGGTATCCCCCTGTGAGGTGGCAGATGGTCCATGAAACCTGGCCTCACAGAGGTTAAGGTCTGTGGTAGAAGAGCCAAGAGTATGCCTTGGTTGCTGTGCGAGCAACCTAAAGACGGGGATGGATTAGCGTGGAGTCGACGATACTTGATTTTTGCCCTGGATAGCGCATCGCCGACTACCTACCATCTTTAGTCAATCGTGTACGTACGGAAAGGCAGAGAACTCCCAACAGACCATATACTTGCTATCGAGTTATGGGTGAGGGTGGCCCATAGGAAAGTGGGGCTATAGTGGGGCCGGGATGTAGTTCTCATACATGATTTTTCTTGGATTGCCTTTCAGTAGTTGAGGGAGGGGTCACGTGGGACCATAGCCATGGATATAAAAACAGACCTTGATATCTGCATCGGCAGATGACTTAAAGCTCCCGACCGAGTTCCGTATTTCTTGATATTGCCCTGGCACGGAACTCGGATGGCATATTGAGATACTTGTGCGTCTAGACATGGAAAACGATTCACGATACATACGTGGGATAAAGGGCGTGGTTGACGGGTGGCATAATCCCTAGTGGCCCTAGGTGGCTTGAACCCAAACCGAGACACGGAAACGTTCATTAGGTAGCATAATCCCTAGTGGTCCTAGGTGGCATAAATCCTAAGTGAACACGCGATAGTTCATGGTAAGAAAACATAACCAGATTGAGGGTAGCAGTCCAAAACAACTTCAAGGATAAAATGGTACTACGTTGAGGTGGTATAGATTTACATGGGAAAGCCCGTACGGCCTACGGCAAAGGACTGAACTTATACATGGAAAGAAACATACGAGTTGGGAAAACCTGTATATGTTATATATTAGGTTGACATGGACCATTACATGACCTTGGGCAAGGGACATTCATAGTTAACACATGGCACGGGTTGGGATACTAGTACGAGAAGGTGCAGAGCAAATATACATGATAAATACCGTGGGATGTTAGACATGATAGATACCTTAGGGTGGTATACTTGATAGAAACCTGACGATGTGATACCTTGATTTATCTTGACACCGTAGTTTATCATGATACCTTAGTTTATCTTGCTACAGTAGTTCATCCGGTTATCTTGGTTTAGCTTATCTATCTTGTCGTCATCCTTATGTTTACTTTTAGTTTATGCATGTCATGTTACCTTTACCTGTTTTTATGCTGGAAGTAGATAGGACTTACCAATCTTTATGACTGACCCCGTTTTCTTTCGCTTCTTTGTCTTCCGTTTCCCCCCCAGGTTTTCAGGGAGGAAATGATGTTGTTTAGTTCGGACCTCTTATGCTTGAAGGTCATCATGTATAGCTTGGTCTTCTCTTGGCTATGGCTGCTTCACCGCTTTATTTTGGGGAATAATTTATGTAAAGGTTTTATGCTTCTTTACTATTGCAAGACAGGTTTTGATGTATTCTGATGTAAAAGGCTTTAGACCTTATTTTATAAGGTAATGAAATTTGTTTTACTTCCGTTGTTTTATATATGTTCTGTCTTGTAATATTTCTGTGCATGTTTACCTCGATAATGCTTCACCAAACCTAGTGCATTCCCTTTGTGAGTGACCCTAGCGAAGGTGGGGGTGTTATACCCTGCATATAATCTGGCAACAAGTAACGCCTAGGAGCTACCTGAACCCAATAAGGGTCAAAAATAGCATCAGGTAACAAAAAATCGGTCGTATTAACCCATTATGTCTGTCTCATACACTGTACGTACTGTCTCCCTATAACATGACAAGGCCCGAAGATATCATCGGGAAGAGGTGGATCTCCGGGTACACGCAACTGACTGGGCCCCTGGTAATACAAGCGATCTCCCAAGTACCAAATAAAAAGGTGGGCCGGTGGGAGAAAGAGGACACGACGAATAGATAAATGACATGCAACGACCATTGGATGGGCATCAGGTAGCGGCCATCTATTGAGAGTAACATTCAATAAGAAGCCCAAGGTGCTCGTAATAGGTTACCCATCTCCCTCATATCTAACTGAGTACGGGCCTCCATCAAATCGTGTCTCACACCAACAGGAACATTCCGGACTAGGTGACTACTCTTCCATCTACGCATGCATGGGAAAAAGGCCTTGGCATCATGACTGGTGGTGGGCAACATGCATGGATGCATGTTGGTCGTGTACTCGTAGTACCAGCACGGCAACATGTAACAAAATCCAAACATCTGCTGAACCGACCCCAAAGCGTAGGAGTCAAGAGAGGAATATAGATAACCCAAAATAGCACTTCCCTAATCAATCATATGCAGCTGATCTAAATCTGCTAGTGTTGCTAGACAACCCAATCTAATCGTACTCCGTTGGTTCGAAAAGATTGTCGAACCAAGGAGATATAAAATGGTAGCCCGATATACTATGTCCTGGACATCCACAACATAGAGATGCGCTATAATGTAATCAAGTAAATAAGAGATGGAAACGACACATTGGCGATATGAGCCGCGGAAAAATCTGGCAAATACTGAAGGTAGGACTCGGGTGACTCATACGAGGTATCGAATGGACAGGGGACTCTATTAGGGAGGCCAATCTCAATCCCCATAAGCATGTAAAAAATCTGCTAGGGTGATACCTAACTCAAAATCGGGGAAGTGGAAAGTGTGAGTCGTAGGCCACCATCTCTCTATCAAGGCATCTACCAAAGGTCGATCGAAGGACCAGGGAGGTATAATCGGTAAAAATAGTCCGAACGGACCGACCAATAGCCTCTCTTGAATATGTAAGGGTAATATGTCAAGGGCCTGTGTACTAAACTTCGCCCAATTACCGTGAACGTAGATGTACGTCTCCTATTAAAAATTATAACAGTTCAATAATTATAAAATCAACAGTTCATACTATTAAAAATTATAATGTACATGCACTAAACTATAACTATGAAACCGACAGGTCATTCTACCTACGTAATTTAGTAAGCTATTTAACAGTTCAGTAAATATAAATGTTAAAATTAAAATTTATACCGGAATGGCGTCGAGCACGGTAAACGAACGGTGAGTGAATCCCGGTGGCAAGTCATGAAGGATCCGTAAGTCCTCAATCGTCATCCCTGCTAGTGGAGGAGGATGTGCCGGACCAGCCATGTCGTCTGCCTGGGCTCGAACTGTGTGTCTCCCCACATTTGTCACGCGTGGCAGCATCCCAGAATCAGGCATAATAAAAAAAATTAAAAGGAGGAAAAATAGGGTAATATGGGGAGGTATCAGCCCTACCGTACTTACTTATAGGCGCGGTAGGGGCGTGCGCCGACTTATTCGACTATCGACGCTCGCGAGCAGAATAAATCGGTGCACGCTGAATTATTCGAGGCGCGTCAAATAAGTCGGCTCACACCTGTTGGGAGATATCACAAATATCTCCCTGAATGTTACGGAACGTAACAATCCAACCCTGAATGCTGTTGGAGATGCTCTCATAGAAGTGCTTTGGAAGTGTATATCTTTTTTAATGCACAATGTTGTGCAAGTTTGAAATTTGAATGCGATATATTTGTTTGGGTCTGGCTATTCCTACCCCATTATTTGCTCTACACCCCCGAATAAAATTTTAAAAATTCATTTTCAAATCTGCCTTTTAACAACCGATTAGATAGTTTGTATAATGTTGCAAAATGATTAAAAATTAATAATTCCAACTATATATATGAGTGTTCGAAGCTAAATTGCAAACTATAATTAAATTTAAATCACCATTGTACATGATCTTTATAAAAAAAAAGAGAAATTACAAATATTGATTAAAAAAAATTAAAACAATTATTAAAAATTTAAAAACTGTACTATCAATGATGTGCATCATTATGCATTTTGAGATCGAGTATATTAGCAGTAACGAAAATTGCAAACCTCTATACAGTAAATAAATCATTAATATAGATGATATTGTTCAAATAAATCAACGCTGAAATAATATGCAATAAGGGTATTTTTGTATTAAATGGGGTGGGAAGAGCAAATGATGGGGTGCGTATTTTATTTTCTAATTAGTGGGGGTGAAGTGCAATTAACGGGGTGTCAATAGGCGCACTCTATTTGTTTGATGTTGAAAATGCAATGCAACTTGTAATTAACCTAAAAATACAGAAACAAAGACATGATGAAAACCTGAAAAGCGCTGATATTGTGATGAGAAAGCAGAGAATATATAAAAAAAGCCTGAAACATAAGAGATCAACTAGTGACTGAAATATGGAAAACTGGAACAAGCAAATGTGAAAAAAATAACAGAGGATGCAGAAAGAGACTAAAATGTAGCAGAAGACTATAAGGATATTTGTTGGTTGCAGTCTTGTTCAAGTTTGGCTTTTCTGAAGTATGGGAAACATTGTCTTGACTATCATTTTGTAACTATTTCTGAGTGTAAAAGAATGATTATGTACATAATTTTATGTCAACTTTAAACAAAGCTTTTCGTGTATGTTCTTAATACTTTGCATCTAGTTATTCATTGCTGCTTTATCACGACTTTGTAGCTGACTATTGGAAACTATTGTAATATTTTGTGACTTATGTTGAGTTTGGATTCATTTTTCATATATTTTGTGATTTAAACTCCAAAATATCAATTATAATATTTTTTAGTAAACTATTGTAATATAAAATTCTAAAAAATTGAATTATCATATATTTTGTTTTAAGATTATAATACAAAATTTAAAAACATATTATGATTATATAATTTTATCCATATTGATTTTGTTTCTTTTTGACTTAAAAGTTGTTAATGTACCAAACAAGCTTTTCAACTTTTTAAAAGTAGAACTGTAGAAGTACTTACTGGATTAGCATAAACACTTATGTTTTCAGTTGCCAAATGGGCTCTAAAATTCAACAATCATTGCCAAACCTGGCTTTCCACTTGAAGAGAATTATTCATTTTCCAAATTACTCATGTAGTGAAGTACAATTTTGGAAAATACAACTACAGTTTCAAGCCGATACCGAGTTGAACCCTTGGACTCAATTAGGTCTGTCAATGGATACTTTCGGATACAAATAGTTCTATATCTGTATCAGTATCCGAAATCATTTTTGGATATCGGATATCCATATTCGTGGATACGGACGGAATCGGATAATTATCCTATCCGCCAACGAACGATAAATCAAGAATATAAATGAAAATTTCTAGTTTAACATAAATGTTTTTAAATTTAGTTAATCACTAAAGTGTTAAAAATAAACATATATGATGAAATTAAATAGATTTGAGTTGCTAATATGCATATAATATAAACTTTCGACTTTGTAAAGCAATAAATAAATCTGATTCATTGTACTAAAATACATATAATTTTGAGCATAATGTTTAAAAAAAATCGAACGGATATTTTTCAGATGCGAATATCATTGTATCCGCATCCGTTTCTTCGAATATCGGATATTTATCAGCTTTTCGGATATAAATGTGGATGGATATTGGATTTTTCGAGTATCCGTTGCCAGCCTTAGACTCAATACCTAGTCCCAAAACGATGACTCATCATTCACTCAAAAGACTTAAAGACAATATGTAATAAACACACAAAGTGGCAAGGATATTACATCTGGTAGATTTTTAAGGCTTAAACTCTTCATCGATTTGAGAACCCACATGCTAATTTGGCCATGATATCTTTTTGGAACCGCCTACAAAACATGGAAAATATAAAGATAGTTTTCAAATCTAATTTTGCTGATCTTCAAGGAAGAGAGACACAAAAAAGGATATATTTTCATTACTTTCCAAATTAACTAATTCTACCCTAACATTTAAATGAATCCTTACCAAACTTGTATAAAATCGAGTTATAAAATTGCAGTTGTAAAGAAACTCACAAATCATTACTAAAGATAAAGTAGATGTATGCCAGAGTATTTGCCAAACTATTGTAAATTCTCTTATTTTATTTACCTTTTCACATTTATTTCCTCATCAATCTTATTAATAATTTGGTTGTCGTTTATCCCACTTTCAGTCAAGATTCAGATGCTTTAACTGAGAATCTCAAAATTTTAGGTAGCGTTTGGTTTAGATTTTTCAATTTTGAGTTTTCACACATACAAAAATACCGACAATGCACATATATCGTGAAAAATGACCGTTTTACAAAACGGAGTTAACACACAAAACCGAAAACAACTTTTTATTATTTTTCATATTTTAAGAAACAACGAAAGGACGATAACAAATTCAAAACTAAAAATGCAAAACACAAAATAAACCAAACGCTACCTTAGCTCTTTGGGTCTATATTGAACCTTTAGATGGTTATAGTTCACGAATTTAGATCTTTAGATTCTTGTTGAAAGATCTATGATTAAATAGATTTCAAAATATACCACTATATCTAATAAGTCTAGAACACCCAAAAATTCTAAAAAGAAACCAACTGCTTCAAGACCTACCAATAACGCAAAATATGAAGGCTCTCAATGTAAGGAGAAGGAAAATCAACATGTTGCTACTGAAATTTCAAGTGTACCAGTAACGATAACTAGAGTTGGCTTGGATGTAATGATGATTAAGTTAAACAAAAATATAATGGAGAGCCAAAAACGCTATGCTAAAACAGATGAAGGAAAGTATTGATTTGATGAACTAGTTATCCCAAAAATGGAAGAGTCATAAAGGCCTGTCACCTTTATGCCAAATATAATGGACGAACATTACACTTAGAGACAAGGGAACCTAAATGCCATAGGAAAAACTGAGAGCTTTTACATAGAAAAGCACTGAAGGCCAAACGTGATGATCAGCTTCGGTCGGTTCCACGGACATAAAGTATCCAACTGATATCATGAAAAAGACAGAGACAGGGATTTAGCATAGAAGTAAAGATGTTGTGGGTTCGTCTCTCGAAAATCAACACTAATACATCTTATATATTCAAGCTTCTCAAATCAAATGCCAGAAACACTGATTGTTAGAGAGAAAGAAAGAAGACGGAAGAATAAAAGGAAGAAAAGACAAAACAGAATCTCACAACAGAATGAAAAATCGATAATATAAACAATGCTCTTTACATTAATCAGGGTAAAAAAAAATGAATCAACTTAGAAAGTTATAATAATATGTCATTACAATTGATGATACATACAATAACACACACATTGGAATAAATAAAATAATATAAGCATTCATGTCATCATTAGCTCCTCTCCTGAAGCTCCAAAGTAATCTAACTCAAATCTAGAAAACATACTCAGTTTGATCGAGCATTATAATAAAATGACATATGGATTAGGCTATAAACCTATGTGAGAAACTCAACGTATGTGTGACATACCTTAATACAATTTGAGACCATATAAATTTCTGTAATGGTTTTCTCCTCAAAAGAAACCAAACATTGATTATGTTTAATATAGTGATATAATAGATAATGTTTAGAGTGTAGAATATATATTAATCAAATAGCTGGAATGGCTAGTGTTAACGTTGAAACTTTATCACTTCTCATGTTAACACGCAAATCCAAATAATCCAGACGTTGAATGTAGAAAAGGTGAATAACACTGAAGATTTATAATGATTCGGCAAGTATGTCTGTGTCCATTGTGACGTAACTTCATATATTTATACTGTATTGTTACAAGTACAGTCTTTTTTACATGAACGAAATGAAGAGAAGAGAAATTGGAGTGATGGCTATGACATTATCCTTGTTTTGAGCCGTCAAATCCTACTCAATGTCTAAAAGTCCAAGATGATGCTTCAGTGTCCAAAAGAGTCCACGTAGCAAGCCAAATGTCAAGATCTCCATGACAAATCCAAGAAGAAGTTCATAAGTCCAAAGATGATTCCAAAATCCATGAAGCCATGAGAGAAGCCATTAAAAGTACCCTAGATACCTCCAAGCTCCAAAGTATCCAGCCAGCCAAAAGATCTAAAGATCTTGAATAGTAACCAACATGGGCGTATTTATAGTAGCAGGGTACCACAGCGCACAAGGGCACGTAGCCCAAAATTCATCTTCCAGGATCGGTACCGAACCTGGAATCGGTACCTACTCGGGAAGATTTAGTAAAAATCCTTGATATCCTGAATGCCTTGTTTTTGATGCCAAATTTCACTTTGTATCTAGGGATACAAATTAGCAACCCCGATCCTAAGGAGTCCTTCGAATTGTACCGATCCGGAAGAATAAAGGGGGAAAACCAAGCCCTTAAGACAAGGTATAGAAAACCAATCTCGGATGCCTTAGATAAATTCATGCCAATCGGATATACGAAATCCCATGCCACCAAGAAAACCGATCTTTGGGCTATGAAAAGTTCATATTGATCCTAGGATATTTAGATGAAATTTCCCCAATTCGGGGATACGAAGTATTTATATCGATCCCTGAATACTTAGAAGTATTTTTGCTAATTCCTGATCCATCGTGATTCCTACCGATCCAGGCATATTTCTAGGATACGTACTGATCCCGAAAAACTTGACCAAAAATCCAAAATTTTAGAGAATTCTGCGATTTCGTCCAAATCGCTTTGAGTTTTCCCAGGTCGGTACTCAAGTCTTGAGTACTCTGATAATTAGAAATCCAAAGCGTGACTGCCTTGTAAAAAGGCAGATCAACACTTGCCCACCTAAAACACATCTTTCTGTGGAAGACGTGTTTTGTATAATCCAAAAATATGTGAATCCAGAATTCGTAATATGAGAGAAGTCCAAAAAGAAATCTAATAACCAGAAATCGAGAGGACCACAATCGCGTTAGATCGTACTAATAGAAAAGCAAACTCCGAATTCCAAAGAAATCCCACGATCTCTTTGAATCATAATCGTATTATAAGAGAAAACTAAATCAAAATATATGACATCCAAGAAATCTAAGCATCCAGAAGACTAGAGAAATCTGATTTGAATTCCAAACCTCGCTGGGCCTAACCTGAGTAAGTATAACCCGTACTTGCAAAAAACCAAGTGAATTATTTTGCTAAGTCCTGATAGAACGACCTATATTCGATCGAGTATAGTCCATACCCGAGCCTTAACCAAGCGATCTTGCAAAGTCATGATTGGCCTGGCCCTTCGCTAGCTAGCATAGTCCATAATTGGGGAGCAATATAAGATTTTTTATGCTTGATGAGCATAGTCCATACTCATTAAGTCCTTAAAGTTAGAATTCCAATTTTTGATTTCGTACTTTACAAGTACAATCCATACAAGCAAAGTACTTTCATTAAAATTCGATAAGTTCTAAAAAAAATTATCAATCCAAAATTTAAAGCCTAACAGTTTATAGTCGAGCACAGAGCTCGCCTAGAGACTATGTCCTAATCTCATATGTAAGTGAGCCAACGTAGCCATTTTTTATTACAAATCTATTAATTGCGAGATGGATAGTTTATCGTCGGGCATGCCTAAGAATCTCGTCGAATTTCGTACATAGGTAGGCAGACTTAGCCATCCAAAACTAGAAACTAGAAAACAATAAAACCAACATCTAGAAGCAAGAAAACCAGAGATCCATATCCAAAAGCCAAAAGACTAGAGTGCCAAAATCCAAAAACTAGGAGACCAAAGTGCCAGAGTCCATAAGCCGAAAAGCTAGAGAGCCAAAATCCAAAGAAACTGAATTCAAAAAAGCAAAATTACCAATAACCAAGTAACCAAAAACCAAAATCCATAAATCTAAAGAGTCCAGAAAATCCAAGTCAGTCTTTGACTAATCTTTGTGGGCCAGATCCTGGCTTATTCTTATTCTGAGTCGGAATAGGCAATCGTGCCTGTTCCGCTATTACAGTCTGGCTTCTTACATACTGTGTTAGCTCTTCGCATTTGATATGTTCCTCAATTATACCGCGAAGATGCGTGTAGTCATTTGTATTATGGCCATCAAGCTCATGAACCAAACAGTGTTTACCAAAATCCAATTCCATTTGAATTAGCTCTCTCCTGGGAGGCTTTCTGAAGGGAGCTGTTGGGTGAATATCCAACTAAATTTCTTCCAAAGAAGAAGTAATTTCCGTGTAGGAAGGGAATTCAGACTCCTTCTGTTAAAACACATTCTGATCGTTCCCACATGAAACCTTTTCTTTGCCTTTATCCTTACTAGATTCGAACGATCTCTCGCCCTTAACCATATTAACCTTGATAACTTCCTTATTAGTTCTTGCATCCTTTTCCCATAGAAATCTATCCGCTTCAAAGAAAAATTCACCAAGGTCCCACGGTGGTTCCCTCTGAAGCGAGATCTTAAAATCCGACTTATCCAAAACTCCAGAAAAAGCAACCATCAATACCATAGACAGGTCTGGTTGATCAACCAATGTCACTGTTGCATTAAACCTTTCCAAGATTTTTTGCAAAGTTTCTCTAGTCCTTTGCTTAGTTGCCATAAGAGTTATAACATTCTTGCTTCGAGAGATGTAGACTCTGAATTTTTTGATGAACTTTTCCACCAAAACATTCCAACTTCCAATACTTTAGATTCCAACTACCAAAACCACATAGCAACAATATCTGTAACATAAAGTGGAAAACACTTTGCCAAGATCTTGTCCGACGCCGCTAGCACTTCCATGTGGCACATATAATTCATCAGGTGAATGGTAGCATCCTTCCTACCATCATTAGCATCAAGAACTAGTAACTTGAAATCCGGTGGGTTTTGAGAATTTCCGATAGCCTAAGTGAATGGGTTGTGATCAACACATCCATATCTGAGTGAGACACTCCTCCTTGAGTAAACCATCGAATCACTTATGTAATTCGATTTCCATTTTCAAGCAAGTTCTTCCAATCTTCCAATCCTGCACTGGTGTCCACGGTGTCTAATTTAGCCTGAACCATTCGTTGATTTCCAACATGAACTTCCGCTTTAGCCCCGACTTGAGGAAATGAGTTTTTCCAGCATTTGTACCCTTGTGCAATGGTGCTTGAATCATAGTTCCAACTCTAGGCCCAATAGCCTGACCAACCAAAACTTCATGAACCATGCTTCCATCAGGATTGGGGGATTTGTCCCCTAGCCGAACCAGATCTGCACCAAACTCGGGAGTGGTATAGACCATGCGGCTAATTTGGGGGAGCTGCCCCCAAGTTCCACAAACCTTGAGCGCCTTGCGTACTTGTTCCAATTAGAGTTCCTTGGCCTGTCGGTCTTCCGAATTCTTCCATCTGAGTAAGAATTGTGTTCATCATTCCTCTTGCCTTCCAAGAAGTTCTTCTTGTCGTTGCATGCATATGCACAAAACCTTAATCACTCCATCCATCTCTTTCCGAGTTAGATAAATTGAGGGACTCCCAGTAGAGGAAACCTACTGGCTTCCTTTCGATTCAGCTCCTTCAACTTGAGTTATGACATTAGTCCTTTTCCTTTTCAAGATTGTTAAATTCCGAGCAATCCAAATTCCTTAGCAATCCAAAGTTTTTCACACCTTCTTGGCACGCCACAATGTTAACTTTGAAAAGTTTTTACTTCTCAAGTTAACACTCAAATCCAAATATTCAGACGTAGAGTGCAGAAACGATGAAGATTTATAGTGGTTCAGCAAGTGTGTCTACGTCCACTATGGGTAACTTCATATATTTGTACTGTACTGTCAGAAGTGCGGTCCTTTTTACATGAAAAAATAAAGAGAAGAGAATGTGAAGTGTTTGCTATGGCAATATCCTTGTTTTGAGCCATCAAATACTCCTCAATTTCCAAAGATCCAAGATGATCTTCAATGCCCAAAAGAATCTAGGTAGCAAGCCAAGTGTCAAGATCTCCAAGACAAATCTATGAAGAAGTTCACAAGACCAAAGATGATTCCAAAGTCCATGAAGCCATGAGAGTATCCATTAAAAGTCTCCAAGGTATATCCAAGCTCCAAAGTATCTAGCCAATCAAAAGATCCCAAAAGACCAAGCAGAGGGTATTTATAACAGTAGGGGACCATGGGCCACAAAGGCAGGAAGCCACAAATTCTTCTTTCGGGATCGGTATCGACCCGAGAAGAATTAGCTAATGTCCTTGATTTCCCAAACACCTTATTTCTGATGCCAAATTTCACTTCGTATCAAGGGATAAAAATTACCAACCCGATACTGAGAAGTCCTTCGAATTGCACCGATCCGGAAGAATAAATGGGAAAAACCGATCCCTCAAGACGAAGTATAGAAAACCGATCCGAACGCCTTAGATAAATTCGTTCCAAACCGAGGATACGAAATCCCATGCCACCAAGAATAACGATCCTGGGTTATGAAAGTTCATACCGATCCTAGGATACGTAGATGAATTTTCACTAATTCGAGAAACGAAAATTTTATATCGATCCCCGAATACTTAGAAGAATTTTTGCCAATTCCCGATCCATCGTGATTTCTACCGTTCCAGACATGCTTCGGAGATACGTACCGATCCCAAAAGACTTAGCCAAAAATCCAGTTTTTCGAGAATTCCACAACTTCGTCCGAATGCTCCGAGTTCCCAAGTCTGTACTCAAGTCCTGAGTACTCCGATAGCCAGAAATCCAAAGCTTAACCGCCTTGAAAAAGGTGGGTCAACAGCTACGTTGGTTACATTCGATAGCATATTGAGGTACATATAAAACCGTTAAGGTTCGTTCGCATACTGGATTTTTCGTTTAGATCTTTCTGGTCAAGCCAGATCTGAAACTCCCGCACAAGGGTTAGAACCTACCTCTAGGCGTCGTATATCCCTAGATTAAAGATATCATAATGTAAACACAACTGGCCCATGTATGAAAAAACCGACATGTTCTACGTAAAACCAAGTATCATCAACTCCCGTGCCCAACATCCATAAGTATACTCTAGATATGGAGTTGACGTACCGTATCATGGGTTAACTAAACCCGAGATTGTGCTCTTACACTGTTTTCTATCATTTCTGATGTCAAGGCTATGTTTGACTTCTTCACACACAAGTCTTCAACACTCGAACATGACATGAATCCCCAGTTGGATTCTCAAAGCTCAATAGATCTCCGAATCACACATGGATTCCTCAACGGATCTCAGAATCACACATGGATTCCCACATCCTAAATAGATCATAAACACTACATGTGTCCGAGCATCTCAAAAAGATCTTTGATCTCCGCATAAACTCAACTTCACAGGCGCATCCAATACATAGAAATCGTATACTACTTTTGAAGCGGTGTTCATTAAGCAAAACACTTACCAATCTCGGTCTCCTCAAAACTATTCGATTGATTTCTAGTGAAGTTCTATAGTCGATTAATAGACTATCACGTCCAAAACAGATGGTTGTACATGGAAAACAAGCCTCGTGATTTTCCATAACAAATGAATAAAGATCTAAAGCACTATCAAGTCACACAACATGATTTACCACAAAGCATGATTATGTCATCTAAATGACTTCTAATCCCTCTCCCATTTAATTAATCTTTCAATAATTAAAACTTATTTTATTAGTAAACCTTCTTTTATCTAATAAGACATCATTTATTAATCAATAATTTATACTTGATTAATGTTCCTTTAAATACATGTGTATATGTTTAATTTCTACATATAAAAGATATATGTGTATATTCTACTATTTCCTTATTCCTTTATAGTCTTCAATACTTCAAAAGGTATCCATATATTTATCTCTATGGTATAATTATATTGACAAATCATTTTCAATATTTTCTTTCTTTAAAGTATTATCAAAGATGTTAAAACAATTGTTTATTAAGAACTTTTTCTATTTTATAAGTTAAAAAAAATCTACTTTACTATCTTAATCCTGAAATTTTTTAATGTTGGTTTCTACATTTAATAAATATCATTATTAAATATCTAAGTATATTCAAAACCATTAAATGGTATATTTCCTATTTAACTATAGTTCAAGGGTTGAAAAGCAAATAATACTAAAACATTCTTTACTACAAACCCAAAATAATTCCTTTTATAAATTATCTTTAAACAGTCATTTAGAGATCCATTACATTACTAAATATTATCCAAGAGGGCTAAAGACAAACGTAATTAACACATTGTCATGACAAACCAAAACCATTTTTTACTTATGCTTATCTTTAAAATATTCATTTCATAAACGGGTCTCGAACTCTGGGTACCATTGTTAATGGCGATAGGCATGTTCTTTCTTTTCGTTTCTACCTCCATCTCTCTCCTTTCCTCCTTCTTCATCGTTTCACTCTTTTATTCTCTCCATATGCCTGATTTCGTTATGCGTGATCTTACTCAAGCTCATTTCTTCTCACTTCAGATCTGACCAGATCTCGACTCCACATGCCCTATTTTCTTCGATTTGTTCCTCTTCTTCAACCACCTTTCGAACCTTATCAGATTCTTCTCCATTAGCTGCATAGTGGCCGCTTCAGGCAACTACCAGCTGATTTGGCTAGTTATTCAACTGATTGTGCGACTTGCGGTTATTTGGGGGGTTGAAACTTGTGCGAAGTGCCTTGTTTACACAACAACGCTCACCTACATGTGTTGATTCGCGTCTCAACTGACTAAGCTGGTATGCGTTCTATTGAGTTTCTGTTATTTTGCCCTAGCTCAGTGGGTTTGCTTGGTGTCCTTTAGTTTGTTAGTGATGGTTCAGTATGTGTCTGTGGGTATTCAATGGGTGATGAGGTTTCGTCTTGTTAGTTTTATTTGTCATCTGGTTGCAGTTCAAATTGTGTTGTAAGTCTGTTGGGATTGTTCTCCTTGGCATTGTGGAGTTCTTTGCCATTTTTGGCCGCTGAATTTGGTGTGGTCTGCTCGTTTTGGGTTATTGGTGCTTTGGATCCTTTTGCTTTGAATTTGCATTACAGGAGAAGCTTCACACCTCTCGATTATGCAGTTCTCACCTAAGACTTCCTCTGCCTTTCGTCTTCCACACTTTGTTTTCTTGGTCTGTATTTTTGGCATATGTCACTTTGCAAGTCATTGCTGCCATGTTAATATTAGCGGTGTTTACTGCTATGTAACTGTTTGGTGTTGGTTGTTCGTGTACGTGTTGGCTTCTATGTTGGTGTGGATGGTTGTGAAAGTTGCTACAGTGAGGTCAATCAATGGAGCTGTTTGCGCAACCTAACAAGTCATTTCTTTGAGTACACTGTGCTTTTCTTTTTTACTTTCGGTGGTACCTTATTTATACACTGTAGATTATGATGTATAATATTTTATATGTTCTCAGTATTGATTATATTTCGAAATGTAATTGCCGCCTTGCATGGTGTGCTTATGGTTATTGTAGTCAGCTAATTTAGCTAGCTACAGTGTTGTAAGCCTGATAGGTAAAGTGGATGGAATACTATAAACTCTGTAGGCAGTGGACGGTCCACCTTAAAAACCGAATTAGTTGATTGTAACCGCAGTCACCTGTACTACACTATATTTTTTATTATTGGTTATAATAAAAAGGTGTTTGCGGTCACCTTAAAAACCATTCGGTTTTACCAAAAATATATATTCATTTAAAGATATATATTTATTTATTTCATGTGTATATCCTAAGAGGTTAAAGAAAAATGTAATTAACACATTGCCAAAAAAACTCAAGTCCATTTAACCTATTCTTATCTTTAAAACATTTATTAAAGAATTACGTTAATATTTCGTTAAGTTCAATAGGCGAATAATCAACTATCCCGTTGAAATCGATTGCTTGTAGAAATAACTATTTGCATACTTAACCCTATTTTTTACATTCTTAACTTAACTATTCCCCATTCAAGAGCGGAGCCAGGTAAGTTAGAGAACGGGTTGCGTCACCTCTTGCCTAGGCACTTAATTTTTGAATCTCACAAATAGATAAGCCTACACATTGGCATATTAGAGTTATGCATTTTCTATTATTTTTCAGTTAATAATTTAAACAAAATATGGTTTAGAAGAAGATGTTTCAAAGAAAATATTTACAAAGGAGATATTTTGAAGGAGATATTATAAAGGATATATTTTGATAATATATTTATAAAAG
Source organism: Allium sativum (assembly GCA_030737875.1). NCBI lineage: Eukaryota > Viridiplantae > Streptophyta > Magnoliopsida > Asparagales > Amaryllidaceae > Allium > Allium sativum. The sequence continues at coordinate 317,383,380 of CM060925.1, forward strand.
GGATATTTAGATAAGATATTTATAAGGGAGATATTTTTATAAGATATTCATAAGAGTCCCTGAAACCAAGGGATTATGAAAAGCACTTATATGACTATTTGCACTTTAAACACTTTAAACTTATTTCAATTTAACATACAAGTTAAACAACCATTTAAACATTAAGTTAAGGCCACACCACAAGTTTAGGAGGATATTAGAAGTTATGCTATATAATATAAAGTTGTCATTTGCATACGAGGGCGAGAGGGATTTAAAGTTGATAACTCTACTAAGTTAATGTCACTTTAACTTTATACTTCAAACACAACACATATATTACTAAGAAATAGTAAGGTAACTCACATAGATCCATGCTTAACCAAGCATAAAGTCATATGAACAAAAGAATCACCTCCTCCCAATACCGTAAGCCTAAGGATCCAAGCTTTAACACTTCCAAACTAAGCCAACACCCATCCTCTTCCTCCTCTACCATTGCTCACAGCTCCTTGATCGACGCTTTCTATGATTTAGAAAAGCGCAATTTATGTAATAATAGATGCAAGCGCACAGGTGTATACTTTGCAAGTCGAACACAGGGAGGAAAATTAAATTTTATTATTTATATATTTCGTGGGCGAGTTATAAAAAACTTGGAGATTGATTTTGAAAAAAAAAAAAAAAATGAAACTGCAAATAAAACTATTATTGAATTGAATCAGATCTGAATCTAATCAAATCTATATTCAATCCAATATGACCTAGGAAAGCAATTAAAAAACAGAAATTAAAATTGTAGAAATTAAATAACAAATAAGAAAATAAAATTAGGATTATCGCTGAATCTAATCAGACGGTCAATCACTAATGAAAATAAGTGTAAAAGACAACTAGTACTCTACCAAACCTAATTGTGTAGATGGCACTAATTGCTAATAAAATAAAAACGCAGAAAAGTAAAAGAAAACTCTCAATTCATGGATCATGATTTACAATGAGAATAAAGGGGTATTTATAGGATAGATAACCAATCTAAACCCTAATACAATCACAAACGGACCTTAGTTAATTCTATTAAAATTGGGCCTTTTCTCTTTTCCTCTTGCTTCTTTGATCATTCTTCATTGATTTGTGATATGCATAGCCTTTCTACCAAATATTTTCTTGTCCAACAAGTATCTTGATGTGAGACCCTCATCTGTAAGTCTTCAAAATATATATATATATATATATATATATATATACACACACACACACACACACGCACAACAAATTGATCTTTATTTTCTATTTTTCTGACTGCATGTGGCTTAGTCGGCACATCTGTAAAAGTGACAAAATAATACCCAAGTAATATTTACTTATATACAAAAGATAAGATATAAGAGTATAAAATAAACGCATTTTCATGTTAATCAAATATCCCCACACTTATCTTTTACTCGTACTCGAGTAAAACAAAAATGAAAAACTAAACTAGATAGGTCACACTTTCGTAGGAAGCACGATTTCATTGAGCATATGCAACACGTCGTTAAACCTCTAGGTGTCCCTAGTAGGACGAGTGGTGTCTCGTGAGGGTTTTCAATGGATACTACCCACAAAATCTGAATGCAGTATGTTGTGGTTCTAATGCAACTACATGAATGCAATGAACATATGCGGATGAAAACAAAAAATGAACACATGACTTGTTTCGGGAAAGTGGTACAACAAATTAAGTTAACAATATCTAGTCAGTTGATTTTATTTCAGATACCTCAACTTGTCACAAATTTTCAATATAATTCAAGTTTTCAAATGTTATGTTCTAGTTAGGCCGGTTGGTTTAGTTGATAACATAGTGCAGCCATGAAGAAATTCTTAATTTGCTTGTCATAGTTCGCAAAGTGTTATTCTGATTTCCTTGTGTATGACTAGTCAAATCAATAAAGTCAAAAAGTACTTAGGCTTCATCACTTATTCTCTATCTCTATAAAAATTTAAATTTATGATTAATTACATACATCTAACTTAAAAGACCAATGTATACCTACTATGATAGATGGAATAGAGCTTGGCGGATTGTGCAAACTGATGCTGACTTTGTCAACAATATGTATGTAATCCTCAGGTGTCCAACTCATAAAATGAGACCAAGATATACCGACGCTGACTTTGTCAACAATATGTTGGATAGAGCTTGGCGGATTTGCACACCAACGCTAGATTTACAAGAAATGTTGGATACCCTTGGATTACAATCATTATTATTATTGAAAATATAAGAACAAGAGAGAGTTACGCGAATTCAGCTTAACACAACTTAGTTTTAAAGACTCAAAAAGCCAATATAAATATTTTAAGTCCTACACTCATTAAACAAAGACCACAATTTAGAATAAACTTCATGGCCATCACCTAAGAATCTTCCTATGTACCGGTTAAACTATTATCCCTCAAAATTCAACTTTCCATTAGATTTCTTATTCGATCTTAGTTGAAAGAAAAAAATACTATCAACTGAATAACAATTGTTAACTTATTTTGTTGTATCAATCTAAAATGAGTTATATCCAAAAAAATGCATGTTACATTGACCTAAAATGCATGATGATCCTATATAAAAAGAAAGAAAAATGAAAAAAATGCAATGTAGACTTCTCCCCCTACACTTAATCTAAATAGTGTCCACGCTATACACATGTTTTCTAAATGTGAAAGATAGCACCCAAAGATTGATGAGATGCAAAATTATTTGTAAAATGAAATGCAGTCTAACTATATGTAAGAATGGATCATATGTGCAATGATATATGTGTTTGTGATGCATGCGATGCAAAGAATGCCACCAACTTTCCCCCCACACTACGTTCTAGCCCGATGAATCTCATTCCCACTATGTCTAGGCATGTTTTCTAATAAGCAATGGCTTTTGAAAACCATCTCATCTTTATACCTAGATTTATAGTCCAGTAGATAAATGTCCAGTGTCATCCTAACATGGATTTTTTCAACCAAGCTAACATTTCAAAAATAATTCATGTGTTCAACAAATTTATCAATGTAATTGTTCAAAAGCTTGTGATCGTATTCAAATTCAGTTGCAAGTGAAATTCGAACGTTGAGTATTATTCAAGACTATGTGATCACATTTCTCAATTTTATTAGTTGACAACGTATTTCTGACACTAACAATTTGAAGTTCGTTTGAAAATTCAAAATTGAAAATTTTAAACTTGGATTGGTGACTTGATTCCATTTCATCCTCATTTGGCAACTCATCCTCATATAATCCAAAAAATTCATGTTCATTAAAATCCTTCTCAAATTTTGAGTTTTTGAAAAATTCATCATTTTTATTTTGTTCAATTTCTAAAATTTCAAGTTTCTCGCACTCTAAAAGAGAAAGATAAAAATCTGAGCTTAAATCTTTTTCCTGAAAAGAGATGAAGTCCAAATCATTTGTTGGATTGTGAATAACTTCATTTAGATGGTTATTTTCAGTTTCAAAAATTTTTATTTGAAAATTTTCATTGTCAGTAAAAATTGAATTATTTTCTGATTCAATACCCATTTGATTTTGTTGCTCGATTTGTTCTCCAAAAGATGTCATTAAACAAAGAAGTTCATCAATCTGTTTATCCAGCATTTCGATCATCTCTCTAGGAATGTTAAGATGATATTCATCAGAAATGTTGATTTGAGAGCTCTCGTTTTGGATTCCTTGATTCTCAAAATTGTTTGAAATTTCAGAAAAATGATAATGATGTTGGAAATCATTTGGATTTTGAAAATTATATTCATAACCAAAACTGTTAAAGTTAGAGGGAAAATTGCAATCTTAGTCATTCTCAAGATGTTGATATGGGTTGTAATTTTTAAAATTTTGATCGATTTGAAGATCATTTTCATTTTCAAAATTATTTTCGAATTGATTTACAACCCCATATTGATGTTGATCAAAGGTATATTGCAATTCAAGGCTATTTTGATATGGATGTGGCCCATAATCGAAATTATTGAAATTTGAATTGAAATCGCCATTTCAATTATATCCATGATTTTGAAAATGTTGATCTATTGGAAAATTTTGAAAATATTTGGCATTGGGCTCATGAAATTTCGAATTTTTTTGCCTTTTGAATTGTAAATCATACTTATAATCCTCGAGTCGACGATATTCTTTCAGGTTATTAACCCACTATTCTCTCAAGGATTTTTTTTGAGTTAGACATTTGAATGAAGTCAAGGCAAGATAGAAATTATTTTCACTTCAAAATAGTTTAAAATATTGAGTTGTGCTCTATTAATTAACCGACTCAATTAGAAGGGGAAAGAGGGTCTTATGGTCGTTCATGTACAGTATAAATACTAAGAGATACGACCAATGTTTTATGGGCTGTATGCAACCTCTTTTGCTAATAGTTCAATAAATTGAACTACTATATACCCGCGATCAATTATATGAGATAGTCAACTTCAGAAAGTACCACTGTTTTATGGGCTGTATGAGCTCGTATTTTCCTAGAATCAACGTTTAATGAATTTTAAAGTTGAAAACCAATGAGAGTGATGATTTAAGTTATGGAAATTAATTCCTAACAAATAAATTTAGAAATTTCAATCACAGAACAGTCACATAATAATAAATTGCAGAAATAATTTTTTTACAAGCGAGCCGCGACACCTGTAGGAAACCTTTACAAGCAATTTCTATATATTTTTCAAGCAGCGGCTGACCCTGTAGAGTTTAGAAAATTTTACAGTGGGGTATGGCAGTCCGTCCAGAGAGAATGAGTAACACTGACAATTCAAATCAACTGTTTGCAAATCAACTATTTTCACGTCAATCTTTGATTTTTCTCTTCTTCTTTTTTTTTTTTGGATTTTTTTTCTTTTTTTGAAGCAAATAAAACAAACATAAGAAAAGAAAAATGGAATGAAAAAAATAAAATAAAAACTAAACTAACAAATTGCCAAAAAAAAAAAGGAAACTAACTCACCTTAAAAAAAATCTAAACTCAAAGAACTATCAGACAAACCTAGACTCAACAAACAAAGAACTCAATAAAACTGAAAACTAGGCTAGTAGAAAAACAAAAGAAATACAAGAGAACTAAGATCAATAAAAACAAAGAACTAGTCTCAACAAGCTGAAGCTACCCGAGCTCAAATCACGCACTCAATTTAGGGAAGTACGCACCCCAATAAAAGAAAACGAGTTGATTCTAGAAAGAAAAAGGAGCGCACACCCTTATTTCCACAAATTTTACCAGTCAAAAAAAAATAAGCATGCCTCCTTCTCATGTTTACAAACACAAATTGTCGATATCTGAAACTAAATCACGAGCCAAAACTATCGACTTGGTTTTCGGTTTCCAATTCCTTTAAATTGCAATTTGGTCAAGTGTTGTTTCGGGTTTCAAGTCGGTGATTGTTTTCAGCCTGTAACACAAAATGAGGAAGATAATGGTCGGATGGAGTTGATTTGCGTGGAGTCGAAGTCGATTTGCAGTGGGTAATTAAGGCTGTGAACCGCGGTTGTGGTTTGAATGTGTGTGGGTTTTCGGTGCTAAAAATAGGCAATTGCGAATTCAGTTGTTCGGTGTTGAGGATTCTATGATTTGTGGTGCAGAAGGGTTGTTCGAAGTTTATGGTCGGTGATGATTTCGGTGACTAGGGTTGCGATTGGTGAAATTGGATATGATAGCGGTCTGTGGTTGAGGGTTCAAAGTTGTAGATGGTGATCGGGTATGTATCTGTTCTTCTGATTTAGAGAGGACGTTGCTGTTCGATGGGAGGTTGGGGTGGTTTGGTTGTGTATGTGACTAGATGCGTGTATTGCTAGAACTGGGTGTATTTGATGGATGTTGATCGGATAGGAAGTAGGATTAAGGGTTGTGTATGAACAAGGGCTGTTATGGAGAATAATCTTGTGATGAACACGAGGGATAGTGGATGATGTATCCTAAAGTGAACTTGATGGTGGATGAAATTAAGTTGATGGACTGGAATTGGGTATGGTGACGAGGTAAGCAGCAGTTTTGTAGAAGAGGATGAAGGGGAGATTGATCAGAGTTCGATTTTGGATGTTGATCTTTTTCCCAGTAAGGTTGATGGTGATCAAACTTGTAGTCTGAACTGTGATGGTTATATGGGGTGAAGATGGTGTTGAAGGATGGAAGATGATGGAAGTGTTGAACGATGGTTGGCAGTTGTGGGTGATGGACATGTTTTTTGTTTGAAGGTTGATGAAGGATGCAGGCAATTTGGCAGTGGAGGAGTGATGGTAATGAGGGTATGTTGTTTTTGTGTGTAGAATAGTAGGTGATGGGTAGTTTTTGAAGAGGGAGGTGTTGTTAGTTGTGGATGGTGAGGGATGATCGGATCAGACTGCGAAAGTGGGTTGTGAATATTGTGAAGAGGGTGGATTTGGGGAGAGAAGTTGCAGAGGAGGTCTGGCTAGTGAAGAAAATATTGTGTAGCAGAAGAAATATGAAGAAAAAAGGCAGTATAAAGAAGAAATATGAAAAAAATGAAGAGAGAAAAGGAAAGAAGATTTTTTATTTTTTGTTTATTGTTGTAAAAGTAGGAAAAATGTAAAAGGAAAGAAAAAATTGAAAAGGGGAAAGAAATAAATTGAAAAAAAGGGAAAGAAATCACGGAAAACAATTGGAAAGAGATTGGAAAATTTGGCAAGTATTTTTTTCCCTCTTGTTTGGAAGATTACGGTACGGTATCATTGACTAATACCAAATCAAGCCAATCAAGAACTTCTTCTATATATACAAGAAAATAAAAGGAAAATTAAAATAAAAACTAACACGAATCGGAAATTAAATAAATAATAGAATGCAATTATTACCTCCCGACAACGGCACCAAAAACTTGATCGACGTCTTCTATGAATTAGAAAAGCGCAATTTATGTAATAATAACTACAAGCGCACAAGTGTGTATTATGCAGGTCGAACACAGGGAGGAAAATTAAATTTTATTATTTATATATTTCGTAGACGAGTTAGACAAAACTTAGAGATTGAAAACAAAAAAATTGAAACTGCAAATAAAACTATTATTGAATTGAATCAGATCTGAGTCTAATCAATTATATATTCAATCCAATATGACCTAGGAAAGCAATTTAAAAATAGAAATTAAAATTGCAGAAATTAAATAACAAACAAGAAAATAAATTTAGGATTACCGCTGAATCTAATCAGACGGTCAATCACTAATGAAAATAAGTGCAAAAGACAACTAGTACTCTACCAAACCTTATTGTGTAGATGGCACTAGTTGCCAATAAAAAAACGCGGAATAGTAAAAGAAAACTCTCAATTCATGGATCATGATTTACAATGAGAATACAGGGGTATTTATAGGATAAATAGCCAACCTAAACTCTAATACAATCACAAATGGGCCTTAGTTAATTCTATTAAAATTGGGCCTTTCCTATTTTCCTCTTGCTTCTTTGATCATTCTTCATTGATTTGTGATATGCATAGTCTTTCTACCAAATATTTTCTTGTCCAATAAGCATCTTGATGAGAGACCCTCATCCGCAAGTCTTCATACATACATATATATACATATATATATATATATATACACACACACACACACGCACGCACGCACAACAAATTGACCTCTATTTTCTATTTTTTGGACTGCATGTGGCTTAGTCGGAACATCTGTAAAAGTGATAAAATAATACCCAAGTAATATTTATTTATATACAAAAGACAAGATATAAGAGTATAAAATAAACACATTTTCATGTTAATCACTCCTCCATGGAACCTTTCGTTCCTCTCACCTTCCTCTACTTTTTACTTGCCTTTCATGATTCTCATGATGTTCTAAGCCCAAATCCAGAGTTTAAAAGAGATTATAGAAGATTTGGTTAACTTTGAAAAAGTCAGAGAGTAATTAATGGATTAGTGCTTAAGCACTTCCACCATTTTCAACCCTCCCATTTCTTGTCAAGCTTTAAGAGTTGTAAATATTTCTAAGGATATGCATACCCTTATATATCCTTAGGACAGTGATGGTTAAAGATGGAAAGTCCCTTAAAATCCTTATCTTAGAAGTGAACTATTTCCTTTTTTCTCACTTTCCTTTTTTGCTCATCTCCTAAATATCTTTGATTACATCATCCATGACATCATCAAAATTTAGTTTTCCATAAACATGACAAATATTTTTATTTTCTAATTACCTCCCTAATGATTAGTTATACATTCACAAAAGTTCTCAACAACCTTGTTGAGAAAAAAAATATTGGTAAAATGATTATCGATTGTATTTTTATATTTTTCCAAAAAATATATTTTTATGACAAATTTTACTAAACAAGTTTACTATCATTGATTATTATTTAAACGAAGATTAAAGAGGCTTATTAACACATTTTAATAGAATTTAATGTAAGATCCAAACAATTAATAATTCGGATATTTAAATACGAAGTGTCCAAAATTCTAGGTTGTTATATTCTCCCTCACTTAAAATATTTCATCCTTGAAATTGCAAATAGTATTACAATAACTAGCAAATAGTATTCGTGGTTTGCTCGAGTCTAAATCATCTGGTCGGACAAAGATGATAAACAACCTACTGTGCGTATATTATGCTTAATAGCCTTAGGCTATTACTTTGAAGACAATACACAATACCTTATAGAAAATCAAAGAATCATTTCCGAACTCTCCACAAGACAACAAACATATCATACAAACATGCTTAATCCTATATGATGCACCTGGACCATCTGCACACAATGTCCAATCTGGTCACTTTATCTATCACATGGGCTTTACTTACAAACTAGTATACCTCATTTGATATTCATAGTGCAGAATTCAATATGGTTTCTTGAATATATAACTCCGTCATCCTTACATAGCTATATACTATGATATAAAAATCGGGATCCTATCAAAAATCCATATCAAGTGTTCTCTAGTAGGAATCTATGAGAAATCCTTGTTTGGATCAGTGTAAACCACCTCAAAATCATGTACTTAGGTCTAGTTTAAGACCATCCATGCAAACAAAATGATCAACATGCAAGTTACATATTTAGTCCAGTGGGTTTATTAACTACACTAATATCCTTCATTCAACAATAAAAATAGCATGACATCTTAAAATAATATCCATCCTTTTTAATTGACATTCAATTATCACTTAGCACTTAATACTAAATCACTTATGATTCATTTAATAAAACTTTACATCAAGTTATTTAACATTATATATCTTAAGTTCATACTCACGTAATACTCCATTATATCATAAGAGTTTATACAAAGCCATCCAATTCATTCTTCTATCTTTCAAACTTAGATATAAACCCAACATGGATCTGGGTTTTAAAACTGAGTCAATCACGTCGACCTCATTACATGTTCAGTTTGGTAAGTAGTTAAGAAGACTAGGATACTAGTATCTGTGCTCTGTCGTAGTGCCAAATATTCTTTAGATATCTCTTAGGTGAAAATGCTCATTGGTTGTCCCAATTACAATTGATAATTTACTTATCACAACTTCATAACTTGTTAAGGTTGTTCAACAAATCTAAACTCGTTTTAGCTTACCACTTTCTCAAGAATTATATAAGATCAACTTTATATTTCTACAGACGCTTAACTTTGAGTTATATACTAATTCAGAATTTTCAACTATCCAAAATTGTTGAAAATTCCATTCCAAATTAATAAATGAAATCTACTAAACTACAAATCGCGATACGACACACATTCATAATAATAATGCATAGACTGCATACGTCTATAAACTATTATATATAAATAGTTCCTATCAAATCTATTTCTAAAGCGAACTTTAGAGCTAAACACCAGATTTAATTTCCAATTATTTGAAATACTCCATATATCAAATCATTCTTTGCGGGTTTAACCTGAAATCATTTCTGATACATATTTCTAAAATATTTCCCTTTAAAATCCTTGGGAGTCATACATATAGATCAAGTAACAAAAAAATAGATCTATGGAATTAGGTCCTACCGACAGTATCATATATTCTATTTACTAAGAAGGCAATACTTAAGAAAAGTGCTTGCCAATTCAACGCATCTCCAACCTATTTTAAATCAGTTCATAGCCACTCGAACTAGTTAACATACAAATATTTTACTTCTGAACTATTTCTATAATCCATACATTTATGTTTGCATAGTTCTTTCGTACTTAAATTCTTATTATAAACATAATTGATTAATGTTTATTATTCTTTCAATACTATAGTTCAATTTTCCAACATACTCTTTACTATCTATGAGTATATACAGTATCATGTTTGTTTTTCTTAACCAAATGGTTCACCAACTTCAAAAATGGTTTATACTCATTACATTTCAAAATTTATAAGATATAAATATAGCCGATTATGTTTTCACATAACATTCAACCAAAATTTTCTTATTCAACTTGAAAATCTTGACTATCTAAAATCATCGAACATTCCATTCTATTTAAAAAAGAAATCTACCAAACATCATATCAAGTGAGATGCAAAATTAAATAACTTAATACATAGAATACCTGCATCATACTGTATCTTAGTCAAAAACTCCAAAATCGAACTCCTGGATTGTATACTCCAAATATTTTGGATTCAAAATAAAAATTAATTTTAATCCAAACAATTATCCATGGTAGCAAGTTCTTACTCCGAAACTCAAAAATGAACACCGATGAAGCTACAGTCGTTTTAATCTTATAGACACTTTCAAACAATCTTAATATTTCTTTTAAGCTTTGAAAATCATTTTATCCTTTAATTTTCAACTCAAATCCGAATTACACTTGCATATTTCTTGTTAAATTTATTTTAAATAATTGTCATTCAGGTTGAATTCTTACCTAACTTCTTCATCGATCACCTCATAGGCAAATCATGAAACTAAATTTACAAAGCGTTCGTTTTCAATGTTCCCATGATTATAATCTACCCAACCCATGTAAGGGAAGAATAAGACAACTTCTATCTAAACACAATAGTCAATACCTATAAACTGGTCGGACATAACTACAAATCAAATAATACTAGCCAATGCTCATAAGCAAATGAGCATGGCCAATCAATCAACAAAAGATAATAATTAAATATCATCATTTCCTAACAAACAACTCATCCATATATCTATATTTAGAATTTCTTTATGTATAAAATCTTAGTAAAATTCTTTCATTTATCAAATTTAGAAACAATATCGCGTCAAACGGCTTGTTCAATTTATCGTGTTGCTTACCCTATTTATAATACTTATTAAACGTCATATATATAATATTTATATTCTTAGAACTCAATATATGGTGTTACTTACCCTATTTCTAGTGAGCTTACCCCCATGCAAGCCTTGATTATCACTAAACCTAAGTTATGATACTAGCTTTAATGACCCAATCTTTCGACTCTTGAAAATCGGCACTAATACATCCTCTATATTCAAATATCTCAAATCAAGTGCTATAAAAACCGATTGTTAGGGGGAAAAGAAAGGAGACAGAAGAATAGAAGAAAGAAAAGATAGAACGGAATCTCACGACAGAAGGAATAATCTAAAATATATACAACGCTCTATACATAAAGAGAAACTATAATATACACATATCAATCAGAGTGTAACAATGAATCAACCTGGAAAGTTATAATAACATGTCCTTATAATTGTTGATACATTCTACAACAACATACACAACGGAATAAATAAAATAATATGACCATATGTCTCAGCACTAGATCCTCTCTTTAAGCTCCAAAGCAATCCAACTCTAGTCAAGAAAACATACTTGGTTTGACCTTGACATTATAATAAAATAACATTTGGATTAGGCTAATAAACTAGTGCGAGAAACCTGAGATTGTTACAAGAAACGCATCCACTAAAAACTTTTTAAAGTAGATTATCCTAGTAGCTTGTGATGCCTATAATATCCTCACACAAAAGGAATGACTACTCAAAGACATCTTTTATGATATAACTTGCAAATGGATGATGCCAGAGTAGCTGACTCCATCAAATATAGATATTTCCCTATATTTCTTGAAGGACTGGCAACAATGTGGTTACACAATTCATGTTAAAATTTATACCTTCATCTGATCATTTGCCTAGGAATTTTAGTAGGGCTACACAAAGTATGGGTTGGGTCGGATTGGACCAAATACTACATCCGACCCGCATAGGTATGGGTTTAGGGAAGTTCAACCCGTATCCGACCCTATATGAGGTTGGATATGGGTCGGGTTGAAGTATGGGTTGGGTCGGGTTAAGTAGGGTTGGGTTGCTTGAATATAATAAAAAATGAGAATAGAGGAATTTTTTTTAAAAGTCATATTAAAATATTCAACATAATATATCAGATTTTTGCTAGCATAATGCATTTAAAATAACTGATTCATCAAAAGATATATTTTATTAAAATTCATTGTAATACACATCATATAAAATTAATTTACTACATAGTAAAACTAGTGTTTCATTTTAAGATAAATTGAAATGCACTTTGAAATATATTTCCCAAATTCTGTCTAGTTTGAATTGACATGAAATATGTTTTTTTGTATATTTACTGTAGAACACATAAACATTATTCTAGGATTATACAATTCTAATTTTAAGTAGGTTGATATTAAATTTGTTTTTTAATATAGGGTTGGGTTGGGTTAAAATAAGGTTGGGTTGAACAAAATATCAAACCCGACCCATATGTAGTATGGGTTACATATTGTAACCCATATCCAACCCGAACTAGGATGGGTTGGGTTGGGTTAATGTGGGTTGGGTCGGGTTGGTGGGTTGGGTCGGGTTGGATATGGGTTGTGTGCAGCCGTAAATTTTAGAGAAATTCCAAATTCAAGTGCTTCTTTAATGGACTAATGTCCTTGTCCAATATCTAGATGGATCCTGGAGACTCTTTGAACAACTTTGAACAGGTTCAATAATGTTGTGTCTAACCTAAGCAAAACCAAGGAAAATATTTTGCTAATGGCATTGATTAGAGGAAATCGTCTGGACATTGATATTGGCAAGTGGATAAAGATGAAGCCTCCACCTACCACAGAGGAGTTCTATTAGAAAGCAACACAAATTTGGTGCTTATAAGAAGTAGATATGGTCATTGGAATGATTGGTGGCAAACCATCTTCAGAGGCAATGCAAAGCAACATTGTTGTGAAGCAAACTAGTGGGAGAATTGGTTACATTGTGATTATGTTGGTATGAAAAATAATAATTAAAAGGGGAAAATCAACACCCTAGAGGTAGGAAACCATACTTTAAAATGAGTCGAAGGTATCCAAAACATGAAGATTATACCAAGTTAAAAAAACCTTTAAGAACGTTTTCTTTCCGCACAAGGTATTGAAAATTAGAAAAAACCGGTAGAGGGGAGTCGATTAAACCAAAGAAGATATATAGGAAGTATTATTGCTTTCATGAGTCCACTGGAATTACACTAAGGATTTCCGGCATTTAAGGTATATAATCAAAGAATTAATCAAGAAAAAGAAACTTCAAAAATATGTTAAGAACCCATAGGATGGCAGAAAGTAAATTATAGAACTTAGGGTTAGATGGCTCAATGGGGATAAGCTGGGCCTACTATGAATCCAAGAAATCTAGAAAGTGCATGTTGTTAATACCATTACCGGTAGACGTGATTTGGCCAAGAGAAGTTTGAATGAGATGGAGAGAATATGAAAGTTCATTAAAAGATGTTATTCAGGAGAGTTGCTTTATTATAAAAAAAATGGAGCTTAGGCAAAACAACTAGAGTTGGTGACAATTATATCATGTTTAGGAATTATGATAAAGATGGGGTAGAGGCATCAATGCTTGACCAATAAGTGAATAAAGTCTTAACTAGATTGACATTCATGAAATTAGGTGTTATTGATCATGTTAGCTCAATCAATATTCTATTTAAAAGAACTTATAATCAAATGAGGATGGATTGGAAGCATATAAATCGATGTGAACATTACATCTTGGGATTTAGTGGAGTGGCAATAGAACCTTTCACTTGAGTTGGCTTATCGATTGAATTTTCTGAAGGCAACTATGAAAGAGTGAAGGTGTAGTCCTTTGTTGTAATTAATACATATTCTATTTAAAATGCTTTTTTAGGTTCGACCAACATTAACCAATTTTAGAGTGGCTTATCCTTAAGGTGCTTGACGATGTAGTTCCTGATGGAGAACTGAGTAATATCCATTCACGTAGACCAGTGTAAAATATGTGAATGCAACATTACTAAGTTGAAAGTAGCAAAACAATATGAAAAGGAAAAACATGCATAAATGATTCACTATATCAAATAAGTTTACATATAAAAACCACCACTTGAGCGTTGTCTTGGACGACATAGTAAATTTTACAAATATATGGATTTGAGGAAAGAGATAAAGGATGTAAGGACGACCGTAATCGAGCTTATGACTTATATCCCGGTCGACGAGGATGACCCTACTCAGGTTGTAAAATCTAGATCTTAACTTAGCTTGAAGTTGAAGGAGTTGAAGGAGCATATAGAGTTTCTTTGGGTAAATTGGAAGTGTTTTCGTAGACACATTCTAGCATGTATGGAATATTGCTAGAGATAACATGTCATACAACAAATGTGAAATTGTGATGCTTTCTTATGAAGGAGAAAAGGCGTAGCCTAGGTCCAAAGAAATCTGCCATGGTAAAAGTAGAAGTAGATAAGCTGAAGGCTAAAAGTTACATGCACAATGCTATGTACCTCGAATGCGTATCGAATATAGCATCGGTCAAGAAGACGAATGGAAAATGATATTCTTGCAATGATTATTCAAACCGGAATAAAGAATGCTCAAAAGACAACCGCTACCAAATATTTACCAACTCATGGACTCAACTGATTTTATGTTAAAGTTATAACTGAAACATGATTTTGACATAAAGACCAGCACATCAAGAATTATTTCAAAATTTACCGTTTTGAATAATGATTCTGATGTTGAAAGCATTTGAATATGATCATAATGATCTCCAGGTAGTTGCTCATCATCACTAGGCATTGGTGTTGCATTCAAATCAATAATGCTACGTATTCCATTTTCCTTGAACTTGCAAAATAAGATAGTGTGCATTATTAATCAGAATTATATTTATCATAAGACAAAAATTATATTTTCATGTCATGTATATATTTTTATGGCAACAAGTTCATAAATACATAATAAATCTATAAATGTTCAAACTATAATTTATCAATTATTATTTATATACAATTTTTGTTGTAATACATTTAAAGAATAAAATATGTAAGTATAAAAATTTACCGTTTGGAAGATCGATCATGACGATGGTAGCACTTGCATATGATTAACATGATCTTTATATATTTGCTCATAATTATCAGGTGTTAGCGGTGCATTCAAATCAATTGGGCATGCATGACCTATCCCATTTTCCTGAACATGCAAAATAAATTAGTATGCATAATTTGCTTACATAAATGTTTTATTGTATTACTACGTATATAAGAATAAACATGCAACTAATTACAGTTGATAAGGAAAATGCTTACCATATTAAAGGTTGATGTTGTTTCCACATGCATAGTACCACTACGATCTTCAAATGGATTATCTTATTGTCCGGCGTAGGCAATGTATTCAAATCGATAAGATACATATTAATTTTATATATGTATCTGAAAACGGGAAATAGAAAATGTTACCAAGCAAAGCATATGCATCCATGCATATATTGAGAAGATGACAATGATGATGAAATGGTTATATATCATCCTAGACATTAGAAATCAAGTATTATTATCTCAAAAGGTGCCAAAACACTCTATGTATGTTAAGTTATGTTATGTTACAGATATGAGTAAATTCATCTTCTGGTCATAGAACATAGAAGATATATATATATGTATACACACACACACACACACACACACACACACACACACACACACACACATATATATATATAACATAATTTAAAAGCTTTGATTGGATAATTTATTTTTCAATGCCTATCATAGATAGCTTACAAATTGCATGACTTGCCTAAAACTCTTCTAACCCTTTCATCGCGATATGTATGTGTATATGTGTGTGTGTGTGTTTGTGTGTATATCATATACATATTCATTCCTTTTTCACATGATTTACGTAGATAGTTATTTTAGGTTTTAGTTTTGTTCAAAATATCAAACAGAGTTAATTTGAGGTAAACATCATAAAGTACAAAAAAAATGATGTGCTTGTGACTTCATAAAACAAAATTTAAAACATACATCAGACCTGAATAACAATTCACCAAAAGGTGGACCGATTGCTGCCTAGGATTTCAACACAATAATTCACTCAAAAATCTTAACACAAAAATTAACCTAATAATAATCATTTCTATTCTAAATCTTTTCGCTTCTATTTTAGATCTACTTCCAACATAGGGTAAGCTATAAGGAAACGATGGATCTGACATAAAATAGATTAAATTTTCGAAATAAGAAAAAAATTAACGAGCTAAACTATTTTAGAACGATAAATCAAAATTTGATTGTCAAAAAATGATCGGAATTACAAAAACAAAGGGGAAAAAAATAAAAGAATTATACCTGGATTGAAGGAATCGAACTAATTCGTAGCTCTTCTTAATTGAATGGTGCGATGCAAAATTTGAAATCGTTCGCATATTGTTTTGGGAGGTGGGTTGTATTATGGGTTGAATCTGATAGATTGGTTGTTAACTAGATTGAAGGGTAGATCTGTTGTTACCTGGATTGAAGGGTATTCGATTTGAGAAAAGTAGGGGAAAAAATTGGGAAAAGCAAAAAATACGATGAGAAACATCGAAATGGAGAAAAACAGGGATATAAAAGAATTAATTTTACGGAGAAAAAGAATCAAAGTAGATGCAATATTCTTGGGCTTCGGAAAATATTATTTTGGGCAAGCCACAGTAAGCAAACCTCCTTAACGGTCGGTTTGATTAAAAAAAAACCATATGTTTTCTGTTAACAGGCTATAACAAAGGATTCTTTTGTCACTAAATTTTAGAAAGCCAATTGCACACTTCAAGATAGCTTAAAGCGTGTCGAAGAAATAGTTTCTCAAGCGGTTGGATGTCTGGTAGGTTTAGAAGCATCTAATCTAATGTCAGAAAGTTAATATTCTAAGTCATAGTTGGATGTCTGGTGGATTTGGATGTCTGTCCTATGCAGGTTACGAGGTTTGTTCAATATGCCTTAATTATTAATCCAAAGAACACGGCTCCAGTTCAGAGTTATGGAACAAGGCTATGAAAAAGCAGTTATATTGGAACTTTGATTGATGATCATTTCAAGTGGAGATCGCTCCGCTCTTTTTGCATTTGAGGATGAGTTATTACGAGGAGCTTGTCTTTCAAGTTATCACGAGGAGCTTGCCTCACTAATTCAATGTACAAACTACTCAATCCTTCTTGCAGCATCAGAATTGGTCGATGATAGGCAATGCTTATTCAAAGAAATGTGGACACTGGATCCTGAGTTATTTAGGGATTAAATATGTTATTTTTGTAAAACAACGTAGATCATGTTTGTAGTTTCTTTTCTTCTTAGTGTTGTTAAATGTAAATTTCAGTGGAGTGATAATAATTCATAAAACTTGGGGTCTTATTTATTTTTTCAATGGAGTGAGTAGTAGTAAATGTCAAATGTAAATGTTTGAGGTGTATCCCTTGCAAGTTTATTACTTGTGGTCTTAGTTTTTTTCCTTCTTATACAAATTTTGTATTTCGTCATTTGAGCTTGAGGTAGGCTTCTGCTTAGTTGATGTGGACCACTGTTTGTATGCAAATGCTCATCAGCTTTGCTTTCTTATTTACTCGATGCTGACATCTGATTCCTATCATGGATTAAACCAATGTTTGTTGATGTGGCTAAGTTGGACATACAACCTGTGCATTATACCATGCACCTACATAATGTCTTGGTGTTTTGCTCAGCCTATCGTGTTTTATCAAGGGCGAATACCAATTGAAGAAGGAATCAATCAAATTTTATACTACTGTAAAAAATTGGAAACTATTTGTACTGAGCTCAAAACGTTCAGTCCTTGCTTCTCATACTTGACATTGCTGTGATTTAGCAACACTCCTCCCAGGTTAAACCTTTGGAAAACTTGTATTGGAAACTTAGCAGTATTTTTCTTTAATAATACACACATATGGGTTAAACCTCTTAGACTCGAAAAACAGGAAGTATTATTTGTAACCATCACTGAGTCAATGCTATTTTAATGGGATAAACTTAGTCAATGCTTATTTATTGGGATAAGATACTTTAAAAATTCTTACCCTCCAATAAATTCTCAATAACTCCGGCTATATAAAGTCCTCAAGTAAACAAATACTTTGATAGAACGTAGATCGTAATCTTCTTCCATTGACACAATCTTCTTCCTACCGACTTCAGCAGGTACTTATTAATACTCGTGTAGCAATCTCATTTCGCAACACATTTGATAAAGAGCCCTGCATTCTTTTCTTTCTTATTTCTAGAATCATGGTTAGCAATTCAAATTTTTATGTCTCAAGTTATTACAATTCATCTCTGTTTTCATTTTTTTTTTCAATTATTTTTAATTTTTCCTTAACGCAAATCTTCCATCCGATTGCGTCATATTATGGCCAGATCCGGCCATAGTTTTGCAAAAAATAAAAACATGCTAGTAAATATTGTTATTTTGAAACAAATTCAAGGCAATAAGATTTCTAATTTGTTAGGATGAACTGGTATATATTGATCTCATTCCTACTTTTATTTTGTGTTTTACGCTTGTTGTTCTGTTGAGATTCAATCTGATGCTTTTCGATTTATCATGTGATTTTCTGTTCATATCGATAGATAAATATTTTGGTTTTCTTTGTGTTGATTATAGTTTATATATCTCTGAAAATGGCTGATAAATTATTCCATTACGAACTGAAAGTGTTTGTTTTAAATAAAATGTTGGTCATTTTTGTCATAAGCTATATATTTTGTATGTCGCATTTTGTCCTTGCCACAAATAAGTACTACATAAATTGGGAAGAGTCGGGATAGTGGAATATTTTTGCAAAATGCGCCTAGGTTGGATCTGAACTGTCAGTAAATTGATAATTAGGGGTTTATTCTGCAAGTTCTATTAGTTTAACAGTACATCCAATATTTATAAGCAGATCTTTGGCTGTAACTTATTTATTGATTTTGAGTTACTTAGTTGCTTCAGTGAATGATCGCTGAAGTAAATTTTGATGAAATTAGCTGATTGTTCTTACTAATGCATAATCCAGCAAAAATTCGAGTTAAACATGCACAGGCTTACCTTCAGAATAGTTGAAATGTTAAGATATTGATCGCTCATGCTTATTGATCTGGATTTCTAACATTTGTCAAATATATTGTACAACTGTACGGTGAATATATCATGTATGTTGGTTGGTGGCTCCTATAAACAAATTCAGCTCAAATTAAATTGAGTAGAACTTAGTATTTTAAAGTTGAAACTGCCCTCATTACTTGCTGTCGTGGATATGCAGTTATAAGTTTTAGTTGGTGGTTTTATGATGTGATAGTTATCAAAAAGATCAATAAGCATATAAGAATGCAACATGCGAGCTTACTTACATCGCAAATGATTGATAATTATAGTACTCACATGACTAGGAAAATATAATCATTCAAACATTTGTTGCTAAGCAAATTAGTGCTTGTGAATATTTCAGAAGTTGTAACAACAACAAAAAATTTGGCCATCTAAATTATAAGTTGCTACAATGTTTATTATAATTTAGATTTAATTAGAACAGAGCTATACTCTTTGCTAAGTGCACTTGGAATATAAGTTGAAACTTAATGTTTACTTTTGAAATAAACTTAGATTTAATTACAATATACCATGTATGTTTATTATAATCTAGATTTAATTAGAACAGAGTCTATGCTATGTTATACGCAGAAACAAATTTTGAAATGTCAGTCTTTCTTTTACTTTGTTGCTATTCAATTTTGTTACTTTTGCTAATTAATTACATTTATTTATTATGATAATTCATAATAATATACTAATTTACATATACGTTTATTTATGCTTGATTTAGATTGCTTTTAAAGTTTAACAGGAAAATTCTACTATTCAAATGGATTTGACTAGAAATGCTACTCCTCTTGCATTGCTTAACCCCTACCAACGTAATTGGATCATCAAAGTTTGGGTAACAAACAAAGGCACATTGAGGTCCTATAAAAATAGCAAAGGGGAAGGTTGCGTTTTTAGTATAATACTCACAGATGAAGATGTAAGTTTTTAAATTTAAACGTTTCCAATGATATTTGCTTCGATTGTGCAATCATTAAATTATTATTGTAATTCTAGTTTTCTTCTTATTTACAGGGTACCCAAATTCAAGCTACAATATTTAACAAAGCTGCAGAAAAATACTATCTGATATATGAGTGTGGAAAAATATACCATATCTCCAAAAGAACTGTAAGGCCTACGAAAAAAGAATTGAGTACCATAAAAAACGATTATAAGTTGAATATAAATGAATTCTCATTGGTTGAAAAAGTTGATGGTGTGAGTTTTTGTATACCTGAGATTGTATAAAAAAAATTAAGTGTTAATTTGTGATCCGAAATTCTCATTAGAATTGGTCCAGCTGATGTCACCTAAAGGATCTAATTTAGATCCTTAATTTACTCTCATGATTGAGATATTTTCAGCAACCCCATTTAAAGGATAAAGGAGATCCTTAATTTACTCTCATGATTGAGATATTTTCAGCAACCTCATTTAAAGAATAAATGAGATCATTAATTTACTTTTTCTCTCCTTATTTGGCTGCATGAAAGTAGAATATAAATTTTGATTGCTATGGTTTGTATGAAAGTAGCTTGTAAAAACTCCATCAATTAATTAATAAAGTTTACCTTTCTCCCGTGGTTTTTTCCCGAAAAGGGTTTTTCCACATTAAATCTTGTGTGTGATTCTATTTTTGCTTGCTTCATTGATCATTTATTTATTAACAAGTGGTATCAGAGCGCTGGTTCGTTCAGCATGGCATCGTTAAAGTATGTTCTTCCGCTATTGGATCGGAACACTCGATTCTCATTGTGGCAAGTGAAGATGCGGGCGTTGCTCGCACAAGCTGATTATGATGATGCATTGGATGGATTCGGGAACAAGAGATTTGAACTATGGACCGATGATGAGAAAAGAAAGGATCGGAAGACTTTGTCTCAAATTCAGCTCCATCTACACAATAATATTTTGCAAGAAGTTTTGAACGAGAAGACAGCTGCTTCTTTTTGGCTGAAACTGGAGTCAATTTGCATGACTAAGGATCTCACAAGTAAGATGCATCTCAAACAAAAGCTGTTTCTGCACAAATTGCAAGAGGGAGGTAATTTGCTCGACCATATTCCTGATTTTAAAGAGATTTTTTCTGACTTGGCTGCAATGGAAGTCAAATAGGATGATGAAGATTTGGGTTTAATCCTGTTATGTTCTCTTCCCAGTTCTTACTCAAATTTCAGAGATACCATATTATATAGTCATGATACTCTCACTCTAAATGACGTTTATGAAGCCTTGCACGCTAAGGAGAAAATGAAACAACTGGTGTCTTCAAATGGATCAAGCTCTCAAGCCGAAAGCTTGTCCGTTCGTGGCAGGACAAAGGAGAAAAATTCAAATAATGGATCTCGAGGTAAAAGTTCCAATGCCTATAAAGGTCAATCTAAATCTAAAGGCAAATACAAGTCGTGCAAATATTGTAAGAGGGATGGACATGAAATATCTGAATGTTATAAGCTGCAGAACAAGGAAAAGAGAAATAGCACATACAAACCAAAGGATAACAAAGAAGATGAAGTTAATGTCAATTGTGCTCGTAATGGTAGTTCTGACAATGAGGTGCTTGTTGTTACCGTGTCTGCTGGATGTCCTGAGATTAAGGATGAATGGATACTTGACACTGCTTGCACTTTCCATATGTGTCCTAATAGAGATTGGTTTACAACCTTAGAACCCACAAATGATGCTGGCTCAGTTTTGATGGGTGATGATTCGACATGTAAAGTAGCAGGAATTGGTTCTATTCAGATCAAGATGTTTGATTGCGCAATCAGAACTTTAACAGATGTTCGGTTCATTCCCAACATGAAGAGAAATCTGATTTCTTTAAGTGCTCTTGATGACAAAGGGTACAAATATTCAGGTGGAGGTGGTATCCTGAAAGTCACAAATGGTTCTCTTATTGTAATGAAGGGAAATCTTAGGCAAACAAATGGCCTTTATTATCTTCAGGGCACTACCGTTTCAGGTAATGTTGCCCCTGTTATCTCAAATAATATTTCTGATTGTGATACTGCTAATCTTTGGCATATGCGTCTTGGACATATGAGTGAATTAGGTCTGTCAGAGTTGAACAAGAGAGGACTTTTTGATGGGTATAACGCAAGCATGCTGAAGTTCTGTGAGCATTGCATTTTTGGCAAGCGTAAGAGAGTGAAGTTCAACACTTCAGTTCATAAAACAGAAGGCATTTTAGATTATGTGCATTCGGATTTATGGGGACCGTCTAGGAATGCATCCATGGGCGGTGCTTGTTACATGATGACAATTATTGATGATTATTCTAGAAGAGTTTGACCATATTTTTTGAAACATAAATCTGAAACTTTTTCAGCTTTCAAAGAGTGGAAGACTATGGTTGAAAGACAAACTGAAAGGAAGGTAAAGAAGCTTCGGACTGGTAATGGGATGGGGTTTTGTTCAGATGAATTTAATTCATTTTGCAAGGCTGAAGGAATTGTTAGGCACTACACCATACCTCACAATCCTCAACAAAACGGGGTTGCCGAGCGTAAGAACAGGACTATCATTTCTAAGGCTCGCTGCATGTTGTCAAACGCAGGATTGGATAGGCGTTTTTGGGTTGAAGCTGCTTCCACAGCCCGTTATCTCATCAACCGCTCTCCCTCTATTGCTATTGGTAAGAAAACTCCGATTGAGGTATGGTCTGGTTCTCCAGCAAATTATTCTGAATTGAAAGTTTTTGGATGCATTGTTTATGCTCATGTTGATAATGGAAAGCTAGAGCCAAGAGCTGTTAAATGCATTTTTCTTGGTTATATGTCTGGTGTTAAAGGCTATAAATTATGGAATCTTGAAACAAGTAAGGTTGTAATTAGCAGAAATGTTGTGTTTAATGAATCTGCTATGTTACATGATATTCCATCTACTAACGATCTTGTTGAGAGTAAGCAGAAATCAAATGTCCAGGTGGAGCATATTATTGATTCAGATGCTACATCAAACGCAGAAATTGAGAGACAGGATGAAGCACCCATTATTGAGGATCCTCCAGCAGTTATGCAACCACCGCAACAATCTATTGCAACAAGCAGACCTAGAAAGAATCCAAAACCAGTAAGAACGTTTATTGAGGAAGCAAATGTTGTTGCTTATGCGTGTGCTGTAGCAGAAGAAATAGAAGGTATTGCTGAGCCTTCTTCATATTCTGAGGCTGTTGTCTCTAGTGATTCTGATAAGTGGATGGCTGCTATGCATTATGAGATGAAGTCACTTGAAAGAAATGACACGTGGGACTTAATCAAGTTTCCTAAAGAGAAGAAACCTATTCATTGCAAATGGGTTTTCAAGAGAAAAGAAGGTGTTTCTCCAAACGATGAGAAAAGGTACAAAGCAAGTTTAGTTGCAAAAGGTTACAGTCAGATTTCAGGTATTGACTATAATGAAGTTTTTCCCCTGTTGTGAAACATAGCTCAATTCGCATTTTACTCGGTATTGTTGTTATGCATGATTATGAGCTTCAACAGTTAGATGTAAAAACTGCATTTTTACATGGAGAATTAGAAGAGGATATTTATATGCATCAACCTGAGGGTTTTATCATGCCTGGAAAAGAAAATCTTGTCTGTAAATTAAAGAAATCTCTTTATGGATTGAAATAGTCACCTAGGAAGTGGTATAAAAGATTTGACACTTTTATGCTATCTCAAGGTTTTAAAAGGTCCAATTATGATAGTTGTGTCTATTTGAAAGTTACTATACATTCAGCCATTTATTTACTACTTTATGTCGATGATATGTTGATTGCTTCAAAAGACAAGGCAGAAATTGAAATTTTGAAAATGCAGTTGAGTAGAGAGTTTGAAATGAAAGATTTGGGGGATGCTAAGAAGATTCTTGGCATGGAGATAACAAGAGATAGAACTTCTGGAAAATTATACCTAAGTCAAAGTGGGTATGTTAGAAAAGTGCTTCGCCGTTTTAATATGCTTTATGTCAAGCCTGTAAGTACTCCTCTTACTGCACATTTCAAATTGTCATCAGCCATGTGTCCACAATCAGATGAGGATATTGAGTACATGTCTAGGGTTCCCTATTCTAGTGCAGTTGGTTCACTTATGTATGTCATGGTTTGTTCGCGTCCTGATCTATCACATGCTTTGAGTGTTGTCAGTAGATTCATGGCCAATCCTGGAAGAGAGCATTGGAAAGCAGTTCAATGGATTTTCAGATATCTTCATGGCACTACAAATGCTTGTTTGCAGTTTGGTAAATCTAAAGATGAACTTCTTGGTTATGTGGATTCTGACTTTGCTGGTGATTTGGATAAAAGGAGATCATTAACAGGTTATGTTTTCACCATTGGTGGTTGTGTTGTGAGTTGGAAAGCAACCTTGCAAACTACCATAGCATTATCTACTACTGAGGCCGAATATATGGCTATTTCTGAAGCATGTAAAGAAGCTACTTGGCTGAGAGGTTTATATTTTGAGCCTTGTGGAGATACATCTTGCATTACTATATTTTCTGATAGCCAGAGTGCTATATGCCTTACAAAGGATCAAATGTTTCATGAGAGAACTAAACATAAAGATGTTAGGTATCACTACATTCGAGATGTTATTGCTAAAGGTGGTGTTAAAGTTTGCAAGATAAGTACTCATGACAATCCCGCTGACATGATGACAAAGACAGTTCCAATTACTAAGTTTGAGCTTTGCTCAAGCTTGGTTGGTGTTACAGTATAGTCTTTAGGGACTATTGGAGTAAGGTAGATATTTGTTTATTGAAGGAGTTCGTTTTTTGTAGTTCATTTTGTATCTACTTCAAAATGAGAATTCGTCTCAAGGTGGAGACTGTTAATTTGTGATCCGAAATTCTCATTAGAATTGGTCCAACTGATGTCACCTAAAGGATCTAATCTAGATCCTTAATTTACTCTCATGATTGAGATATTTTCAGCAACCTCATTTAAAGGATAAAGGAGATCCTTAATTTACTCTCATGATTGAGATATTTTCAGCAACCTCATTTAAAGGATAAAGGAGATCCTTAATTTACTCTTTCTCTCCTTAGGCTGCATGAAAGTAGAATATAAATTTTGCTTGCTATAGTTTGTATGAAAGCAGCTTGTAAAAACTCAGCTGCTTGTAAAAACTCCATCAATTAATTAATAAAGTTTGCCTCTCTCTCGTGGTTTTTTCCCGAAAAGGGTTTTTCCACGTTAAATCTTGTGTGTGATTCTATTTTTGCTTGCTTCATTGATCATTTATTTATTAACAGTAAGGACTGATCAGCTTCAAAAATATGTTGCAGAAAAGGATTTTGTAGGTAATGCATCAAAATAAATAATTTTTAATAAATTGTTGTATTATTTGTTAACAGAAATAAATTTTAGATGTGATATGCGTTGTTCAAAGCGTCTCATCAATCAAATATGCTCGTAGGAAATTCAGCAACGAGAATATTACAAAACACGACATAGCTATTGCAGATGATACGTAAGTAAATATAGTAAATTAATTAATTTGTATAATGTAAATATTTATATATGGTTTAAAATTACAGAACCAAAACAGTTAATGTCGCATTGTAGGGAGAGCTTGCTATAAAAGTGGGATCTGAACTAATGGAAATGGTCAACAAATCTCATATAATAGTTATTACATACGTTAGAGTTGGAGATTTTCAAGGTTAAAAAATATTTAATTAATTTATTGTTCTTAGCACATAACCATTTTTAAGCATTTCTTAATTTTACTAAAGATTTGTCTTTATCCACACTGAGTAATAGCATTCTAGCTATAAATCCAAGCATACCAAAAGCTAAAAAGCTTATAATTTGGTATGATACTGAAGGCAAAAATGAACACATAAAATCTACTACTTATGATAGAGTCATGCTTTCTCATATAATAAACAATCCAAGTTTGGGTCATGACAATGTCAGTACTAGTCATTTCAATTTATATCATACATATATTGATAATATTATGTCAATTAATTAATTTTTTTCCATATATAGTCTGTTTTCTTCAGTGTATCTACTTACATAACTAACATTAAGGTTCAACCACCATGGTATCGAGCCTGTAAGACTTGCAATAAAATGGTAATTGAAGGTTCAACATCGGTTTATTGGTGTGAAGCATGCCAATAGAAAGAAGATACATATAACTTGAGGTAATAAACAGTTAAAACTAAACATCTTTATTTAACGTTATTGTTTGTATTTATATATTTTTTCTATAATGCAGATATATTATGGTAATGAAGATTTCCGACTCAACCACTAAAACTTGGATTACTGCTTTCAATAAACCAACAAAAGAAATTATAGGTTGCAGTGCCGATGACCTCTATAAAATTAAGAAAGATGAAGGTGAAGGATATATATACCAACAAAAACTAAAGGAATTGTTATAGATGTCTTGTCTTTTAAGGGTTGGTGTTACTCAGATTGAGTATATGAACGATAAAAAACTAAAGATCGTCGTTATATCACAGTCAGACATTGATTATTCAGTCGAATCAAGCTTCTTGTTGGAAGAAATATCTAAAAAGGCAGAGTCCAATATTTAGTCTTGTCTTCAGTATTTTTATATCAACATGTTCAGTTTTATCTTAAGTGATTTGTTATAAATTAGTTGAATAATTTGTGATTTATTTATTATATCTTTCTCTGGCATTTTTTTTATTTCAATTAAATATTCACTGATATGATGATATGTTTTGAGCTTATATCTCTTTCATTTCTCTTTTTATTTCTTCAGTCCATTAATAGTTTAGAGTTGTAATATAACTAACCATTAAGATTACACTGATCCTCCTTGATATATAACAAAAATATATGTATGTGTGCATGACTAATTGAGATCAATACATTAATAGTATATTCTTAGTCTTAAGTTAGTTCACATGTAAAATTCATTTTAAATAAATTTCCATTTTTTTAGTTACTTCTATTTTTTCTTAAATTACCCTATATTTTTTTCACGAAAATCCGATATAAAATATATTTTAACAAATAATTTATATTTTATATTGAACACACAACGATCGGTTTTCCCATCATTGTGCGATTATACTAGTTCGTAGGTGTAGGGGTGAACATTATTCGGTTAAACCAAATAAACCAACCAAACCATATTATTTTGGTTGGTTCGGTTCGATTTTGAAATTAAATCGGTTTGTAATCAGCCCGAAAAAATATTAAGTTTGGTTATCGGTTTAATTAAATTAACCGAGCTATTGCTATAATTTCAAAATTATCGATATCTTAATAAATATTTTAAGTTAGTTTAGTTATTTAGGTAAATTTTAATCATCGTCTATGTGTCAAAATTAATATTAGAAAGCATAATAATAATAAATAACAATAATCTAATCAGATACTTATAATATTTTTTCAAATTATAGTAAATATTCCAAACACAAATTGTAAAACATTTTTAGTTCGGTTTAATTGGATAACCAACCTGTTAGCCTACTTTGTGAATTAGGCTACACAAAGCTAAAGGACCAACTGATGAAGAGTGTTGACTAGAAGAGTACAGGCCAAAAGCTTGAATCGGTCCGGAAACCCGAATTGAACCACTACGTTGCAAAACAGAAAATGGAAGTATGAAGACAGATTCAGATCAGTTCGGAGCTACCCGATCCGCTCCCACTCTCATATGTGCTTCCGATCCGAACCGACGAGGGATAGCATAGCGGTTGCACCCCACGTCCCTTGGAACTCGGAGCGGTTAGGCATCCACCCACGTTCACCCACAACTGCTATGCGTTGGAATCATCTCGAACGCACCCATCACTGAAACACACGGGATTCCTGCCACGTGGACCAAACCAGAAGCCTCCCAGGGAGATTTTTCACCTATAAATACACCACCAAGGATCATTGGAATGATCTTTTGGCAAGTTCTTGACTCAAACACCTGCTATATTCGAATTTCATCATTTTAATCAGATTATCATCAATCTTTGAAGAACATTTCAGCGAGTGTTGAGTGGAATTATCCATTGTAAAAGTGAGATTGAGCGAAAACAATCATTGTACTTGTATTCCCATCATCAATCAAAGAAATTCAAAGTGGACGTAGGCTCTTTAACGCCGAACCACTATAAATCATGTGTTTTCTCCATTTTTATTTTTATTTCATTTAGAATTTTCATTAGATTGGGTGTTAGAACCATTTTTAGATCTGGCATTTTGGTGCTTTCACTGAGAACTCTTCAAATTCTCTATATTTTGGGCTACCTTTCTACTATTTGGGTTTGTATATCCGAAGAAGATAGTCCATACAGTCAATATTTCTGAAATTCTATTCAAAAAAGATCTCGACAAATTGAATATTATGACTAAGGGAAAAGGAAAAGAAGTGCAAAATGCATGGGAAAGCGGGGTAGTTGAGGATCAGCAAGCTATGGTTGTCACAAGATCGAGGGGACAAAGTTCAGGAGCTACCCGATCCGGCAGGACATCTCCTACCCGATCTGATCCCCAATCTCCGAACCGATCCGAAGAGGTCACCCCGATCCGACCTAGTTCCATGAACGCTCCTGTTTGCTCTCCTTCGATCCGAACCACAGAGCCAGGGGGAGGCCGATCCGAACTGAATCTGGTTGAAGTTGGTACCTCTACTCGAGCTCCTACAAATGCTCCGATACCATCCGTGGCAACTGATGATCAGCTTACACCTTCTGCACTCGTAACCCATGGGGAATTTTCCTGCTTGCTGGATATGCTTGAGAGCACTAGGGATGCTTTGGAGGATCACAAACACGATAGTGTTCTCATGAGGGAAAACATGAGGGTTATGAACGAGGAAATAAGCGAACTTTGCATACAAAGGGTGTCCTCTCTAATTCGTCGTCCTATTATGTATCATTCATCATCTTCAGATGAAGAGAGCCCGCGTGAAAGGAGGCCATACGAAAGGCCCGAAAATCTGGACCAACTGACATTCAGATCATTGGGATCCTGTGAAGATGCATCTCATGTTCTGGGACCCGACAATCCTAGTTTGAGGGAACCAATGTTGTTACCGATGCGAGGATCACATGTTCTCCTCAGGGATCCAAATATTATCAATCTCACCCAAGGGCAACTCCTTCAGCATGTTCGCCCTGTGAATGACCAGGATCGCAGGAGGTGAGGAGGTTCAACTACCAACCAAAAGCAAAGGGCATCATATGAAGTAGGTGATAGATGTGTCAGAAGGGAAAGAAGCAGGGATCCTGAACCGGCTCTAACCAACGCATAAGTAGAAGCGATGGTGCGTCAAATCATGGCCGATAGTCGCCGATATACCAATGAAGATTGGGGTATTGAACGCAGTCATACTCCATTTACTGATGACATCCTAAACTTCCAATTCCCTCGACGGTTCAATTTGCCTTAAATGGATACATATGCTGGAAGAACATATCCGAAACAACATCTAATAAGGTATGCGTGATATATGAACACTGCAGCTGCACCTGACGCTGTAAAATGTAAAGCCTTCCCGATTTATTTAGAAGATGTTGCATTAATGTGATTTATGTGACTTCCGCCGCGATTGGTGCCGAGTTTTCAAGAATTAAGCGAGCTTTTTATGAAACAATTCCGACTCCATGCCCGAAAAGCCAAAAGTGTTATCGAATTGTCCAGAATCAAACAAGCCTATGGAGAATCTCTGAAATCGTACTTGGATCGATTCAACTTAGCAGTTACTGAAATAAACGATCCCCACGAACCAACTATTGTGATGGCCTTGGTTGATGGGGTCGATCCAGCTACTGAATTCGGAGGTTATTTAGCTCGGAAGCCACCATTGACTAGAAAGGCTTTCTACGAAAAGGCAAATGTTCGTCTAAGACGAGAAGAGATATACGCCAATCGAAAGAGAAAATCTGATGGAGCTTCGAGAGAAGATATTCAAAGTAATGTTGCTGTGAAATAGTCCAGTGACAGTTTGGGGAAAGTTGAGGTAAATGTCAGTAATAAAAATGAAGGAAGTAACAACAAGAATGGAAATGGCAATAGGAGGAATATGAACCGAGGAAACAACTCCGGCAAGAGACCTCGATTCCAAACCTTCGAAAACTATTCGCCGCTGAATGACACATTGGAAAACATCTACCTGGATACTTACAACGTCTTGCACTATAAAAAGCCTTCGCCCAGAAACTCCACGGAGAAGGAGGTGGCGACTGGAAAATTTTGTTTGTTCCATGAAACTCACAGACACTCTACTAATGAGTGTCAGCATTTGAGAGACGTTGTTGAAAAGCTATTACGGGAAGGAAAGTTAGATGAATATAAGGTTGCCCCAAGAGATAGAGGGCAAGGAGGGCACACCCCGAATCAAAATCAATCTGCTCCTAAACCCACAACTCAACAAAAAGGTAAAAGAATTGTCATTATCATCCAGCTGGCCATAGCTACAGGGCAATGGACCAGTATGTAAACGCAGCCAAACACCTTGAAATAGGGTAATGTGATAACCTCGAGGACACTGTTCCAGTGAAGCAACAGAAAACGATGTCAGATGATGTCATATTTCGTGATAGAGACGATATTAGAGTTCAATCACCCACCGTAGACCCATGGTGATCACTACCAATATCGGCCTAGCTTTAGTTCATAAAGTGTTAGTGAATAATGGGAGTTCGGTTAATATTCTCTTTAAAAAAGCATTCAATTAGATGAAACTCGAAGCGAAAGACTTGAAGCCTTGCGAGGGATGGATACGTGGCTTCAATGGGCATCGACTGCTCCAATGGGATATGTAGAATTGTCAGTTACATTCAGACAAGGAGACCTCCGGAGAGTGAGAATTCTCCCATTTGTAGTTTTGGACATTGACTCACCCCTATAACGCCTTTTTGGACCAACCAGCCCTCGCGGAATTCAGGGCTTGCATTGCACCCTGGTGCTTATTGTTGAAATTTCCAACCGAAGCAGGAGTGGGAGTAATGAGAGATGATCAAGCCACTGGACGAGCCTGCTATATGGCCGAACTGAAGATGTTGCTGAAGGGATTAAGCATCGAAGCTAAAGATGCCCCCCCCCCCCCGCGAAGGAGGGTTCAGCATAGCAATTAAAGAGACCAGCCCTACGGGAGTCGCCCAGAGAACTGCTCTAGGATATAGATCCTAGAGAGAATGAAGAGCCTGGGGGCAGAAATGCGACCACCAATGAAACGATTGTGGACATCTCCATTGGCGATGTTGATCTGACAAAGGTATTAAAGATTGGATCTCAGCTGGATCCATTTCGAGCAAAGGAATTGACTGATTTTTTAAAGGAAAATTTGGATGTGTTTGCCTGGACCCATTCTGATATGTGTGGTATATCTCCCTCCGTTGTGAGTCACTCACTGAGTATTAATCCAAAGCATCCACCCGTTAAACAGAAGAGACATATGTTAGGCCCGGAGAGGTCGGCAGCCCTAAAGGAAGAAGTGGAGAAGTTGAAAGATAATGGGTTCATTAGAGATTCGACGTATCTCAATCAGATATCGAATCCTATTTTGGTCAAGAAATCAAATGGGAAATGGCGAATGTGAATTGATTTTTCGGATTTAAACAAAGCTTGTCCAAAAGATAGTTTCCCACTTCCTAGGATTGACCAGCTGGTGGACTCAACAGCCGGACACAAACTTCTTTCCTTCATGGACGCATACTCAGGATATAACCAGATCCCCATGCATGTGCCGAATCAAGAGCACACGAGTTTTATAACAAACTTGGGATTGTACTGCTATGTGGTGATGCCGTTCGGACTAAAGAATGCCGGAGCCACGTATCAGCGCCTGGTGAATCGAATGTTCTATAACCAGATTGGAAAAACCATGAAAGTTTACGTAGATGACATGCTCGTGAAATCCAGACAATCCTCTAGTCATACACAAGATCTGGCAGAGATGTTTGACATCCTACGGAGCTACGGGATGAAGTTGAACCCTTAAAATGCTCATTTGGGTTGCACCAGGGAAATTCCTCGGGCTCATCATAAGTTCTCAAGGGATTGAGATTAATCTTAGCCAGATAGCAGCAATAAGGAACATAGAAGAGCCACGGAAGACTAGGGACGTTCAAAGCCTGGAAGGGAAGGTGGCTGCATTAATGAAACACCCCACCTCCGTTAAGGTCACTCACAAAGGGAATGCCTTAATTTCGGTGGAGCATTATATGTAAAAGATGCAGATAAATTACAAGACAGACAATTAAAGCAGCGGCAAATAAATAAAACTTTATTTCAATGATAAACAGCTTGTACAAAATTGTTTTACAATACCAAAGTATCCTGTCTTGTTTACAAAAATAAAGAAGCATAAAATGATTTCCCCAAATAAAGCATGAGCTAGCCATAGCAGTAGAAGAGAGAGTCCAAGGCAACACTTCAAAAAGTCTTCAAGCTTGGAAAGAGTAACGGTCCAAACAAACCTGAGCTATTCCCTCCCTGACTACATGGGGGGGGGGAACGGAAGAAAAGAGGCGAAAGCAAACTATAGGTCAGACATAAAGTCTGGTAAGTCCAGTGATTCTTAGTATTTAAACGAGGAAAAGGGTCATGACATGAATAAACTAAATATTAGACAAAACCATAGTAACAAGATAATATGGGATAAGCATGGGATATGGCAAGATAAACTGAATGTACCGATAAACTGAATGCGCTTCTACTCCTTCTCTACTTCGCAACTACCCTGTTTATACTGATTTCTATATCTTTGCACTACCTAACTGGTGTCCAAACTAGTAATCTATGATCATATGATAACGTGATCCCAATCCCCGTATTAGCGGTTGCCTTCAGGTGTACATCTATTATGGGGATTCCGTTTATTACCTAGATCTAATCAAGGGTTTACTATCGAGTGCTTACTAGATTCAACCAGGGTTTACGCTACCCAGGGCCACTGGGGTTTATGCTACCTATTGAACGCTTCTCGGATTCAGGGTTTACGCGATCTATGTCCAACTAGGGATTATGCTACCTACTTGTATTAATTTTCCATGTGTCTGTGTCAGTCGGCCCTCTCTTGCATGTAGATACTCTGTGCTGGCCCCACCATAAGGTGTATCATGCCTTATGATAGCGACCCGACACGATTCAAGATGCACAGTGTATAACTACTGGTACCCAGTGCCTACTTTTTCCACTCCGGAGTACGTGCACGCCCGTAAACCGTCGGAACCTACACTGACGTACCCCTTGCCGCTATTTTTGACCGCTTATAATCAGCCCAGTAATCGTGCCCCACCCTGCCTAGTTTCAGGGTACCAAGATACATCTATGTGGGTTACTGCTGAAATGGGTCCACGTTACTAGGGTTTCCTGTTGGTTAAGTTTGTGGGCCTATATATACAAATATTACCCACCTATACGAGATGTACTTAACCCTCCCACCGATTCTAGCATGTTTTCTTAACGGTTAAGTTTGTGGGTCTATATGTACTAATATTACCCACCTACACGAGATGTACTTAACCCTCCCATCGATCCAAGCATGTTTATATAATGGTTAAGTTTTGTGGGCCTATTTTTACTAATATTACCCACCAACCCGACGTGCACTTAACCTCTTACTCGTCAAGTCGTGTAGGTTAAGTGGTTCCTATTAACTTAACCTTTCTTGCTTATCATGTTGGATTGGTTAAGTGTGATTTACTAACTTAGCCCTGTTCATTCATCAGGTTATATTGGTTAAGTATTTCTCATTTAATTTAACCCCATTCGCTCATCAATTTATATTGGTCAAGTGTCATTAATCAATTCAAGTTAACTTTACCCATCCACCCGTCACGTCATGTTGGTTAAGTGTTTCCTTCTGGTGTTGACTTGACCCTACCTCAAATCATGTTATATAATTGGTTAAGTGTTTTCCTCTTGTATAACTTAACCCCACCACAAGTCATTATATATTTTGGTTAAGTGTTACCTTAGTTAACTTAACCTTATCATCTGCTTAATTAACATGTTACAATGGTTAAGTGTTCTAAATTTACTTAACCTCACCTACTTGTCTAATTAACATGTTGTAACGGTTAAGTGTTCTAATTTTACTTAACCTCACCCACTTGCCTAGTTAACATGTTATTACGGTTAAGTGTTTCCCTAATTACTTAACCTCACCATTTCTAGCTTGATTTATTCATGAGCCTTGATTAATTAATTAATTAAAGCACCAACCACTCACATTAGACAGATATTTTTGTGGTTACTGGATGTGACGGTCGGTCCCGGGCAGGTTTACACCACAACTCAGTCTAATCTCGGGTCTTTCTAGGCTTGATGCACTGACCACTCACATTAGACAGGTATTGTTGTGGTCACTGGATGTGTCGGTCGGTTCCGCGCAGTTTTACACCACAACTCTGTCTAACCTCGGGTTAGGCATATACGTCTTTTACTAAATTTACATATTTACTATTTATGTAAATTTTCTATAAATCAATTTAGCCTAGATCATATTCATTTGTCATGCAAATTAGCATATTTATATTCTATGCCCAAAACTTGATTTACCTATCAATCAGCCCAACTTGCAGTTTATACCAATTTAGATTTAATATTCCCCTTTTACAATTCATGCCCAATCTAGATTAATATTCCAATTTACGGTTCATGTCAAAACTAGATTTAATATTCTAGTTTACCGTTTATGTCCAAAACTTGGTTTACACGCTAATTACACACTTTGCGGCCAATTAAATTTATCAACTTATGCCCGAGTATAATGTGCATGTAAATCATTCACTATTATAGCAAATTTAGATTATGCCAACATATTTATTATGCCAAATTAACTTAATTAAGCTACGCTTAATCCCCGCATCATAATCGTACGTATAACATGATTTCACAAGTTTTCTATGTACTCATGATATGATACTAATAGTATCAAAGCAAGGAATAAGGGATAAGCACGAGAATTGACGTAAAAGAATAGCCATGCAAGAATGAACCAAATACAAAAATAATGGTTCCAATGGGTTTGATGTATATAACAGTGAATAGGAATAAACTAGACAAGTTACCCCCAAAAAAAATGAGATCCAACATAATTAAGGGAATAGGCATAGGTGATTTGGTCCAACATAATGCCAATTCGAAGTACAACCTAATAGGCTAATGGGAATAGGCATAAACCACTGACTACAATAGTTATAGACAATTAACCACAATAGTCATGGGCGACTAATCACAATAGTTTCTTAATCAATGTCATATGAAATAGTCTCATAGTCATGAATCTTGGTAATAGTCTCATAGTCATGAATCATATGCAATAGTCTCAAAATTATGAATCATAGTCATAGTCATAGGCAACAGTCTTATAGTCATAGTCATATGTAATAGTCTCTTTGTCATGAATCATAGTCATAGGCGATAGTTTCATGGGCAACGGTTTCATAGTCATAGTCTTAGGCAAAAGTCTCATTGTCATAGTCGTAAATCAGATCCAAAGGCATAGATAACTTTCGATTTGACATAAGCACGAATCGAAGATAATGTACTTGCAAATTGGTATAGTTCTATATTTTGATTCATTACATTCACAATTCCAATTACACGTTCAAATCTAAGGAATAACCGAACTTACAGTGATCGGTTTAGAAAAGGATAATAAGATAGCGTTGTGGTGATTTGCTATGATTCGCGTGACGTTGCTCGAAGCCGTTGAATTAGCCTTCGATTCCCTTCTTGAAGCTTTAACTTGATTTGAATCTCCAATTTGAAGAAGAACTATAACTTGTTTTAGTGGAGAATAAGATTTATTTTAATGGTGGAGGCAAGAATAGAGAGAAACAGCCTGTAGACACCTCAAAGAATTTGTGTGGAGAAACCTTAGGTCTAGGCATTCTTTTATAGGTGTAGAGAGTATTTTAGAGCCATTAGATCGCCCTAGAAGCCATCCGGTCCGTCCAGAATAGGTTAAAATCGTTGCAGTCCAGATCTGAAAAAACAGGGAAGGTCGACCCTTAGGCCGACCTATAGGGGGGTCGACCCCCTGGTCGACCTATGTACACAGGTAGACCCCCAGGTCGACCTGGGTCCTGGGCGGGAAATTTCCTGCCCAGCCCGGGTGTGTGTTTTGAATTCGAATTTTGAATCTGTTTTTATTTATTTAAATTCTTGAAACTTCTGAAGGCCATAACTTCTTCATACGAAGTCCGATTTACGCAAACTCGGACTCTATCTCAAGCAGAATTTCAAGACGCAATGGCGTAACCCATTTCCCTTAATTCTTCTTCTAAAAATTATTTATACTTTAATTTGTGAAACTTAATGTTACAGAATTACGGGGTGTTACATTCTCCCCCCTTAAAGGATTTCGTCCCCGAAATCTTCAAGTTAGGAAGAATGTGTCCTACCATTCAGTCATCCATCTACTCAACCATTCAATCACAGGCATTCATTGTCCTTAAAAAAGATTTCTAATGCTTTCATGTTCATATGCATAGTGTGTGTGTATGTCCTTATCTAATGCAAAATCAGGCGATCTACTGATTCAGTTGACCTCCTTAATGCGAATTATATCAGTGTCATGCGTCCAATATGTATGCAATCCTAACGATACATATCATTTCTATATGAGTGCACAACCATTCACTCAAATGCAACACATCAAGTTCAATCCATATGATAACACATCAAGTTTCAATTCATATGTATAAAAATTCACTCATGCATATGCAATATGTAAGTGACTGAGCCGATCTAGTGCCTAATGTGTGTATATGCATCCATGAGAGACCACTGGCAAACACTTGCAACCACTTGCATCCACCAAACATAACATGTCTCAAACACATGTTTACATCCATTGGCTTCTACCTAAGGATCGAGGATATGACCGAGAGGATATACTTAAAAGCTAAAGACTAGCATGCAAGTAGATTTTAGAGAAAAAGAGGATTCAAGGACATACCCTCAAAAAGGGTAAGATGCG
This sequence comes from Allium sativum, assembly GCA_030737875.1. Classification (NCBI taxonomy): domain Eukaryota; kingdom Viridiplantae; phylum Streptophyta; class Magnoliopsida; order Asparagales; family Amaryllidaceae; genus Allium; species Allium sativum. The sequence goes on from CM060925.1 coordinate 317,420,654, forward strand.
CGTATCTAGTCTTCAGTCTTCTAAGTCGCATCTTCTTGAGATTCACTCCACTGTACCTTAACTAATTTAACTTCACGATACCAAGTGTATATGATTAGAGGTCTCTCTTCTACTTAGCTTATCCATCATGTCACGATTCTGAGGGTCTAAAGCTAAAGGTTGCTCGAACTTTTTACCCCTCTCAAGGTCAGTCTTACTTAGGACGCCAGCCCCAACCATTTATTTCTCATGCAAACCATCCTAGTCGAACTCGACATCCCTCAAGTACAAACCTCAAAGGCCTAAACCAATATCAGACAAGCACCCAAAGGATACCTCCTCCGAATTTGGACGATCTATGTGAGATGATACTAACAAAACAACCAAACCACTGAACACTTTACCGACTCTGGCTATCCTCGCCAATCTTGCCCCAGAATTATCGTTGATCGCATAACTGGCTTTGCAGTGTCATCTAGATACATGCGGAATTCTGTCTCGAGTTTTAGGGGGAAAACCCCTACCCTAATCAAAACATCTTGCGTACTCATGGAGTACTCCAACGGATCGAAAATCGTCAATAGATAAATAAAGTGATTCTAGGTAGCTAAGACAAACTGATCCCTTTGGACCGTACGAAATCTCAAGGGTATTCCCGAGGCAAGTTGAAAGTCTAACTACCCTTGTTTCACAATTACTAGCTAACCAATCAATGCCTAGAATCAACCCATAGCCCAAAAACATAAGCATAAATATAGCTATTCTCAAATCCTCACAAGTCAAAGATAAATGAGCCGAACCAACAATTGGATTTGAGACTATAATGGGATCTTCTAATATGCAGGTACTAAGGTGCAGAGACTCAACTATGGAAGCAGATATATAAACGAATGTGAAGCGCTAAAGTCAATAAGAGTACAAACAGGATAATCAAAAAGGAAAAACACTTTCAATAGAACTCTTACTGCCTCTCTCTCGAGTATGCCGACGGTGAGAGCATGCACTTGCCTTCCGGAAAATCCTGTCCCTTGTTCTTGCCCTTGCCCTAAATTATACGACTCGTTATACCAAAATAAAAATACTTCCTCTTGTCTTAGGTTTTACTATTTTTACTTCCTTTGTGAACCAGGTCCATATCCATGAGTTTCTCGTCCTTGGGTTGTGCTCCTTAGCCAAACTCCCTCATTTTCATCTTTACCATCCTTGTGTAACATGTTGACAAGTCTCCCGAAAGCTGCCTCCATTGCACGGTAAACCCTACAAAGCTTGAAAGAAAATTAGCCGCAAGTGAAACTATTGCGGCTATAGATACTACTTCGCCCTTTGATAGGTATCGTAGTCTTATCAAGCCTACGGAACCATGCCGCGATGTGGTTACCTCCCAGGAAGCCAGGAGCCCCGAAGACTCAAGATAGAAGGAGACAAGAATTCAAATAGAGGATCAAAAGATAGTGCATATGGCTTTAGGGAATATGCCTTAAAAACAAAACTTTTCTTTTGAAAATGCTTCTTTTAAAACCGTTTTGAAAATAATTTTTCAAATCTTTTTATCTGATTCGGTAACCTTCAGCTCTGATACCAAGTGAAACACCCCACCTCCGTTAAGGTCACTCACAAAGGGATTGCCTTAATTTCGGTGGAGCAATGTAGGTAAAAGATGCAGATAAATTACAAGACAGACAATTAAAGCAGCGGCAAATAAATAAAACTTTATTTCATTGATAAACAGCTTGTACAAAGATTGTTTTACAATACCAAAGTATCATGTCTTGTTTACAAAAATAAAGAAGCATAAAATGATTTCCCCAAATAAAGCATGAGCCAGCCATAGTAGTAGAAGAGAGAGTCTAAGGCAACACGTCAAAAAGTCTTCAAGCTTGGAAAGAGTAACGGTCCAAACAAACCTGAGCTATTCCCTCCCTGATTACCTGGGGGGAAACGGAAGAAAAGAGGCGAAAGCAAACTAGGTCAGACATAAAGTCTGGTAAGTCCAGTGATTCTTAGTATTTAAACGAGGAAAAGGGTCATGACATGAATAAATAAATATAAGACTAAACCATAGTAACAAGATAATACGGGATAAGCATGGGATATGGCAAGATAAACTGAATGTACCGATAAACTGAATGTACTGATAAACTGAATGTACTGATAAACTGAATGCGCTTCTACTCCTTCTCTGCTTCGTAACTACCCTGTTTATACTGATTTCTATATCTCTACACTACCTAACTGGTGTCCAAACTAGTAATCTATGATCATATGATAACGTGATCCCAATCCCCGTATTTGCGGTTGCCTTCAGGTGTACATCTATTATGGGGATTCCGTTTATTACCTAGATATAATCTAGGGTTTACTATCGAGTGCTTACTAGATTCAACCAGGGTTTACGCTACCCAGGGCCACTGGGGTTTATGCTACCTATTGAACGCTTCTCGGATTCAGGGTTTACGCGACCTAGGTCCAACTAGGGATTATGCAACCTACTTGTATTAATTTTCCATGTGTCTGTGTCAGTCGGCCCTCTCTTGCGTGTAGATACTCTGTGCTGGCCCCACCATAAGGTGTATCATGCCTTATGATAGCGACCCGACACGATTCAAGATGCACAGTGTATAACTATTGGTACCCAGTGCCTGCTTTTTCCACTCCGGAGTACGTGCACGCTCGTAAACCGTCGGAACCTACACTGACGTACCCACTGCCGCTATTTTTGACCGCTTATAATCAGCCCAGTAATCGTGCCCCACCCTGCCTAGTTTCAGGGTACCATGATACATCTATGTGGGTTACTGCTGAAATGGGTCCCCGTTACTAGGGTTTCCTGCTGGTTAAGTATGTGCGCCTATATATACAAATATTACCCACCTATACAAGATGTACTTAACCCTCCCACCGATTCTAGCATGTTTTCTTAATGGTTAAGTTTGTGGGCCTATATGTACTAATATTACCCACCTACACGAGATGTACTTAACTCTCCCATCGATCCAAGCATGTTTATATAATGGTTAAGTTTTGTGGGCCTATTTTTACTAATATTACCCACCAACCCGACGTGCACTTAACCTCTTACTCGTCAAGTCGTGTAGGTTAAGTGGTTCCTATTAACTTAACCTTTCTTGCTTATCATGTTGGATTGGTTAAGTGTGATTTATTAACTTAACCCTTTCATTCATCAGGTTATATTGGTTAAGTATTTCTCATTTAATTTAACCCCATTCGCTCATCAATTTATATTGGTCAAGTGTCATTAATCAATTCAAGTTAACTTTACCCATCCACCCGTCACGTCATGTTGGTTAAGTGTTTCCTTCTGGTGTTGACTTGACCCTACCTCAAATCATGTTATATAATTGGTTAAGTGTTTTCCTCTTGTATTACTTAACCCCACCACAAGTCATTATATATTTTGGTTAAGTGTTACCTTAGTTAACTTAACCCTATCATCTGCTTAATTAACATGTTACAATGGTTAAGTGTTCTAAATTTACTTAACCTCACCTACTTGTCTAATTAACATGTTGTAACGGTTAAGTGTTCTAATTTTACTTAACCTCACCTACTTGCCTAGTTAACATGTTATTACGGTTAAGTGTTTCCCTAATTACTTAACCTCACCATTTCTAGCTTGATTTATTCATGAGCCTTAATTAATTAATTAAAGCACCAACCACTCACATTAGACATATATTGTTGTGGTTACTGGATGTGCCGGTTGGTCCCGGGCAGGTTTACACCACAGCTCAGTCTAACCTCGGGTCTTTCTGAGCTTAATGCACTAACCACCCACATTAGACAGGTATTATTGTGGTCACTGGATGTGCCGGTCGGTTCCGGGCAGTTTTACACCACAACTCAGTCTAACCTCGGGTTAGGCATATTTGTCTTTTACTAAATTTACATATTTACTATTTATGTAAATTTTCTGTAAATCAATTTAGCCTAGATCATATTCATTTGTCATGCAAATTAGCATATTTATATTCTATGCCCAAAACTTGATTTACCTATCAATCATCCCAACTTGCAGTTTGTACCAATTTAGATTTAATATTCCCCTTTTACAATTCATGCCCAATCTAGATTAATATTCCAATTTACGGTTCATGTCAAAACTAGATTTAATATTCTAGTTTACCGTTTATGTCCAAAACTTGGTTTACACGCCAATTACACACTTTGCGGCCAATTAAATTTATCAACTTATGCCCGAGTCTAATGTGCATGTAAATCATTCACTATTATAGCAAATTTAGATTATGCCAATATATTTATTATGCCAAATTAACTTAATTAAGCTACGACCAATCCCCGCGTCATAATCGTACGTATAACATGATTTCACAAGTTTTCTATGTACTCATGAAATGATACTAACAGTATCAAAGCAATGAATAGGGGATAAGCACGAGAATTGACATAAAAGAATAGTCATGCAAGAATGAACCAAATACAAAAATAATGGTTCCAATGGGTTTGATGTATATAACAGTGAATAGGAATAAACTAGACAAGTTACACCCCAAAAAGATGAAATCCAACATAATTAAGGGAATAGGCATAGGTGATTTGGTCCAACATAATGCCAGTTCGAAGTACAACCTAATAGGTTAATGGGAATAGGCATAAGTCACTGACTACAATAGTTATAGACAATTAACCACAATAGTCATGGGCGACTAATCACAATAGTTTCTTAATCAATGTCATAGGCAATAGTCTCATAGTCATGAATCTTGGTAATAGTCTCATAGTCATGAATCATATGAAATAGTCTCAAAATTATGAATCATAGTCATAGTCATAGGCAACAGTCTTATAGTCATAGTCATATGTAATAGTCTCTTCGTCATGAATCATAGTCATAGGCGATAGTTTCATGTGCAACGGTTTCATAGTCATAGTCTTAGGCAAAAGTCTCATAGTTATAGTCGTAAATCAGATCCAAAGGCATAGATAACTTTCGATTTGACATAAGCACGAATCAAAGATAATTAAATTGCAAATTGGTATAGTTCTATATTTTGATTCATTACATTCACAATTCCAATTACACGTTCAAATCTAAGGAATAACCGAACTTACAGTGATGGGTTTAGAAAAGGATAATAAGATAGCGTTGTGGTGATTTGCTATGATTCGCGTGACGTTGCTCGAAGCCGTTGAATTAGCCTTATATTCCCTTTTTGAAGCTTTAACTTGATTTGAATCTCCAATTTGAAGAAGAACTATAACTTGTTTAAGTGGAGAATAAGATTTATTTTAATGGTGGTGGCTAGAATAGAGAGAAACAACTTGTAGACGCCTCAAATAATTTGTATGCAGAAACCTTAGGTCTAGGCATTCTTTTATAGGTGTAGAGAGTGTTTTAGAGCCATTAGATCGCCCTAGAAACCATCTGGTCCGTCCAGAATAGGTCAAAATCGTTGCAGTCCAGATCTGGAAAAACAGGGCAGGTCGACCCCCAGGTCGACCTATGGGGGGGAGGTCGACCGCCTGGTCGACCCCTGGTCGACCTATGTACACAGGTCGACCCCCTGGTCGACCTGGGTCCTGGGCGGGAAATTTCCCGCCCAGCCCGGGTGTGTGTTTTGAATTCGAATTTTGAATCTGTTTTTACTTATTTAAATTCTTGAAACTTCTGAAGGCCATAACTTCTTCATACGGAGTCCGATTTACGCAAACTCGGACTCTATCTCAAGCATAATTTCGAGACGAATGCAATGGCGTAACCCATTTCCCTTAATTCTTCTTCTAAAAATTATTCATACTTTAATTTGTGAAACTTAATGTTACAGAACTACGGGGTGTTACAATTAAGCAGATTCATTTCCAAAGCCACAGACAAGTGTGTCCCATTCTTCGATTTAATCAAACGGGGGAAACGTAATTTCGAATGGACTCACAACTGTGTAGAGGCCATCTAAAATCTGTTGGACTTATTGGAGAAACCCCGATATTGTCAAAACCGGTGGATCATAAAGATCTGTTCGCCTATCTGGCAGTGTCATCTCATGCTGTCAGCACAGCCTTGGTGCGTGAAGAAGACAAGGTCCAGAGGCCAGTATATTATGTAAGTAAGAAGTTAGCAGCTACGGAACGCAATTATCCAAGAATAGATAAGCTTGCATATAGCCTCTTGATTGCCTCCCGAATGCTCCGTCATTATTTCCAAGCCAATCCGATAGTCATATACACTGATCAGCCTCTAAGACAAGTATTACAAAGACCCGAAGCATTGGGGCGATCACTTAAGTGGAATATCGAGTTGAGCCAATTTGATTTGAATTTTCAACCAAGGAGGTCAATAAGGGGGTAGGCCTTAGCCGACTTCATAGCAGAATTCACAATTCCTGAAGAAGAAACAGTGGATGACAAAGTTGTTACTTCAGAGCATATGTTAGAGCTTAGTCCATGGAAATTATATACAGATGAGGCCAAGAATGATCGAAGATCCGACACCGAAGTTGTTTTAACCACTCCTGAAGGACGATCCATTTACTACGCTCTGCAATTGGAATTTTCTGCCACCAATAATGATTCCGAGTATGAGGCCTTGATTGCCAGGCTGAAACTCGCTAAGGAATTAAGGGTAAGAACATTGGACATATTCTGTGACTCCAAGATAGTTGTCTGCCAAGTTCGAAAGGAACTTGTGACCAAGGGACCTCAACTTGTTACTTATCTTGAAAAAAGTAGAGTTACTGGGCAACCTGGAGCATTATAGTATAACACACGTTCCGAGAGCGGAAAACCAAAAGGCAGATCGACTGGCTAAGCTAGAAAGTTCTGACAGCCCCGAGGAAACCGAAATGGTTCTAATAGAGATATTGGAATCACCAAGATTTGACCAAATGGAAATCAAATTAACCCTGGAAGTTGAGCCCGAAAGGGAGTCATGGATGACATAGATTAAGAACTTCCTTAAGAGCGGAATTCTCCCATCAAAGAATAGCGAGAGACGAGCTGTAACACGTAAAGCTACAAGATACGTTTTACATGACGACGTCCTTTATCGCCAAGGATTTTCCATGCCTCTGCTACGGTGTATAGCACACGATGACATCAAATGTGTACTGAAAGAAGTACATGAAGGTGAGTGTAGGGATCATACTGGGGGGTCAAACTCTAGCAAAGAAGGTATTGCGATATGGTTATTTTTGGCCTACTGTGAATAAAAGATGCAGCTGATCACTCACGATGTTGCGACAAATGCCAGAGATTCGCTAAAGTTCGAGAGCGCCCCCAAGACATCTCAAATCAATGGTCAGTCCATGGTCGTTCGCAATGTGGGGATTAGACAACATCGGGACCCTGCCGATTGCTAAAAGAGGAGCTAAATACACGATCTTGGCTGTGGATTACTTCACGAAATGGGTGGAGGCCGAACCCTTAACCACGATCACGGCAAGAAAAGTGATAAGCTTTGTGGTCAGGAATATTATTTGTCGATTTGGAATACCAAAGACCATTATAACTGATAATGGAACCCAATTCGAGAGCGTGGAATTTAGAAACTTCTATTAGAAGTATAAAATTGATAAGAGGTATACCACCGTAGCTCACCCGCAGTCGAATGGACAGGTTGAAGCAATAAATAAAGTTATTAAGTCTATTCTTAAAAAATGGTTGGAGCGAGCAAAAGCCATGTGGGTTGATGAATTGCCGCTAGCTTTGTGGGCCTATCGAACAACCTTTAAGACGGCTACTGGTCACACTCCTTCGGGTCAGAAGCGGTAATTCCAGTGGAGCTTAAAGTCCCCTCTCATAGAGTGACGTATTATGACCCAATGACGAATAAAGCACTCCTCCTAGAGTTTCTGGACATGGTTGAAGAGAAGAGGGACAAAGCGGACTTGCATGCTTCAAGGCATCGACGCCAAGTGGCACGCTATTATGACAGAAGGTTCACTTTAGGACTTTCGAACCTGGAGACCTGGTACTGAAGCGAGTCTTTCCGCCTCTCGTTCATCTACGCCCAAAGTGGGAAGGACCATTCACCATCCGACGGAAACTTGACACCGAAGCTTTCAAGTTAGCGACCGTGGATGGTGAAGAAATTCCTAAAGCTTGGAATGCCCAACATTTGCAGCGATACTTGTCTTGAAATTGTACTATTTTCTTTTGTTTTATAGGCCATGTATAAAGACACGACTTGCCTAGAAATGTCTAGTTAATATAAACAAAAGATTATGAAATGGACGTAAGTCACGACTTGGCCGAACCACTATAAAATACTGTATGTGATTTACTTTACCCATTCAAAGCTCATTATCTCCATCCACAAGTCACTGAAACCCATGCCTCATCCACGAACAGTTACAAGCGACGTTGTGACTGAGTTTATTAGCTCCGACGGCTCGAGTTGGTGAAAAGCCCCACCCACAACGATGGCGGCGAGTCAAAGACCCCCAAATCGATGTCAACATTAATTACCATGGACTTGCATAGATTGAAGCGAAGTTCAACTATGAATATTGCAAAATCCACGATTAAATCAAAGAAAAACGAGATTTAAACCCACCTTGGGTTTCAATTTTTAGATCTGGAAAGAATTCTGAAGGCTTGGAAAATTAGGGTTTTCGCTGAGTTAAAAATAAAGGTGGATCAAAGTGGAAAATGTAACACCCCACACCCGCTAAGGTCACTCACTAAGGGAATGCCTTAACTTCGGTGGAGTATTTTAAGTGAATATAGAACAAAAAAATTACAACAAGACAGATATAAATAATACTTGTTAACTAAAACATCATTTCATTGCAGCAGAAGGTAAACATGTTTGGTTACAATAACAAAACCATAAAACAAGAGTCAAGTACTAAATATCCATCCTGATAAGAACATAAGTACATAATCCCACTACATAACTAATAGCCATAATAGAGAAGATAAGCTGAGCTTTACATCAACGGTCCAAGCTCCAAAAGATAGATAAAGCAATCTGATCAAAGCCACTAGTGCTAGGCCCGCTTTGAGAACCTGAGGGTTGGGAAAAAGATAAAAACAACGGGGTCAGACATAAGTCTGAGCGAGTCCTACAACTTTAACAATACAATCATTAAAGTAATTAGGGTATGATATAAACTTGGTACGGTAATGACTGGGGATAAATGACTACACTAAGCAGCCAACTAGACATAGGATGAACTAAGATATCGGTAAAGACGCATCTACCCACCCAAGGGTAATTACTACACTGCACCACACCAGTCATTCCTGCTTAAAGGTTGATCCCACCCAAGGACTTAGAAAATTTAACTAGTGGTTTCGTGTACCCCTAGCTGACCACATAGGTGTCGTCTGCCCCTATCTCCACAAGGTGTACCCACTACTCGCCAAGCAATCGGCTCCCTAACGTAGATACCCGTGCTGGCCCCACAGTGGGGTGTATCACTCCCCAAAGTGGCAACCCGATACAACCAACGGTGCACGGCTTATACCTACATGATGCAACAACGTCTTACCTACCAGCTCGGGTCCACACACGCATATGAAACCCGCTGGACTTGCGTTGCCACCGCTAACCCGTTTTGGCCTCTTATAGTCAAGCCCAGTACGCGTGTCCCGTCCTCGACATGGGTCGAGCCCACAAAGATACATATGGGTTACTGGTTGAAATGAGGCCCCACAAGCTACCCACCTAAGCTTGCTCCCTCTAGTGTATCCCACTTAACCCTTTAATCTTGTTTAATTACATGTTTCCACTTTGGTTAAGTATTCTAATCGTATTTTCTATTGCCACCCAAGGCAACCACTAGATTTCCACATGCCACCCAAGGCTCCCTCTTAACCCCTCATGCCCCACTACATGCTTATCTGGTTAAGTGTTTCTTAATTGATTAAGACCGTAACCTTTGTAAAGACCTCTCACATTAGACTGTCTTTTATGGCAGCTGGATTTGCCGGTCGGGTCCGGGCAGCCTTACGCCATAACAGAGTCTAACCTCGTGTCTTTACACTTGTCACGTATTTAGTTTATGCCTAAGACCTCTCACATTGGGCCAATCATTTGTAGCCGCTGGATTTGCCGGTCGGGCCCGGGCAGTCTTATGCTACAAAAGGGTCCAACCTCGTGTCTTAGTCGATTAATTGCACCTAATTAATCACCCCCATATTTTGAATTAATTTTCCCTAATTAATTCCAATTTAATGATGTACATAATTGACTCAATTATGTCCATCCATTTATGGTATGCAACATCATACCAATTTCACCATAATTTTGTTAACATGAATATTAACCCCATCGTTCCCCACGTAATACGCTAACATGACATACTTAAAAGGGAAGATTCATCACAAATTCAATGGGTTCAACTTAGCATAACTTTAGCATCAACATGGGTTTTAAAGGTGTCAACTTGCATATATGACCATAGCATCAAACCCAACTAGCATAAATAATCAACCCAAACTTGCATGAATCACATATGTCATAAAGAGGGTAACTTGCATAGATGTTCATGTCATAGACCTTTCATAAAGGGATAAACTTGCATACATGTCATAGGTCTAAAAAGGGATGAACTTGCATATGTTACTCATATCATAAAAAGGGGTAAACATGCATATATATGCATGACATACAAAAGGGTAAACTTGCATATGTATGCATATCATACAAAGGTGTAAACTTGCACATGTTACTTGCATATAATCAAACACCAAACTTGCATAACATGTCATATATGAACTTGCATATAATCAAACACCAAACTTGCATAACATGTCATATATGAACTTGCATATAATCAAACACCAAACTTGCATAACATGTCATATATGAACTTGCATATAATCAAACACCAAACTTGCATAACATGGTGTCATAATGGATCAATGTTTATCATAGTGATTTGCATAACTAGCATCATGAACATATAGCATAAAACTTGCATACTGGCATCATGGACATATAGTATAAAACTTGCATAACTAACATCATGAGCACATAGCATATGATAACATAACTTGCATTGATCCACATTCATAACCATAACCTCATTACATCCTATCATAATTAGTTTAGCAATTGCTTGCTAAAGGCATAGAAACTCACAACTTGTTGATTAGCACTCCTATGAAGAAGATTTAGTTGCTAGAGTTGATTAGAAGTTGATTTTAGAAGCTATCTTCCTCTCTAATTTGTGGAGGCTCCTTCTAAGTTGCATTTTGACGGCATGATGACGTTGTATCTATTTTTAGTATGGATTAGGGTAGTCGTAGGGTGTATTTATAGATTCAGAATGTAGTTTAGGCCTTTAGATCAACCCTAATTTAGGTTAGAGCCGTCAGATTTCGTCACAAGCCCCAAAACACAGCCCAACAGCCAAAACAGTGCACCCAGGCCAAACCTGCCTGGCCACCTGTGTCGACTCCCAAGTCGACTGGGCAGTCGACTTGGGTCCTGCTGTGTCGACTCCCAAGTCTACTCCCCAGTCGACTTGGGGTGGCTGGCGGGAATTTTCCCGCTTAGCCCACCTGGCCTGATTTTTGAATTTTGAACTTGAAATTTAAATCTGTTTTGAACTTGAATTTTTCTGAAAACTTTGTTGGGCCATAACTGGGTCATACGGACTCCGATTTACAAAAACTCGGACTCTATTTTGCGTATTTTTCCGAGACGAACGCAATGGCATAGCCCGTTTCCCCTGATTCAGATCTTAAAATTTAATTCTGCCCTGATTTATATTATAACAAGTTATTCAACATACGGGGTGTTACATTCTCCCCTACTTAAAGGATTTCGTCCCCGAAATCTCTAAGTCAAGAAGAACGTATCCTACCAACCAAACAACCATCTACTAAACCATCAAACACTGGCATCCATTGTCCTTAAAGTTTCTAATGTTGTATGAACATATGCAAAAAGTGTGTGTATATGTTCCCTGTCTTGTGCAAAATCAGGCGGTCTACTGATTCAGTTGACCTCCTTAATGCGAACCATGATAGTGCATGCATCCAATATGTATGCGAAAGAACCCTATCGACACATACTATTTCTACACGTGTGCACAACCATACACCAAGATGCATCATCCATATGATAACACAACCATTATACATCCATTAATATAGCTACCTACACACAGTTATATGCAATATGCAACATGAAGTGACTGAGCCGATCTAGTGTCTAAAGTGTGTGTATATGCATCCACGAGAAACCACTAGCAAACACTTGCATCCACATGCATCCATCAATCATAACATGTCTCAAACACATGTTTCAACCATAGGTTTACCCTATCTAAAGGTCAAAGGTACTAACGAGAGGACATACTAAAGATAAGATAAGTATTAGACAAACGATAAAGGAGAAGTTAAAAGACATACCCTAAAAAAGGAATGGGTACAAAGAACGCATCTTCACTTCTGTCTCCCAAGTAGCGTTGCTCTCATCATCTCCCCATTGTACTTTGACTAGTTGAACCTCTCTGTTTCTCAACTTCCTAATCTCTGACCCAAGGATGCGAGTAGGAGCTCGTCGAATCGTCGCATCACGCTCTACCTCCACTTCTCTAAGCAAGCTCGGCTCTACCACCTCTGCGGTCTCATGTAGGCACTTCCTCAAATGTGACACATGGAATGCGTCATGTACACCACTAAGTTTCTCGGGTAAATCCACTCTATATGCCATCTGTCCAATCCTTTCCTTAATAGGAAACGGCCCTACAAACCTTGGTGCTAACTTCCCAACGGACCCAAAGCGAACAACATTCTGTAATGGAGATACTTTAACAAAGATCATGTCCCCAACATCAAACTCAAGATCCGTCCTCCTCTTATCCGCATAAGATTTCTGTCTGTCTTGCGCCGCTTTCATCCTTCTTCGAATCAAATCAATCTTTTCCGAAGTCTCTCTAACCATATCGGGCCCAAGCAAGATCTTATCCGTAGATTCCCACCAACATGTAGGTGATCGACAAGGCCTTCCATAAAGAGCTTCAAAAGGAGCCATACCAATACTAGACTGAAAGCTGTTATTATACGCGAACTCCACCAATGGAAGTTGCTCTTCCCATGTACCTCCAAAATCTAAGATACATAGCCTCAAAAGGTCTTCTAGAATACGATTCACCCTCTCGGTCTAGCCGTCCGTCTGAGGATGATATGCGGTGCTCAAACACAATTGAGTCCCTACCGCCTCTTGCAAACTCTTCCAAAACTCGCTAGTGAAGATGGGATCTCGATCACTCACTATGCTAGAAGGTACACCATGCAATCGAACTATCTCTCGAAGGTAAACTGAAGCTAGCCATGGAGCAGTCCTCTTACTCTTCACGGGTATGAAATGGGCGCTCTTAGTAAGTCTGTCTACCACAACCCAAATTCCCGTATTACCCTTCCTCGATCTCGGTAACCCATCAATAAAATCCATCGAGACGCTATCCCACTTCCATTGCGGAACTTCTAATGGGTGAAGCAACCCACCATGTTTCTTTTGCTCTGCTTTCACTTGTTGGCACACCAAGCATCTAGCGACATACTCGACCAAATCTTTCCTCATACCGGCCCAAAAGAAAACTCGCTTCATGTCTTGGTACATCTTGTCCCCACCGGGATGAATGGTCATCTTTGAACGATGCGCATCATCAAGAATAGTCTTCCTCAAACCCTCGTCTTGCGGTACACAAAGTCTACCGTCTCTACGCAACCACCCCTTACCATCTAGGGTGTACCTACTCAAATGGCTGGACGACTCCCCCCTTATGAGCCTCTCTACCAACTCAACCAACTGTGGGTCATCCCGCTGTGCCTCGCCAATCCGTCCCAAAAGAGTAGGTCTGACCTCTAAGGATGCTAGCAAACCGGGTACAAAGTCAACGGAAGGTCTGAAGTCAAACATCGAGATAAATTCCAAGCTTCGTCGTTCAACGAACAATGGACTCAAGGACAACCTTTTTCTGCTTAAGGAGTCTGCCACCACGTTACCCTTGCCAGGGGTATACGCTATCTCGAAATCATAGGATGCTAAGAACTCCATCCACCTTTGCTGTCTTAAGTTCAAATCCTTTTGAGAAAATAAGTACTTCAACGATTTGTGGTCAGTGAACAATTCGAACCTCTCGCCAAGAAGATAATGGCGCCAAGACTTAAACGCAAAAACAATAGCGGCCAACTCTAGATCATGCGCAGGGTAATTTTTCTCATGCGCTCTCAACTGCCTTCCACCATAGGCTATTACCCTTCCCTCTTGCATTAAGACTGCGCCTAGTCCTGTCCCACAAGCATCGGTATAAACAACAAATGGCTTACTCCCATCTGGCAACACTAAGTCTGGAGCTGTGGTTAAATCTCTCTTTAACCGTTGGAACGCATCATCACAATCTACGTCCCATGTGAAAACTAGATTCTTCTTCGTCAAGCGAGTTAATGGGGCTGATATCTTCGCGAAGTCCTTGATAAACTTCCTATAGTAGCCAGCCAACCCCAAGAAACTCCTCACCTCGGTAGCATTCTTCGGAACCTTCCAATCTTAGATGGACACTACCTTCGCGGGATCCACAGCTATCCCTTCCTTAGAGACCACGTGCCCTAAGAACCGCACTTCCTTCCTCCAAAAGTGACATTTAGAGAATTTAGCCTTAAGGCTATGCACTCGAAGAGTCTCCAACACTTCCCTAAGATGTAGTGCATGCTCTTCTTCACTCTTAGAAAAGACCAAGATGTCATCCACAAAGACCACCACGAACTTATTAAGGTACTCCCTGAACACCCTACTCATCAAATCAACAAAGTATGCAGGGGCGTTCGTCAAACCAAAGGGCATAACCAGCCACTCATAAAAACCATCCGGAGTCCTAAAGGCAGTATTATCTATACTATCCTCAGCCACTCTCAAGTGATGAAACCCCGTGGCTAAGTCCAACTGCGAAAACACTGAGGCGCCAATCAACTGATCAAAGAGATCATCAATCCTCGGCAATGGGTGTCTATTCTTCTTTGTAAGTTTGTTGAGTTCTCTATAGTCTACACAAAGTCTGAGGGACCCATCCGCCTTCATGGTAAAAACTACTGGAGCACCCCACTCCGATATACTTCGTCTTATGAACCCCTTCTCAAGCAACTCCCCTACTTGCTTATGGAGTTCTCTCCTCTCACGAGGAGCCATGTGGTGCACTGGCAAAGATACTGGCTTAGCATTGTCCACCAGATATATTCGGAAGTCGATCTCCCGCTTCGGAGGTAAACCCTTCACCTCCTCAAACACATCCGAGTATTCCCGGACCACTCTAACAGATCGCAAACTCTCGACCGAAGCGTCAAGAGATTCAAGATAACTTAGCATAACAGAATTCATGGGATTACAAGAGATCTCGAGAGTGTTCCCCAAGCGGGTCATGAGCCTAACAACTCTCCTTTAGCAATCAAGAACGACACCATTACTGGATAACCAGTCCATGCCCAAAATTAACCCATAGCCCGTGAAGCCTAAAACAAAAGCATCACATCTAAACTCAACGCTAAGTATATAAATCTTCAAACCCAAACATATCATGGATAAATAAGTGGAGCCCCCAATTGGGTTTGAAACAACCAAGGGATCATCTACTAGACTGGTGTCTAAGTGCAGTGACTCAACTAATGATGATGAGATAAACGAATGCGATGCGCCAGAGTCGAATAAAGTACGGACAGGATGATCAAACAGAAAAACCAGACTTTCAACGGAAATAGTTCTACCTCTTTCCTGAATCGGTGGAACCGCGAGAGCCTGAACTTGCCCCCTTGCCTGACCTGGTGCCATAAGAGCTTGCACCTGTCCTCCTGAGGTAGATCCCGTCCTCTGCCCCTTCTTAGGGCAGTCCTTTACTAGATGCCCTGCTTCGCCACAGTGGAAGCAGCCAGTCTTCTTCTTCTTCCGACAATCTTTGCTTAGGTGGCCTGGTGTCCCACAATTGAAGCACTTCTTCTTTCCCTTGCAACTGTTGCCTTTCCCACCCTTGTTTTGTTGTTGCTGTTGAGGTCTCTTGTGATCTCCTTTCTTCTCGGGTGCCTTATTAGCATTGGGACCCTTCTCTTCCTCATGCATAAGTGCCATGTCTACTAGCTTCTCAAAGGTGGCCCCCATAGGGATGTGAGTCATAGCCAATCCATGCATCGGTTCATTCAAGCCTTTAACGAACCTCAAAGCCTTCTTCTCCGGTGTATTCACCATGTCTATGCCAAACCTTGCCAACTGATTAAACTTGTTGACATATTCCTTCACTGATAGGTTTCCTTGCTTCAGAGTCAAGAACCTTTCCATATACAGATTTTCTTCCGCCCTTGAGAGAAACCTTGCCACAAACCTTTGTCTGAAATCCGCCCAAGAGTCAACAGGGCGCACTCCATTAGTGACCTCCCACCAGAATGAGGCCTCTCCCTTCATTAACCAAGCAACTAACTTGACTTTCTTTCCTTCTTCCATCTCAAAGATGTCTATCAACTCTTCCGTTTCCTTAAGCCAATCCCTAGCTTCCACAAAAGTTTCTGATCCTTGAAAAGGTTTCCCTCCCATAGCCTTAAATTCCTTGCAAGTTTTAGCAAAAGTATCCACGCGAGGAGGAGGGGGGGGGAGGAAGATCGGGTGCAACTGGTGGTGGAGGAACATCTGCTGGACCCGCAGCGGCGGCCCTAGCCTCCATCAATCTCCTATACCATACTGGTATCGCTACACCCTCCGGAAAGTTAAGATCTTCAGCCATGCTGAAAGGAAAAAGGAAAGATTCAAAATGGAGAATTCGAAAGATAAGGTTATTGGGGGTTATGCTTTTCTTTCAAAAACTTTTCTCTCAAAGACATGTTTTTGAAAATACTCCTTCGAAAATGTTTTTAGAAAAATAGTTTTTCTAAAAGTTTTATCTGTTCTGGTAACCTTCAGCTCTGATACCACGTGTAGCACCCCACACCCGCTAAGGTCACTCACTAAGGGAATGCCTTAACTTCGGTGGAGTATTTTAAGTGAATATAGAACAGAAAAATTACAACAAGACAGATATTAATAATACTTGTTAACTAAAACATCATTTCATTGCAGCAGAAGGTAAACATGTTTGGTTACAATAACAAAACCATAAAACAAGAGTCAAGTACTAAATATCCATCCTGATAAGAACATAAGTACATAATCCCACTACATAACTAATAGCCATAATAGAAAAGATAAGCTGAGCTTTACATCAACGGTCCAAGCTCCAAAAGATAGATAAAACAATCTGATCAAAGCCCACTAGTGCTAGGCCCACTCTGAGAACCTGAGGGTTGGGAAAAAGATAAAAACAACGGGGTCAGACATAAGTCTGAGCGAGTCCTACAACTTTAACAATACAATCATTAAAGTAATTAGGGTATGATATAAACTTGGTACGGTAATGACTGGGGATAAATGACTACACTAAGAAGCCAACTAGACATAGGATGAACTAAGATATCGGTAAAAACACATCTACCCACCCAAGGGTAATTACTACACTGCACCACACCAGTCATTCCTGCTTAAAGGTTGATCCCACCCAAGGACTTAGAAAATTTAACTAGTGGTTTCGTGTACCCCTAGCTGACCACATAGGTGCCGTCTGCCCCTATCTCCACTAGGTGTACCCACTACTCCCCAAGCGATCGGCTCCCTAACGTAGATACCCGTGCTGGCCCCACAGTGGGGTGTATCACTCCCCAAAGTGGCAACCCGATACAACCAACGGTGCACGGCTTATACCTACACGATGCAACAACGTCTTACCTACCAGCCCGGGTCCACACACGCATATGAAACCCGTTGGACTTGCGTTGCCACCGCTAACCCGTTTTGGCCTCTTATAGTCATGCCCAGTACGCGTGTCCCGTCCTCGACATGGGTTGAGCCCACAAAGATACATATGGGTTACTGGTTGAAATGGGCCCCCACAAGCTACCCACCTAAGCTTGCTCCCTCTAGTGTATCCCACTTAACCCTTTAATCATGTTTAATTACATGTTTCCACTTTGGTTAAGTATTCTAATCGTATTTTCTATTGCCACCCAAGGCAACCACTAGATTTCCACATGCCACCCAAGGCACCCTCTTAACCCCTCATGCCCCACTACATGCTTATCGGGTTAAGTGTTTCTTAATTGATTAAGACCGTAACCTTTGTAAAGACCTCTCACATTAGACTGTCTTTTATGGCAGCTGGATTTGCCGGTCGGGTCCGGGCAGCCTTACGCCATAACAGAGTCTAACCTCGTGTCTTTACACTTGTCACGTATTTAGTTTATGCCTAAGACCTCTCACATTGGGCCAATCATTTGTAGCCGCTGGATTTGCCGGTCGGGCCCGGGCAGTCTTATGCTACAAAAGGGTCCAACCTCGTGTCTTAGTCGATTAATTACACCTAATTAATCACCCCCATATTTTGAATTAATTTTCCCTAATTAATTCCAATTTAATGATGTACATTATTGACTCAATTATGTCCATCCACTTATGGTATGCAACATCATACCAATTTCACCACAATTTTGTTAACATGAATATTAACCCCATCGTTCCCCACGTAATACGCTAACATGACATACTTAAAAGGGAAGATTCATCACAAATTCAATGGGTTCAATTTAGCATAACTTTAGCATCAACATGGGTTTTAAAGGTGTCAACTTGCATATATGACCATAGCATCAAACCCAACTAGCATAAATAATCAACCCAAACTTGCATGAATCACATATGTCATAAAGAGGGTAACTTGCATAGATGTTCATGTCATAGACCTTTCATAAAGGGATAAACTTGCATACATGTCATAGGTCTAAAAAGGGATGAACTTGCATATGTTACTCATATCATAAAAAAGGGGTAAACATGCAAATATATGCATGACATACAAAGGGGTAAACTTGCATATGTATGCATATCATACAAAGGTGTAAACTTGCACATGTTACTTGCATATAATCAAACACCAAACTTGCATAACATGTCATATATGAACTTGCATATAATCAAACACCAAACTTGCATAACATGTCATATATGAACTTGCATATAATCAAACACCAAACTTGCATAACATGTCATATATGAACTTGCATATAATCAAACACCAAACTTGCATAACATGGTGTCATAATGGATCAATGTTTATCATAGTGATTTGCATAACTAGCATCATGAACATATAGCATAAAACTTGCATAACTGGCATCATGGACATATAGCATAAAACTTGCATAACTAACATCATGAGCACATAACATATGATAACATAACTTGCATTGATCCACATTCATAACCATAACCTCATTACATCCTATCATAATTAGTTTAGCAATTGCTTGCTAAAGGCATAGAAACCCACAACTTGTTGATTAGCACTCCTATGAAGAAGATTTAGTTGCTAGAGTTGATTAGAAGTTGATTTGAGAAGCTATCTTCCTCTCTAATTTGTGGAGGCTCGTTCTAAGATGCATTTTGACGGCATAATGACGTTGCATCTATTTTTAGTATGGATTAGGGTAGTCTTAGGGTGTATTTATAGATTTAGGATGTAGTTTAGGCCCTTAGATTAACCCTAATTTAGGTTAGAGCCGTCAGATTTCGTCACAAGCCCCAAAACACAGCCCAACAGCCAAAACAGTGCACCCAGGCTAAACCTGCCTGGCCACCTGTGTCGACTCCCAAGTCGACTGGGCAGTCGACTTGGGTCCTGCTGTGTCGACTCCCAAGTCGACTCCCCAGTCGACTTGGGGTGGCTGGCGGGAATTTTCCCGCTTAGCCCACCTGGCCTGATTTTTGAATTTTGAACTTGAAATTTAAATCTGTTTTGGACTTGAATTTTTCTGAAAACTTTGTTGGGCCATAACTGGGTCATACAGACTCCGATTTGCAAAAACTCGGACTCTATTTCGCGTATTTTTCCGAGACGAACGCAATGGCATAGCCCGTTTCCCTTGATTCAGAAGATAAAATTTAATTCTACCCTGATTTATATTATAACAAGTTATTCAACATATGAGGTGTTACAGAAAAGGGAGAGAGTAATTTCCATAAATTTATACAAAGTCAAGGGGCTTTTCGTATTTCTTGTGGGCCCCCAGTGCTCAGGCCGACCCGTTTAGAAAAGAAGCCCACAACCTTCAATCCCTGTGATGCAACGAAGATTAAACCCAAGTCGGATCGGATAAGCTTCATCCGAACTGTAGCCAATAGAATCAACTCGGCACACGAAACCAACCCGAAAGAAGAAGTAACAAGCTAATAAGCATGCATTATTAAAGTTTACCTGGAGGAGCTACTTGGACATTAAAAAGAGTTCCTGAAGTTATTCTAAATAACGAAAGCGAGTTATGCCTTCATCTGCGTATTTATAGACATCAAGAGACGCCACTTGATGAAATGTTACAACTTTATAAACGAATGGAAACAACTATCCGACGGCCTTAATTCAGAAACCAATGGACAGACTGTTTCGAAGCACGCTTTATATTCAATAAACGCGTACTTCGAGGGGGCAAAATGTTAGCCTACTTTGTGCATTAGGCTACACAAAGCTAAAAGACCAACTGATGAAGAGTGTTGACTAGAAGAGTACATGCCAAAAGCTTGAATCGGTCCGGAAACCCGAATTGAACCACTACGTTGCAAAATAGAAAATAGAAGTATGAAGACAGATTCAGATCGGTTCGGAGCTACCCGGTCCACTCTCACTCTTATATGCGCTTCTGATCCGAACCGACGAGGGATAGCGTAGCGATTGCACCCCACGTCCGTGGGAACTCGGAGCGGTTAGGCACTCATCATCCCACGTTCACCCACAACTGCTGTGCATTGGCATCATCTCCAACACTCCCATCACCGAAACGCACGAGATTCCTGCCACGTGTACCGAACCGGAAGCCTCCCAGGGAGATTTTCCACCTATAAATACACCACTAAGGATCATTGGAAAGGATCTTTTGGCAAGTTCTTGACTCATACACTTGCTATATTCGAATTTCATTATTTTAATCAAATTATCATCAATCTTTGAAGAACATTTCAGCAAGTGTTGAGTGAAATTATCCAATGCAAAGGTGAGATTGAGCAAAAACAATCATTGTACTTTTATTCCCATCATCAATCAAAGAAATTCAAAGTGGAAGTAGGTTCCTTAACGCCGAACTACAATAAATCGTGTGTTTTCTCCATTTTTATTTTCATTTCATTTAGAATTTTCATTAATTTGGGTGTTAGAACCATTTTTGGATCTAACACAACCGGATCAACCAAACTTAATTTGGTTGGTTTGGTTTAGTTTTTATTTTTATTGGTTTGACAAATTTTATTATTGGATAAATCAAACCAACCAAACGTTCAGTTCTAGTTAGGTGGTCCAAACGCTAAGTTCTAGTCAGTTGGTCTAAATTATAAGGTGGGTGTCAAATGCATGCGGATTCGGGCGATTTCCACTTGCAAAAATGAAACAGAATTTACAAATCTGACCGCGTTGTCATATTCCCTGCACATGTTCAGTTGTGATTAGGCAATTACGTATCTTCTATTTTCGAATAGAGCCGTCAAATCAAGTCTTTATTGGAAACTTGTCAATCTATTAATTCAAATCAGCAGGTATCTCTAAAATTCTTCTGTCCTCCAGTTCTTTTGAGTCCCGATCCATTATCCTGATTTTTGATCGTGAATTCTACAAATCGATAATAGCTGGAATTTTACCTTCATTTGGAGGGTTTATTCGCTGATAATCAGCATGTCTCCTGAGCTTTCGCCTCGTTGGCGTGAGAAAGCAAATGGTTTCTTCTCCACTTCAGGTACTCTGCAATTACCTTACTCAATTTAATTTTTATATTGCTGGAAAGTGTTGTATTCGCACTCATGTATGAAATAACGTGTTTTCCTGAATGATTAGTGCATAATACTGAAACACATGCTGCGATCACAAATTTTCTCAATTCGTTATGTGTTAATGTCGCAAAAATCCCCTCATCTTCATTGCAATGTAACAGCAGCACATACATCAATGGTTGTAAGTTTTAATATATGAGTAGTGTAACCTTACGGTAAAGTCTGTTGGTCAGTTCTATTCGCATCCCTCTTTCTTTCTTTCACATCCCCACTTAATTGAAAAAATTCATCACACCCCACTTTTTCCCTTTCACTCCCATATATTCCGAAGTTACCCTTAAACTTTATGTACCACGTTCATCATTGATGTTGTTTGGTCACCAACCTCGCTTTGTCCGAACTAGGTTATTATACAAACCTTGCTGAACCTGAACTAGGTTAACATATGAACCTCGCTCGATCTGAACTAGGTTAACATATGAACCTCGCTCGGTCCAGACTAGGTATATACACGAACCTCACTTGGATTGCACACTGTTTGTACATATACATCACCACATTTAAGCTTATAACGTGGTAATCTCGTTTAAACATAACTGATGGTTGTTTGAAAACAGGGGCAATTTCGAAAAAACTAAAAATAGATAAAGTTGTGGGGGTGTGAAAGGAAAAAATTGGGGTTTGAATAGAATTGGCCAAGTCTATTAGTTTTATAACTTTTATGACTTGAAGCTCAGTAACATTAAAGTTGAAATATAGAATGCGGAATAATATGTACAGGAGTGAAGATAAAGCAAGCAGGACAGTCTGCAGGGGAGAATGTAGCCGAAGCAGCAGAGAAAGTTGGTTCATTGGTAAAAGGAAGATGGGCTCTCCTTAAAGAATTGAGACAACAGCGGATGCAAGAGAGACCCCCAAGCGAGTCGGTGCAAGAAAAAATTATATCGGCTGCTGCGACCACGAGTTTCTTTTTGAGGAAGGGCGTGTCGGAGACCAAAGAGAAGGTTGTTGTGGGAAAAATGAAAGTGGAAGAGGTATGATATTTGTTTGTTCTCCAGATTACATGTAACACAGATTGGACTAGTTTGATGTACATTCTAATGTTACATTCACACACATTTTGTAAAGATACGTTGGAATTAAAATCATGAGCATGAAAATAGAAGATGTGAATCATGGTGCAATATGATGAAATTTGTAATACACTGGGCTGTTTGATCGGTGTCTGAAGTCCTGAATCTCCTGTAGGTTTGTGAGTGTTTAATCTATTGTGCACCTCCTTTTTACAAGCTAGCTTTTATCGATAATATTACTTAGTTGGATTGTTATGTTGTAAACGATATTAGAGCCCACCACCTCCACTAAAGTTTGAATCCCCAAAGAGGCCATCTGTAGTGTATCTTAATATTGGTTCTCACTATATGCGTTTATGATATCAGTCTTATATGGATGAAGACACTCTCAAAGGTAGGCAAATCTGGAAGTTGGATTTTAGAAGTATGGTGGTACTGAAAATCCCACATTGCCTTTGCCTCTAATGATCTATGTTGATTAGCGCACAACTTGCTGGTCATCTAATTTTACAAGTTAACTTTTAGATTTGACTTTACTCTGTTGGGATACATGTTACCAACACGTTTCTACTATACTCGGCTCGTAGACTAAAATAATTGCCAAGAGCGAAGTTTAGGACTAGGTCCAGTGGCAAATTCATGATTTTAGCTGTGCTTAATTATAGAAGAAGATACACAAATGTGCATAATGGGAGTTACTATTTCAGTACTTTATTTCAAATTTTAATAGCTTTTGATGGATAAAATAAAGATAGTGCTCTAAGTATCTCCTATATGACAGACCTCGCCTGGTAATATTATTCTGGCTGAAATAAATAAAACAATTATTTGATGTTTAATTAATTTTGCTATCTTGAAGCTTAGTGTTGATTGACATCTCAACCAGGGAACCATATTGAATTTGTTGATAAATGCACTTGAATAAAAATGTGTGAAGCAATATCTAAGTATGACATAAGTATAAAATTAAAAATTGCTGAAGTACAGCTGAAGAAATATCTTAGTATTGAATTTAGTAGTGCAAGTTGTTTTATAAAAACGTGGGAAAAATGTCCTAAGTGTGTGCACTAAACTCTGGCATCCATTTAGTGATGATATATTGAATAGTTAGGGAGCAATATAATCTACCTTTTAAACACTTTGATTTGCCAGCTCTACACTTCATTGTGTCTAAGTTATTGACTCCGTGTAAACTTATGAAATTATGATTCTTTATTCTTCCTCCTTTAGTTTAATATTTTGTCTTGATTACAGAAGTTTAGAATTTTAGCAGCTTCTCTCATATAAATATCTTATTAATATATCAGTTGTACTGGCCATTTTCAGTACGAGTTTGTTCACACTGTTTTCAACGGTGTGAACAAAACTCTAACCTCTGATTGGTGGAAATTAGGAAATCCGTATGGGCCCCCTGATTTTCACCAACAGGGGCCAGTGTTTTGTACACACTGTTGAAAACAGTGTGTACAAACTCACACTCGTCCAGTTTGACCGAGTTCTCTTACCTAGAAGCACAGAATGTTTTTGTCTGTCTGTTTGTCCTGATTTTCAAACGCAGAAGCAACTGGTTTATGATCTGTCCTCTTTTCTGGTAATTATTTTCATTTCCTTTTTCTTTTCTTTGCAGGCAGCTAAAAAAACTGCAGATAAAAGTAAGAACATACTGACTAATATTGAGCGATGGCAAAAAGTAAGTAATTGTCCTGAATCTCCTGATTTTATCCAATTCTATTCAAAATCTTACATATTCTTATATTCATCTGCTCATTTTACAGGGAGTAGCAAGCAATGATAGTAAGTATCTCAGCAAATATGCTCGCATATATTAGTCCTATCAAACTCAAGGATCTCTTTTCAAAATTTCTATCTTTTTAGTAATGATAACTAATTTGATCAATTAATGAGCTATATTAAGTGAGAACGCACATGCAGGAACTTGTGTAATAAGTAAATCAACTGCTATATTTTTGGACATAATAACATTTGTCTATCTACACCAACAGACGGTGAACAGTAAATTAAGTACAAACGATACATCCTGAAACATTTTATTACAGTTTTTGGTGTCCCTCTCGAGATTACTGTACAGAGGCAACACTCTTTAAGGCCCATTCCGCATATACTGGTACGGTGCGCTGATCATCTTGTAATATCAGGTATTTTATTTAAGAACAGGACAGGATGTTGCTGACTATTATATTGGATGAAATTGCAAATTTTGAACATTGAAGTCCTGATGAAAAATTGGTTTATCAACAGGCTTACACTCTGAATACTTGTTTAAAGCTGAGGGAGATAGAAGCATTATTCGCCAGTTAATTTCCGTTTACAATCAAGGTAACATTTAAATTGCGTCAAAAACTAACTCTGCAATACTGGATGTGATTTTTAGTTTATCTGAAATGTTGCAGATTGGGATGCACCTTTGCCTGATGGTATAAAGGCGATCGACGTGGCAGCTCTTATAAAATGTTACCTTGCTAGTCTTCCTGAGCCACTGGTAACATACGCTCATTATAATGAAATTAGAGCTGCCAGAAGCAGTATTAATGACATGAGAGATATCTTACAAAAGCTTCCAAATGCAAGTTACATGACCTTAGAGTTTATTAGTGCTTTGCTTCTTCAGGTGAGCCGAAGGTCATCTGTGAACAAGGTAAAAGTTCTATTCAACTCTTTGAGCAAATATACAAATCCTGCACGCACTCCTCGACATTGTATTGGTAATTCGCATACAGATTATGTATATGAGTCAGATATGTAGATGGTGCTTTTTGTGAAACCAAGGATGCATATCTTTGTAAATCTATTCTCAGATAATCGCTGTACACAATAATGTTGTATGAAAAACGGAAGTATGATATTTAATAAATCACTTATGATATATCAGAAGTGCCATTTGATATTTGTTATCTTATATTAATACAATAAAGTAGTTAGCTTATCTCAACTGAAAGGATTTTCTTTGTGCTAAATTGTTTGGCATGCATGTAGATGGATGCCTCAAATCTGGCCATAGAAATGGCGCCGGTTTTGATGAGGCCAAGAGGAGATTCTAGAGCTGATTCTTACAGCCATCTGTCTTATAACTCATCAAAAGGTCATCCAAAAGCGAATGGGATGTCATCAAACTACAACGTAAATGACTACTTAATTGGTATGTCAGTCAAGCTTATTTTGAATTCCCATTACCAGTCTCAATTTAAAAATGAAATTACATTGTCATCACACGACTATATTACAGATGTTCAGTGCTAAATAAGGCCAGTTGGGTATGTTGATATGGTTAATTATTGATGCAACGTTCTTTTTCTCAAATTTACCCTTTTTTAAATAAATAAAAATATCTGACAAGAATATGAGATTTTTGGAATTGCTGAATATCATTAACGTTTCAGTTTGATACCTTGGAATGTTGACATTATGGTGGATAGGCTCATATAGTGCACATATCTCTAGCTTGTGATTTAAGCATAACTTTTTTTCTTCTCCATTTAATGAATTTATTAAAGGCAGTTTTTGCATATATGGTATGTATGTGACTGACACACCGTAGGAATGCCAGAATCAGAACACATTGTGCTGCAACTTCCTACTAAAAATCAGGGGGGTCTTATTGCAGGCTGTGGTACCTTTGCCACACATGGCAGGGGTCATTCATGGATTTCCCATTTTATTTTTCTTATATGTAACAAGAACGGGACTATGAATCAGTTAAAGTACAAGTTTGAGCTGCAAAATATACCTTTTGAAAAATTCTTTTTAAGTAACATCCAATGGTTGGAAATGTGCAAATCATGAACTTTATGCCTAACAGGAAATTTGGTAGTGCACAAAACAATAAAATGTTGCACAGACGACGCTTCCTCATAAAACCAAATGTTTGTTTAAAATAAGGAAATAGAATAAATGCTGTATAAGCAATAATGGCCAACTCTTTTATGTTGCCATGAGACTGGAGAACTCCAAACCATAATATAAACAGTAGAACGTATTATAAAGTCTTTGATTAATTAAGTGTTAAAGAAAGACTTCCTATTTGTTTTGAATACCTTCCTAAAAGATTTTACTTAATACATAATTATAAAACCTTGACTATTAGTTAACAAATGGCCGTACGCATGTGAAGTATATTAAGGTGACAACACTTTTACTCTTTGAACTGATAATATATAGATAGGTTCTGCAAACTGTAGAAGAATTTTGATCAAGACATAGATTATTAGAAGAATTTTCATTTCCATCTTTTTTTTTTTCCTTATAACAAGTTGACTTCTATATTGCAATACATTTTAGCTGAAAAAAAAAATATTTAACTTTATTTCCATCATATATCATTACCGTTGACTGACTGCCATCCTTATTTAAGCATCTAGGTTTACTGTTATATAGTTCTACTTCCGTACTTCAATATTGCAATTTCCTTAACAGAACACCTTGTATGAAAGAAATACGAACATCAACCTTGAACGAAGCAAACTTTGAATCCAATAGAAACAAGAAAATAAGAACTAAAATCTTGGTTTTGTTAACAATTTGATTCATTGTATAAACATATAAGAACCTTTATATGGGAAACTTAATGCATTAAAATCGGAAATAAAATTTAAAATAAATGGGGAAAAAAAAATAAAGACAATAAAAGAAAGAAAAAATAAATAAACGAGGGAAACGGAATAAAGAGAAAAAGATATATGAAATATTATGGTTACTTTCATATTTTTTCTGCATTAGTCTAACACATTCAAGAAACTTGACGTTGACTTAAAATTAACATGAAGGGCATCACCATCTTTGTTTAACTCGTTATTCTATGACATTGAAACTGTTTGAAATACCCACGGATTACAGAATTCAGGTCGATAGATAAGCATTGCCATTTAAAAATAATTTACAACTTGAACGGAACATACTACTTTGCCTTCTGTTTGTTATACCTATGAAACCGCTTCTTCATCAAGAATACCATCATCACCGCCGCCGTCGTCCACAGCAACATCATCATCAACAAAAAATCATATTCTTAAAATGAATTTGTTATTATTACTATCATCATTGTCGTCATCAGTATTATTCAGCAGCAGCTGCTATTTGTCAGATATGGTCTGAACGTTCAAAAACTTCGAAGCCTAATGGTGCATATATTGTATCAATTCTCTCTGAATCAGATAGTGCTCCATTGCTTCAAGATTCAAGTGACTGAGTTAATTTTCCAATCATAAGTGCTCCTTTTTGGTTTTACAGATATCACTAAATTTCTAAAGGGGGAAACACAACATTTTTCTTGAGATAGAACAGTGTTAATTACACCACTACCATCACGTTCAAATCAAAAAACCTTTTCGAAATTGGGAAGAACTAGCATTGGATTTGGAGCATACAAAGTAGGTCTATAAATGGATATTTTACGGACAGTGGCATATCCACATCCATATTCGAAATCATCGGATATTGGATTTCTGCATCCGCGGATGTGAATGGATATCAGATAATTATCTCCTACGCTAATGATCAATAAGTTGAGAAATATAAATATAGTTTAGTATAAACTTTTTTCAGTCTTATTGAAAAGAAAACAAATAGAATGGTAATAAACCGTTTTGAATAATTTATATGCATTAAATTCATGTAATACAAACTATTGGCTTAATAAAATTATAAACATGTCCATTGTCGTACTGAAACACAAACTATAATCTTGACAAAAAACCAGATGGATAATTTTCGGATGATGCTTTCATATTCACATCCATATCTGTTTTCTGGATATTGGATATTTATATGCTTTTGGATACGGATGCATATGTATTTCAGGCGTTTTATGTATCCATTGACATACCTACTTTATATTTTACCAATGCAGAACTTATTCTAGTTTTTCTTCCTAATTAAAATTGCCTTCAAACCAAGGTTCTAGATTCCGTCCGACACGCTGAAATTCCGGCCATCTCGGCCTGGCTCCAGTGTTGGCCGGAACGGAATCTTACTTAAATTGGGAACTGGTAAGGTTTAAAAAAAGGCATAATCCCAACATTAAGAAGCTAGGAGGAAGGTCCAAAGCAGAAGAAACAAGAGTAGAAAAGACCCGTTTATTGATATCAGCATCTAGCTAGGCAACAACAATCGAGCTACAGCGACCGTGCAAAAGATCGGATTCTAGGCAGTTTTCTTTATTTCAGCTCCAGCAGTGGGTTTTAACAAATATGCTTAAGAAAATAATTGTTTAGGGCATGGTGGAAATGTTAAAGTTCTACGGTAGGGAATTATGTTTTTGAAGTTTCTCCGTAGTATATTATCCATTCGTAGACAGGCCAGTTAGGCCCAATCACCTCGTAAATCATTCATGCTCTTTCCTCTGTAAATGTTTTTAAAACTACCAAATTTATCTATTAGTGCTTATTAAAATGTATATTATAAGCAAATTATTAAACCAAACATAATATTGTTACATTTTTGATGTAATTACAAAGAAAACAAGTAACTGGGAAAAATAAAATAGACCCCTAAACGGCAATAAAAGCAGAATTTCCGAAATGAAACCTAAATTTCAAACTGTTTAGATGATCGAACCTTTTAAACCCTGATTCAAACATCCTGTGATATGCTGAAATTGTATATAAGTCTTCAATAAAAAATGGTCAACCCACAAAAATTTATAGCATCTTATAGCGTCTGTCTTTGGTGAAAGCCGATTGTGAATGTTTTGTTCTTCTCCATGTCCACTTGATGACTTGAATATCATTCTCACTGACCATAAGCCTAATATATAAACCTACTCATACAAAAATTAAACAAACTATTTTCTTTTTGTGCTCTCAAAACCTGCTTTAGATGTGTTAGATCTTTATTCTTATTATGAATTAGAATATCATCAATGTAAGCAGCTAAAAAAGACCAATAATGGGATGAAGAACCCACTTAATGAGCTAATAAATGTACTTAAGCACATTGGACAATTGAAAAGCCTGACCAGTTAGGAAGACCTATTTCTGAAAACAATTTACTGTCATCCAGAACATCTAGTATATCATCCCACCGATGGTCATATAATCTACAGTTTACTGCAATTCGGTTGATAGCTGTGTTGTCTACTTCGCATGCATCATTCCTTTTGATTTCCATTGTTGCCCTTCTTTGAAATTAATGGAATCGGTACTGCATATGAACTCTCTTGCAAAATCTTTCTTTGTCAAATCTTCAGTCTGTTCTTAGAAGCTCATTCCCTGTCAGACTCATCCAATAACATGGATGTTTTGTAAGTTGGATCCATGAAGTAGGTAAATTGATGTTGAACATCTCTCATAGGTGGAAGCTTGTAACTTCTCAAAAATTAGCTCATGTAAGATATGCTAACGCCACTCTGAGCACAATCAGAAAAAAGAAAACAGCTTCTTTATACCCCCTTCAATTCCTTGCTCGGCTGCTCCTTGCTGGTTGAGATGAGAAAATAGGAGGTTCTAAGCTTTGTGGTGTTAGGATACGAAAAGAGTCATCGCACAATCTTGTGGTTGTTCCACGTGAATGACACTACATTATCTTGTCCTTTCAATGTTAAATTGACATTTAACCACCGACGTCTTCTTTGCAGTATATAACAGGCATTCATATAAATCAGTTCACCTACTATGTCTCTATAATACTGGCTAAATGATAGAAACACAACTTTTTGTTATATGCGAAATAACCAGCTGAATGTGGTGATATGTAGTGCAGTAGGTAGTTGTAAAGATTTCACCTTCTTCTTGGATATGAAGTTATCAGAAATGTCATTGTCAACAATCACCTCAAAAACTTTGTTTTTATACAAGAACAAAGTAATATAAAGATGGATTGCTGTCGATCAGCATTTTTTTGGTGCTAGACAATTTCATTGCGTCATAAGGCTAGCTGTTCCAACCTTTTTCAAATGCAAATTTAGTTTCTTGATGGTCATGTTCAGTACTTGTCAGTATTTTCTTCGTTGGCTTTCTTTAAATTGGTCAGTCTGCACTCCGGAAAAAGGTCGGAACGTTTGTCAAGTTACATTGTAAGAGCATCTCTAGCAGTGGATTCAATTTTAACGTGAGGAGAAAATTTAGAAACGCTAATTCCTCCTATTCCCCCAGCAGCGAATGGGAGGAATTGATCAGTATTTTTTTTCTAAAAAAAACTTTTATAAATGTGTTTCAGAAACCCTTTATAGTATAAACGGTTTTCGAAAACCCGTTTATAGCATAATAGGGTTTCTAGGACCCATTTAAGTCAAACGAACATTAGAAACCCGCTTATAATATAAACGGCTTTTTAAAAACTGACTATAAATCAATTCTTAGAAAAATAAATGGGGAAAGCTCCTGTTCCTTTCTTCTTCCCACGTTTAAATTGACGCTGTTGTAGCATGAGGCATAGAAAAAAAGGGGACCTTTCGCATTTTGCGTTATCCTGCTACTGTTGGGGATGCTCTAATAAAAAATTATTGTGAGTTTGGTATAGCGATTTTTGTTTTGAACTTGATCTTTCTGTGGTACCTTATCGAAATTCCCGCTCTTTCCTTCATTAGTTATAGAAAATGATTAATTTGGTGGCATGATTTGAGATATTGATCTATCTTTTTCATAGAAGACAAATTAGGATTTCAAGTAATTCTATGTTTTTTTGGGAAAGAAGTCTAGTGTCTTTCTATTCTTTTATTTTTATTAACTTTGTGGTAATCGCTTCTTACAAGATCCCCGAACTTGTCTACCGATGTTATCCTAAATAAAGGGTTTTAGTTTTTCAACAAATTTGTCAACCCCCCAGCATCGAGTCTTCTTTCGTGTGGTGCCATCTATTAAAGAGCGTTTCCATTTCTTCCATCCAATCTAAGAAATCGTTATCTTTCATATTTCCGTAAACGGAGATATCAATCTTAATTTGAAAATCTTATGGTTATGGTTTCTTTGATTATTTGAAGAGATAGGATCAATAGTTTATTATTCAGAATGTGCTTCGTCGTCTTGGATCAGGGTTGCTCTATGCCTTCTTTCTTGAGCACATGGCTGAAGGGAATTACTTTAGCCAGTCAACAAACATCCTTCAAATTTGATCAATTTTTGTAGCAGGGGCTTCTCAGTGTTGGCTATTACATGAACTTATCGTTCTAAATGTTATTCTCATTGGGCAATTAGAATCAACAACAGTAAGAGGCGAGAAACAAGTTTAGCTTTGATATCACGTGATGTTAGAATTGGACATTTTTACCATATTATCACTTGTCAGCCATCACTAAACGCTACAAAATAAATGGTAATTATCATGCCTACTACATATTTTAACCAATGTATAATCTTATATTTTATAATGTTTTTGTAATTATATAATGTTCAACATTTGATATGTTATGATTTGATGGAATATTCAAGGAAAAACTATTATGAGATTTTAGATTGAACGCAATTCTTTTTTTTTTTTTTTGAAGTAATACGATTTCTTGTTTCTTACAAAACATTTTTTAATGTTAGTACACAATTAAATTTATAAATAATCGTATAAGAACAGAAAATAAAGACTATTAATGTTTAGTCTTTTAACGTGAAATATTGTAGTTAAATGAATATACTATAAACGGTAAAAGCATATTATTAATCTCTACCAACCATTATCTTGTGCAAACCGAAGTATCGGTTTAACTTCCAATATAGTTAGTATTGTTAATGATTTTCTATTACCATATAAATCGGTGTGGAGATGGTTTCAAATATGAATTGTCGGTATCGAATCAAATCCGGTCCTACTTGATGCAACACAATGTAAAAGAAATATCTCTAAAATACACTAAAATAAATAAGAACTTAATGTTAGTTTAATCAACGAGAATTTTGTCTAAAGGTCAAACTTTTAGGAAAAAATTGGCCTCTAAGACAGCTTCTTCAAAATTTATAGCAGGTAAAAATGATGACGTACATAGTGGCGGATTTAGGGGGGTCAGGTGGGGTCACCGGACCCCACTAGACTTTTTTATAGTGTTTTTCGCTTATATTTAGGTGACTTAATAAGCTTTCGTTTGACCCACTAGTCTTAATTTAGGTGATTTGCAATGCAATACAAGCTTTCGTTTGACCCTACTAGTGTTTTTGGCTTATATTTAAATCAGACGAAAGCTTGTATTTAGGTGATTTCCAGAGCAATGTATTGTTGGCCCTCACTAGTTTGGAGCCCTCGCTCCGCCACTAGACGTACAATATCATTATATGAAAATATCATGCAAAAGTAATTCTATCAAGTACAAAATGCTATTAATCTGTATCATTTGAGTATGAAAATAAATTGTTACCACAAGGTGGATACCCAGTGCCAAAGACTCTCATACTCAAGCGCGAGGACTTCCCAGGTCAGTCTCCCATCCTGGTACTATTCACGGCTTTTCGGGCTCTGGGGGTGGTCGATTGGGCGCGCAGCCTTTCCCTCACATTATGTGAAGAGGTCGGGGCTCGAATCTGTGCGCTCCAGATTACCAGTCGGGTAACCTTACCGAAATTGCTACCACAAGGTATGAAAATAAGTTGTTACATGTTAAAATAAACTATTACATTTAAATTAAAATGTAGGTGTTTTATTATTCTTCTAATTCAGTAAATATAAAACTGATATTACACAATAGCATTGTCTCTCTCGTTGAATTTTCTTAATTTTTGTCATCTTAGTATATTTAATTGAAAATTTTGTCCTCGCTAAAAAAATTGAGAGCATGCACTTGAAGATAAAATATTGACAAATTTTATCCTTCATACTATTTTTCTATAAAAGAAAAGGAACCTGATAAATAAATTAATAGGAAATGTAAGAAAAATTGTAAGAGAATAAAAAGGGGGAGTACAATAAAACAACATGAAAACTTTACGTTTTTGTCCTATGTCATTCTATTACTAAAATGTAGTCGAATTAAACTTTTGGTTTTATGATTAATTTTACGTTTAGAATCAAAGTTTTAAGATTTACTCTATACCTATGAAGCTGGTTGGGTTGAGCCAAAATTGGTAGGGTCGATTTTGATTCAACCCATTTATTATTTATCTATTTTGACCCAATCCAACTCAGTCAGTAAACTTGTTGGCTCATCAAAATGTTTAAAATTTGTTATATACAAGCATTATCGCCATAAAGAACTACAACATGTGATCATAAAATTAAGGATTCGAGCATTGCGTGTCGTACGTTAGTTACTATGGAGAACTACAACGTTTATTCATAGGACATGTAAAATTAATGTCCCGCTATTACCTCGCTATACGCTATAGTGGACTTCCATAACTACGTTTTTTCTAAATAACATCTGAAATAACTTTTCTGCTTTAAGCTCGGCTATATTCCGCTATTCCCGATATGTTATGTGATTTCTGCTATATTACACTATTCCCGCTGTATCTTCTATGAAAGAAATGAATTGAAAAATGACATTTATACGTTGTAAAAATTATGAAATTAGTTTTTTAATTGATTTTTTTTACATATATTTTCAAAAAAGAAAATACTTCAATATTCTATTAAATGTAATCAAGCTAAATAAAAGTTTATATTTATTTATATATATTTGCATGTGTTTTTATTTTAAATTAAGTGTACTAATTATAATGGCATTGAATATTAAATTTTCATTTATTTGTCGTTTATATATTTATAAAAGCATTAAGTATGAGTTTTATATGTTATTTTAAAGTCAGCTGCTGTATCATGTTATTTCCTCGCTTTATCCTCGCTACAACTTTTTACACTTTCGCTGCATTGAATACGCTGAGCACTTTAACTGCACAACATAAGACGAATTATCTGAGTGTTCCGTACTGTCTATAATTTACATGAGAGTTCATCGGACGAAGTCTCGCACGGTTTTTGGTAGTATGAACAAAATATAGTAGTTTTATATCTAGGCAAAATTCAAATATGTGAATGTAGTCTATTATTTTCTAAGTACAATTGTTGATTCCTATGGAGAACTACAACATTCATTCACAAAACAGAGTATGTAAATATTCTATATCATTTGCGATTTAGGTAGGAGTTCATCGGTGTAAGCCTCGTTCAGTTTCGAGACAATATGAAGAAGTTACTGCAATCTGAATAAAATAACGGTTTCATGCTTAGGAGGTGTTTAATTATGATAATGTAGCATGTTATTTTCTAAGTATAACCGTCTGATACTAGGGTAACTACAACATTTGTTCACAATACGAAGTATCTGAATGTTCCTACTATTCGTAATTTAAGTGGAGTTTATCGGTTAAAGTCTTGTTAGATTTTGAAGCAGTATGAATAAGTTACTGCAGTCTAAACAAAAAATAGCGGTTCCTTGCTTAGGCGGTGTTCAAATATGAAAATATAATCTATTATTTTATAATTGTCAATCACTATGTAGAAAAATATCGTTCGTAGACAAGATGAAGTATCCAAGTGTTTCAAACTGTCCATAAGTTATGTGAGAGTCCAATGGTCAAAGTCTGTCTAATTATGAGTTAGTATGAAAAATTATTGAAGTTTAAACAAAGAAATAACGGATTCTGCCTGGTGTTTTAAACGGGCAGATACGTTATCCTTTTAAAAAGGGTCAACCAGTTTAATAATATTCATATATGTGTTGATTCAATCCATTTATAAGTAGAATAATGAGTTAAATTAATGGGTCATGTTATATATTAGTGAATATTAGACTCATGTTCTTAAAATCAAATTTAATGCACAAAGACTCCTTTTCAAAAAAAGATGGTAAAGTAGATCCTTAGAATTTAATTATTAAAAACTGCATAAGAATATGCAAGTATTCAGTGAATAATTGCATAGATTTATACAATTATTAATTAACTTAATTTTAGAAACCTAATTTACATATGTTTTTTGGCAATGATGTTTCGGCTATTTTGAAACCTAATAGGGACTTTAAGCAAACTGCCGCCTATATGTTAATGGGTCTGCCTCCCATCAACTAGGGATGTGTCATTTTTCAAAATGAAAAAAAATGAAAAAAAAAAAAAAGGAAAACGTTGACGATGTTATACTGCGATTGAATTTACAATGAATTGAGAGTGTAATCAAGGTTGACACTGAAATTCAAGTCTGAAATAAGTAGCATTGTTTGCTTGGTACTCACTACTCACTCTACAGTGATAATATTAGCGTATACAGAGAATAAACCACATAAACAACAACAACAACAACAAAGCCATATATCCCAAACAAGTTGGGGTTGGCTAGATATGGAACCCAAAATTAAGGTAAAATAACTAATAATAATATATAAAAAGAGTTTAAAATAACCAAACAGATTAAAGTAAAAAGGTTCAATAAAAGTGAAATAAAGTCCAAAAAATAATAATAATAATAATAATTAAACAGATCTAAAAATAATAATAATTAACATATATATATATATATATTTTAAAAAAAAAAACACCTAAGGTTCTGGTACATGGATTGCCAACTTCCATGCACTTCTATCTACCACAAGCTCTTCAGATATACTCCAATTTCTTAGATCTCTCTTTATTATCTCTTCCCATGTCATTTTAGGTCGACCTCTACCTCTCTTTGGGCCTTCGGCACGACCTATAACTCCAACGTGCACAGGAGCATCGCGTGGTCTATGTTGGATATGTCCAAACCATCTCAAGCGGTGTTGGACTAACTTCTCTTCAATAGGTGCAACTCCAAGTTTTTCTCGAATATCCTCATTTCTAATCCGATCTCGTCTGGTATGCCCACAACTCCAACGCAGCATCCGCGTCTCTGCTACACTTATCTTCTGCACGTGTTGCCTCTTAGTAGGCCAACATTCTGCACCATATAACATTGCAGGCCTGATTGCTGTCCTATAGAACTTTCCTTTAAGCTTCTGAGGAATCTTCCTATCACGGAGAATGCCAGCCGCCAGCCGCCATTTCACCCATCCTGCTTGAATTCTAAAACTAACATCCTTATCAATCTCTCCATCAAACTGCAACATAGATCCTAAGTATCGAAACGATTCCTTCTTGGGTACTACGCTACCAGCCAAGGTGACCTCTCCGTCATCTGACCTAGCACCGCTAAACTCACACTTCATATACTCAGTTTTAGTTCTGCTAAGCGTGAAACCCTTTGATTCCAAGGTCTCCCTCCACAACTCCAGTTGTCTATTGACCCCTATTCTACTTTCATCAATCAGCACAACATCATCGGCAAAGAGCATACACCAAGGGATCTCCTTTTGTATATCTTTCGTGATTTCATCCATCACTAATGCAAAAATATAGGGGCTCAAAGCCGAACCTTGATGTAACCCTATGTTAATTGGGAAGTCTCTGGTCTCACCATCACATGCCCTTACACTAGCCACAACCCCCTCGTACATATCCTTGATAAGGGTAATATACTTTGATGGCACTCTCTTCCTTTCTAGCGCCCACCACATAACCTTCCTCGGCGCTCTGTCATAAGCTTTCTCCAAGTCAATAAAAACCATGTGAAGATCTTTCTTTTGTTCCCTGTATCTCTCCATAAGTTGCCTAACCAAGAAAATCGCCTCGGTGGTTGACCTTTCAGGCATAAAACCAAATTGATTCCTAGATACACTTGTCAACCTCCTCAAACGTTGCTCGCAAACTCTCTCCCAAAGCTTCATTGTATGACTCATAAGCTTAATTCCTCTATAGTTTGTGCAACTTTGAATATCTCCTTTATTCTTGAAGATTGGAACTAAAATGCTTCTCCTCCACTCATCTGGCATTTTGTTTGATTTGAAAATATTATTAAACAACTTAGTTAGCCAGGTTATCCCTGCATCTCCAAAACATCTCCACACCTCAATAGGAATGTCATCAGGACCTACCGACTTGCCTGATTTCATCCGTTTCAACGCCCCCTTTACCTCAGCTTCTAGAAATCTCCGCACAAAATGTCTATTGGTGTTGTCGGCAAAGTCTTCCAAGTCGGTCGAGGAGCTATTACTTTCTTCGTTGAAAAGCTTATCAAAGTATTCTCTCCACCTATTCTTTATCTCATCATCATTCACCAAAAGTCTATCACTCTCGTCCTTAATGCATTTAACCTGATTGAAGTCTCTTGTCCTCCTCTCGCGTAGCCTAGCTATTCTGTATACGTCTTTTTCACCCTCCTTTGTACTTAGCTTTTGATACAAACCCTCGTACGCTCGTCCCCTTGCTTCACTCACTGCTTTCTTTGCAGTCTTCTTTGCCACTTTGTATCTATGCATGTTCTCTTCGCTCCTATGATGGTGCATGCATTTGTAGCATTCCTTCTTCTCTTTGATAGCCTTTTGCACCTCGTCATTCCACCACCACGAATCCTTGGGTTCTCGCTTGCTTCCTCTTGTTATCCCAAATACCTCAGTAGTCACTCTGCGAATGCAAGTTGACATCGCATTCCACATGACATTTGCTTCTCCTTCTACATTCCAAGCCCCTTCTCCCATCATTCTATCTTTACACTCCCGTGAAGCATCTCCTTTGAGTTTCCACCATTTCGTCCTACTAATCTTCGCTCTCTTATCCTTCACCACCCGAAGACGAAACACGCATACCAAGAGCTGGTGTTGAAAGACAACACATTCTCCAGGTATGACCTTGCAATCAACACAATCTCGTTTACTGTCTCTTCTAGTCAGGACAAAGTCAATCTGACTAGTTTGTTGGCCACTACTGAAGGTGATCAGATGTGATTGCCTCTTTATAAAGAAAGGTATTAGCAATCATAAGATCAAAAGAGAGAGCGAAATTCAATATATCTTCACCCTCTTGGTTCCTACTGCCGAAGCCAAAACCACCATGCACTCGCTCAAAACCCCCACTAGATGAGCCAATATGGCCATTGAAGTCTCCTCCTATAAAAAGTTTCTCGCTACTATGCACATTTCTAACCATGACTTCCAGGTTTTCCCAGAATTTCCTCTTGGCTTCTTCACTTAGACCTACCTGTGGGGCATATACACTAATGACATTCAGAACCGTCTTACCAACTACTAGCTTAACTAGGATGATCTTATCCCCTCGTCTTCTGACGTCGACCACTTTGTTCTGAAGGTCCTTGTCAATCAATATGCCAACCCCGTTCTTGTTACGTACTTCTCCCGTGTACCACAATTTGAAACCAGTGTTCTCCACCTCCATCGCCTTCTGGCCCATCCATTTAGTCTCTTGAACGCACAAGATGTTTAACCGTCTCCTAATCATAGTATCCACTATCTCTCTTAACTTTTCTGTTAAGGACCCTACATTCCAACTACCTAACCGAACCCTACTATCTTCGACTAGCTTCCTTACCCCTCGCACCCGCCGAGAAAAATGCGAGGACCCTTGCTCATTTTTCACCACACCGGGGCGTCGGTGTAGCGCGCCACTAAGAGAATGGCGGCCCAGCTCTCGCATATTTAACACCATATCCGAGCCTAGATATAGCGCGTCGCTAGGAGGTTTACGCCCCAACGAAATATCATAAGGTTGCATATCCATAAGAGAGGCGAAGTTTTTACGTTGGTTCGCCACGCCTATCACAACCCTTCTCCTTTATCCTGGCTTGGGACAGGCTGCATAGAAAACTACACAGGCGGAGTTGAGAATAAACCACATAATTTGAAAATATTTGTTGTTGCCTAACAACACTCTTATTTTGCAGATGATGATGAGTATGGTGCTGACGTTGATGCTTCAACCCAAATTCCTTTGGATGATGATTTACCTCCGGATTATGGTGCAATCGAGGTCATTCAGTGTCTCATCCTACATCACAATGCTATATTTACCGATGCAAACGAAACTATATGGAGATGAGTTTTGTTCTCGTGGGCCGAGCATCAAGTGTAATCTCGCTAGTAAAAGGAAATTTCTCTGTGTGCTGTGGTGTTGTTGTGCTATTGAAAAAGTTATGTTTCTCACTTTTACCTAGATTTTCATAAAAAAAAATGGTTTAAGTACATAAAAGTTGCCAAAATCTGATATTCGGTGTTAGTTGTATTTTGGTCTATAGGTACACAGGTTTGGATTTTTGAAATTGTACATTCAGATGGTCATGCTTCTCTTGTATATAATAATGCAGTAGTATAACATTTTTCTTCATATCATTTGTTTGAGTTGAATGAATGAATGATATATTGCATCAACTTCAGCCCTAACGATGGGGTAAGTCATTTTGATTCGTCCAGATATATGTCCTTTTTCAACTGTTAATATCTAGTATTTTTATGAAGAAAAAACGTGCAAACAGGAGTGTATGTTAAGTGTATTTTTTTTTAACTGTTAATAAACTTGTGTGGAAGGTGATTATCTTTTCAGTCTTATACATGAGGTAGCCGTTGTTAGTTTGAGGTCGCATGATTTATCAGTCCTGCGTGGGGAGAGTACAAGGAAATCTCAAATGGTTTTTGACACAATTACAAATAGAGAGTTGCAGCATCCACCAAAAGTCTCGTCTCATCGTCTTATCCTTCCGCCAACTTATCATCTTTACTCCCCACCTGCGTCTATTTTATTAGAGGTGAGCGCGGTTTGATTTGATGCGGTGGATGCGGTTTGCAATGCATCAAATGATTGATTAAAAATACAAATTATTATACTAGCCATGTAAATGGTTCGCTTTCAGTTCGACTTTGTTGTAGTACGATAATGTTTTAGCTTGGTCCGATTTGAGCTCATATCAAATATGAAGGTTTGAACCTGTATTAAATATTGAATAAGAGAATCACTTTCATCAACAATGAATTTACGATTGTGTGACGTTGTGACACTTAAAGGTTAAAACTTACAGTGTTATTTTGAATTGAAAGATTAGTTTCTAACTATATGAATACTGCAATTTTACGTTGAATGAAAAATGAAATTGTTTAGTATATTAACTAAATATCAACGTTAATTAATGCACAAACATTAAGTAAGATGACTCAAATAAAATTATAATTAGCATTATCAAAAAATAATTTGGAAACTATTGTACTGAAACTATAAATTTTACTTTGTGATAATGGTTAGTTATTAATAAAACAACAACATACGCTGAAAATAGAATAAACATAGTTAAAATAAAAAATTAGATAAAATTGGTTATATTTTTATCATAAAATTACTAGTGCAGGTATTCGGTTCGATTCGATTTAGTATGGTTGTATCAACAGTTCAAAACCCAACCGAACCGTATTGTTGCAAGTCGGCTCAGTTTGAGGTATTTACTTTAGAGAGAGAATTTAGTTCAGTTTTCTGTGTTATTTTTACGGTCCAGTCTAGACGGTTTTTGTATTGCGTTGCAGTTTATGTTCATCCCTATGTCTAATCTTCTCCTTTTTTTCAAAAGCATAGCTCAACTCCCCTGTCGAATCCTTCTTCAGAGAACAAAACTAGAATTTCTCCATTTAGTTTCTTCGTAGCAATGATTGCTTACTAGTTTAAGTTTAATTCAGATAAATATATCCAACTATTTTGTTAGAATTAAATTGTTATCAACCTTAATTGTAATTAAATTCCTAAATTTTATAAATTGTGTAACAACAATTAAGAATAACATAATAAGAATAATTTGCAGCTCAGATTAAGTATTTTAGTATCATATAAAAGAACATTCATTTTACTTCGATCAAAAATATACAATTACTATTGTTTTTGTTGCCGGTTGAATAAAAAAGAGAAAACGATGAAACTAACTACACTAGGAAACCATGTGATAAAGTCAAATATGTTTACTTATGACAATCTATTCCTTGAAAAATTAACAGCTTTACAAAATTTTAATTTACATTCATATTCTAAACAAAATTTAATCTGAAATTTACAAAAGAAAATTACTTAATTTTCATTTTATTTTTTTATCATGAATTATAAATAGGATTGAAAATAATTATGTTCAAGTACCTGATTGGTACTCAATAATCAATGCCATTGATTTTCAAGTTTCCCTAGATTTACATATGGGTGATAATATTATATTTGTAATCGGCTAATTAAAGAGAATTAACTTATTGCTTCAGTCTTCCAAAATAATCCTGTAACCGCCCGAAAATTCCCGTCTTTCGGATCGACTGTAATCCACACAAGTCTGATCCAAACGGCAAAAAATATCGAGACATTAACATTAGGCATAAAACATATTAGACAGAAACAAAAGACTTTTCATTAACATCATTCAAATGTTACAACAGAGCACAAGAATATCAGAGCATATCGATTAATACATTGCACAATGGAAATATAAATACATAACTCTCAGCGAAAGACTTTCAAATGCTCTGAACACAGCTTAAGCTTCAAACTAGAATCCCGCTCTATAAAATATCTGCAAACCAAAACTACTAGTTGTCCGTGTGAAAACTATGGCCATCCAGAGTTTATGAGGGAAATAATAAACTTTGAGTCAGTCATGAGACTGGTGTGAGAATTAAAATCAGTTGTTCTTAACTTATTAAAAGTAAGGCATATCACGGGACCACGCAGTATAACATAGAAGAGTTTCCTCCACATGAATATCACTCCATTAAACTCAAACTAAAATAGTTTCATCTTTATATTTTGATTTATTAAATCAAATCAACTAGATAACAAATCATAATCCGTATTATACAATCATCAATCAAGATTCAAACTTCGAAATTCATGTTTTGAAAACTGAAGCTATTATAAGACTCAAGTCTCATCACACAATACAACGCAAACCGGAGGATAGAGTTTTACCTTATAATAGCTAAACATGCTTAATATTCTTAAAAACAAAAAATTTGATATTATTATTAATGTTTAGGTGTGAAAATCACTTTCGAAAATAAATGTATAAATCCTAGCTCGCATAGTGCCCCATCCCATCATGTTGGCTAAATAATATACAACTAAAACACGAAGTCTCGTATTGGAAATTGAATTCCAACTATGAACCAAGGAAAATGACTTTCCTTAACCGTTTTCGGAACAACTCTAGCAAATGTCCCAGGAGTCAACAATCCCTCGGATCGGCAGATGTGGCAGCACTAAACGCGGCTGATTAGGATCTTTCCTAAACATTACATTCCTCCGGTCGTATTTGACCGCCATCTTGGTCCCATTTGACCACTATTAGAGGCACCTCAACTATCATCCACATTAGTAAATTTATCTG
The DNA here is from genome assembly GCA_030737875.1 of Allium sativum. NCBI lineage: Eukaryota > Viridiplantae > Streptophyta > Magnoliopsida > Asparagales > Amaryllidaceae > Allium > Allium sativum. Next base: position 317,463,587 of record CM060925.1, read on the forward strand.
GGCTCCATATCATGGCAACATTATTCAGCTAGAAGGGAACGTTAGCCCATATCTCTGCTATCCACTATCCTGTTTTAGGCTCATTCCGGGGATGTGAGGCCTAAGAGTCATGTCCACAAAGCTATGCTTTTCAACAGAAGCTTTGATCTATATACCAGCAGCACTCAGCGTGCAACGGTTATCAATTCACAACATATGATCGGTATCTATATATATATATATATATATATATATATATATATATCCCACTGAGTACACAAGTCTCAGAGGAGGGTGTTAAGCTAAGAGAATAAATTTTCTGCCACCAACTGATATAACATCAATAGAAACCAATCGGTTATGTTGTAAAATACAACGTCAGACACACTATTCATTTATTAGTCTGTTCTGTGTTTGAACAAAACTGAAGGCACCTTATTCCTCGTCCAGTATAGAGAAAGGCACTTGCATATCTGGACAATCAACAAGTACGTCCGTATAACTGCCACTATAACCCTATAAATGGAGCTACCTAAGGCATCAGCAAGCAGTCCATTCGATGCGAAGATTTCCGATCTTCCACCATCTCGACTTTTAACCGTTGTATAATTATTCGAAATGGGTTAAACCCGGTCTTTTCGAAATAATTAGCGCTAAAAATAAATCCTTTTCGGATTATTAACCTACCAACTAAGTTTCCTTTAATAAGATTAAATCTTATTTTCACATTTGGTTAAGCTATTTAGGCTTCCAAAATCATCTTCACTGTTCTGTTAAATTTGATTAAGTTGTTAGGCTTCCAAAAGCAGAATAACTAACACATAGATGTTCTAAATTCTATTCCATTTTGGGAATATTCTTCTATTTCAACCCTTATAATCAAATTTGATAAAGATTTTTTTCCAGCTAATCTTGAGAAATCATCTTCTCATTTAACTGGGTTAAAGAACCGAAGTTATTTAAAACATCGTTCACGATAAACCCCTAACTAATTGATGTTAAATATAAAAATTCAGACAAAATTATATCAACTTATATTCAACACCAATTTCCATAATCAACAAACACTATAAGTGGAATAACGATGTAAAACATCTTCAAAATTCCTCTAATAGTAAATGTCTACACAATAGTGATCAATACCAAATATCCGAAAATCATTTCTACTCAAATCCAATTTTTATTCAAATTGGAAATCTTTTATAAATCAAAATATTTATCTAAACACTTCTTTCTAATCATGTTATATTTGATAAATCAACTAATTTAAGTTTATTCCACTTAAATTTACTAAACACCGTTTTAGCGCTTTCAGCCAGTTGGACTGAAAACGCAAATATACCCAAATATAGTTTGAAACTTCCTATTTATTATTTCAAATCAATTTGAAATCTTTTATTATGATTTATCATAATTTTTCCCTATTTTTAATAATTTAAAAATAGCTCTTTTTACTAAAATCCATTTTCAGACCGTTATGGTTCTAGCGTTGTTTTTATTCAAATTTATTTTGAACTTATCTTTAGGTCTAACCATTGGATTTTAAAACTCTACATATCATTGGAAAGCTATTTTCATTTCTAACCCAATGTTTCCGTTTTCAGAAAAATCTGATGGTCGGATCTCCCGGTATGTCAGTTTGAAGTTACTGGTCGAAATTCGTGAACTACCGCTTCGCGACGAATTCTATTCTGACCATACTTCGACATATATTATAAACTACGTCGAATCAATTCTAAATTATTATATAAAATAGGATAATTTTTGAAAATTATATTTTTCACTTTAAAAATCAATATCTCAATTAAATGGCTATTATAATATTATTAAAATAATATTATTTTTCAAACTTCATTATTTTGAGCCCAAATTTTCCTGACATCCATTATCAAAATAAATAAGAAAGTCTTGAAAATAATATTCTTTTAAAAGCTTTCCTAGATACCCTAACCAAACTTCACTTTTTCTGGTTACTACTCATTTTAAAATAAAAACTCAGAAGAAGCCATAACCTGTTGACAATTTCTTCAAAATTATATCTTTTGCAAAAGTTTATCGTAATGAATTGTTCTTTACGTACATTAAAAATCGAACGTCAAATTTTGACTTTATTTTTCACCTATTATTGTTTTAATAAAATATTCATTAAAATTGATTTTTATAAATGGAGACCTAACCAATGCGCTAATAATTATAATTTCAGCCATATACAACCGTGATAATCACATACCATATTATTATCAACTATGATAACATCAATCACTACTACCGTGACATAATTCACCCCATATATGCCTTAAACCATTAACACGTATACGATTTTGCCAATTAACAGATTAATCACAATCAATCAACACATGTACACAACATATATGGGGCTCATACCCATATACAATAACCAATACCAAGTTTAACTTTCGTATCAATGACCATTTTAAAGGTTCAAACCCATCCCAATGTTCACAAATTTAGTTCTGTATGTCATATATCCAAGTGACAATATAAATCTTACTTAAAGATCCAATCTTTTTCGTACTAATCCACATTAAACCATCCCAAACATTATCAAACCGCAATATGAACTCATATGCACTATCACAAGTTAAAATATGTTTAAACGAGTTCATACACATTAACCAATATGTAATTAGTTCTATTTCGTTCAACGTTTCTCACCTTAGTTTCCACTCCACCTAACTTCGATTATAGGATATCGTAGAAGTCCCGAAGGATCTCGATAGCCTTACGGCATCACCAAAATATTTCTGAGAAAAATTGGGCAGGGGTTCGACGCTATGAGGTTCTGGAAAATGACTGGCAAATAAGTGGACATATTTTTGGTTTTTGGAGCAAATGGAAAGAGATTTTGGGCTAAACGGAGTTTGGATTCGAGAAGATGGGGCCCGGGGATGTTGATGGGGCCGTTAGAGCGCTGGTGGGGCTCAAACGTGGTTGTTTTGGGCTGTGAAGGGGTTGTTTTGGTGATTTGAGGGGAGATAAGGGTGTTTTTGGGGTTTTAAGGGGTAGGAGGCTTCTAGGAGGGAATACGGACCCACGACAAGGGGTGGTGGGACTGGAGGGAGCTGGTGGCGATGGAAGTATAAAAATATTTATCTTCTATGAAGAAAATTAATAAAATCAAAATATTAGACTAAAATTTATGATGTGGGTAAATCCATTTTAAGAATGATGATTACATAAAAATATTAAGTAAAAAAATTAAAATGACTTTTATCACTTTTCCTAACAAATATATTCATTCACTGTCACTCTATACAACAATGAAAGTATAAACTCAGGCTCATTCGGTATGTCATGTAATCCAGTTGCTAGAGCTGTCGACTATTAGGAATTTCTACATATAGCATTGGCTATGGTATTCATGGTATAATAGATTATGGGTTAACGGTGAATACTGCAGTAAATCGCTCAACTCCAGAAGTATGCTTTGGCAATCACTCATCAAATATTCCTACCCCTTCCATTATAATATATATATATATATATATATATATATATATATGTATGTGTGTGTGTGTGCGCGCGTATGTGTAGGATCAAGAGCATCCCAAACGGTGCAACTCCCCTATAACCTCCTGAATTTCACCACATTTTAATTTCTCTTTCTTCCTGTAACTCTCTATCTTTCCACTAAATATTTCATTGTAAATGAGTGAATTAAAATGAGGTGTAAACGGGTGATACCAAATAGAGATGTCCTGAAGCGTGCTCATATATATATATATACACATACATACATACATACATACATACATACATACGTACATACATACACACACACACACACACACACACACACACATATATATATATATATATATATATATGTATGGCAGCGTTCCGCTATACCTCTTATATTGCACATGAATTATCTCCCTGAATTTTAGCCACTTATTCTGATTTTAATACTCTTTCTTTCTCTCTTTTTTCACTAAGAAAAATAATATTAAAATCGGAATGAGTGACTGATATTCAGGGGGAGAATTCACGTGCAATATAAGAGGTGTAGTGGAACGCTTCCCACACACACATACACACACACACACAACACACACACACACACACATGGACACATACATTTCACTTACAATTTGACAATGATAATACCATTTATACAAGGACAAACTCTTCTAAAGAACTTTGACCATAGGTCGTCGAGTTTTATATTTAAACTGAATGACGGAATATTAGTAACAACTAGCATTATTTTCAATTTTTATGTTATATAAATGTTAGACACATACATATACACAAACACACATTTCACTTACAATTTGACAAAGATAATACCATTTACATAAGGACAAAATTTTCTAAAGAACTTTGACCGTAGGTCATCAAGTTTTATATTTAGACCAAATGACGGAATATTAGTAACAACTAGCATTATTTTAAATTTTTATATTATACAAATGTTAGATGCAAATAGCATCATATTAACTTTTCCTTAGTAGTCACGTGAAGATGTTAAGAATTAATCAAAGGGCAGTCGCCGTCGCCTCTGTGACGATTTCCTTTTCCTTTATTACGGATCGCGTCGTTCTCTTTGCTTCCCCATCTTCTCTTCCCACTCTCAATTTGTTTCTATGGGCCGAAAGAAACATCCTAAATACTTTATTACGGATCTACGGTACGAATCGTCTAGCAGAACTGGAAAGTTTTATGGCCCTGCTCCCCGCAATCGCCTTAGCTTGCACTGTTGCCATGCCCTCATATAGGGCTGCACCACCGTACTCGAACGAAATGCCTCTCAAACGTTCAAATCCCTTTTGTCCGATTTGGATGCATCGTCAGCACCTGCCTTGGTGCAGGGTCACGTTGATGAATCTCAAAGTGCCTACTACAAAGTTGTTGTGTCTTCCAATGTGCCAGTGTCAGGTAACCTGGTTAAACCATTATATATTGCCTCGGCAGCTGAAACATGTTGGAAAATAATAGAAGTAGCGCTGGGTGATAATGTTAATGTGGAGGAGGATAAAGTTAAGGGTCATGATAATTTATTGGTAGCGACTGATAGCTTGAACGATGATAAAACATTGGCAGATGATAGGATAATGCATGCTTGTTTCAAGGTTACAACTAATTCCAGTCATTTACCTGTTAGTGTACCTATTGTGGCACCTATTTTGTCTAATGTGGATGTTGAGTTGCCTAAGAAAAACGTTGAGATTGATGCCAACTTTGTGGTTAAGGGGAGTTTGGTAGAAATTGAAGTTTTGGCTTCTAAGCAATGTAATGAATCCATTGGTGTAATTCCAAATGTTCCCAAATGGTCTTCCCTGTTTGTGAGCTCCTTACTAACCTCGTCTTTATGTGCACTCGGTGTCTCATGGCATAAGTAATCTTCCTACGGAGGTTATTAATGTTAATAACCTCGGGGTTGACTTTTTGATAGATAGCTTGGCTGGTTTCTTTCTTAACTCACCACCTTCATATTCGGTCGTTAAGGAGCATTATGGTAAAGTGTGGTAGCTTCGTGGTGGATTACAAGTTTGGTTGGATCGTTCAATGTTTTTCATGAAATTTGCTTTTCTAGAGGAACATCTTCGTGTCCTAAGTTCTGAGCCTACGATTATTGGGGGGGGGGGGGGAGACGTTTATTATTACTCCTTGGAGTCCGACAGCTGATAGAGCCAAAAAGAAAATTCTCTCCATCTTGGTCTGGACTTATTTCTCCCATACCCCCTTTGTTCTGCAATCGTTGATTGGTCTGAATTGGTTGTCTAATTACATTGGAAAACTTAGGTGTTTTGATGATAACACAATAGCTAGGGCTGTCAATTTTTAACACGACCCGAAACACAACTTGTAACCCGCACGGTAAAAACCCGACCCGACCCTTTTATAAACGGATCAATTTTAGGTCAACTCGCTCTGACCCGTTTAATAAACGGGTGGGTTTTGGGTTGACATGTGAACCCGTTTTTGACCCGCCATGACCCGCTTAATATAAAATATATTTTTATTCATCATATGACATATGCATTTATGCATACATGACCAGGCTGAGCCTGTTAGACTTAGTGTTATTGCTTTTATTTATTGTCTTTGTGAATTCTGTACAATTACGGATTACCCTAGTTTGCATAATACACCAAGCCGCCACTACCTTCAGACTTCAGAGTTTCCACTTTCCTTTTCTTCTTTTTTTCATTGTCAACTGTCTCAGGCTCATATATTGTATCTTATGTTTATATTTTGCTAAATGCATATCTAAAATGCAGACAGTTTTCAAGAAAACTGTCAAGTAAACGAGTTCATGCATTATGACACCCCACGTCCACTAATGTCACTCACTAAGAGAATGCATTAAGTTTTGTGAAGTATTATAGGTAAACAGAAATAGAAACATTACAAGACAGATATAAAATAGTAGCAGAATTTAAAAACTTTATTATCATAAAGCATAACATCGTGGTTCAAAACATCATAAGTCTGAAAATACATAAACCCAGTACATCATCAAAAAAATTATGTCTTGTACTTAAAACATTAAAGTACAATAATAAATTAGCATAATTCTCCAAATAAAAACATAGCCATAGTAGGAAAGACAAGAGCTCGAGCAATACATCTAAGCAGCTCCAAGCAAAATGCAAGTAGAATCCTGATCACGCTTGACTATTCCCACCTTGAGAACCTTGGGAGGGATGGAAGAGAAAGAAGAGGAAACAAAATGGGTCAGACATAATGTCTGGTGAGTCCAGTTACTTTTAGCAAATTAATAAGTAAAAGTATCATGATAGGCATATAAAGTGAATAAGAGAGATAACAACACATAAGGCAGGTATGACAAGGTAAACAAGACAAATGAATAGAATAAATAACGCTTCTCTAACACTTTCCTTTCTCTCTTTCTCTGCACCAATACTAGTGTCTTATTAACAAGATGATCCCCAACAATTATTAGATGGTAGACTTAGGTGTACTTCCAGTGAGAGGTTTTCACCCTATACAATCAACAGACAACCCAACATACCAGAGTTACCCCTAAGGGTATTAATGGGCTTCCAACATACCCGAGTCTAAGTGTACCCTAATTACTACCCTAATCGATCGGCTCCCTACTCCATAGATACCCCGTGCTGGCCCCACAGTAGGATGAATCACTTCCTAAAGTGGCAACCCTTCGTTTTTAGGATGTGCACAACCACATCTACTGGAGTTATGGCATCTTATCCTCCTCTGTACGGACCATGCACGCACATGACCCGGTTGGTATGCGCCGCCCACACCGTCCCCCACGTTTGGATCTCTTACAATCAGCCCAATAAGCATGCCCCGACTCCGACCTAGTTCAGAGTACTCGTTTGATACCTATATATGGGTTACTGACTGAAACAGGTCCCACACACAAGATGATACAAGCTTCCCTTATGCTTGCATCCCCACTAGGTTTTCCACATGTTATGCCATACCAGAGTAAAAGATTGCATATCCCCCACAGGTTAAGTTTGTGGGCCTATATATATAAATATTACCCACCCATCCAAGATTTACTTAACCCGCCCACTGTTTCAAACAAGTTTACTTAACCCGTATTTAAGTAATATGTTCATACAATCCCTATAGATTCAACTAGGTTAAGTATTCCAATTCATTACCATATTCATTTATGGTTATAATGTGCTAGACCTCCCACATTAAGTCTATCACTTGTAGATGTTGGACATGCCGGTTGGTTCCGGGTAGACTTCTTCCACAAGTCGGACTTAACCTCGTGTCTTAGCACGTCTCGTGTTTGTGCACTTAGACCCCTCACATTAGATTCACCACTTGTGGTCGCTGGATATACCGGGCGGCTCCGGGCAGACTTCCACCACAAGTGTAATCTAACCTTGTCTGTATGCACGGTTACAATTTTTAATTACTGTAATTCTAGGCATTTCAATTATTAATCAATTATTCCTATGTTGTTATAGGTTTCCATACCCCTTTCCCAAGTTATGTTCATAATGAATCATATGCCCAAATTAAGGCCTTTAATCACAAGTTGATTTATGTACCCAAATTAACATTTGTTTATTCAAGTTATGCCCAAAATTCCAATTACAAGTTATGCCCAAATTTAGCGTTTCCCCTTCGTTCCCAATTTAACGCGTTCGTATATTTCAGCGGCATGCCTAGGCTCGAAGGTAGCCTGACTATAAAAATAAAAAGGAAAAAGATGAAGGGAAGAGGACAGAAATGATCATACTAACAAGATTGACATATAATGGCAGAAATAGGCATAAACATAAAATGGAATAATGACAAGGTAGGCATATAGGAACAAATTTGATGAACATGTGACAATAGAACTGATTCTAACATAATAGGGACATCATAAATAAGCATGATGAGACCTAAACAATGAATTAGGTGTCCAACTAATAATAGATCTGATTTAGCCACAAACATAATAGGAACATGCATGAGGTGATCTAAATAGTGAATTAGATCTATTAACAATGGCAGATCTGACATGATAAATAGGTATAGGTTCAGATTTAGTTCATAGTCATATCAGAATAACTTTGATAAACAGGTTATTGCAGATCTGATATCATTCAAACAGTCACAGGGGTAGATCAAAGTTATAGTCATGTCAAGTTCTGCTTTTAAACATTTAGATCCAAAAGTAACGTAAACTCACAGTGTTTGGATCTAGAAAGGTAGAAGAAAAGAACCGAATCACAAATCTTTAAACTCTAATTGATTGCTGAAGAAGAAAAGACTTGATTTGATATGGGCAGAGGCAGCATCCATTTCTCCATTATTTTTGGTGTGGAGAAACCAGAAAATAAGGCCATATATATAGTTGTACCCAAAGCCCTAATCTGCCCAAATCTGCCGTAGGGGGGCCAACCCCCCTTGAGGGGTCGACCCATGGGTTGAGACCTCCTTTTAGGGTCGACACGCCCTTGACGGTGTCGACAAAACTGGGCGGGATTTTTCCTGCTCCCTTGAATTTCGATTTTTGAACTGATTTTGAATTTTCTGAACCACTTATATATATATATATATATATATATATGTGTGTGTGTGTGTGTGTGTGTGTGTGTTCTTCTTATGCGTATACAAACTTCAAACCATCATAACTTCTTTATACGGTGTTCGTTTTATGCAAACCAGGTGTCTATTTTGACCAGAATTCCGAGACGAATGCAATGGTGCAGTCCGTTTCCCTTAATTCTGAATATTAAATTAGTTATTCTTTAATTTATCATATTTAATGTTGTTAAAATTACGGGGTGTTACATTCTCCCCTACTCAAAGGATTGCGTCCTCGAAATCTCTATGTTAAGAATATCCTACCATCCACATCCATCTACTTATCCACCAATCACAGGCATCCATTGTCCTTAAAAGTTTTCTAATGCTTATATGAACATATGCAAAGGTGTGTGTATATGTCCCAATACTAATGCGAAGATCAGGAGGTCTACTGATTCAGTTGACCTCCTTAATGCAATGTATGTTAGTGTCATGAATCCATCGTGTATGAGAATAACCCTATTATAACATGTAAGTTCTATATATGTGCACAATCATCCGTCCAAATGCAACATCCATATGGTCATACATTCATTTTCATCTATTAAAAGAAGAAAAATACACACACATCCATATGCAGTATGAGAGTGATTGAGCCGATCTAGCGCCTAATGTATGTGCATATGCATCCACGAGAAACCACTAGCAAACACTTGCATCCACTTGTATCCATCAAACATAACATGTCTCAAACACATGTTTACATTCATGGGATTCCTATCTAAGGGTCGAAGAATTCGATCGATAGAATATACTTAAATGATAGAAACAAGCATGAATAAAATCTTTGGAAAGGAAGTTAAGAGCACACCCTCGAAAAGAAAAGGGTAAGAAGCACGAATCTTGTCTTCGGTCTCCCAAGTTGCATCCTCTGGGTTATCTACCCACTGAACTTTCATCAACTTGACTTCTCTATTGCGTAGCTTCTTAACTTCTGATCCAAGAATACGGGTAAGAACTCGTCTAACTGTCACTTCCCGTTCCACCTCTACTTCCTCCAATATACTCGGCTCTACTACTTCTGCGGTATCATGCAAACAATTCCGCAAATAAGAAACGTTGAAAACATCATGAGCACCGGATAGTCTTTCTGGTAGCTTTACTCTATAGGCCGTCTGGCCAATCCTTTTCGTTATGGGAAATGACCCTATGAATCTTAGCGCCAATTTTCCTACGGATCCAAAGCGAACCACATTCCTCAAAGGTGACACCTTAATGAAAACCATGTCTCCCACCTCAAACTAGATGTCAGTCCTTCTCTTGTCTGCATATGACTTCTGTCTATCCTGAGCTGTCTTCACTCACTGTCTAATGAGATCAATCTTCTCGGATGTCTCCCTAACCATATCTGGTCCAAGTAGTAACCTTTCTGTAGATTCCCACCAACAAGTTGGTGATCTACAGGGTCGTTCATACAATGCTTCGAAGGATGCCATGCCAATGCTAGCTTGATAACTACTGTTGTAGGCGAACTCTACTAAAGGAAGATGCTCTTCCCAAGTCCCTCTGAATTCTAGGATACACAGCCTTAAAAGATCCTCAAGAGCTCTATTCACCCTTTCTGTCTGTCCATCGGTTTGTGGGTTATAAGCAGTGCTCAAGCACAACTATGTACCTAATGCTTCTTGCAAGCTTCTCCAAAATTCACTGGTGAAAATGGGTTCATGATCACTTATGATGCTGGAAGGTACTCCATGAAGACGGACTATCCCACGAACGTAAATTGCTGCCAACCATGTTGTCGTCCTCTTACTCTTAACTGGAATGAAATAAGCGCTCTTAGTAAGTCTATCTACAACAACCCAAATACTGGTGTTGCCTTTCTTTGATCTAGGCAAACCATCTATGAAATCCTTAGAGACGCTCTCCTACTTCCACTGTGGAACCTCCAAAGGATGAAGTAAACTACTGGCCGGCTTCTTTTGCTCAGCCTTGACTTGCTGGCAAACCAAACATTGAGAAACAAACTCCACCACATCTTTCTTCATCCTAGCCCAAAAGAAAACCCTCTTCATGTCTCTATACATCTTATCACCACCTGGATGGATAGTCATCTTAGAATGATGGGCTTCTTCTAGGACTTTCTTTAACAAACTCCCAATTTGGGGAACACAAAGCCTTCCATCTCGTCGCAACCTTTATCGTCTATGGAATATCTACTGAGTTGACTAGAAGTCTCCCATTTACTAAGCCTATCCAAGATGTCTGAAATATGTGGATCCTTTTGTTGCGAAGCTCCTATCTAATCCATAAGAGTAGGTCGTATCACTAGCGATGTAAACAAACCAGGCAAAAACTCGATGGAGGGTCTAAAGTCAAAAGTCGATATGAACTCCAAGCTTTTCCTCTCCACAAACAGAGGACTTCAGGCCATCTTTGCCTAATCAGTGCGCCTGCCACCACATTACCCTTGCTAGGGGTATAAGAAATCTCAAAATCATAAAAAGCTAGGAACTCCATCCACCTTTGTTTCCTTAAATTAAAATCCTTCTGCGAGAACAAGTACTTGCGAGATTTATGATCGGTGTACAACTCGAACTTCTCTCTAAGAAAATAATGACGCCACAACTTAAGCGCAAATACTATGGCAACTAGCTCTAAATCATGGATGGAGTAGTTCTTCTCATGAACTCTTAGCTGTCTACCTCTATAACATACTACCTTTCTTTCTTGCATCAGAACCGCACCAAGCCCTGTACCACATGCATCAGGGCATATTGTAAACACTTTGCTTCCATCGGGCAAGGTCAAGACTGGGGCTGTTGTCAGATCCCTCTTCAATCGTTGGAAAGAAACATCACAATCTATATCCCATGAAAAAGTTAGATTCTTCTTTGTCAGCCTGGTGAGCGGGGCTGATATCTTTGCGAAGTCCTTAATCAATTTCCTATAATAGCCTGCTAATCGAAGAAAACTTCTCACCTCTGTTGCATTCTTTGGAATTTGCCAATCTTAAGCTGCAACTACCTTTGCGGGATCTACTACTATCCCATTTTAAGAAACCACATGCCCTAGAAATCTTACCTCTTTTCTCCAAAAAGACATTTGGAGAACTTTGCCTTAGGCTGGTGCATGCGGAGAGTTTTCAAAACTTCTCTCAAATGTTGGGCATGTCCTTCCTCGCTCTTTGAGAAGATCAAGATATCATCAACAAAGACCATGAATAACTTATTTAGAAACTCCCGAAACACCCTACTCATTAGATCAACAAAATAGGCGGGTGCGTTCGTCAACCCAAATGGCATAATAAGCCATTCAAAGAAACCATCCAGAGTCCTAAAAGAGGTCTTGTCTACACTGTCCTTAGCCACCCTCAACTGATGAAACCCTGTGGCCAAGTCTAACTGAAAGAATACTGAAGCACCAACAAGCTGGTCAAGTAGATCATCTATCATTGGGAGTGGGTGCATGTTCTTCTTTGTGAGTTTGTTCAACTCTTTATATTCTACACATAAGCAAAAAGAACAATCCGTTTTAATTGCGAATATCGCCGGAGCAGCCCATCTAGATATGCTTTGCCTAATAAACCCTTTCACAAGTAGCTACCCTACTTGCTTACTAAACTCCCTCCTTTCCCTTGGAGCCATATGGCGCACATGTAATGCAACTGACTTTGCATTGTCCACCAAGTATATACGAAGATCGATATCATGCCTCGGAGGTAAGCCCCGAACCTCCTTAAAAACATTAGAATACTCACGGACTACCGGTACATATTGTAGATCATCAATAAATGCATCAAGAGACTCCATAAAACTAAGCATGATAGACCCCTCTGGGTCACAAGAAATCTCGAGGGTCCTCCCATGGCAAGTCAAAAGTCTAACGACCCTCCTCTCACAATCCAGAATGGCACCATACCTGACTAGCCAATCCATCCTTAGAATCAAATCATAACTCATAAAACCGAGCACATATGCCTCGCACTAAAACTCGACACCTAACACAGATACTCTCGAACCCCGACAAATCATGGACAAATGAGCCTAACCACCAATGGGGTTTGAGACAACATTGGGATCCACTACCGTACTGGCATTAAGGTGCAGAGACTCAACAACAGAATCAGATATAAATGATTGTGAAGCACTAGAATAAAAAAGAGTTCTAATAGGATGATTGGAAAGAGAAATCAAACCTTCCACATAAACTTTTCTACCTCGATCTGGAGCACTGATCACGAGAGCATGCACTTGCCCTCCAGAAGCTCCTGCCCTTTGACCTTGTCCTTGCTTCTTCGGGCACTCCTTAGAAAAGTGCCCGACCTCTCCACATCTGAAGCAAGCATTTTTCCTTCTTTTGCAGTCCTTGATCAAACGACCCTCTCGTCCACAATTATGACACTTCCTCTTATCCTTAGCCTTGTCATTCTTTTCGCCTTTTTTTTGTTGTTGCTGCTGTCCTTTCTTGGGCCATTCTTTCTTGTTTTGTGTTTCCTCTACTTTAACGTCTTTCTTTTCAGTTTTGTCTTCCTCATGCATCAAGGCCATATCAACCAGCCTTTCAAAAGTTACTTCCATCGGAATATGGGACATAGCTAACCCATGAAGGGGTTCATTCAGTCTCCTCTAGCAAACCGTAAAGCTTTCTTATGCGGAGTATCTACCAACTCCAACCTAAATCTCGCTAGTTGGTTGAATTTGTTAACATATTCTTTGACATTCATGCTTCCTTACTTGAGTGCCAGAAACCTTCCCATTTACATGCTTTTCTCAGCTTGAGAAAGAAACTTCATTTCAAACCTTTGCCGAAAATCATCCCATGTCTCCATTGGATGCCTTGCTTGCGTCACTTCCCACCAGAACGAAGCTTCATCTTTCAGTAGCCAGGAGGACAACTGAATCTTCCTATGATTGTCCACTTCGAAAATTCCAAACAAGTCCTTCGTCTCTTTGAGACTATTCCTGGCCTCTACGAACGTCTCGGTTCCACGGAATGGCTTTCCTCTTATAGCACAGAAATCCTTGCAGATCTTAGAAAAGTTATCTAGATGTGGAGGAGGAGGAGGAACAATAGGTGCAGCTGGGGGAGGAATGTCAGCTTGACCACCAGCAGGCGCCATTGCCTTTAGATACATACGGAACCAGCCTGGTATCGTAACACCTTCAGGAATATTAGGTTCCCCAGACATGCTGAAAAGAAAAGGAAAATGAATTTAGACAAAGGATCGAAAGATATTACATATGGGTTTGGGGAATATGTTTTTCAAAACAGACTTTTATTTTGGAAATGCTTCCTTTTAAAACCCCTTGAAAATAATTTTTAAAAACTTTTGTCTAATCTGGTAACCTTCAGCTCTGATACCAAGTGGGACACCCCACATCCGTTAATGCCACTCATTAAGAGAATGCATTAAGTTTCATGAAGTGTTATAGGTAAACATAAACAGAAACATTACAAGATAGATATAAAATAGCAATGGAATGTAAAAACTTTATTAATCATAACGCATAACATTGTGGTTCAAAACATCATAAGTCTGAAAATATATAAACCCATTACATCATCTTAAAATTTATGTCTTGTACTTAAAACATTAGTGTACAATAATAAAAGAAGCATAATTCCCTAAATAAAAACATAGCCATAGTAGGAAAGATAAGAGCTCGAGCAATACATCTAAGTAGCTCCAAGCAGAATGCAAGTAGAATCTCGATCAAGCTTGAGTATTCCTATCCTGAGAACCTAGGGGCAGGGGGAAACAGAAGAGAAAGAAGAGGAAACAAAATGGGTCGGACATAAAGTCAGGCGAGTCCAGTTACTTTTAGCAAATAAATAAGTAAAAGTAACATGATAGGCATATAAAGTGGATAAGAGCGATAACAACACATAAGGTAAGTATGACAAGGTAAACATGACAACTAGATAGAATAAATAGCGCTTTTTAACACTTTCCTTTTTCTCTTTCTCTGCACCAATACTAGTGTCCTAATGATTCCAACAAGTATAAGATGGTAGACTTAGGTGTACTTCCAGTGAGAGGTTTTCACCCTATACAATCAACAGACAACCCAGCATATCGGAGTTACCCCTAAGGGTATTAACGGGCTCCCAACATACCGGAGTCTAAGTGTACGCTAATTACTACCCTAATCGATTGGCTCCCTACTCCGTAAATACCTTGTGCTGGCCCCATAGTAGGATGTATCACTTCCTACAAGGGCAACCCTTTGTTTTCAGGATGTGCACAACCATATCTACAGGCGTCACGGCGTCCTATCCTCCTCTGTCCGGACCATGCACGCAAATGACCCGGTCGGTACGCGCCGCCCACACCGTCCCCCATATTTGGATCTCTTACAATCAGCCCAGTAAGCATGCTCCGACTCCGATCTAGTTTGGAGTACTCATTTGATACCTATATATGGGTTACTGACTGAAACGGGTCCCACACACAAGATGATACAAGCTTCCCCCTAAGCTTGCATCCCCACTAGGTTTTCCACACGTTATGCCATATCAGAGTAAAAGATTGCATAACCCCCACAGGTTCAGTTTGTGGGCCTATATCTATAAATATTACCCACCCGTCCAAGATTTACTTAACCCACCCACTGTTTAAACAAGTTTACTTAACCCCTATTGAAGTTATATGTTCATACAATCCCAATGGATTCAACTAGGTTAAGTATTCCAGTTCATTACCCTATTCGTTTATGGTTATAGTGTGCTAGACCTCCCACATTAAGTCTATCACTTGTGGATACTGGACATGCCGGTTGGTTCCAGGAAGACTTCTTCCACAAGTCGGACTTAACCTCGTGTCTTAGCACGTCTTGTGTTTGTGCACTTAGACCCCTTACATTAGATTCACCACTTGTGGTCGCTTGATATGTCGGGCGGTTCTGGGCAGACTTCCACCACATGTGTAATCTAACCTCATGTCTAAACGCGGTTGCAGTTTCTAATTACAGCTATTCTAGGCATTTCAAATATTAATAAATTATTCCTATGTCGTTATAGGTTTCCATGCCCCTTTCCCAAGTTATGTTCATAATGAACTGTATGCCCATATTAAAGCCTTTAAACACAAGTTGATTTATGTCCCCAAATTAACATATATTTATTCAAGTTATGCCCAATATTCCAATTATAAGTTATGCACAAATTTAGCATTTTCCCCTCGTTCCCAATATAATGCATTCGCATATTTCAGCGGTATGCCTAGGCTCGAAGGTAGCCTGACTATAAAAATAAAAAGGGAAAAGATGAAGGGAAGAGGACAGAAATGATCATACTAACAAGATTGACATATGATGGCATAAATAGGCATAAACATAAAATGGAATAATGACAAGGTAGGCATATAGAAACAAATCGGATGAACATGTGACAATATAACTGATTCTAACATAATAGGGACATCATAAACAGGCATGATGAGACCTAAACAATGAATTAGGTGTACAACTAATAATAGATTTGATTTAGCCAGAAACATAATAGGAACATGCATGAAGTGATCTAAACAGTGAATTAGATCTACTAACAATAACAGATCTGACATGATAAATAGGAATAGGTTCAGATCTAGTTCATAGCCATGTCAGAATAACTTAGGTAATCAGGTTATTGCAGATCTGATATGATTCAAACAGTTATAGGCGTAGATCAAATTTATAGTCATGTCAAGTTTTGCTTTTAAATATTTAGATCTAAAAGTAACGTAAACTCACAGAGTTTGGATCTAGAAAGATAGAAAAATTGAATCAAAAATCTCTTAATTCTAATTGATTGCAGAAGAAGAAAAGACTTGATTTGATATGGGGTAGAGGTAGCATCTAGTTCTCCATTATTTTTGGTGTGGAGAAACTAGAAAATAAGGCCATATATATAGTTGTACCCAAAACCCTAATCTGCCCAAATTTGCTGCAGGGGGGCCGACCCCCATGAGGGGTCGACCCATAGGTCGACACCTCCTTATAGGTCGACGATGGGGTCGACACCCCTGGGTGGGATTTTTCCCGCTCCCCTGAATTTTGATTTTTGAACTGATTTTGAATTTTCCGAACCACTTGTGTGTGTGTATATATATATATATTCTTCTTATGCGTATACAAACTTCAAACCTTCATTACTTCTTCGTATGTTATCCGTTTTAGGCAAACCAAGTGTCTATTTTGACCAGAATTCCGAGACGAACACAATGGCGCAGTCCATTTCCCTTAATTATGAATATTAAATTAATTATTCTTTAATTATTATATTTAATGTTGCTAAATTATGGGGGTGTAACATGGGTTAATCTTTTAACCGGATCCGACCCGCTTAAATAAACGGGTGTGAAAACCCGTAACTTCCCCGGTGAGGAAAGCGCGGATAGTTTCGAGGACAAGCCACAAAAGAACGCAGACGGAAGAACATTTCATTGTATATTACAACAATTCATCAGATTACAAGAATATACAGAGTATAAATGAATATTACACAGAAATATCTAGATTTAAATTACATTTAAATACATAGCAGCGGAAAATAAAACAATAGACAACTAGAAGAGATATACGGATACAAAGCTTTCCGGATATCATTCCAACTGTAAACCAGGATCCTGTGAATATAAATCTGCAAAACCAAAACTACTAGCTGCCCGTGTCAAAATAAGGGCACCCAGAGTTTAGGTCAAAACAATAAACTCCAGGTCAGTCATGGGATTGGTGTGAGAACTAAAACGGTTATTATTCTTTATTTTTAAAGCTAGGTAAATCAAGGGACCACGCCGTATAACACGGAACGAGTTTCCTCCCAAGAATACCAGTGCATAAAACAAACAGCGCAATGCTAAATAAAGAAAAATGAAGCTATTATAAGACCTAGGTCCTATCACACAATGCAACACAAGCCGGGGGATAGGGTTTTTCCTTATAATAGCCAAAGAATGCTTGATACGTTTTAAAACAAATCATTTGATACTATTATCAGTGTATAGTGTATAAAACAATCTTTGAATCATAAGTATCAATCATAGGCGGCATAAGTACCATATATCATGTCACCATACTAGTTCTACAATTAAAACCGCAAAATCACGTATTTGGAAATTGGATTTCCATCTATGAACCGAGGCCAGGGATCGTCCTCTATCGATTCAAGACAATCTAGTCCATGTCTCCGGAACAGCCACAACTGCCCCTTGGAGCGACATGGTCGGTCCACACGGAGTGGATTATAGTGCCTGAACAATACGTCTCTCAGCCCTATGGGGCGTAAATGAGCCAACAAATGACTCCATCGGACCCGGATCGTCCGATCAAACCGAGGCGCCTCGCAACAGCAACAACCACATAAGTCAAACTCGTCAGGGCGTGTAAAACCACTGACGCCACTTCTAGCTAGAAAGAAACGCATGTCCTCCCTGAGGTCCTCTCCCGTTTTTGGTTCATACCGGGTGTGAAACTCGCGAAGAAAACGTTACACAAAGCTACGCCACAAAGCCCGTGCATTGATCATCAACAACAAGACTCTGCTTTTCAACAGAAGCCTTGATCATTTGCCACTTAGGTATGCCACACAGGCAATTCACTCCATGCGTTTGATATCCATCAATATATAACCCCTGAGCTCGTACGTCTCAGAGAAGGGCGTTAAGCAAGAGAATAAATTCTCCGCCGCCAAACATATATATGTATTTAATAGAAATCAATCACATAGAATAAAATCCAATGTCAGACACACAGTCCATTTACAAGTTTGTTCTGGGTCTGAACGAAACCGGAGGCACCTAGTACCCCGCATATCCATCGATCTCCAAGTACGTCTGGACGATCACCAACTGTTTCCATCTTCTTGGATGTACATCCCAATCAAGATCATCAGTAATCACCCAAACGATGTGAAGACTTCCGGTCTTCGACCACCGTCTTCACCTTCGACTAATCGTCGTATCAGTTATTCAGAATGGGATAAACCCGGTCTTCCCGAATAACTTGCGTATAGTTTAAATAAGTGTTACACAAACACAACATACGCCTCATTCCAATTCATCAGTCACTAACCGTAAATTAATCAAGAGAATAATTCCCCAAATATTAACCCCGAAGGCCGAAACCAACATCAGATCAATATCCAGAAAACCATTCTGCTTAGCTAACCGACAGTCAGTTTCTAAATTTCACATTCATAGGGAAAGGTTCCCATTAATTTTATCAAAGATAAATCCTTTAAATTTATTCTTTAATCTACTTTTGAATTTCGATTCAACTAGTCGGGATTAACAAACCTTACCGAAGTAATCATTTGGTTTAATTTCCCAATCCCAACGTATTTATCCCATGAAGTAAAACTGGTGATACTTCATATCTAACACCACAGTGTTATCGGTAAATTCAATTACCATTTCACGTTCAAATCTAATTAAAGATTTAACTATCGCCTGGAGCAAAACTGGTGATACTCCATTCTCGATCATTTCAATCTAATTAAAGATTCATTAAAACTCCACTTAGTTTTAATCTGTGACTGGGTTAAAGAATTAGTGTCATTTAAAACACGGTTCACGATAAACCCAAAATCACATCACATTTCAATCAGTCCCTAACCGTGAATTAGCAAGCGAGCAATTCCCTAAGTATTAACCCTGAAGGCCAAAACCAACATCAGATCAATACCTCTGAAACCATTCAACTTAACTTATCTCCAGTTAGTTTCTGATTTTCTTAACTTCTTTGGGTCTAAGAACAGTATTATTGAAGATACCGTTCACGACAACCCAAAATCACGTTCCATTAATTATCGGGTTAAAGAACAAGTGTTATTTAAAACACTGTTCACGATAAACCCAAAAATCAATACCGATTCAATTCCAATTAAATATTATTTAATTGGTACACTTTATTAAATCTAAATAAAAAGAATTAATCTTTTCTCAACTGGGTTCAAGAACAGTGTTAATAAAGACACGATTCACGACAAACCCAAATCACATTTGATATTAAATACCAGGCTCTGAATAGAAAATATATCGGCTTATATTCAATATCAAATTCTACGACCAACAAATATCGTATTGGAAATAACGATACATATATCTTTCAAATTCCCATAACAATATCTGTATCATCACGAAATCCAACATCGAAATATTCCGAAGACAATTTTGATTCAAATCCATTCCAATTCAATTATTGGAAATTTTGGTTACTTTTAAAACCCTTTCAAATCCTATTTATTTATTTAAAAATAAATAGAATTATAATTCTAGTTCAAAACTAGTTCATTTCGATAAAAACCTATTTCTGTCTTTTCAAATATGGAGTTTTTCATCCCAATTCTTCTCAAATCATTTCTTACGATTTTACACAAATTATTACTATTTTTAATAATTTTATTAAGGCCCGTACAGTCGATTTCCATCAACGGCTATCGAACTGCACTTGCACCGACCTTTTTGAAATTTGATTTGGACATAATTCCAAATCCAACCAATAGATTTCAAATTTCTAATATTTGTTAGAAAGCTCTTTTCGATACAAACCCAACGGTTCCGGTTTTAGGAGAATCCGACGGTCGGATCTCCCGTAATATCCGTTCGAAGTCAATGGTCGAAATTTGTGAACTGCCGCGGCACGGCGTGTTCTATTCAGGCCATTATATTATATATATAATATATACTTCGTCAATTTCAATTCAAAACACTCTTTATAAATCGTTTTAAATTCATTTTCAAAACTGTTTCAACTTCATATTCAATTTCAAATCAAAATTGAATATTCCATATAAATTCGTTTTAAATTCATTTCAAATCGATTTTAATTCAATTTCAATTTAATTCGAATTTCTTTTCAATTTCTATTTGAATCCAATTCCTTTCGATTTCAATTCGGATTCAATTCTATTCAATTTAATTCGGATTTCAATTCTATTCGAATTTCAAATCATTTCAGTGTATTTCGAATTTCAAATCAATTCAGTTTAATTCGAATTTCTATTTACTATAAATATAATTCAAATTTCAAATTCATTTCAATATAATTTGAACTTCAAATCTATTCGATTACAAATCTATTCAATTTAATTCGAATTTCAAATCTATTTCGATATTCATTGAAAATGAATAAAATCGATATAAATATCGTTCACGTCAAAATGGTGTCAATCTAATCAACACAGCTTCATATATTTCTATTTTCAATTATTCTATTTCAAATATTTATTTTTCAAATATTTCTTTTTCAAATATTTTTATTTCAAGTATTTCTTTTTCAAAACTGGAATGAGGCCCAATCAATTACCATATAATGTTAATTATATGGATTTTCTACAACCCATGTATACAATAACAACGATGAATAATCAACCATCATCCAAAGTGCATTCTACACTGTATAAGCATCAAATATAAATATTTAATGCTCATAATAGTCTGTCAATCAATCGATCGACATATAACTAACTATTGGGATTAGTGTATGTCATATATCACCCCAATACCCGTGTGGAGTTTCAAACAATCAAACACAGATTTTATTTGTGCAGTTGGGTGATGTGTAAAATTTATCGTCCCAATCAATATCAGTCAAATGTGTGTATATAAACAAATCATTTGATTTGTTTATATTAATTTATTTCATTTCATATACACATTAAAAATTCTATTTTTAACTATAAAATATTTTCCACTATAAAATGTTTTATTTCATTTCACATCACATCACACAATCAACTACACATCAAAATCAAACAAACAAGCATACAAGCCGTCCATGGTCTGTGGACGACGGGTGTCGGGTGCTACTAAACACCGTCTGCATCCTAGTATATATTATTAACTAGAAAACAAAATTAAAAGGTGAGAAATTCTCACCAAAGCTATCCCAACTCCATGACACTTCAAATGTAGAAGTCTTCGCCGTTCTCGCCTTTTGTCACTTTCGTTGTCCGCTTTCACTACATATATAAAAATCACATTTTTATACCGCTATTCAATATATAAAAATTGAATTTTTTACTTTGCTATTCAATATATAAAAATCGAATTTTTACTTCGCTATTCAATATATAAAAATCGAATTTTTACTTCGCTATTCAATATATAAAAATCGAATTTTTACTTCGCTTTTCAATATTTTTGTTATCTCCACTTTATAAAAATATCGTCTTTATCTATATAAAAACACCGTCTTCATCTATATAAAAATACCTTTCACCGTTTTAAAATTCTTATCTTTAACCTTCTTATATTTTCAAAGACAATGTATATTATAGTTTAATAACTGAATTTAAACAATGAAGTGTATAAATTAAAAACTGAATTAAAATAGACCAATGTTATTTACAAACAAGAAAGAAGGGGAGGAACTCACTGTGTTTTTGGCTTTTTGAAGTTGGAGAGGTTGCTCACGTTGAAGAAGGAGGGGTCTAAGAGGAGAGAGAGCGCGCAGCAGGAGGGGGGGTCGTGGCGGAGGCCAAGGGCGGCGCTAGGGGCTGCGCGAGGTGGTCGGTCAGCGCATGGAGGCGCGGCAGTTTGGGGAGGGAAGGGTTCGAGCCCTAGACTCGCACGAGAGGGGGTTTGGGGAAAGGAGAGAAGGTGGAGGATCGAAGGTGAAAGGGGGGGGGGGACGGTCCGGCGGCTGCGGCGCCGGTCGGAGGCTGGAGCGCAATGGCGGGTTCTTCCCGCTTCCGTTTCTTCTTCTTTTTTTCGCTGAAGTGAATGAGGATAGAGGAGGGGTTGACTTGAAGGAAGGAGAACTAGGGTGTTTTATTTAATTTTAAATTTTAAAGTCCATAAAGTAACTTTTACCTTCGACCTCTAAACGAGACCCACCGCCTTTCATCCACTGCTAATTACCCCCATTCCGAACACAATGGGATATGTATCGTAAGATGATTCGATCGTTTCGATCAGCTTTCGTCAAAATCAACATATAACTCTATATATTGAATTTGAGCGCGCATTTCAATTTACCGGGGTCACATACTAACTCAAAAAATTCCAGAAAAATATTTTCTAGCTTCGTATTGATGATACGGTCCTAAAAAAACTAATTTCGTCGAATTCTGAGACCGTTTGAAAAATGGCCATTTTCTAGTCGATTAAAATCAACTAAAACTGGTCAAACGCGTTTTCCTTTGCCACGCTCACATATCGATTCGAAAAATTATGAAATTTGAAATCTAGCAATAACCTTACATCCCGGATCCAACAAAAGTGGTTTCGTCGAAATCCGAGGTCGTTTGCAAGATTTTCGTTTTTAAGGGCCTGAATTCCATAGCGACTATTCTGAAATTTCAACTGGACATATCTTTTTATCCCCGCTATGAAATTTTGATTTTTCGGATTCGTTGGAAATATACTATCAAATAGATCCTATTATTTTTGGTTTCACTAAAATCCGGTTTATTTTGCACCCGGTACATTCAGTTGAAGTTTGTAATCGAATTATCGAACTGCCCGCCATTTTCAATTCCTTTTATAATTTAAAATAAATATTTATATTCTAATGACGATCTATATAAATATATTCATTCGAATTCTATTCAAAATAAATTTCTGGTCATTATTATTTAAAATAATTCATTTTAAATAATCAAAATTCGCTAAAATTGCCAAAATAAAAATTTTAAATTGGCCCAGATTTCCGGGTTATTACAATCTCCCCCACTTAAAACTTTTCGTCCCCGAAAAGGAACGAAGCCGAAAGTTGTTTTACTAATCAACCCAACTTTCGTTATTTTGACTACAGCTTAAGTTCTTCAACTTTTCAGTTTCTAAGAACTTTTCAATTTTTTCAAAAATTTGGCTGACACCCTAAATTTTCGAAAAATTTCGCCATAACCTCCCCTGCACCGGGAGCATGGGAAAATCCCGAAATTGCCATACAGGCCTTCTGATCTCAAAAAGAAAAAGAAAAAGCCAAGCGGCTAGCCAATCGGCTCATAAAATCATCATCACCCAAACAAAACAGTAAATTATGATAAACATGTACCTATTTGTCGGGCAAACAATTTTATTTCTCTGCTCTAGCCTCCTTGCTATGACCTGTTCAATGTAAGTACAAGTATATGCAAGAAAATGCGACCAAATTTCAATATAATTCAATATTTGATTCAATTTGGCTATATGGTACAAATTTTAATTAATCAACAACACAACCATCAATCAATTATTTGATTATCATTTCAAATTTATAACTTTGATATATAGTCTAAAAAATCAGATTTTTGATGCAAAATCACAACAACAAGCCCTATCTAATTTTGGTTTTCACACCAGTCTAATGGAAATATATAGAAATCTCGCTTTCGAAACTCGAATACCAATTCTGATGATGTCTAGACTATCATCAGAATCGTCTCCGGGCGACTAGAGTGTGATTCTATATCTATCCAGTATATTAAAACTTCAAATACACGTGGATCAGACGTATACGCAAAGTCTATATATACTGGACTGTCCAAATTCAAACATAATAACTAATCAAATACGAATAGTTGATTTAAATTTTCAAAACAAAATTTGTTCTCATTTTCAAAAATATACTCTTCACACTCGTTCTAGGATACTACTGATCCCATCTCTAACGAGTCATTCCATTGGATATTACTAATCCAATATCTGATGAATTCTTTCGTATGGTTCTAATGTGCCTTGTTCTCTGAGCTTTGTAAACCAAAGCTCTGATACCAACTGTGAAAACCCGTAACTTCCCCGGTGAGGAAAGCACGGATAGTTTCGAGGACAAGCCACAAAAGAACGCAGACGGAAGAACATTTCATTGTATATTACAACAATTCATCAGATTACAAGAATATACAGAGTATAAATGAATATTACATAGAAATATCAGATATTTAAATTACATTTAAATACATAGCAGCGGAAAATAATACAATACACAACTAGAAGAGATATACGGATACAAAGCTTTACGAATATCATTCCAGCTGTAAACCAGGATCCTGTGAATATAAATCTGCAAAACCAAAACTACTAGCTGCCCGTGTCAAAATAAGGGCACCCAGAGTTTAGGTCAAAACAATAAACTCCAGGTCAGTCATGGGACTGGTGTGAGAACTAAAACGGTTATTATTCTTTATTTTTAAAGTTAGGTAAATCAAGGGACCACGCCGTATAACACGGAACGGGTTTCCTCCCAAGAATACCAGTGCATAAAACAAATAGCGCAATGCTAAATAAAGAAAAATGAAGCTATTATAAGACCCAGGTCCTATCACACAATGCAACGCAAGCCGAGGGATAGGGATTTTCCTTGTAATAGCCAAAGAATGCTTGATACGTTTTAAAACAAATCATTTGATACTATTATCAGTGTATAGTGTATAAAACAATCTTCGAATCATAAGTATCAATCATAGGCGGCATGGGTACCATATATCATGTCGCCATACTAGTTCTACAATTAAAACCGCAAAATCACGTATTTGGAAATTGGATTTCCATCTATGAACCGAGGCAAGGGATCATCCTCTACCGATTCGAGACAATCCAGCCCATGTCTCCGGAGCAGCCGCAACTGCCCCTTGGAGCGACAGGGCCGGTCCACACGGAGTGGATTATAGTGCCTGACCAATACGTCTCTCCGCCCTATGGGGCGTAAATGAGCCAACAAATGACTCCATCGGACCCGAATCATCCGATCAAACCGAGGTGCCTCGCAACAGCAACAACCACATAAGTCAAACTCGTCAGGGCGTGTAAAACCACTGATGCCACTTCTAGCTAGAAAGAAACGCATGTCCTCCCTGAGGTCCTCTCCCGTTTTTGGTTCATACCAGGTGTGAAACTCGCGAAGTAAACATTACACAAAGCTACGCCACAAAGGCCGTGCTTTGATCATCAACAACAAGACTATGCTTTTCAACAGAAGCCTTGATCATTTGCCACTTACGCATGCCACACAGGCAATTCACTCCATGCATTTGATATCCATCAATATATAACCCTTGAGCTCGTACGTCTCAGAGAAGGGCGTTAAGCAAGAGAAAAAATTCTCCACCGCTAAATAGATATATATATTTAATAGAAATCAATCACACAGACTAAAATCCAATGTCAGACACACAGTCCATTTACAAGTTCGTTCTGGGTCTGAACGAAACCAGAGGCACCTAGTACCCTGCATATCCATCGATCTCCAAGTACGTCTAGATGATCACCAACTGTTTCCATCTTCTTGGGTGTACATCCCAATCAAGATCATCAGTAATCACCCAAACGACGTGAAGACCTCCGGTCTTCGACCACCGTCTTCACCTTCGACTAATCGTCGTATCAGTTATTCAGAATGGGATAAACCCGGTCTTTCCGAATAACTCGCGCATAGTTTAAATAAGTGTTACACAAACACAACATACGCCTCATTCCAAATCATCAGTCACTAACCGTAAATTAATCAAGAGAATAATTCCCCAAATATTAACCCCGAAGGCCGAAACCAACATCAGATCAATATCCAGAAAACCATTCTGCTTAGCAAACCGACAGTCAGTTTCTAAATTTCACATTCATAGGGAAAGGTTCCCATTAATTTTATCAAAGATAAATCCTTTAAATTTATTCTTTAATCTACTTTTGAATTTCGATTCAACTAGTCGGGATTAACGAACCTTACCGAAGTAATCATTTGTTTTAATTTCCAAATCCCAACCTATTTATCCCATGAAGTAAAACTGGTAATACTTCATATCTAACACCATGGTGTTATCGGTAAATTCAATTACCATTTCACGTTCAAATCTAATTAAAGATTTAACTATCGCCTGGAGCAAAACTGGTGATACTCCATTCTCGATCATTTCAATCTAATTAAAGATTCATTAAAACTCCACTTAGTTTTAATCTGTGTCTGGGTTAAAGAATTAGTGTCATTTAAAACACGATTCACGATAAACCCAAAATCACATCACATTTCAATCAGTCCCTAACCGTGAATTAGCAAGCGAGCAATTCCCTAAGTATTAACCCCGAAGGCCGAAACCAACATCAGATCAATACCTCCGAAACCATTCAACTTAACTAATCTCCAGTTAGTTTCTGATTTTCTTAACTTCTTTCGGTCTAAGAACAGTATTATTGAAGATACCGTTCACGACAACCCAAAATCACGTTCCATTAATTATCGGGTTAAAGAACAAGTGTTATTTAAAACACTATTCACGATAAACCCAAAAATCAATACCGATTCAATTCCAATTAAATATTATTTAATTGGTACACTTCATTAAATCTAAATAAAAAGAATTAATCTTTTCTCAACTGGGTTCAAGAACAGTGTTAATAAAGACACGATTCACGACAAACCCAAATCACATTTGATATTAAATACCAGGCTCTGAATAGAAAATATATCGGCTTATATTCAATATCAAATTCTACGACCAACAAATATCGTATTGGAAATAACGATATATACATCTTTCAAATTCCCATAACAATATTTGTATCATCACGAAATCCAACATCGAAATATTCCGAAGACAATTTCGGTTCAAATCCATTCCAATTCAATTATTGGAAATTTTGGTTACTTTTAAAACCCTTTCAAATCCAATTTATTTATTAAAAAATAAATAGAATTATAATTCTAGTTCAAAACTAGTTCATTTCGATAAAAAATTATTTCTATCTTTTCAAATATGTATTTTTTCATCCCAATTCTTCTCAAATCATTTCTTACGATTTTACACAAATTATTACTATTTTTAATAATTTTATTAAGGCCCGTACAGTCGATTTCCATCAACGGCTATCGAACTGCACTTACAGCGACCTTTTCCAAATTTGATTTGGACATAATTCCAAATCCAATCATTAGATTTCAAATTTCTAATATTCGTTAGAAAGCTCTTTTCGATACAAACCCAACGGTTCCGGTTTTAGGAGAATCCGACGGTCGGATCTCCCGTAATATCCGTTCGAAGTCAATGGTCGAAATTCGCGAACTGCCGCGGCACGGCGCGTTCTATTCAGGCCATTAAATTATATATATAATATATATAATATATACTTCGTCGATTTCAATTCAAAACGCTCTTTATAAATCATTTTAAATTCATTTTCAAAACTGTTTCAACTTCATATTCAATTTCAAATCAAAATTGAATATTCCATATAAATTCGTTTTAAATTCATTTCAAATCGATTTTAATTCAATTTCAATTTAATTCGAATTTCTTTTCAGTTTCTATTTGAATTCAATTCCTTTCGATTTCAATTCGGATTCAATTCTATTCAATTTAATTCGGATTTCAATTCTATTCGAATTTCAAACCATTTCAGTGTATTTCGAATTTCAAATCAATTTAGTTTAATTCGAATTTCAATTTACTTTAAATATAATTCGAATTTCAAATTCATTTCAATATAATTCGAATTTCAAATCTATTCGATTTAATTCGAATTTCAAATCTATTTCAATATTCATTGGAAATGAATAAAATCGATATAAATATCGTTCACGTCAAAATGACGTCAATCTAATCAACACGGCTTCATATATTTCTATTTTCAAATATTCTATTTCAAATATTTCTTTTTCAAATATTTCCTTTTCAAATATTTCTATTTCAAATATTTCTATTTCAAATATTTCTTTTTCAAAACTGGAATGAGGCCCAATCAATTACCATATAATGTTAATTATATGAATTTTCTACAACCCATGTATACAATAACAACGATGAATAATCAACCATCATCCAAAGTGTATTCTACATTGTATTAGCATCAAATATAAATACTTAACGCTCATAACAGTCTGTCAATCAATCGATCGACATATAACTAACTATTGGGATTAGTGTATGTCATATATCACCCCAATACCCGTGTGGGGTTTCAAACAATCAAACACTGATTTTATTTGTGCAGTTGGGCGATGTGTAAAATTTATCGTCCCAATCAATATCAGTCAAATGTGTGTATATAAACAAATCGTTCGATTTGTTTATATTAATTTATTTCATTTCATATACACGTTAAAAATTCTATTTTTAACTATAAAATATTTTCCACTATAAAATGTTTTATTTCGTTTCACATCACATCACACAATCAACTACACATCAAAATCAAACAAACAAGCATACAAGCCGTCCATGGTCTGTGGACGACGGGTGTCGGGTGCTACTAAACACCGTCTGCATCCTAGTATATATTATTAACTAGAAAACAAAATTAAAAGGTGAGAAGTTCTCACCAAAGCTATCCCAACTCCACGACACTTCAAATGTAGAAGTCTTCGCCGTTCTCGCCTTTTGTCACTTTCGTTGTCCTCTTTCACTACATATATAAAAATCACATTTTTATACCGCTATTCAATATATAAAAATTGAATTTTTTACTTTGCTATTCAATATATAAAAATCGAATTTTTACTTCGCTATTCAATATATAAAAATCGAATTTTTACTTCGCTATTCAATATATAAAAATCGAATTTTTACTTCGCTTTTCAATATTTTTATTATCTCCACTTTATAAAAATATCGTCTTTATCTATATAAAAACACCGTCTTCATCTATATAAAAATACCTTTCACCGTTTTAAAATTCTTATCTTTATCCTTCTTACATTTTCAAAGACAATGTATATTATAGTTTAATAACTGAATTTAAACAATGAAGTGTATAAATTAAAAACTGAATTAAAATAGAACAATGTTATTTACAAACAAGAATGAAGGGGAGGAACACACTGTGTTTTTGGCTTTTTGAAGTTGGAGAGGTTGCTTACGTTGAAGAAGGAGGGGTCTAAGAGGGGAGAGAGCGCGCAGCAAGGGGGGGGGGGTCGTGGCGGAGGCCAAGGGCGGCGCCAGGGGCTGCGCGAGGTGGTAGGTCAACGCGTGGAGGCGCGACTGTTGGGGGGGGGGGAAGGGTTCGAGCCCTAGACTCGCACGAGAGGGGGTTTGGGGAAAGGAGAGAAGGTGGAGGATTGGAGGTGAAAGGGGGGGACGGTCCGGCGGCTGAGGTGCCGGTCGTTCTCTGGAGTGCGATGGCGGGTTCTTCCCGCTTCCGTTTCTTCTTCTTCTTTTTTTTCGCTGAAGTGAATGGGGATAGAGGAGGGGTTGACTTGAAGGAAGGAGAACTAGAGGGTTTTATTTAATTTTAAATTTTAAAGTCCATAAAGTAACTTTTACCTTCGACCTCTAAACGAGACCCACCGCCTGTCGTCCATAGCCAGTTACCCCCATTCCGAACACAATGGGATATGTATCGTAAGCTGATTCGATCGTTTTGATCAGTTTTCGTCAAAATCAACATATAACTCTATATATTGAATTTGAGCGCGCATTTCAATTTACCAGGGTCACAGACTGACTCGAAAAATTCCATAAAAATATTTTACAGCTTCGTATTGACAATACGGTCCTAACAAAACTAATTTCGTCGAATTCTGAGACCGTTTGAAAAATGGCCATTTTCCAGTCGATTAAAATCAACTGAAACTGGTCAAACGCGTTTTCCTTTGCCACACTCACATATTGATTCGAAAAATTATGAAATTTGAAATCTAGCAATAACCTTACATCCTGGATCCAACAAAAGTTGTTTCGTCGAAATCCGAGGTCGTTTGCAAGATTTCCGTTTTTAAGGGCCTGAATTCCATAGCGACTATTCTGAAATTTCAACTGGACATATCTTTTTATCCCCGCTATGAAATTTTGATTTTTCGGATTTGTTGGAAAGATATTATCAAATAGATCCTATTATTTTTGGTTTCACTAAAATCCCGTTTATTTTGCACCCGGTACATTCAATTGAAGTTTGAAATCGAATTATCGAACTACCGCGCCATTTTCAATTCCTTTTATAATTTAAAATAAATATTTATATTCTAACGACGATCTATATAAATATATTCGTTCGAATTCTATTCGAAATAAATTTCTCGTCGTTATTATTTAAAATAATTCATTTTAAATAATTTAAATTCGCTAAAATTGCCAAAATAAAAATTTTAAACTGACCCAGATTTCCGGGTTATTACATCGGGTCGGGTCAAGTCAACCCGTTTATAAATGGGTTGGGTTCGGTTGAGAAAATATGACCCATTTAATAAACGAGTTGACCCAACCCTTTTAAGAATTGACCTGAACCCGAGTTAACCCGACCCGACACATTAACAATCCAAACTATGGCCAGAGACAAGATGTTATATGCCCAAGCTCTAATTGAAATAACCTCTGATAAACTACTTTCGGAGACAACTAAAATTAGAATAGCTGACAATTATGTGGCTGAGGTTAGAGTGCGCTATGGGTAGACGCCCAACATTTGCACCTTATGTCACCTTATGTCACTCCTTTAGGCATATTCACACATCTTGCTCTTGGAAACCCTCAGCACTGCCCCAGTGCTTGTTCCCCTTTCTGATCGAGTTCCATTTCCATGACCTCCTATCGTAAAATGGCTTCAGAAGGCTCACTCGTCTATAGTCACCCTACCTACTGTTATACATCAGCTTGTTCAGGAGCCCATTCCACCTTGTAATGATAGTCTATTGGATGAAGAGGATTTGCCTTCAGTTGAGGAATTTAATTGTAATGGTATTTGTTGGCACTCGGGTGAACGTTCTTGGGTCCATGATATTTCTGGAATGAGATATGATCAAACTGAAGACTTGTATAATAAATATGTCACTAAAGATGATGAGGATTTTAGGAAGCTGGTATATCATGTCGTGGGTGATGGTTTTGAGCTTGTCGAGGAGGGTGAGTTAGGTGAGACGAACATGACACTGTTCGGGATCAGGATTGCGAATTCGGTAGTCCTAACCCATGTTTTGTTCCTAAATTTTTCGTACTTTTCTCTGAGTACATCAATGTTATAGGATCTAGTGACGACTCTAGTTGTCCCTCCTTTGTTGGGGATTAGCTATGTTGTTCAATGATAGTAGCTGAAGCACTCTGCTTCTCTCCTTTTTTTATTCTTCATGTTCTTGCACGTCAAACCGATTTTTTAGTAGTCAGTGTCAGTCAAAGTGTCTGACTCATGTGCTATCTTGTATTCATCATCCGTTGTAATGAAAGTGGTTGCGGCCACTATAGAAACTAACTTAACTTTGCTAAACATTATATTCACTTTATACCGATGTTATCATGACCGGACCGTTGGTCCAACCATTATAACCTTAGAATGTTGCCCAGTCCGGCCTGGAGAGCCCAACCATGCTTAGATGGCTTGGCCACTAAAACCAAAGAAACTAAGGGTCATCCATCAAAATCCGAGTTTATACAAACAGTTAACCGATAATGTTAAAAACTTAATTACTACACACGCCTAATAACTTAGCCTAAACCAAAACATCTTCTTCACTACAAAGAGCTCTACATCATAGTCGAAGGTAGGTCGCTTATGTTAAGGACTGAGATGTTGATGATGATGGTTTTGATGACAACAACCTTGTTTCTACTTGGTTTCAAGTATTATTTGTTATAAAATATATATATAACACTATTTTCTAGAATATATATATATATATATATGTGTGTGTGTGTGTGTGTGCATATTTAGAAAATCTATGCAGGTATTCATTATTGAAGACTGTACAGTTCGTAAGAATCAAGATATCAAATAGAAGAGTTCAAGTTTCAAGACTCATGAGTACAAAGAAATTAAGAGTTTATGAGTTCAAGAATAATAGAGTAAATGTGTCTAGAAATTCTGCTAAAACTCTGGTTAGCACTTGATTCTAATTTTAAATTTAAATTCTGATTTTAAAGATCCTAATTTCAAATTCATTTTCAACTAATTTCAAATTTTATATACTTGATTTTAAATCTTGCTTTTTACTTCAAAATTACTTCCTTACATATAAAAATGTATACTTTGTTTTAACTCCTGAGAGTTATTTTCTAAACCCTGAAAGTAATTTTCAAGCATACAATTAATAGATTTCTAACTTAAAGTTTTACTTATGTATTTTCAAATTCCTTGTTTATATTAAGTTCTAATATATTTATAGTTTTTTATTTATATTTATATTTATACATTTATAACATTTTATATTTAGTTTCTTAAATATTTTTGTTGTATCTTTATATAAGTTTTTAAAATATATTTTTCTTTAAAAAGAATATTTTAATATTAAGGAATTTAGTTAGTTTTAACTCTGGATTAACCATAATTTATTTGAACATCATTTACATTGTTTTAAAATTTATATTTCGAAATTACACTGGCATTTGTCGACAAATACTACTTGACATGTCGATATACTGGTCGTTAAGTGATTTTTTAAATTTTGAAAAGAGGTGTCTTTTTAATTAAAATCCTTTTAGAAACATTGTGACTATTGGAACTAGAATTCAATTTTTTAACATCTTATCATCTTCTTATTCCTCTCCTAACATCCTACCATTATAATACTTTATTTCTTGACTTTCTGCACTTATATTCTATGATTTAAATAGAAATTATATCATTCTTCTCCTGTTTCAATTCTAAATCAAAATATCTTTGAGTTCAAGTGCTACTCAAGAGTTGTGGGTTATTTGCAATCAAAGTTGTCAAGATCAAGTCATATTGAGTTAATACTACAAAAGCTGGTAAGAGAAGGGTATGGGCCTGTCCCGTTTTAAAGTGACTGGGTGCGACTGTGTCCTAGAAATCGATTAGGTGTAAAGTTATGGCCCTAAAAACAACTAAGTCTCACTGTACGTGGAATCGGTTGGGATGTCCCCTTGTAGCCTTGAAATCAAGGATTGTAATTGGATGTTGTTGAATTAAAACCCGCAACAACCCAGCGTGTTGTAGGGCTAGATGTAGGGGAGTCTCAAACCAATATAAAATCCCGGAGTATACTTTCCTTTAATTGCTTTTACTTTCTGCATTAATTGTTTGATTTTGTAGTTGTTGTTATCTGTGATTTGTAAAATGTTTGTTTGATTCAAAAAGATTTCAGGAAATTAATAAATTCCATTAAACACTGTTCACACCCTTTAGTCTTTAACTTGCCTAAGATCCTTAACCTGCAACTCTAACAACTGGTATCTGAGCATTGGTTTTCAAAAATTTCATGATCTAAATTTTGAAAACTTTAAATTGCAACCAACGTTGGAATTATCACTAATGGTAGTTCATTCGTGGAGGGTCAGTCCACTGTTAGACCACCACTTTTTAATGCCGGTAATTATGCATATTAGGCATGTAGAATGAAAATTTATTTACAATATGTAGGATTAGGAACTTGGAATATCACGCAAACTGAATATGTTGAACCTACTGTTAATTTTGCTCAATGGACTAATGATCAAAAAGCAACTGCATAAAATAATACTAAGACTGTGAATATTTTATTCTGCTTATTAGATATGAATGAATTTAATAGAGTATCTGTTTGTAGATCTGCGTATGAAATATAGAAAACTTTTCAAGTGACTTATGAAGGTACAAGCAAAGTTAAATAGACCAAATATCCACGTTAACCAATTAGTTTTAGTTATTTAAAGTGAATCAGAATGAGTCTATCTCCGATATTTACTGCAGGTTCCAAGAAATCATGCATTCACTAATGACTTTAGGAAAATCATATTCTAAGGAAGATCAAGTCATAAATTTTTTGAATCCATTAATATTTGATTGGGATCAAAAGACACTTGCCATCGAAGAAGCCAATTACATCAATACAATGAAAATTGAGAAATTAATTGGTAATTTAATGTCGTTTGAAGTGTTGAAAAATGAAATTTTGACGGTAACAACCTTTTTTAATTATAATCATTATTGATTATAAAATATATACTAACATCTTTATCTAGAATACATATATGCATAATTTATATGTAGGAAATACATATTAAAGATTGTACAGTTTAAGAGATTCAAAGATTTCAAAGGAGAACCAAGACTCATGAGTATCAAGATACCTATCAAGAGTTCAAGATTATCGGAGTAATAGAGTCTAGTTAGTATGTAAAACTCTGAATAGCACTTAATTTTTTTTTTCAAATTATATTTTCTTAAAATTGATTACAAACTATTTTTGAAATTGATTTCTAACTCCTCAACAATAATTTTTAAAGATTTATGATTTCAAATATATATATATATATATATATACTTTCTAAGTTTCTTATATTTAATTATAAAGTTTTATAATTATTTACGTTTATAATTATACTATATAGTTTTATATCATTTATATATATAGTTTTTAATTCATATGATTAAATTATATTATACTATGTTTTTATACTTGAAAAATTATATTTTAAATAACTAGTTTTGTTTCAGGAATTTCTAGAATGCATATATTAGTTTAAATACTTTAAAATTTTGATCTAAATTTTAAAAAAATACTATACATGTCGACATACACCTTTCTACATGTTGAAATACAACTGTTACAAAATTTAAAATTCAAAAAGATGTGTCTTTTCGTTTTAAAACATTTCAGAAATGGTTGTCACTTTTGGAACACTATATAAAAGGCTTGATTTCGCAGTTTTTCATAATCTATCATATTCTTCTTCCCTACTTTACATACCACCATTATTCTTCTTAATTTTCTAAGATTCTACATTTATACTCTGCCTATTTCAGCACAAATTATATCATTCTTCTTCTATTTTCAATCTCTATCAAATACTCTCTGTTTGGAAGTGCTACCCAAGAGTTCTTGGGCGATTGTAATCAAAGATAGGAAGGGTGTGTGTTCCTTGTAACCCATAAATCAAGGAAAAGGAGCGGTGTTAATCTTGTAGCCGTGAAATCAAGGGTGTTGAATTGGTATTAACCTTGTAGACATGAAAGCAAGGGTGTTGAATCAGTGTTAACCTTGTCGCCGTGAAATCAAGGGTGTTGTAATTGGATAGTGATATTAATTAAACTCTGCACAATCAAGTGTTGTACAAGACTGGACGTAGGAGTAGTCCGAACCAGTATAAAATCCGGTGTGTTCTTTCCTTTACTACATTTTATTTTTGTTTATATCTGCATCTGTGATTGTTTCTGTTATGATATTCATTCTTTGATATGTATAATTGTTTGAGTAATTGTAAATTGGTTAAGATTTCTATAAGTCCTTTAAAATGCTATTTACCTCATCTCTAGTGTAAGTTTTTCCTTAGGATCCTTGATCCTCATCCCTAACAATTAGTATCAGAGCTTAGGATTTCAAAATTTCATCATTTGAATTTTTGAAAATATTAAATGGAAACCAACATTGGAATTGCTAAAAATAATTTATAGAGGGTCAGTCCACCGTTAGACCACCACTATTTAATGGTAGTAACTATGCTTATTGTGCATATAGGATGAAAATATATTTACAATCTATAGGATTAGACATTTGGAATATCACACAAAGTGAATATGTTGAACCCACTACTAATTTTGCACAATGGACTAAAAACAGAAGGCCTCTGCATAAAAGAATTCTAAGGCTATGAATATGTCATTCTGTTCATTAGATAGAAATGAATATAATAGAGTAATCATTTGTAAATCTACTTATGAAATATGGAAAACCTTGCAAATTACTCATGAAGGACAAATAAAGTTAAACAGATAAAGATATCGATGCTAACAAATCTATTTGAGTTATTTAAAATGAATCAGAATGAATCTATCTCCGATATGTACTACAGGTTCCAAGAAATCGTGCATTCATTAATAGATTTGGGAAAAATTTATTCTTACGAAGATCAAGTCAGAAAAATTCTTAATTCTCTAACTACGGAATGGATCAGCAATTGAAGAGGCCAATAATGAAACGAAGATTGAGGAATTGATCGGGAACTTGAGGTCATTCGAAATACAGTTACAGAAAAGAAAGGATAATAGGTCATTAGAAAAGAAATCTATAGCATTCAAAGCAACAACTGATGGTTCTGATTCAAGCAGTGAGGATGATGAAGAAATTGCCTTAATGACAAGAAACTTCAGAAAATTCTTGAGATATAAAAGGAGGAATAATTTTCAGAAAAATATTCAAGGAAGTTCGGGAAAATATACTAATAAGGATAGATGCTACAACTGTAACAAACCAGGCTATATAAAAAGGATATGTCCATATCCAGATAGATCAAGTCAACAAACAAATGACAATTCATCAAAGAAGAGGAAAAGAACATATGCAGCAAGTTTAGATGATTTAGATTCACCATCAAGTGACGAAGAGCTGGAAACCGAAAATTCAAATATGTGCTTCACAACAATTCAGGAATCAGAAAATATCGAAGGAATGGATAAAAAATAGGTACGCCTTAATTAATAATTTTTGATTGAAACGGTTGAATGGATTCTTGTTCGCTTGCTTTGTTTGAAATTTGAATTCTAAAATTCAAATTTGAATTTTGATATCTAAAATAATAAGTAATATAATAATAATAATAATAATAATAATTAATTTTAAAATATATTTTTAAGATCTCAAGAAATAATTAAACATAGAATACAAAATATTAAATAATATAAACAAAGTTAAAAAGTCACTTGAAATTTTGAATTGACACTTGTATGTTGACATACGTAAACATACATGTCGACATTTACACCAAAATTTGAAATTCAAACTTTGGATTTCAAATGTTTAAACCTTCAAACTTCCCGCCACCTATTCACCAACTCCCAAGGTCTAGAAAGGTGTCTTTCTATTTAGAAAAGATATGTCCATTTTCTCTCTATTTAATCATCTATTCAATACTACTCTTCTTACCTCTCATTAAAAATTCAAAACTACTTTCTTCATCCTATACTCTTCAAAACTATGCTCTAATGGCTTCCTCAAGTACTCCAAAGACCACAAGGTTAACTAAGACTCTCAAAGGTCATCTCTACAATAACCGGAGGCTATCCAAGCGTACATTGACTATGTTACGAATGGAAAAGTTAATACGGGAACATTCACTATCTTTGAAGATTTTGCATCCTATGATCTTCCCACTCCTTTTCATCAAAATAAAGTTTTAGGTTTGATTGATTCTTGGGATAATATTGAAATATGTTATATATATCTTGTCAAAATGTTTTATGCGAATTTAAATTGTGGATTTTTTTGAAGGAAATGAAAATCAATTTTGGAGTAGTGTGCAAGGCACTCAAATTATTTTGGATAGTGCTGTTTTGGGAACCATTTTACATTGCAAGAAAATGGGTTCGGGTTTTTCGGATTTTGAAATGGATGAACATGATTTGGAAACTTTTCATCATATTTTTGAAAGCGATGAACATATGGAATTCAAGAACCATTTTTTCTGTCCAAAAGCAAGAATTGTTAATGTAACGACCCGAACTTCCCCGTGAAAGAAAGACCGGATTGCTTTAAGGACACGACAAATCAGAACACAAATAGAAGAACATTTCATTACTTATTACAACAATTTCATCAGAATACAAGAATATACAGAGTACAAATAAATATTACACATTTACTAAATATCAGAGATTTACAAGTTACAATGCAGCGGAAAATAATACAAAACACAACTAAAAAGAATATACGGATACAAAGCTTTCTGAATATCATTCCAGCTGTAAACCATGATCCTGTGAATATAAATATGCGAAACACAAAACTACAAGCTGCCCGTGTGGAAAATGGGGGCACCCACAATAAACTCCAGGTTAGTCATGTGACTGGTGTAAGAACTAAAACAGTTATTAATCTTTATTTTAAAGTTCGGTAAATCAAGGGACCACGCCGTATAACATGGAACGGGTTTCCTCCCAAGAATACCGATGCATAAAACAAATAACGCAATGCTAAATAAAGAACAATGAATCTATTATAAGACTCAGGTCCCATCACACAATGCAACGCAAGCCAGAGGATAGAGTTTTTACCTTGTAATAGGCAAAAATGCTTGGTACGTGAAATTTCATATTTTACTATTACTATAAGTGTATAGTGTCAAAACAACTTCAAATATAAATGTATCAATCATAGACGGCATGAGTGCCCCATCCCACTATGTCGCCATACTAGGCTTTACAATCAAAACCACAAAATGTCGTATTGGAAGTTAGATTTGCATCTGTGAACCAAGGCAAGGGATCATCCTTACCGCTTCGAGATGCTCTAGCCCGTGTCTCAGGCAAGTACTCTGTCAAGCCTTTGGATTGTCAGGGTCAGTCCACACAGAGTGGATTAAAATGCCTGAACACTGTGTTTCCCCGCCTTATGGGGCATAAATCTGGTCTGTATAAAGACCATCCATCGGCTCCTCAGAGACCGAAATAACCGAGGTGCCTCGCTATCCTTCATCCACATAAGTAAAACGTCCGGGCTTGCAAAACGCTGACACCACTCCTAGCTAGAAGGAAACACATGCCCTCCCTGATGTCCTCTCCCGTTTCTGGTTCACACTGGGGTGTGAGGCTCGTGAATTAACTCTACACAAAGCTACGCTATATTAAAGTCATGCTTTGATCATCAACCACAAGACTGCGCTTTTCAACAGAAGCCTTGATCATTTGCATCTCAGCATGCCACACAGGCAATTCACGCTATGCAACTGATGTCTATCAATCACACAAAATGAAATCCGGTGCCAGACACACATCCATTTACAAGTTAGTTCTAGGTCTGAACAAAACCAGAGGCACCTTATTCCTCGTCCCGTAAGTCCAATACAGGAGAGAGGTCCTCGCATATCCGGTCGATCTCCAAGTACGTCTGGACGATCACCACTTATTACCTTGTCTTGGGTGTACAACCTAATCAAGACATTAGTAATCGTCCAAACGATGTGAAGACCTCCGGTCTTCAACCACCGTCTTCATCGTTGACTTATTGTCGAATCAGTTATTCAGAATGGGATAAACCCAGTCTTTCTGAATAACTCGCGTATATAATAAACAAGTGCTATAAAAACACAACATACGCCTCATTCTAATCCAGAATATTCCTTTATTCAAATATTCTTATACTTTGGGAAAGGTTCCCATTAATTTTATCAAAGATAAATTCTTTAATCTTCCTTTGGATATCGATCCAAACCAAATTATGGTTTATCCAAACTAGTCGGATTAGCGAACCTTACCGAAGTAATCATTTGTTTTAATTTTCCAATCCCAACCTATTCATCCCAGGAAGTAAAACTGGTAATACTTCATATCTAACACCACGATGCTATCGTTAAAATTAATTACCATTTCACGTTCAAATATAATTAAAGATTTAACTAATGCTTAGAGAAAACTGGTGATACTCCATTCTCGATCATTTCTTGGATTTGATAATTTTAGTTATCAAATTCACCTTTCAATCTACTTAAAGATTCATTAAAACTCTATTTCAGTTTTAATTTCCAAAAATCCTTAGTTAATGATTATTCAATGTTAAGAAATTAATCTTATCTTTAACTGGGTTAAAGGACTAATGTCATTTAAAACACAGCTCACGATAAACGCAAAATCACATTCCATTAACAATGGAAACTTCACGGAGTACAGATCAATATATATAATCAATATGAACTTCCATATCCAACCGATAATATAAATGGAATAATGGCCGAGCCTTTTAAATTCCATATATATTAACAGTCTTCCTCTACAGAAGCTCACTTCGATTGTTACCAAATCGAATTCCATTTAATTCCAATTCATTATGTTAAATTGGAAAACTTTACTTTGGAAAGTCTCCTTTAAATCTTAACAAAATATTTATAAATTCCAAATCACATTTCACTGTAAATCGGGATAAAGGACGAATGTCGTTAAAAACACAGTTCCCAATAAACCCAATTCACATTCCATTTTATTCCGATTATTAAATATAATTGGAAACTCTAACAATCTTAATTAAAAATATTTATTCTCTTTACATGGGGCTCAAGAACAGTGTTACTGAAGACACCATTCATGACAAACCCCAAATCCCATTTGATATTAAATACAAGGCTCTGAATAGAAAATATATCAGCTTATATTCAATATCAAATACTACAACCAACAAATATCATATTGGAAATAACGATATAAATATATCTTTGAAATTTCTATAACAATATCTGTATAATCACGAAATCCAACATCGAAATATTCCAAAGACAATTTCGATTCAAATCTATTCCAATTTATATATTGGAAATCCTAGTTATGTTTAAAAGCATTTGAAATCCAATTTACTTATTTAAAAATGTTGGATTCTAATTCTAGTTCATAACTAGTTCATTTCAATAAAAATATATTTTTATCTTTTCAAATATGGAATTTTTCATCCCAATTCTTTCCAAATCATTTCTTATGATTTTACACTAATTATTGATATTTTTAATAATTTTATCAAGGCCCATACAGTCGATTTTCATAAACGGCCATCGAACTGCACTTACAGCGAACTTTTCCAAATTTGTTTTGGACATAATTCCAAATCCAACCATTAGATTTCAAATCCCTAATATTCGTTAGAAATCTCTTTTAGATACGAACTCGTCGGTTCCAGTTTTAGGAGAATCCGACGATTGGATCTCCCGTAATGTCCATTCGAAGTCAATGGTCAAAATTCGCGAACTGCTGCAGTGCGGCGCATTCTATTTAGGCCATTATATTATATATATAATATATATTTCATCGATTTCCATTTAAAACATATTTTATAAATCATTTTAAATTCGTTTTCAAAACGATTTCAACTTCATATTCAATTTCAAATCAAAATTGAATATTCCATATCGTTAATATATAAATGATAATATTTTCAAAACATTAGATTTTGAAATCACTTCCTTTTTGATATTCATTGTAAAAATGAATAAAATCGATATAAATATCGTTCACGTCAAAATGGTGTTAATCTAATCAACACGGCTTTATATATTTAAATATATTCATGTCCATCCCAAATCGGACATCAAAATCAGATTTTGATTCTTTTCTGAATATTATTTTAAATATTCATTATTTTAAAATATTTATTCTTTCTGAACTGGAATCAGATATAGTCGATTACCATATAATGTTGATTACATGGATTTCATATAATACATGTATACAACAACAATAAACAATCAACCATCATCCAGAGTGCATTCTACACTACATAAGCATTAAATATAAATATTTAACGCTTACAACAGCATGTCAACCAATCGATCAACATACAACTAAACAATTGGGATTAGTGTACGTCAAATATCATCCCAACACCCATGTGGGGTTTCAACCAACAAATACTGAATATTATTTGTGCAGTTGGGCGATGTGTAAAATATATCATCCCAATCCTTATCAGTAAAATGGGTGTTTATAAACAAATCGTCTGATTTGTAAATGAATATTTATTTTATTCATATCAACGTTAAAAATTATATTTTTAATGATAAAATATTTTATTCAACACTTGAATATTCCATTCAGTTCATTTATACAATAAAAATGATATTTTTATTATTCCAACATATTTTAGAAAATTTTGGCGGCATAACGGCGCGATACTAGAGTCGGGATAACGTCTAGCCTTACCCCTCGCCTCATAATGGCACACGCCATATACAAACCAAATTACATCAATTCATTCACACCTCAAGCCAATTCAATCAACCTAAACAATCAAACAAGTCGTCCATGGTTTGTGGATGACGGGGAGCAGTTCATATATGCAGTTATAAGATAAATAACTGTATAAATAAATTCGGTGAGAGAGTTCTCACCTTTGGGATCCACTCCTCCATTCTTTATTTCTGAATGGTTTGGATTTGTCCGAAGTTCCAACGCAGTCCTTTCCACGCTGTTCATAGTAAAAATCACATTTTTAATATGATGTTTGTATATTAAAAATCATATTTTTACTTCGCTATATATATAATAAAAATTATTATTTTTATTTCGCTACTGTATAAAAATTATGTCTACTTCCTATATAAAAATTATATTTTTATAATGACGCTTATATATAAAATATCATATTTTTATAACAAGGTTATATATATAAAAATCGTATTTTTCTACCGTTATATCTTATATAAAAATCGTATTTTTAATTCACTATTATACATATAAAAATCGAATCTTTTTAAAGTATACAAATCAATATTTTCTATAGTGAAAAATAAAATCTTTTCTATTTCGTTCTTCACATAATAAAAATCATTTCTTTATAATGTTGCCAAGTA
Source organism: Allium sativum (assembly GCA_030737875.1). Lineage (NCBI taxonomy): Eukaryota > Viridiplantae > Streptophyta > Magnoliopsida > Asparagales > Amaryllidaceae > Allium > Allium sativum. The sequence goes on from CM060925.1 coordinate 317,506,643, forward strand.
TATAGAAATCATATTTTTTTCCTTCGTGACTTCATATGAGAAAATTCATATTTTTCTTCTGCAACAAATATGAACAAAAATCATGTCTTTATCGTATTAAAAATCCTAGCTTTTCATAAATGAAGATCCTAACTTTTTATAAATGAAAATCCTAACTTTTTATAAATGAAAATAATAACATTTTATAAAACTTTATATATAGTTATATAAATAAAAATCAGAAAATAAAAAAATGTATTATAATCAAAATAAAAATTAAAATGAAAAAAACTTACTGTCATTGTTCTGAACGTTGACTGCGACGGAGGGGGGGTCCTAGTCGACATCGCGCCGCTGGAGGGGTGTTGCACTCGCCAGGCGCCGGTGGTCATGATGGAGGTTGGCTCCGTCGTTGGTGGTGGCTGGGGTGATGTCACGGTGGCGATTCTAGCGATGGGTAGGCTTTCGATGTTGCAGAGGGTAGGAGAGGAACGGAGGGGCTAGCGCAGTCGAGAAGGAGGAGGAAGAAGCGGAGTGGAGGGTGGTCGGAGCTTCCGGTGACGGCTAGGGCGATGGGCGACGAAGGGCCGATCATCGGTGGTAATCGCGATTTTTCAATTTGGAGGAAGGGGCCGGTTTTGGTCTGTTGACATGAGAGAGAAAATATGAGGGTTTGACTTTAGGGGGTAAGTTATATAATATATTTAATTATTTTATTTATTTTCTCCCTATAAAGTACACCATTTGTTTGAACCCCAAATCAAACCCAGCGACTGTCATCCCCGACATATTACCCTTATTCCGAACATAATGGGATATGTATCGTAAGCCAGTTCGGCTGTTTCGGTCAGTTTCCGTCAAAATCAAAATATAAATATATATATTGAATTTGAACGCACATTTCAATTTACCGGGGCCACATACGGGTCCCAAAAATTCCAGAAAAATAAATCTAGCTATGTTTTGACGATACAGTTCTAACAAAACTAATTTCGTCCAATTTGGAGACCGTTTGAAAAATGGCCATTTTCTAGTCAATCCATTGCCATGCTCACATATTAATCCGAAAAATTATGAATATTGGAATCTAGAAATAATTTAACATCCCAAATCCAACAAAAGTGGTTTCGTCGAAAACGGAGGTCGTTTGCAAAATGACTATTTTTAAGGGCCATATTTACATAGCGACTATTCTGAATTTTCAACTGGGCATAACTTTTTATTCCCGCTATGAAATTTTGATTTTTCAGATTCATTGGAAAGATGTTTTCAAATAGATTCTAATATTTTTGGTTTCACTAAAATCCGGTTTATTTTGAATCTTGTACATCATTTGAAATTTGAAATTGAATTTTTAAACTACCATGCCACTTCCAATTCCCTTTTTTAATTAAAATAAACATTTATATTCCAACTTCCATTTAAATAAATATATACGTTCTAATTCTACTCAAAACAAATTTCTAGTCGTTATTATTTAAAATTAATCATTTTAAATTTTCAAAATTCGTTAAAATTGCCAAAATAAAATTTTTGAATTGGTTCTGATTTTCCAATTTGTTATAGTTAACCTCCTTCATCAACATACCTTACCCCCCGTTCCAGAAACTTTAATAACCCTACTCTCAAGGTCCAAAAGGCTCATTTTTCCATCTTTGTCACTTATGATATTAATTTGGCCGAAGTGATTTTTAGAGATTCCAAACCAAAAGAGATGTCAACAAAAGAAAACACTCTTTATCATGGAATTTACCTTACTCGAATCTATAAGTATTTTGGAGTAGATTTCAAAGGAGAGTATTTTTTCCTAGAAAGGTCTTTTACTTGGGAAATATATCCCTTATGCAAATTCCAATTACTTTCAAACCATATGAGACATATGCCCAAAAACAAGCTAGAATGGAACAAAAAGAAGTTCAAATGGAAATCGACGAAGAACAATCCTCTATGGAAAGCATAAAGTTTCCCACTTCATAAAGAGCCATATCCAAAGAAGTCATTTATCAAAACCAAGTCAAATTAGCCAAAAATCAAAAGAAAATCAAGAAGACTCTCAACCAAAGATAATCTTCTTCCTCACCTTCATCCGCTGAAATCTAAGTTTACTAGCTTACGTTATCATTTTAGCTTGTATTTCCTTTTCATACTTTCTATTTCAAGTTTTTCTTGTATCGTTTGACTGTAATCTCTCATTAGTAGTAATCTACATTTTTTTCTCTATCAAAACCACCTTTAAAAGTTTGTAAAAACACAATAGAATTAAATAATATAATATAATAAGAAATAAATCAAAATTGTATAAAAAGAAACAATACCCAAAATTGTATGGGTATGTCGACATACATGTTCTTGCATGTCAACATATAACTGTCAAAAATTCAAATTTGTTCAAATTTGAATTTTTTAACTACCTTATGTCTATTCATTTTCAAATGAATTCCAAACTCTTTATATACCATTTTATTTCAGAAAAACTCATTTCTACTTCTCTTTTTCTTCTCTAATCACTCTCCTTTTATATAATCAAAATTATGGCTAATCCTATTCACAATCTAAGTGGAAATCTTGAATAAACTTTCAATTCTCTCAAGAATATCATATCTATCATTCTTCGCAATCAATGTCATCTAGAATTAAGTCAAATAAAGATGATTGAACGACAAGAAAAACACTTTGATGTTATTCATTGGATGATCTCTTCTCTTTCTAGAGATGAAGATGACCACATCACTGGAGCACATCTCACCAAAGACAACGAAGACTGGGAAGTCTAAAAAGCGAATCCAATCTTCGGTGGAGATGGATAGGTAGAAGTTCCAAGAGATGTATGAATAATTTGTTTGATTTATATGGTATGTTTGATTTGTGTGATTTGATTGAAAACTTAATTTATCATGTATATGTTTCAATTGTTTGTAGATATTGTTTGGATTTATTACTTTATACAATGTTTATCCTTTTATTTAGTTTAACTAGTAAAATTACAATAGTATAATCATAAAGTTAAGGAGAGTTTTTGGGAAATTATAGATTTAGGGAGTATTATAAATTTAGGGAGAGAGAGTGTGTGTGTGTATTGTTGATGACGAAGGTGGAGAATTATAAAATAGGTATGCTTAAGTGGTAGTTAGAAGGAATTCATGGTGAAAGGGGGAGTAATCGAGGAATCAGATTGACAGGAAATATCAGTATAAACATTTTATAAACCAAGGTTGTCATCATCAAAAAAGGGGATATTGCTGGAGAATGAAATTTTGATGACAACAACCTTGTTTCAATCAATATCATTATTGATTATAAAATACATACTAACATCTTTATATAGAATATATATATATATATATGCATGGTGGAATGCACAAGGTCAGCTATGATATTTTATGCAGACCCAAATCCGAAGGGGATGTGGGATTAATCAACCTCAGGGAGCTCAAGAAAACATACAGTTTGAAGCATGCATGGAAAATTATTCAAAGCAATTCTTTATGGGCAACTTGGATGAGAAATCGATATATTAAAACAAATTTTCAGGTAATGAAATGTGATAATAATTCGTCATCGATTTGGAAACACATTCTGGCAACTAGAGATTCCTTAAAACATCTAATTCACCGTGAATTTGCAGATGGCAAATCCACAAGTTTATGGAAGGACCCATGGTTTTTAGGTCAATCACTGATTAACTTCCTAGGCTGGGATTCTCTAACGGCAGTGGGGGCTTACGATTTTATTGTTGAAAAAATTATAACAAATCGAAGGTGGAATACCTCTAATCTCATTTGCATGCAGGCGTTGCAACCAGAAATTCAGCAAATTCACATAGTTCCCAATCTTACTCATTATATCTGGGTATGGTCTGATTCCCCTAATGGTCTATTTTTGACAACAACGGCTTGGAATTATGTTAGAACAAAGCATGCAATAATGGATTGGGCGGACATAATATGGAGCAAAGAAAACTGCCCAAAAATTGCATTCACAACGTATAAAGGAATTACTGGGAGACTCCCTACCTCAGACATACGTACGAAATGGAATATTAACGTGGATCCAACATGCTCGTTATGTAATTTAGCTCTTGAATCTCATGAACATCTATTTTTTGACTGTAAATTCAGCGTTGACATTATGACAATAACCAGAAACAAGAACGAGAGTTTTTTCATAGGGAATCTAGAGGAAGAGATCATTCACCTGAGATCGCAGACGTGCTCGCCATTGAGACTGCAACTGCTCCATATAACATTGACAACTACAGTTCATCACATATGGAAGGAGAGGAATCGGCGCATGTTTGAGAAAAAGAAACGAGATTGCAATCTGGTCGGTAACCTTATTTATTCCGATGTAAACATCTTAGTTCAGAGAATAAAAAAGTCGAAGCTTACCAGAAATGGCCAGGAAGAAGATCGCATTTTTGAGAGCTGGAATTTTCAACCGCCATGAGAAGCCCTAAATTTCTATTTTGGGGGAGAGAACTTCGGTGATCGTGTGGTATAGCATACGCGATTATGGTATTAATTAGCTGATTGACATGCGTAATCATTGCTCACCTACCGTATTTGTATTGTTTTGTATACTTTTGTTCACCCTTGTATCTTGTATTTCGTTCGTGGGCTTGGGCTGATTTCTGGTCCAATGCATCAATACAAACTTAACCAACTTTCAATATATATATATATATATATATATGCATGATCTATATGCAGGAAATAGATATTGAAGACTGTACAATTTAAGAGATTCAAAGATTTTAAAGGAGAATCAGGACTCATGAGTATCAAGATACCTATATATCAAGAGTTCAAGATTATCAGAGTAATAGAGTTTAATTGGTATGTAAAACTCTGAGTATCACTCAAATTTTGTTTTCAAATCATCTCTTTTTAAAATTTATTTCAAATTGTTTTTGAAATTGATTTCAAACTCCTCTACAATAATTTTTAAAGTTTTATAATTTCAATTATAAATACTTTCTAAGTTTCTTATATATATATATTATAAAGTTTTATAATAATATATGTTTATAATTATACTATATAGTTTTATTTCATTTATATATAGTTTTTAAATCATATGTTTAAATTATATTTTACAATGTTTTTATACTTGAAAATTTAATATTTAAACAACTAGTTTTGTTTCAATAATTTCCAGAATATAGATATAAGTTTAAATACTTTTAAAAAATGATTTAAAATTTAAAAATACTATATATGTCAACATACACCTTTCTACATGTTGACATATAACTGTCACAAAATTTTAAATTCAAAAGATGTGTCTTTTCATTTTAAAACGCTTCAGAAACGGTTGTTACAAAGGACTTATACTCTACCGACTTCAACAAAAATTATATCATTCTTCTTCTATTTTCAATCTCTATCAAATACTCTTTGTTTGGAAGTGTTACTCAAGAGTTCTAGGGCAATTATAATCAAAGATAGGAAGGGTGTGTTCCTTGTAGCCCGTAAATCAAGGAAAAGGAGTAGTGTTAACCTTGTAGTTGTGAAATCAAGGGTGTTGAATCGGTGTTAACCTTGTAGCCGTAAAAGCAAGGGTGTTGAATCAGTGTTAACCTTGTAACCGTGAAATCAAGGGTGTTGTAATTGGATACTGATATTAATCAAACTCTGCACAATCTAGTGTTGTGCGGGACAAGACGTAGGAGTAATCCTAACCAATATAAAATCTGATGTGTTCTTTCCTTTTCTATATTTTATTTTTGTTTATATTTGCATCTGTGGTTGTTTTTGTTGTGATATTCATTCTTAATCCATATAGTTGATTGAGTAATTGTCAATTGGTTAAGATTTCTATAAGTTCTTTAAAACACTATTCACCCCCTCTAGTGTTAGTTTTGCCTTAAGATTCTTGATCTTCATCCCTAACATGAAGTTCATATGCAAGGAATAAAATAAGTCGTCTAGAAAAAGAAATCGATAACATTTAATGCATAAATTGAAGATTAAGACTCGGATAGTGATGATGATGAAGTGACAACGCTAATGACAAGGAATTTTACCAAATTCTTAATATATAGAAAAAGAAATAACTTCAAAAGGTGAAACTATAAAGGGATATGTCAACGTGTCCATTTGCCTATGTCGACATATACCAAAAAGGTGAAATTTGAAATTCAAACTTTTCATATTCCCTCTTACTTTTCACCAACTTCAATATGACCAAAAAGGTGTCCCTTAAACCAACGAATTGTCATTTGATTCACGATATTTACTGCCTATTCCACTCACTTCTTTTCCATATTTATGTCAAAATTCAAAATTAATCTTCACAACTATTCTAATTAAATACTCCAAAAACCATGAGATTAACGAAGACTATAAAGGGCTTCCTCTTCAACAATCCGGATGATATCCAAGGTTACATAAGTTATGTAAATTTTGGTAAAGTCGACATGGGAAAATTTCTATCTATAGTGATTTTTCTTCTTATGACATGAACCTCTCTTATATCAAAATGGAATTTTGAGTCTTGTTGATTCTCAGGATAATAATGAAGTTTTTTATCCCAATCTTGTGAAAATGTTTTATGCAAACTTAAATCGCGATTTTTATCAAGGAAGTGAAAATGAAATTTGGAGTAGTGTTAAAGGAACACAAATTGTTTTGGATTGCGACGTTATAAGTACCATTTTAGGTTGCAAGAATACGGGGATGGACCTTTCGGATTTTAACAAATGAGAGTGATTTGGATACTTTTCATCATATTTTTGAAAACAAAGAAATTTGGAATTCAAAAATCATTTTTATGGTCCAAAAGCAAGAATCATCAATTTACTAATTCAACATAATGTTACCCCTATGTCTGGAAATTTCAACAAGCCTACCATGAAAGTTAATAAGGCCTTTTCTCTATTTTTGAAAATTATGAAATTAATTGGGCAAAAATGATTTTAAGTGAGTTTCAACCAAAGGAAATTTTGACAGAAGAAAATACGTTATATCATGGAGTCTATCTTACATGTATTTCAAATGTTTTGGAGTCATTTTCAAAGAGGAAGAGTTCATTTCAAGAAAAGTTTCTAATGCTGGAAATATTTCCCTTATGAAGATTCCATTTATGTTTTATCCATATGAAACATATGCGGATAAACGAGCAAAAATTGAACAAGAAGAAGAAATTGGTCAAATGGATATTGAAGAAGATGAAGAAGATACCTCTTTAGAAAGCATTGAAGTTTCTACCAACCCCTTCCCGAAAACCATTCTTCTAAATCAAAAGATTTTAGCTAAGAACCAAAAATTCCTTAAGAGATCGTTTAGTAAGAATTTTGAATTTTTTTTACTAATATAAGTAAGTTCTTTGGCAAAGTTAGAAGAAAACTTTACTTGTAATCCTCATCATCCTCCTTCTCCACCTCCGCTGAATTCTAAATTTATAATCGTATCGTATTCATTTGTATTTCAAATTTCTCATTTCTATCTTAAGTTATATATTCATTTCATGTATTGTTATTAAATAGAAATGAAGTTCTTTATTTCTGTTTAAAGTCTCTGAAATTACTATTAAAATAATTAAAATAATTTATATAAGTTGAAATGAATCACAAAACAACAAAATTCTTCAAAACTTAATTTTACACATGTATATATCGATACCCATGTAGACATATAATAGTACAATATTCAGAATTGTTTGAATTTGAAATTACTCTAACTGACTCATGTCTATTTAGTTTAAACGAATTTTAGAGCCTACTTATACCCTTCTCTTCCAGAATAACTTATTCATTTATTTCTCCTATAATTTCTTTCACTATTTCTTAATATATTCAAAACTATGGCTACTCAAATCCATAATCTTAGTGAAAACCTTGAAGAAATTTTTAATTCTTTCAAGAATATCCTCTCAATTATTCTTCATAATTAGCGTCATCTAGAGTTGAGTTAAGTACTGGTGATTAAACAACAAAAGAATTATTTTGATGCAATTCGATGGATGATTTCCCCTCTTTCAAAAGATGAAGACAACAACATCATTGTAGCACCTCTCACCAAAGATAATAAAGACTGGGATGCTATAAAGTCTGATCCAATCTTCTGTGGAGATGGTTGGGTTAAAGTTCCTTGAAATGTGTGAATTTGTGTGGTTTGTTTGATTTATTTCAAAATTTTAAAACTTGTGAATAAACTACTATACTTACGGTATGGTTTCATTTGACTGGATTATTTAAATGTATTAACACATACTGGATATGTTTGTATTGGATTGATTTAGTTTGGTTTGATTTGTATAACTTAGAATGAAGTTTAAGGTTTATAATCATTCAATATATAATAGTTAGAATATTATAGCTATTTTGTTATTAGAAGCATGCCTTAGTTTTAGGGGTAGTATTAGTATCTTGCTAGGATTATATAGTTTTGTTGATGACAAAGGGGAAGAATTACAAAATAGGGTTCAGATTAAGGGGGAGTTAGTAGTTTCAGGGAATTAATAAAGTAAGGGGGAGTAATCGAGACATCAGTTATGAATATTTTACAATCAAGGTTGTTATCATCAAAAAGGGGGAGATCGTTAAGGAGAAAGATGTTGATGGTTTTGATGACAATAACCTTGCTTCTGCTTTGTTTTAATTATTATTTGTTATAAAATATATACTAACACTATTTCTAGAATATATATATGTGTATGTGTGTGTGCATGAAATCTACGTAGTTATCTATTATTGAAGACTATACAGTTCGCAAGAATAAATATTTCAAATAGAAGAGCTAAAGTTTCAAGATTCATGAGTACGAAGAAATCAAGAGTTCAAGAATAATAGAGTAAATGTGTCTAGAAATTCTCTTAAAACTCTGGTTAGCACTCGATTCTAGTTTCAAATTTAGATTCTGATTTTAAAGATCCTAATTTCAAATACTTTTTTGAATGATTTCAAATTTATTTACTTGATTTTAAATTTTGTTTTTGATTTCAAAATTACTTCTTTATATGTAAAAATATATGCTTATTTATTCTAATAAATAATTAAACTCCTGAGAGTTATTTTCTAAACTCTGAAAGTTATTTTCAAAGTTACGTTTAATAGATTTCTAACTTAAAGTTTTACTTACTTATGTGTTTTCAAATTCCTTGTTTATATCAAGTCTAATATATATTTATATATATATGGTTTTATATTAACATTTATACTTTTATATCATTTTATATTTAGTTTTTTAAATATTTTTATTATACCTTCATATAAGTTTTTAGAATATATTTTATTTTGAAATGAATGTTTTAGTATAAAGGAATTTAGTTTGTTTTGACTCTTGATTCACCATAATTTGTTTAAACCTCGTTTACTTTTTTAATTTTTTTTTTTGAAATTACACTGGCATATGTCGAAAAAGAGGTGTCTTTTGAATTCAAATCCTTTAAGAAATGTTGTGACTATTGGAAACCTATAAATACCTTCCAAATTTCAATTTTTTCAACATCTTATTCTCTTCTTCTTCCTCTCTTAACATCCTACCATTATAATACTTTATTTCTTGATTTTATGCACCTATATTCTGACGATTTCAATAGAAACACGTATCATTCTTCTTCTCTTTCAATTTCAAATCAGAATATCTATGAATTCAACTACTACTCAAGAGTTGTAGGTCGTTTGCAATCAAAGATCTCAGAATCAAGTCCTACCGAGTCAATACTACAAGAACGGATAAGAGAAGGGTGTGGTCCTGTCCCGTTTGAAGTGACTGGGTGCAATCGTGTCCCGAAAATTGATTAGGTGTAAAGTTGTGGCCTGGAAATCAACTAAGTCTCACTGTACTTGGAATCAGTTGGGTGTGCCCTTGTAGCCCTAAAATCAAGGATTGTAATTGGATATTATTGAATAGAAATCAGCATCAACCCAACGTTATATGAGACTGGATATAGGGGAGTCCCAAACCAGTATAAATCCTGGTGTGTACTTTCCTTTTATTGCTTTTACTTTTACTTTTTGCATTCTGTTATTGATTTTATAGTTGTTATTATCTGTGATCCATATACTGTTTGTTTGATTCAAGAAAATTAATAAATTCCATAAAACATTATTCACCCCCTAGTGTTTAACTTGCCTTAAGATCATTAATCCACATCTCCAACAACTTATTTATTCAAAGAAGATAGGTACTGCTTCTTTTTCTCTAAGATGTGGACATTACAAGTAAACACCATGTCAAATTCAAACTTAGGATGAAAGTTTGCAAATGATAAGTAGATCAAATCCAAACTTATGCAGCAACGTTGCAAGCAATAATTTCTGGCATATGGTATGTTGTAGATTTGCAAACAAAATGTATATGGGTTGAAGGGGGCCTTGACATTACAGATACACTACTATAAACATTGCTAATTCCAACATAGGGGCGAGGTTAGCAACAGGTAGTTTCCAACAGCTTTTGACGGGCCGTCAGCGGCCGTCGAAAGCCATCGAAATTATCGAGATACAGAAACAGCCGAACTCTTTCTTTCCCAAATCTGTCTTCCTTCTTGTTTCAGTATCATATGGGGTTTAAACCCTATCACCCCCTAATCTGGTTTTTTTACCTCCAAACACCCATTTCTTTGCATAGGAACCTCCCCGGCTTCAATTCAAACATCTAGAGCGAGTAATTTGAGGTATAATATTTTTTTTGCATAAAAATTAAGTTTTTACCTAAACCTATATTTGCTTAAATTAGAAAAATAGGGTTATCTATTGGTTGCAACTGGTTCCAATAGCGTTGTAGTGGGTTATATCATCCTATTATGTGCATATCTCATGTGATATAGTGAAATTGGAATTTTATGTGCAATGTTTGGTTATTTGTGCATATGTCCCCCCTAGCATGGTTTTGACCATTGTATAATTACGGTTATTTGTGTATATGTGCACTGTTTTGTATGTATGATTGTTGTATTGTGTTAATTGATATAGGAAAAACTGAATGCATGAGCTAGGAATAGTACATTATGCACGATTTGACTTATGCACACAAAAAACATGAGTCTAAATTCTAACTGAGTCTATTGAAACGACAATAATGATAAATTAGCTTTAAGTTGATTGATACGTCGAACATATGTGATAAATTAATTTTTTTATTGTTGTAGTAAAATTGTATTTTTCTAGTAAAATGTGCACATCTAATTGGCTAATATCCCCTAGAGTGTTGTCAGCCTCGTCCGACGACTGTTGTACATGACCCTTATATAAATCGTTTTTGTCAAAAAAATGACCGTTTATATTCATCTGGTACAATGTTTGTTGGATTTTTCCTTGTATTGGACAAGTTATACATGCAGTAAGCATTTACATTTTGTATATTATTTCGTTTCAAACGATTCACAAAATTTCGATTTAACTTTCTTTTGGTTTCCTGTGTACATGCATTTGTGTACAATGTCGGAAACAAAAGGGAAATGATGTCGCTATTTTGTTAAATCATTTGAGTACAAAATGTAAATTGTTAGACCAAAAAATGGCACTAACACCCAACTTACTAGGATTTGTGAAGAATAATGATCTAAAACATAGAAAATCAAGTAGAGACGCGAGATTTATAGTGGTTCGACATTAACAAGCCTACATCCACTTCATAGTTTCTCAATTCATTCGAAAATTACAATTACAAGGAATATAGACATTCAATCACTCAAATACAATGAATATTTCTCTCCGAATTCATTGATTTTATTGAAGAAAAAGATGGTTGGTCGTGAGCAGCCATGGCCGAAATGTATATAGCCTTTTCAAGGCCAAAAGTCCCTGAGATTGATGCGAAGTCATGCATTTATGGGAAGAAATTTGGGTGAGATGAATGGCCATGTGGCAGCATTAAGGAGGATTTCAAAAATAGTGGAAAACATGGGAGAAGTTATATCTTGTTCGTGTGTGCCAAGTGTAATCCGTCCCATGAAAGTAGGAGTAAAAATATGTCCAATCTTATGTGCCTGGTAACCACTTCAAGCAAAAAAGGGTTTGGATCTATCTATATCTGACCCGTGCCATTGATGTTGCTATTCCAGGATCCTTCAGGTGCGGTCGACGGGATGGGGTCGGATCAGTGACTCCGACCCCATCCGACCTATTCGTTGTGTCTTCTTACTTGCAGCCAGGTTGAGTCTGAATCCAGGCTATTCGACCCAGAGCAGTCTCTGACTCGAAGTTGATGTAGCAAGGCAGAGATGCCATCTATCCAAGTCAAGGTTGTTTGATCCGATCTGATCCTCTGTCTCTAATCCGATCCGATGCCTAGCTCTTGCCAATGCTAAGATCTTTACCTTCCTCTCTCCTTCCATCTGACCCAAGCTCTCCATTCGACCCGAGTTCCAGTTTTAGAACATATAAGAGATTTAACCTCTAACATATGTAACCCTGATCATCGGGGTTTTGGGTGGCCTGGTCACAAAACAGGCTAACATAAATGCTTACCGTATTTATAATGGGAAGTAGAATGTTTGACCATGTAAAAAAGTTACGTTTAAAAAATATGTGCCATATTTGAAAATATTTTTAAATTTATGAAATTGTTATTTATTTTCAATTATTATATATACATGCGTTTTACAACGATGAAAATAAGCTTTTTCGAATTTGTATTCCTGAAAATAAATATTAATTTTGGAACTTGTGACTAAATTTCTCAAATAGGAAAAATGATTGATTATTTTGTTGATCGGAGGAGAAAAATGCACCAAAGAAGAGGATAGAGAGGTTCAATAAATGAAGATTTTTATAATGGTATAAATGTCTTTATTGAATTCACTTTAAGTAATAACAGAAGCGATCAAAAAATTTGTTGTCCATGTAGCAAATATAGATAATTGAAGTATTTATTACCCGGTATTGTTTTTGGGATCGTCGTGGAGAAGTTGTACCAAATACTTCTGTAGAGTCTGTGGTAGAAAGTGTTATTGATTAAAATGTTAGTATGACCTGTATTGAAAATATGGTTGAAGATGCAACACGATCAATGTTTCTAATGGTTGCTATTGACGACGATGATGGAAATACTAAAGAACCGAATATTGAAGCTAATTAATTTTTTATGATTTACTGGATGCTGCTAAGAAACCTATTTAAGATGGTTGTAAAAGCGGTACTCAATTGTCGGTAATCGCAGAATACATTGCGACAAAGTCAAAATACAACATCACTGAAGTTGGGTATACGACTATTGTATAAGCTGCAAAAAAGCACATACCGCCCAATAATTTAATGTGTGAAAATCACTATGAAGTTAAAAAACTTACGTCTACATTTGGCTTACCTTATCAGAAAATAAATACATGTTTAAATGGATGCATGTTGTTTTGGGAAGACGTCATAAACCTTAGAAATTATAACATATGTAATCATGAAAGATATAAACCAAGAAAGAAGAAGGGAAAGGAAGTTCCGTACACACGTATGTATTACTTACCGATTACTCCAAGGCTTCAAAGATTATATGCATCTTCTGTATCTGCATCTCATACGAAATGACATAATGTGAGATCGGAGGAAGAAGGTACGTTGACCCATCCGGCCGATGGGGAAGCATGGAAGCATTTCGATAAAACTTATCCCAATTTTGTAGCGGAGAGTCGTAATGTCAGACTAGGATTATGTACGGATGGTTTTTCACCATTTCTCAATTTGGTGCTAAATATTCATCATGTCCCATTATCATCACACCTTATAGTTTACCTTCATGGATGTGTATCAAAACGCAATATATGTTTCTTACTATTGTTGTACCTGGCCCCGACGATCTAACAAAAAGAATTGATGTTTATTTACAACCGCTGATTGAAGAATTAAATAAATTATGGAACGAAGGAGTAGATACATACGATGTTTCAAGGAAGATTTTTTTTCATTGTTTGCTTCTTTGTCGTGGACTACAAGTGATTTTCCTTCCTACGCAATGCTTTCAGGATGGAGTACCGTTGATCGTCTAGCATGTCCATATTGCATGGAAGAAAATTGAGCGTTTTCTTTACCGCATGGGAAGAAAATTTCATCATTTGACTGTTATTAATGTTTTCTCCATGTAAATCGTCCTTTCAAAGTAGACAACATTTTATTTAGCTAATAGAGTAGAAAGCAGACAACCACCAACAATATGTGTAACGTCCCGCAAATCCGTAATATCTGAGTTGACTAAATACCGCACACGTCCAACCCAAATTGAATTGAAATATGAGTCATTAGGGTTAAAGAAATAGGAAAGATAGAAGAAGAACTTAAACAAACATCAAAATCTCACAGCGGAACTGTAACACCCCACCTCCACTAGGGTTACTCACAAAGGGAATGCACTAGTTTTGGAGGAGCATTATAGAGGTAAACAAAAACAGAAATATTACAAGACAGAACATAGATAAAACAGCGGAAGAATCAAAAGATAAATTTCATTGCTTTCAAAAAGAGTCAAAGCCTTTTACATCCAAAGTACCAAATAGCCAAAGTCATTATTTTCCATTACAACAAATTCTATCTTGCATAAATAAAGAAGCATAATCTTAAAACCACAAAAATAGCTTAATTCCCCAAAGGTAGCAGAAATGCAGCCGTAGCATAGCTGAAGATCAGACCGTACATGAGCTGAACCGAAAGCAAGCGAAATCCAAGCTAAGGGCTAGAGTTTCCTCCCTGAGAACCTGGGGGGGGGAGGGGGGAACGGAAGAAAAGGAGGCGAAAGAAAACGGATCAGTCATAAAGACTGGTAAGTCCTAGTGACTTTCAGCAAAAAAACAGGTAAAGGTAACATGACATGTATAAACTGAAAGTAAACATAAGGATGCTGTCAAGATTGGCAAGATGGACTAAGATAGCATGAGAATTCAAGTATAATCAAGTATAGCATCACATATTCAAGGTTCGCTTCACCAACTGTACTAGAATCCAAACCCATGTCTTATATTAATCATGAAATAATACCTTGGCCCAATATCATGAAATGACCTATTACTAGGTCCAACGGAACGATCCACTAATCGATCGACTTCCTACAAGTTCTAGCTCGTCATGTGTCTATATCATACGACCCTATCATGAATGTAGTCACCTGTGCTAGGTCCACCATAGGGTGTATCAAGCCCTATGGTGCCAACCACCGACACGAATCAAGCATGCACAGATAAATCTACTGATGCCGAATGCCTGCTTTTTCAACTCCGGACCACGTGCACAACCATAGCCTGCCTAAACCTACACTGGCGCACCAACACAGCCGTCGTTCTAGTCGCTTACAATCCGCCTAGTAATCGTGCCCCACCCTACCTGGTTCCAGGGTACCATGATACATCTAGTGGGTTACTGCTGAAATGGACCGTGTAACTAAGGTTTTCGTCCAATAGGTTAAGTGTTGTCATTCAAGTTCGTGACTTAAACCTCCTACGAATCATGTATCAAGTTGGTTAAGTGTTGTCTTTCATGTTCATGACTTAACCCTATCATGTGGCATTAATTCATTAATGCACTCCAACCTCTCACATTAGACCTGTTGTTGTGGTCACTGGATATGCCGGGTGGTTCCGAGTAGAAATACACCACAAATCAGTCTGACCTCTGGTTTCAAGCGTGATATGACCAACTACCCACATTGGATCCTATTGTTTGCAGTAACTGGATTTGCCGGGTGGTCCCGGGCAGAATTACATTGCAAACTCAACCCTGTAGGATCTAAATTAACCCTAGAGGGGGGGGGGTGAATAGGGTTTATCACAGATTTTCACAGAGTAATTAAATAATCACAGCACAGATTAAAAACAGAAAAAATGCAGAAAATAAATAACACACAGATATACCCAGCTTTGGCAAAACCCTGCCTACTGCTGCATTCCCCAAGGTTTCTACTAGGAGTTAAAACAATCTCTACGCTTACAATCCCCTGTAAACTCGCGACACTCGCTCCCAACTGTTCTTAACCCTACGCTCAAAACCCTGCACTGGTTTTTATCCCCAAAACCAGATTTCCCCGAATTACAAACCCTGTAATTCGTCTCCCTAGTTTTAGAGACAAACTAGAAAACTACAGATTTGATTACAAATTTAAATTGAAAAAACAAACAAGAAAAAATAATCCTTTAGGAGTTTAAAAGATGGGTTATCCCCTTTTAAAATCTCTTAGCCCTTTGGTATAACTTGGCCGGCCACTTTTGTTATTGCTTCACCACTTTATTTTGCTCGATCTCTTTCCTTAAAAATGGCGACGGCTCTTGAGAAATTCCTAGGGTTTCCTTCTTGCGATCTAGGGTTTCCTTCTGGAATCCGATTCTCTGCAAAATGATTGATTGTACTCTTGCTCTGATGTTTGTCGATGTTGGTCTCGTGCTCTGATGGTTTTCTGGTTCTTCGATTTGCAGATTCACTCGATCCAGATCCAAGTGAATATTGGTATGATTTTTCCACTTCTAATTTTTCTTTGATTGTGTTGAAACTTGGATGATATTAAAACCGATGATGATTTGGTGTATTTATAGGATTAAAACTCCTAAATATTTGCTCTGATTTCTACGTTGAGACTTGGCCATGGTATATACGAGAATTTTGGGGCTTTTTGAATTGGCTTTCTTGCGAATAATCTGGTGATTTTTGACTGAGTCTTCCTTCTAGAATTTCTCGATATAACAGATTTGTAAATCCAATTTTCTGGAAACATTTTGTGTGATGAATCTTTCAATTTTGAATACAAGAATTTTGGGGCTTTTGAATTGGCTTTCTTGCGAATAATCTGGTGATTTTTGACTGAGTCTTCCTTCTAGAAATTCTCGATATAACAGATTTGTAAATCCAATTTTCTGGAAACATTTTGCGTGATGAATCTTTCAATTTTGAATACGAGAATTTTGGGGCTTTTGAATTGGCTTTCTTGCGAATAATCTGGTGATTTTTGACTGAGTCTTCCTTCTAGAAATTCTCGATATAACAGATTTGTAAATCCAATTTTCTGGAAACGTTTTGCGTGATGAATCTTTCAATTTTGAAATGGTCCTTCTTGACTTTGAAATTTATTTCTTAGATTTTTGGAACTCTGAATTAGTCTTGAATTCTGGAAGGATTAAATTTGAGTTTTGCTGCCTTTTAAAACTTTGATTCAAACACTGTTTTGTTCGAGAATTTTTCTTCCAAAAAAAAAATGCTAACTTTATGGAACCATAATAGCCCTTAATTGAAAACTGAAAACACACATTGCTCTTGATTACTTTTTAAATAAGAACAGATACTATCCTTGAGCATGCGACAAATACTGTGCTTGACATTTACCCCTGTATACTTGACTTTTTAACTGATGTTTTTCTTTGATAAGAACAGAAACTATGCTCGAACTTGTTATGCAATTTTAACTTTCTGCTGATTGAACTGATACTTGCAGTCACTTGTGTGTATATATATTTGTATCTGAATACTATGCCTTTTTACCATGACTTATAAACTTCGGCACGAGCTTGATTCTGCTCTTTAATACTTTCATGTTTAAATCCTGATTTCTGGAAATTTAAAAGATTCTTTGAATCATTCATTTCGAAAACAAAAACATTTTTTTCTGTCTTTAAGTCTGATATGAACAGTTGCTTTACACCTTGCCGTATCTGATTTGAACTGATAAGATCAGACGAACACTTGAATTTAACAGTGCCTTGCATTCTCGTTCTCCATACTGCTTTGATCAATTGTTATGTTGTTTCATTTATCACTACTTTTACGTTCTTCATCTAAGTTGATGACATCATGTTGTTCTGACCATACCATTCTTGCATGAATGCTTGTTTACTACAACAAATTTGCTTATTGTCTTAAGTGAGTTGATCCCATGTATAATCTATATTCCTGCTATGCTTAGCTTCATGTTCCATTGCTGATTTGCTTGATATTGAACTTTTTGTTGGTCTGTTGATGCTCGAGTAGTTTGTTTCCATTTCCTGTATGGATACATTGAACCTTTAATACTTCTGCTTGCTCGAACACTGGTAATACTTGTATTCGAGCTACTGCACTTTTTGCTTGAGTTATTTTTATTTTTGATTTGGTCATTGAATTTGGTTTTAACTGATAAGAGCAGTTTCAATCTTGATCATCCCTTAGGATGCTTGCACTGCTCGACTTGCCATGCTAAAAACATGCTTTCCATGCTGTACTACTAATCTCGACCATTTGTCCATTTGCTTTGAATCATGTTGAGATGAACCCATGCTCCAATGCTTGACTCTTTTGGGTATTCATATGAATTGCTATGATCATCAAAACTGTCTGGAACCATGTCTGTTTTGCTTTGGTGCTTACTGCCCTGTGCCATTGTTCCTGCCCTGTTTCTTGACTTTTGATTTTTGACCATGTTTTGCTGTGTTGACTTTATTTCTTAAACTTGTATTCGATTGTCCCATTGTTGATTGTACACTGGGTCAAAGACGGTCCATTGTGACTACTCCTCAGTCGTTTGCTGATTGGCGGGGCAGTGCGCACGTGTATAATTGTACACGTGTGTACATGCAGCCATCCAGACGAGTTTTCCTGTCCCTGCATATCAGACAAAGTCTAGAAAAATGATGAGAAACACACCGCAAATCTGAGGCAAATACAATTTAAAAATAAATTTTTATTTGCTTTTATTTAATTTTATTTTTGTTGCAGTCTACTGTGTGTGTTCTTCTGTATGAACAGGTATGAAGATGACTGACTGAAAGCTGTGAAGACAGAAGACTGAAGATGAAGACAAGAATAGCGTTAGTGTGTTTGTATTTGTGAGTGAACTGTATAGAAATGTAAATGACTGTTGAGTGAACTATAGTGAGTGTAGTGTATATGAAAGTGTAAGTGTTGCTGAGAGGAGCTGAGTATGAAAATTGAAAATTTTGAAATGTATATCAGTGATGTATATACAAATAGTGAAGTTGTAAATCTGTACTGCTTAAATATTGAAATAAAATATTCTTGTTCAAATAAAATACTGTGTGAATATTTAAATTTTTGTATAGTTGTATTTTATTCAAATAGAAATATTATATTGCTATCTGTTGTGTAGTATACCAGTACAGTTACAAACACATTCAATAATAAAATTTATTTGGTTGTTATCATCAAACAAAAATCATATAATTGTGTATACAACACTGTTATATACAATAATCTCCCCCTTTTGATGATGACAAACAAATAAAAGATTTTGAATGTGTTTGAACGTGAAATATATTACTCCCCCTATTTGTATGCTCCCCCTACAACTGAACTCCCTCTATATATGTGTGAAAATATGATGAAATCCAATTGACCATTCTCCCTCTAGATATTTAATTTCCAATCTTAAAATATTTTTGAATTGTATACCCATCAATCAAAATCTTGACCGTTCTCCCCCTTTTGTTATCATCAAAAGGAAAATAGAAATCGAAACAGTGATGAATATAGACTAAAAATATAAATTCATATTCAGAGAGAGAATATATATCGTAAAACCCATTTAATCAAACAAAAATCATAATAATCTTTAAATCAGAAGCAAATTTCACTTTTAGAATGAATGGATTTACGATGGATTTTATCGAATGAGGAGAGTTCAATAAAAATTGAATATTTGAATATGAATTTTAAAGATTTTAAGTATGCTAAAAAAAGTGTGTTAAGCACTTTCTAACCACGCATAGCCCAAAGGTCTTTTAAATGGGGTTAGTAGTAACTTAACTTTATCCTCTCTAATGAGTTCCATCCATGCACAGCCCGAAGGTCTTTTAAGTGAGAATGGAAGCACATAGAAATTAAGGTAATTCACCCACGCATAACCGCGAGGATTTTTATATGGGAGTGAATACCAAGAATAAATTATTTATTTTATTTTATTTTATTTTTAATTTTAAGAATAATTAGAACTCCCCAAATTAAATAAAACCATGATGAATGACAGAAATATGGTAGATATAGAAGATGGTCGTGAAATAAGCTCTAATTCAAAGATATAATAAAATTTGTCCAATCATCATGTGATTTAAAATAATATCTCCTCTAGTTAAGAATTATACCATAGTCACAACTCATCATAATTTCATAAATCTATTAACGATTTTGATGAGTCACAAAATGGTTCAAATTAATCAATAATTTCAATTTTTGAATAAATAATCAAAAATAATTTTAAAATTGAAAATATTAATTTCAAGAGGAGTTTTTGAAAAATGCAAGTTGAAAATCAGCTTAAAAAAATCAATCAGTTAAAAAAAATGAAATTTTCTAATATTTTTAACACTGATTGCTCCTAGACAATTTTTAAAACCATTTTAATTCAAATTGCCTATGAATTTTAACTAAATCCAGTCACTGATTTTCCAACTTATCATTTAATCACCAATGAATCAAATCAATTTATCAGAGCAGCACAAGATTATTTTCAGAGAATTTTTGGACAAACTCAAGAAACAGTCAACTTATCAAATCTGAAGATAATTATTTGAAATCACCAAAAAAAATCAATTTTTATAATCCAAGAATTTCAACAATCCATAACGAATGATTTCAAAAACAGCCAAGTAAAAATAAACTAAAAGGAATAAAAGTACGAGTTTAGAGATCATACCTGACTTACCGTAATCAACGTGATGCAATGAATCTCCAACTCTGAATCTATGGCTAAGGAACTCCAAATAATTTGATATGTGAATCAACCTGAATTTTATCTTACTTAAGCGCAGTTGTTCCTTAGCCTCCTACGATACCTAAATGCTTATATGATCGAGTGGTCTAACAAAAGTTGTTTTACCACTCTTATCTTCGTTTACACGTTTTGGTACCCAAACCCGTTTATATAACAATCCATTACTATTCACTAGCGTACCCTTTGGAACCCAAATTTGTTTAGATTTGCTTAAATTTATTTTGTTAATTTTTGGAATCCAAATAGATTTAAATGAATTGTTTTTAAACGAGTTATCAATTTGTTTATGATTTAAAAACCCTTTGAAATTATTAAATTTCAAAAATTCAATTTGATTGTTTTCAAAGCCAATTAAAGGATTTTTAAAATCATTAAAATTTTGTTTTTTAACTTGATTAGATTCAAATCCAAGTCCCTTTTTATTCTGAACAAAAAATTGATTTTTTAACAACATATTCAACGATTTCTCTCCTTTAGAAAATTTAGTCAAAGCTGACTCAAGTTGTTGAATTTTAAATTTAAGATCGCTATTTTCTTTCATTAAATTTGAACAACGATTAATAGCGATTTTCCTCTTTTCAGCATCAGTTTGTTTTAAGATCAAATTTTCGTTTTCAAGTGCTTTGATTCTAGCATCGGACTTGGAAATTTCAATTTCAAATTGTTTTCGTTTTTCAAAATCAAGTTTTTCAGATTCTCTAAACTTTTCAATCACCTTTTCAAAATCAAGATTTTCATTTTTCAAATTCATGTTTTCACTTTTAAGTAACTCAAGATTAGTTTTTAATTTCAACAAATCGTTACTCAAAAATTGACATTTTTCGCATTCTGAAAACGATGAATTCTTAACTTTTTCAAGTTTTTTTTCTAAACTGTTATTTTCTTGAACTAGTTTTGACCTATCAGATTTCAATTTCTTAACTTTTAGTTCAAGAGAATCAACAGTTTTCGTGAGATCGTGACACATTAAAATTAAATTTTTATAAGTAAAATTCGATACCTCACTAGAACTACCTTCTGAATCAGATTGTGCCATAAGACACAAATTAGCTTCTTCTTCATCACTTTCAGAAGCTTCTTCTTCTTCCTCGTCATCCCATGTAGCAGCAAAAGCCTTCTTATTCCTTCTGAACTTCTTCCTCTTTTCATTTTTAAGCTGTGGGCAATTTGGTTTGATATGACCGGGTTTCTTGCAATTGTAGCAAAACACTTCATCGTCTGAACTATCTGAACTTTCAGACTTGTCGGTTTTTGAATTCTTCTTTCGTGGTTTGTATTTTCCTTTGGCCCACTTTTTCAAAACCATGGCTAGCTCTTCAGCGGGATCATCATTATTACTTTCAACAGAATTATTTAGAGCGATCGTCTTTTTCTTTGATTCAGAATCCTTTCGTTCTTCTCTTGCTTTTAATTCCATCTCGTAAGTAATCAGATTTCCGATCAACTCTTCCATGCTTACTTTATTTAGATCTTTTGATTCTTGTATTGCCGTCACCTTAGCTTCAAAATTCATCGGTAGCACTCTCAATATTTTTCTGATCAATTCCACTTCGGTATAGGTTTTTCCAAGAGCTTTTGCATTGTAGACTAGTGATGAGAAGCGTCCATACATTTCTTTTATATCTTCATCTCGTTGCATAGAGAAATTTTCATATTCGTTGCTGAGAAGAGCGAGACGAGATTCCTTTACTTGAGATGTACCTTCGTGTGTGACCTCCAACGTATGCCATATTTCCTGCGCAGTCTCACAATGAGAAATTCGATTAAATTCAGTTTTATCAAGAGCACAGATTAAAGCATTCATCGCTTTGGCATTAGTTGAAAATAATTTTTTATCATTAGCATCCCACCTATCTTTTGATTTAGGAATTTCAACACCACTAACAATAACAGTGGGAGATCTATAACCCGTTTCAATAATATCCCACACATCATAATCGACTGAACTCAAATAAATTTTCATCCTAGCTTTCCAATATGCATAATCAGTTCCATTAAACATTGGTGGCCTAGCTATGGAATGACCCTCAGAAAACGCGTTATTGGACAAATTCATGACTCTAGAGTTAAAATAAAATAAAAAATACCTGCTCTGATACCACTTGTAGGATCTAAATTAACCCTAGAGGGGGGGGGGGTGAATAGGGTTTATCACAGATTTTCACAGAGTAATTAAATAATCACAGCACAGATTAAAAACAGAAAAAATGCAGAAAATAAATAACACACAGATATACCCAGCTTTGGCAAAACCCTGCCTACTGCTGCATTCCCCAAGGTTTCTACTAGGAGTTAAAACAATCTCTACGCTTACAATCCCCTGTAAACTCGCGACACTCGCTCCCAACTGTTCTTAACCCTACGCTCAAAACCCTGCACTGGTTTTTATCCCCAAAACCAGATTTCCCCGAATTACAAACCCTGTAATTCGTCTCCCTAGTTTTAGAGACAAACTAGAAAACTACAGATTTGATTACAAATTTAAATTGAAAAAACAAACAAGAAAAAATAATCCTTTAGGAGTTTAAAAGATGGGTTATCCCCTTTTAAAATCTCTTAGCCCTTTGGTATAACTTGGCCGGCCACTTTTGTTATTGCTTCACCACTTTATTTTGCTCGATCTCTTTCCTTAAAAATGGCGACGGCTCTTGAGAAATTCCTAGGGTTTCCTTCTTGCGATCTAGGGTTTCCTTCTGGAATCCGATTCTCTGCAAAATGATTGATTGTACTCTTGCTCTGATGTTTGTCGATGTTGGTCTCGTGCTCTGATGGTTTTCTGGTTCTTCGATTTGCAGATTCACTCGATCCAGATCCAAGTGAATATTGGTATGATTTTTCCACTTCTAATTTTTCTTTGATTGTGTTGAAACTTGGATGATATTAAAACCGATGATGATTTGGTGTATTTATAGGATTAAAACTCCTAAATATTTGCTCTGATTTCTACGTTGAGACTTGGCCATGGTATATACGAGAATTTTGGGGCTTTTTGAATTGGCTTTCTTGCGAATAATCTGGTGATTTTTGACTGAGTCTTCCTTCTAGAATTTCTCGATATAACAGATTTGTAAATCCAATTTTCTGGAAACATTTTGTGTGATGAATCTTTCAATTTTGAATACAAGAATTTTGGGGCTTTTGAATTGGCTTTCTTGCGAATAATCTGGTGATTTTTGACTGAGTCTTCCTTCTAGAAATTCTCGATATAACAGATTTGTAAATCCAATTTTCTGGAAACATTTTGCGTGATGAATCTTTCAATTTTGAATACGAGAATTTTGGGGCTTTTGAATTGGCTTTCTTGCGAATAATCTGGTGATTTTTGACTGAGTCTTCCTTCTAGAAATTCTCGATATAACAGATTTGTAAATCCAATTTTCTGGAAACGTTTTGCGTGATGAATCTTTCAATTTTGAAATGGTCCTTCTTGACTTTGAAATTTATTTCTTAGATTTTTGGAACTCTGAATTAGTCTTGAATTCTGGAAGGATTAAATTTGAGTTTTGCTGCCTTTTAAAACTTTGATTCAAACACTGTTTTGTTCGAGAATTTTTCTTCCAAAAAAAAATGCTAACTTTATGGAACCATAATAGCCCTTAATTGAAAACTGAAAACACACATTGCTCTTGATTACTTTTTAAATAAGAACAGATACTATCCTTGAGCATGCGACAAATACTGTGCTTGACATTTACCCCTGTATACTTGACTTTTTAACTGATGTTTTTCTTTGATAAGAACAGAAACTATGCTCGAACTTGTTATGCAATTTTAACTTTCTGCTGATTGAACTGATACTTGCAGTCACTTGTGTGTATATATATTTGTATCTGAATACCATGCCTTTTTACCATGACTTATAAACTTCGGCACGAGCTTGATTCTGCTCTTTAATACTTTCATGTTTAAATCCTGATTTCTGGAAATTTAAAAGATTCTTTGAATCATTCATTTCGAAAACAAAAACATTTTTTTCTGTCTTTAAGTCTGATATGAACAGTTGCTTTACACCTTGCCGTATCTGATTTGAACTGATAAGATCAGACGAACACTTGAATTTAACAGTGCCTTGCATTCTCGTTCTCCATACTGCTTTGATCAATTGTTATGCTGTTTCATTTATCACTACTTTTACGTTCTTCATCTAAGTTGATGACATCATGTTGTTCTGACCATACCATTCTTGCATGAATGCTTGTTTACTACAACAAATTTGCTTATTGTCTTAAGTGAGTTGATCCCATGTATAATCTATATTCCTGCTATGCTTAGCTTCATGTTCCATTGCTGATTTGCTTGATATTGAACTTTTTGTTGGTCTGTTGATGCTCGAGTAGTTTGTTGCCATTTTCTGTATGGATACATTGAACCTTTAATACTTCTGCTTGCTCGAACACTGGTAATACTTGTATTCGAGCTACTGCACTTTTTGCTTGAGTTATTTTTATTTTTGATTTGGTCATTGAATTTGGTTTTAACTGATAAGAGCAGTTTCAATCTTGATCATCCCTTAGGATGCTTGCACTGCTCGACTTGCCATGCTAAAAACATGCTTTCCATGCTGTACTACTAATCTCGACCATTTGTCCATTTGCTTTGAATCATGCTGAGATGAACCCATGCTCCAATGCTTGACTCTTTTGGGTATTCATATGAATTGCTATGATCATCAAAACTGTCTGGAACCATGTCTGTTTTGCTTTGGTGCTTACTGCCCTGTGCCATTGTTCCTGCCCTGTTTCTTGACTTTTGATTTTTGACCATGTTTTGCTGTGTTGACTTTATTTCTTAAACTTGTATTCGATTGTCCCATTGTTGATTGTACACTGGGTCAAAGACGGTCCATTGTGACTACTCCTCAGTCGTTTGCTGATTGGCGGGGCAGTGCGCACGTGTATAATTGTACACGTGTGTACATGCAGCCATCCAGACGAGTTTTCCTGTCCCTGCATATCAGACAAAGTCTAGAAAAATGATGAGAAACACACCGCAAATCTGAGGCAAATACAATTTAAAAATAAATTTTTATTTGCTTTTATTTAATTTTATTTTTGTTGCAGTCTACTGTGTGTGTTCTTCTGTATGAACAGGTATGAAGATGACTGACTGAAAGCTGTGAAGATAGAAGACTGAAGATGAAGACAAGAATAGCGTTAGTGTGTTTGTATTTGTGAGTGAACTGTATAGAAATGTAAATGACTGTTGAGTGAACTATAGTGAGTGTAGTGTATATGAAAGTGTAAGTGTTGCTGAGAGGAGCTGAGTATGAAAATTGAAAATTTTGAAATGTATATCAGTGATGTATATACAAATAGTGAAGTTGTAAATCTGTACTGTTTAAATATTGAAATAAAATATTCTTGTTCAAATAAAATACTGTGTGAATATTTAAATTTTTGTATAGTTGTATTTTATTCAAATAGAAATATTATATTGCTATCTGTTGTGTAGTATACCAGTACAGTTACAAACACATTCAATAATAAAATATATTTGGTTGTTATCATCAAACAAAAATCATATAATTGTGTATACAACACTGTTATATACAACAAACCCAACCTCGAGTTGGCCATTTTCAAGTTCATTCTAGTGTCATGCTAATGTTCAAGTTTCATGTCAAGTTTCATGGCGATTTTCTTGCCAAGTTTCCAATAATTACCAATTTTTCCCAACGTTACCCCATCTAAATATTAGGCTAACAATCTTCGCCTAATTGTCCGTCCGCATGATTTTTGACATATAATATTAGGCTAAAACCTAGCCTAATTTAACGTACACAAAATTTGCATAAAGAAATTCAATGACATAAACATGACATAGGTGTAAACTTGGCATTCTCGGCATAGTCAATATGAACACCATAGGTGTGTACTTGCAAAATAATCAACATGAATATCATCGGTGTGATCTTGCAACGTAGACTAAATCAACATACATATATGTGAATTTGCAACATAGACTAAATCAACTTACATATATGTGAACTTGAAATATGACATAGGTTTAACATATACACATAAACATGTAGATCTAACATTTGGTCACATATGTGATATGATTTTACAACCTAAAACTTGCATAACATGATAAACTACACTACTTGTCATGACAGGTTATACTCCAATATACATATGAATAGACTTATTCATTAATTCCCAATTCAACATGATAATAAAATAGAATATCATTTAATTTCACATATAACATAATAAACATTGTTCTATTATCAACTTATTTCCAAGGCATAACATAACTGGATAAATTGAGTAAAACATCGCAAGCATATAGTTCTGATAACATTATGAACATGAAAAGGTTTGAATAATAATCTAGGTTCAAGAACATGGATAGATCTAACTTAAATAGAAAAATCCCCAAAATAAGGTCCAGGGACAAATAAAGAAAATAGGTCTGAATAGAAAATCAAGCTTAGATCCAATTTCATAGTCATAATCCTAGGCAATAACCTCATGGTCTTGAATCATAGGTGATTAGCCACAATTGTCCTTGTCATATTCATAGGCAATAGTCTTATGTTCACATTCATAGGCATAGGCATAGTCTTATGTTCACAGTCATAGGCATAGACATAGTCTTATGTTCACAGTCATAGGCATAGGCATAGGTATAGTTTTATGTTCACCGTTATAGTCTTAGGCCATTAACAATAATTTCAATGTCATAGGCATAATAATGTTATAAACATGAAAGAGTCTGATTTACAACATGAATAGGTTCAAACTGATTTCATAGCAATATTCCCAAAAGTCAAGATCCAAGATGAACAAAAATAGATATGAATCATATACAGATCCAATTCCAATTTATAACATGTCCACATTAAGTTTGTAGTTTTTATCAAAAAGTAACTTGCACTTACTGATCGTGGTCTAAGAAATTTAGATGTAGAAGTCAAGTCTAGAAATTTGTCGTTGAATTGTTGAATCGTTGAATCTTGCTTTGATTGTAGATGCAAATCCCCAATATGAAATTCCTAGCCGTAGTCTTCAAGAAATAATCTTTGCATTTTAATTTAATTTAATTTAGAGGAAGAAGAAGAAGCCATGTCTATCAAGAATTTGTGCAGCATAAGGTTAGAGAAGAACGGTGTAAAGAGAATGAGGCTAGGAGGCTGTTTATATAGGATTAGGCGGACGAGTCTGGTCATGAAACGAGTCTAAATACATCAGAATGCATTAGGTTCAAAAACTGGGTTCGGGAGGCAGGTCGACCCCCAGGTCGACATTATGGTCGACCTGGTCCCTGGGAGGTCGACATTATGGTCAACCCTCAGGTCGACCTGGTCCTGGGCGGGAAATTTCCCACCCAGCCTATTCTGAGTTTTGAATTCGAATTTTCGAGCTGTTTTCGATTTTGAAAATTTCTAAAACTTCCGAGGGTCATATCTCCCTCTTACGGACTCCTTTTTTCGAAAACTCAGACTCATTTCCAAGCAGAATTTCGAGACGAACGCAATGGCGCAACCCATTTCCCTTGATTCTTATTTTAAAAATTAATTCTGCCCTGATTTATGGTTTTAACATGTTATTAAAATACGAGTTGTTACATTCTCCCCTCCTTAAAAGATTTCGTCCCCGAAATCTTCAAGTTAAGAAGAATGAATCCTATCATCCAATCATTCCATCTACTCAAAACATCATCCACAAGCAATCATTGCCCTTAAAAGATTTCTAATGCTATATGAACATATGCAGAAAGTGTGTGTATATGTTCCTTATCTAATGCAAATGATCAGGCCTGATTGATCTTCTTAATGCAAAATATGTTTAGTGCCATGAATCCAACATGTATGCAAATAGTCCTAGTCACATAAACACTATATGTGTGCAAAAACATCCATCCATATGCAACATTCATATGATAACACATTCAATTTCATCCTTAAACAAGTATAAGCACTCATGCATATGCAATATGAAAATGTGTCTGAGCCGATCTAGTGCCTAATGTGTGTTATGCAACCACAAGCAACCACTTGCAGCCATTTGCAAACATCAACCACAACATGTTTCAATCACATGTTTACATCCAAAAGGGTTCTACCTAAGGTTCTCAAGATAGTAACAAAGCATCTAGGAGAAGAAGTTAAAGATGTATCCCCAGCAGGTCCTACTTGCGGGGCTTGCCCTTGTTTCTTAGGGCAGTTCTTGTTGATATATCCAGTATCACCACACTGAAAGCATGCTCCCATCTTCATCTTCTTCTTTCTACAATCCTGGACTATATGCCCCTTAATACCATAGAAGTGGCATTTTCTTTTCTCACGTGTCTTGTTATCATTATTGTTGTTGTTGTTCTTGCCTCCTTTCTTAGAGTCTACCTTCTTGTTTGGAGACTCATTCGCCTTGACCTCCTTCTTGCCATTCTTGTCTTCTTCATTTAAGAGTGCCATGTCTACTCGCTTTTCGTAAGTAGCCCCCATAGGTACGTGGGTCATAGCCAAGCTGTGAAGTGGCTCATTCAATCCTTTGACAAAACGGAGAGCCTTCTTATGAGGGGTATTCACTAAGTCCAGTCCAAACCGAGCCAGCCGATTGAATTGATTGACGCACTCCTTAACCGTCATACTTCCTTGCTTAAGAGATAAGAATTTTTCCAGCTGTAAACTTCGTTCAGCTTGCGAGAGGAATTTTATTTCAAACCTTACTCTGAAATCCATCCATGTTTCAACCGGCCTCTCGGCGTTAGTGACTTCCCACCAATAGGAAGCTTCGTCTTTGAGCAACCATACTGCCAACTGTACCATCTACCTATCGTCCACCTCGAAGATAACGAACAGATCCTCAGTTTATTCGAGCCAGTTCCTCGCTTCCACGAATGATTCAGTTCCCTTGAAATCCTTTCCACCCATGGCCCTAAAATCTTTACAGATCTTTGAGAAAGCAATTGCACGAGGAGGGGGCGAAGGAGGAGGAATTGCTACAGCTGGAGGAGGAATATCTGCTGGGCCTGCATCGTTGGCCCTAGCCTCTAAGTACCTCCTGAACCAGCCAGGTATTGGCACGCCCTCTGGAAAGTTAAGATTCCCAGACATGCTGAAATGAAAAAGAAGAGATTCAAAATGAGGAAACAAAGGATAGTGCTTATGGCTTTTGGGGAATAGCCTTTAAATAAAACAAGACTTTTCTTGAAAAAATGCTTCTTTGTAAACGGTTTTGAAAATAGTTTTAGAAGGTTTTAAAAAAAACTTTTTCCTAGTCTGGTAACCTTCTGCTATGATACCAAATATAACACCCCACCTCCACTACGGTTACTCACAAAGGGAATGCACTAGTTTTGGAGGAGCGCTATCAAGGTAAACAAACACAGAAATATTACAAGATAGAACATAGATAAAACAGCGGAAGAATCAAAAGATAAATTTCATTACTTTCAAAAAGAGTCAAAGCCTTTTACATCCAAAGTACCAAATAGCCAAAGTCATTATTTTCCATTACAACAAATTATGTCTTGCATAAATAAAGAAGCATAATCTTAAAACAACAAAAGTAGCTTAATTCCCCAAAGGTAGCAGAAATGCAGCCATAGCATAGCTGAAGATCAGACCGTACATGAGCTGAACCGAAAGCAAGCGAAATCCAAGCTAAGTGCCAGAGTCTGCTCCCTGAGAACCGGGGGGGAAGAAAAAGAGGCGAAAGAAAACGGGTCAGTCATAAAGACTGGTAAGTCCTAGTGACTTTCAGCGTAAAAATAGGTAAAGGTAACATGACATGTATAAACTGAAAGTAAACATAAGGATGCTGTCAAGATTGGCAAGATGGACTAAGATAGCATGATAATTCAAATGTAATCAAGTATAGCATCATATATTCAAGGTTCGCTTCACCAACTGTACTAGAATCCAAACCCATGTCTTATATTAATCATGAAATAATACCTTGGCCCAATATCATGAAATGACCTATTACTAGGTCCAACGGAACGATCCACTAATTGATTGGCTTACTACAAGTTCTAGCTCCAGGTCCACCATAGGGTGTATCAAGCCCTATGGTGCCAACCACCGACACGAATCAAGCATGCACAGATAATCCTACTGATGCCCAATGGCTGCTTTTTCAAATCCGGAAGACGTACACGACCATAGCCCGCCTGAACCAACATTGGCGCACCAACACAGCCGTCGTTCTGGTCGCTTACAATCATCCCAGTAATCGTGCCCCACCCTGCCTAGTTCCAGGGTACCATGATATATCTAGTGGGTTACTGCTGAAATGGACCATGTAACTAGGGTTTTCGTCCAATAGGTTAAGTGTTGTCATTCAAGTTCGTGACTTAACCCGCCTACGAATCATGTATCAAGTTGGTTAAGTGTTGTCTTTCATGTTCATGACTTAACCCTATCATGTGGCATTAATTCATTAATGCACCCCAACCTCTCACATCAGACCTGTTGTTGTGGTCACTGGATATGCTGGGCGGTTCCGGGCAGAATTACACCACAACTCAGTCTGACCTCGGGTTTCAAGCGCGATATGACCAACTACCCACATTGGATCCTATTATTTGCAGTAACTGGATTTGCCGGGCAGTTCCAGGCAGAATTACACTGCAAACTCAACCCAACCTCGAGTTGGCCATTTTTAAGTTCATTCTAAAGTCATGCCTATGTTCAAGTTTCATGTCAAGTTCGTGTCAAGTTTCATGGCGAGTTTCATGCCAAGTTTCCTATAATTACCATTTTTTTCCAACGTTACCCCATCTAAATATTAGGCTAACAATCTTAGCCTAATCGTCCGTCTGCATGATTTTTGACATATAATATTAGGCTAAAACTTAGCCTAATTTAACATACACAAAAATTGCATAAAGAAATTTAATAACATAAACATGACATAGGTGTAAACTTGGCATTCTCGGCATAGTCAATATGAACACCATAGGTGTGTACTTGCAAAATAATCTGTAACACCCCACTCCCGCTATGATCACTCACTAAGGGAATGCCATAGCATCGGTGGAGTATTTTAGTGAATATAGAACAGAAAAATTACAACAAGACAGATATAAATAGTACTTGAAATTTTAAAACATCATCTCATAACAGCGGAAGTAAAACATGTCTGGTTACATCATAAAACCACAATAAAGGTCAAGTACAATATCCATCAAAATAAAGAAGTACATAATCCCACTCTCATACAATAGCCAAACAAAAGAAAAGATAACTGGATAACTGGAGCTTTACATCTATCCAAGCTCCTAAAGACTGGAACAGCAATCCGATCAAGCTCCACTACTGCTAGGATCCACCGTAGGACCTGAGGGTTGGGAAAAAGATAAAAACAACAGGGTCAGACATAAGTCTGAGCGAGTCCTATAACTTTAACAATACAATCGTTAAAGTAACCAGAGAAGACATAAACTGATATACGGTAACATATAGGGATGAATGGCTACCCGAAGCAGTCAACTAAACGAAGATAAAGGATAAAGACGCATCTACCCTCCCTAAGGTAAATTACTAAACTGCACCACACCAGTCGTTCCTAACTTAAAGGTTGATCCCACCCAAGGACTTATAAAATTTACTAATTAGTACCTGCGTACCCCTAGGTGACCAAGTAGGCGCCACGGGGCCCTACAATCCACTAGGTGTACACACTACTTCCCATTCGATCGGCTCCCTAACGTAGATACCCGTGCTGGCCCCACCGTGGGATGTATCATTCCCCAATGTGGCAACCTGATGAAACTAAAGGTGCACGGCTTATATCTACTCGATGCAACAACGGCTTACCTACCAGCCCGGGCCCACTCACGCATATGAAGCCCGTTGGACTTGCGTTGCCACCGCTAACCCGTTTGCCTCTTACAGTCAAGCCCAGTATGCGTGTCCCGTCCTCGACATGGGTCGAGCCCACAAAGATACGTATGGGTTACTGGTTGAAATGGGCCTCCACAAGCTACCCACCTAAGCTTGTCCCTTTTTCTAGTATATCCCACTTAACCCTTTAATCATGTTTTAATTACATGTTCTATTTTGGTTAAGTATTCTAATCGTATTTTCTATTGCCACCCAAGGCAACCACTAGATTTTCTCATGCCACCCGAGGCACCCACTTAACCCCTCATGTCCCTCTACATGCTAATGTGGTTAAGTGTTTCTTAATTAATTAATTAAGAACGTAACCTTTGTAAAGACCTCTCACATTAGACTGTCTTTTATGACCGCTGGTTAAGCCGGTTGGGTCCGGGCAGCCTTATGTCATAACAGAGTCTAACCTCGTGTCTTTACATTAATTACGTATTTAGTTTGTGCCTAAGACCTCTCACATTGGGCTAACATTTGTAGCAACTGGTTAAGCCGGTTGGGTCCGGGCAGTTTTACGCTACAACTGAGTCCAACCTCGTGTCTTAGTCAATTAATTACACCTAATTAATCACCCTCATAATTTTATATTAATTATCCCTAATTAATCAAGTTTTCTTAACATGGGTAGACCTAACTTAATAGGTAAATTCCCATGGGGTAGACCTAACTCAATAGGTAAATTCCCAACACATAGTATGGGTACACCTAACCAAATAGGCAAATTCCCATACTATGTTTATTTATTTTGTGTTATGCATAATTATATTAATTTCACACAATCTTATTAACTTATGCATTTAATTACCCCATCGTTCCCACGTAATTTCGTTCATGATATAACACATATAAAAGGTGTCAACTTGCATATGAATGAACATGTTTCAAAGGTGCCATCTTGCATATTAACAAACACATAACTTGCATATGAACTTGCATAACATGTCACATAACTTGCATATAATATGTCACATAACTTACATATTCATTTTGCATAACAAACTTGCATATTAGCTTATAGACTTGCATAATGTGTCATCATGAACTTGCATATTAATAAACATGTAACTTGCATATTTACATACATGTAACTCGCATATTAACAAACATGTAACTTGCATATAAAGAAACATGTAACTTGCATATTTACATACATGTAACTTGCATATTAACAAACATGTAACTTGCATATTAACAAACATGTAACTTGCATATTTACATACATGTAACTTGCATATTAACAAACATGTAACTTGCATATTAACAAACATGTAACTTGCATAGCATATTACCATGAACTTGCATAACATGCATATGATTACATAGCCCACAACTTGCATATTTAGCATCATGCAAACATAACATACATCATATTAAACTTGCATAAGCTTACATACTCAACATGCATAAACATAAGATTAATGCTAACATCATATCATATGATTCAAAGCTCATTAACCCACATACAAAACCATAAATCTCATCACATCTCATCTAATTAGTTTACCAAAAGATCATCAAAGTGATAGAAACTCACAACTAGCAACTTTGAACACCAAATGAAGAAGATTAAGATGCTAAGAAGGGATTAGAAGTTGATTAGAGAGTGATTAGTATGCAACCCTCTTCATAAAATTAGTGGAGGCCATGAGAGCTAGCATTTTGCCATAGTTTAGTCACTAGGTTTAATTATGAATGAATTAGGGTAGGTTAGGGTCTTATTTATAGATTAGGCAAGTGTTTTAGGCCATAGGATTAACCCTAGATTCAATCCAAGCCATCAAAGCATGTCTTGGGGAAGAAGTCAAGTGTAGGAACCATCTAGGGCCTTTAGATTAAAGATGGACCATGAGAACCATTCAAATGCAAAATCTGCACTTGAGCGAATCGGCCCACGGGTTGACAGCCAAACACCCTGGATTAACCCCTAGTCGACCCAGCGGGCTCGGGTCGACTTCAAAAATCGGCCGGTTCGGTTATTCCCCTCTCCCAATTCGCTGTTTTGAGCATTTTTGCATATTTATTTATTAAATTTTCAATTATATATATATATATCAATATATATATATATATATATATATATATCTACACAACCCATTTCACTTAATTAAGTATACTTTAATTTGGGAATTTTCGTGAAACTTCGCGAGGCCATATCTTGGTCATACGGACTCCGATTTTCGAAAACTCGGACTCTATTTCGCGTATTTTTCCGAGACGAACACAATGGCATAGCCCGTTTCCCTTGATTCCCATTTTAGAATTAAATTCTGCCTCGATTTATGTTATTACAGGTTATTGAAAATACGGGTTGTTACATTCTCCCCTCCTTAAAGGATTTCGTCCCCGAAATCTTCAAGTTAGGAAGAACGTATCCTACCATCCAATCATCCATCTACTCAAAGCATCATCCACGAGCAATCATTGTCCTTACAAGATTCTAAATGCTGGATGGATATATGCAAAAGTGTGTGTATATGTACTTACCTAATGCGAAAATCAGGCGGTTACTGATACAGTAAACCTCCTTAATGCAAACCATGATAGTGCCATGCATCCAATATGTATGCGAAACCCTATTGACACATACAAATTTCTACATGCGTGCACAACCATACACAAAAATGCATCATCCATATGATAACACAGCCATGATACATCCATCAATCTAACTACCACATCCATTTATGCAATATGCAACATGAAGTGACTGAGCCGATCTAGTGCCTAATGTGTGTGTATATGCATCCACGAGCAACCACTAGCAAACAATTGCATCCATATGCATCCATCAACCATAACATGTTTCAAACACATGTCTCAACCATAGGTTTTACCCTATCTAAAGGTCATAGGTATTAGCGAGAGGATATACTAAAGATAAGATAAGTACTAGACAAGCAATAAAGGAGAAGTTAAAAGACATACTCTCAAAAAGAAATGGATACAAAGAACGCATCTTTGCTTCCGTCTCCCAAGTAGCATTGCTTTCGTCATCTCCCCATTGCACTTTAACTAGCTGAACTTCTCTGTTCCTCAACTTCCTAGTTTCTGACCCAAGGATGCGAGTAGGAGCTCGTCGAATCGTCGCATCACGCTCTACCTCTACATCTCTAAGCAAGCTCGGCTCTACCACCTCCGCGGTCTCATGTAAGCACTTCCTCAAATGTGATACATGGAATACATCATGAACACCACTAAGTCTGTCGGGCAACTCCACCCTATATGCCATCCGTCCAATCCTTTCCTTAATAGGAAACGGCCCAACAAATCTCGGTGCTAACTTCCCTACGGACCCAAAGCGAACAACATTTCTCAATGGAGATACTTTGACAAAAACCATGTCCCCAACCTCAAACTCAAGATCCGTCCTTCTCCGATCCGCATAAGATTTCTGTCTATCTTGCGCTGCTTTCATCCTTTTTCGAATTAAATCAATCTTCTCTGAAGTCTCTCTAACCATATCCGGCCCAAGCAAGATCTTATCCGTAGATTCCCACCAACATGTAGGAGATCGACAAGGCCTTCCATAAAGAGCTTCGAAAGGAGCCATACCAATACTGGACTGAAAGCTGTTATTATATGCGAACTCCACCAAAGGAAGATGTTCTTCCCATGTACCTCCAAAATCCAAGATACAAAGCCTCAAAAGATCTTCTAAGATACGGTTCACCCTCTCGGTCTGACCGTCCGTCTGAGGATGATATGCGGTGCTCAAACACAACTGAGTCCCTACCGCCTCTTGCAAACTTCTCCAAAACTCACTAGTGAAAATAGGATCTCGATCACTCACAATGCTGGATGGTACGCCATGCAATCTAACAATCTCTCTAACATAGACTGAAGCAAGCCATGGAGCGGTCCTCTTACTCTTTACGGGTATAAAATGGGCACTCTTTGTAAGTCTGTCTACCACAACCCAAATTCCCGTATTGCCCTTCCTCGATCTCGGTAACCCGTCGATGAAATCCATCGAGACACTATCCCACTTCCACTGTGGAACTTCCAATGGGTGTAGCAACCCACCGGGTTTCCTTTGCTCCACTTTAACTTGTTGGCACACTAAGCATCTAGCCACATACTCGGCCACATCTTTCTTCATACCGGCCCAAAAGAAAACTCTCTTCATGTCTTGGTACATTTTGTCTCCACCGGGATGAATAGTCATTCTTGAACGATGTGCATCATCCAAAATAGCCTTCTTCAAACCCTCATCTTGCGGTACACAAAGTCTACCGTCTCTATGCAACCATCCCTTATCATCTATGGTGTATCTACCCAAATGGCTGGACGACTCCCCTCTTATAAGCTTCTCTACCAACACAACCAACTGTGGGTCGTCTCGCTGAGCCTCGCCAATCCGTCTCAAAAGAGTAGGTCTAACCTCCAAGGATGCCAACAAACCAGGTACAAAATCAACAGAAGGTCTGAAGTCAAACAAAGAAAGAAACTCCAAGCTTCGTCGTTCCACGAACAATGGACTCAAAGATAGCCTTTTTCTACTTAAGGCGTCTGCCACCACGTTACCCTTACCAGGGGTATACGCTATCTCGAAATCATAGGATGCTAAGAACTCCATCCACCTTTGCTGTCTTAAGTTTAAATCCTTCTGAGAGAATAAGTACTTCAATGATTTATGGTCGGTGAACAACTCGAATCTCTCACCAAGAAGATAATGGCGCCAAGACTTAAGTGCGAAAACAATCGCGGCCAACTCTAGATCATGGGTAGGGTAATTCTTCTCATGCACTCTCAATTGTCTCCCTCCATAGGCTATTACCCTTCCCTCCTGCATCAAGACTGCGCCTAATCCTGTTCCACAAGCATCGGTATAAACAACAAACGGCTTACTCCCATCTGGAAGCACTAAAACTGGAGCGGTGGTCAAAGCTCTCTTTAACCGTCGGAAAGCATCATCACAATCTACATCCCATGAGAAAACCAGATTCTTCTTCGTCAAGCGGGTTAATGGGGCTGATATCTTCGCGAAGTCTTTGATGAACTTCCTATAATATCCTGCCAACCCCAAGAAACTTCTTACCTCGGTAGCATTTCTAGGAACTTTCCAATCCTGGATAGATACTATCTTTGCGGGATCCACAGCTATCCCTTCCTTAGAGACCACATGCCCTAAGAATCGCACTTCTCTTCTCCAAAAATGGCATTTAGAGAATTTAGCTTTAAGACTATGCGCTCGAAGAGTCTCCAACACTTCCTTGAGATGTAAGGCATGCTCTTCTTCATTCTTGGAAAAGACCAAGATGTCATCCACAAAAACTACTACAAACTTATTCAGATACTCTCTGAACACTCTACTCATGAGATCAACAAAGTATGCGGGGGCGTTTGTCAACCCAAATGGCATCACTAGCCACTCATAAAAACCATCCGGAGTCCGGAAAGCAGTCTTCTCTATACTGTCCTCCGCCACTCTTAACTGATGAAACCCTGTAGCTAAGTCCATCTGCGAAAATACTGACGCGCCAACCAACTGATCAAAGAGATCATCTATCCTCGGTAATGGGTGTCTATTCTTCTTCGTGAGCTTATTAAGTTCCCTATAATCCACACAAAGTCTGAGGGACCCATCCGCCTTCGTGGCAAACACTACTGGAGCTCCCCACTCCGATATACTTCGCCTTATGAACCCCTTCTCAAGCAACTCCCCTACTTGCTTATGAAGTTCTCTTCTCTCACGAGGAGCCATGTGGCGTACTGGCAAAGACACTGGTTTGGCATTATCCACCAAATAAATTCGGAAATCTATCTCCCGCTTCGGAGGCAAACCCTTTACTTCTTCAAACACATCCGGATATTCCCGGACTACTCTGACAGAACACAAACTTTCGACCGAAGCATCGAGCGATTCAAGATAACTTAGCAAAACAGATTCCATGGGATTGCAAGAGATCTCGAGAGTGTTACCCAAGCGGGTCCTGAGCCTGACAACTCTCCTTTCGCAATCAAGAACGGCACCATTACTGGATAACCAGTCCATGCCCAAGATCAACCCATAGCCCGTGAAGCCCAATACAAAAGCATCACATCTAAACTCAACGCTAAGTATAGAAATCTTCAAACCCAAACATATCATAGACAGATATATGGAGCCCCCAATTGGGTTTGAGACAACCAAGGGATCATCAACTAGACTGGTGTCTAAGTGCAGTGACTCAACTAACGATGATGAGATAAAAGAATGCGATGCGCCAGAGTCAAACAAAGTACGAACTGGATGATCAAACAGAAAAACCAGACTTTCAACGGAAATAGTTCTACCTCTCTGCTGAATCGGTGGAACTGAGAGAACCTGAACTTGCCCCCCTGACTGAGGTGGTGCTATAAGAGCTTGCACCTGGCCTCCTGAGGTAGACCCCGTCTTCTGCCCCTTCTTTGGGCAGTTTTTCACAAGATGCCCTGCTTCACCACAATGAAAGCAACCGGTCTTCTTCTTTTTGCGACAATCCTTACTGAGGTGTCCTGGTGTTCCACAATTGAAGCACTTCTTCTTCGTCTTCTTTTTGTCACCATTGCCTTTTCCGCCCTTGCCTTGTTGTTGCTGTTGCGGTTTCTTCTGATCCCCCTTTTTCTCTGGTGCCTTAGAATTCTTATCATCCTCATGCATAAGTGCCATGTAGACAAGCTTCTCAAAAGTGGCCCCCATAGGAATGTGAGTCATAGCTATTCCTTGCAATGGTTCGTTCAAGCCTCTAACGAACCTCAAAGCCTTCTTCTCCGGTGTATTCACCAACTCTATGCCAAACCTTGCTAATTGATTGAATTTGTTGACATATTCTTTCACCGTGAGATTCCCTTGCTTCAAATTCAAGAACTTCTCCATAAACAGATTCTCTTCCGCCCTTGAGAGAAACTTAGCCCCAAACCTTTGCTTAAAATCTGCCCAAGAGTCAACAGGGCGTTCTCCATTAGTGACCTCCCACCAGAATGAGGCCTCTCCCTTCATTAACCAAGCCGCCAACTTGACTTTCTTTCCCTCTTCCACTTCAAAGATATCTAGCAACTCTTCCACTTCCTTAAGCCAATCTCTAGCCTCTACGAAAGTCTCTGAACCAAGAAAAGGTTTTCCTCCTATAGCCTTGAACTCCTTGCAAACCTTAGCAAAATTATCCACTCTAGGCTGAGGAGGAGGAGCGGTTGTCTCTGGTGTAGTAGCATTGGCCGGACCCGCAGCCGCGGCCCTAGCCTCTTGCAACCTCCTATACCATAGTGGTATAACTAAACCCTCCGGGATGTTAAGATCTTCAGCCATGCTGAAACGAAAGAGGAAAGATTCAAAAAGGAGATTCCGAAAGATAAAGATATGGCTATTGGGGATTATGCTTTTCTTTTTCAAAAACTTTTTCTCTTAGAAGACATGCTTTTAAAAATACTTTCTTCGAAAATACTCTTAGAAAGTAGTTTTTCTCAAAAATTTTATCTGTTCTGGTAACCTTAAGCTCTGATACCACGTGTAACACCCCACTCCCGCTATGATCACTCACTAAGGGAATGCCATAGCATCGGTGGAGTATTTTAGTGAATATAGAACAGAAAAATTACAACAAGACAGATATAAATAGTACTTGAAATTTTAAAACATCATCTCATAACAGCGGAAGTAAAACATGTCTGGTTACATCATAAAACCACAATAAAGGTCAAGTACAATATCCATCAAAATAAAGAAGTACATAATCCCACTCTCATACAATAGCCAAACAAAAGAAAAGATAACTGGATAACTGGAGCTTTACATCTATCCAAGCTCCTAAAGACTGGAACAGCAATCCGATCAAGCTCCACTACTGCTAGGATCCACCGTAGGACCTGAGGGTTGGGAAAAAGATAAAAACAACAGGGTCAGACATAAGTCTGAGCGAGTCCTATAACTTTAACAATACAATCGTTAAAGTAACCAGAGAAGACATAAACTGATATACGGTAACATATAGGGATGAATGGCTACCCGAAGCAGTCAACTAAACGAAGATAAAGGATAAAGACGCATCTACCCTCCCTAAGGTAAATTACTAAACTGCACCACACCAGTCGTTCCTAACTTAAAGGTTGATCCCACCCAAGGACTTATAAAATTTACTAATTAGTACCTGCGTACCCCTAGGTGACCAAGTAGGCGCCACGGGGCCCTACAATCCACTAGGTGTACACACTACTTCCCATTCGATCGGCTCCCTAACGTAGATACCCGTGCTGGCCCCACCGTGGGATGTATCATTCCCCAATGTGGCAACCTGATGAAACTAAAGGTGCACGGCTTATATCTACTCGATGCAACAACGGCTTACCTACCAGCCCGGGCCCACTCACGCATATGAAGCCCGTTGGACTTGCGTTGCCACCGCTAACCCGTTTGCCTCTTACAGTCAAGCCCAGTATGCGTGTCCCGTCCTCGACATGGGTCGAGCCCACAAAGATACGTATGGGTTACTGGTTGAAATGGGCCTCCACAAGCTACCCACCTAAGCTTGTCCCTTTTTCTAGTATATCCCACTTAACCCTTTAATCATGTTTTAATTACATGTTCTATTTTGGTTAAGTATTCTAATCGTATTTTCTATTGCCACCCAAGGCAACCACTAGATTTTCTCATGCCACCCGAGGCACCCACTTAACCCCTCATGTCCCTCTACATGCTAATGTGGTTAAGTGTTTCTTAATTAATTAATTAAGAACGTAACCTTTGTAAAGACCTCTCACATTAGACTGTCTTTTATGACCGCTGGTTAAGCCGGTTGGGTCCGGGCAGCCTTATGTCATAACAGAGTCTAACCTCGTGTCTTTACATTAATTACGTATTTAGTTTGTGCCTAAGACCTCTCACATTGGGCTAACATTTGTAGCAACTGGTTAAGCCGGTTGGGTCCGGGCAGTTTTACGCTACAACTGAGTCCAACCTCGTGTCTTAGTCAATTAATTACACCTAATTAATCACCCTCATAATTTTATATTAATTATCCCTAATTAATCAAGTTTTCTTAACATGGGTAGACCTAACTTAATAGGTAAATTCCCATGGGGTAGACCTAACTCAATAGGTAAATTCCCAACACATAGTATGGGTACACCTAACCAAATAGGCAAATTCCCATACTATGTTTATTTATTTTGTGTTATGCATAATTATATTAATTTCACACAATCTTATTAACTTATGCATTTAATTACCCCATCGTTCCCACGTAATTTCGTTCATGATATAACACATATAAAAGGTGTCAACTTGCATATGAATGAACATGTTTCAAAGGTGCCATCTTGCATATTAACAAACACATAACTTGCATATGAACTTGCATAACATGTCACATAACTTGCATATAATATGTCACATAACTTACATATTCATTTTGCATAACAAACTTGCATATTAGCTTATAGACTTGCATAATGTGTCATCATGAACTTGCATATTAATAAACATGTAACTTGCATATTTACATACATGTAACTCGCATATTAACAAACATGTAACTTGCATATAAAGAAACATGTAACTTGCATATTTACATACATGTAACTTGCATATTAACAAACATGTAACTTGCATATTAACAAACATGTAACTTGCATATTTACATACATGTAACTTGCATATTAACAAACATGTAACTTGCATATTAACAAACATGTAACTTGCATAGCATATTACCATGAACTTGCATAACATGCATATGATTACATAGCCCACAACTTGCATATTTAGCATCATGCAAACATAACATACATCATATTAAACTTGCATAAGCTTACATACTCAACATGCATAAACATAAGATTAATGCTAACATCATATCATATGATTCAAAGCTCATTAACCCACATACAAAACCATAAATCTCATCACATCTCATCTAATTAGTTTACCAAAAGATCATCAAAGTGATAGAAACTCACAACTAGCAACTTTGAACACCAAATGAAGAAGATTAAGATGCTAAGAAGGGATTAGAAGTTGATTAGAGAGTGATTAGTATGCAACCCTCTTCATAAAATTAGTGGAGGCCATGAGAGCTAGCATTTTGCCATAGTTTAGTCACTAGGTTTAATTATGAATGAATTAGGGTAGGTTAGGGTCTTATTTATAGATTAGGCAAGTGTTTTAGGCCATAGGATTAACCCTAGATTCAATCCAAGCCATCAAAGCATGTCTTGGGGAAGAAGTCAAGTGTAGGAACCATCTAGGGCCTTTAGATTAAAGATGGACCATGAGAACCATTCAAATGCAAAATCTGCACTTGAGCGAATCGGCCCACGGGTTGACAGCCAAACACCCTGGATTAACCCCTAGTCGACCCAGCGGGCTCGGGTCGACTTCAAAAATCGGCCGGTTCGGTTATTCCCCTCTCCCAATTCGCTGTTTTGAGCATTTTTGCATATTTATTTATTAAATTTTCAATTATATATATATATATATCAATATATATATATATATATATATATATATATCTACACAACCCATTTTACTTAATTAAGTATACTTTAATTTGGGAATTTTCGTGAAACTTCGCGAGGCCATATCTTGGTCATACGGACTCCGATTTTCGAAAACTCGGACTCTATTTCGCGTATTTTTCCGAGACGAACACAATGGCATAGCCCGTTTCCCTTGATTCCCATTTTAGAAT
This sequence comes from Allium sativum, assembly GCA_030737875.1. Taxonomy (NCBI): domain Eukaryota; kingdom Viridiplantae; phylum Streptophyta; class Magnoliopsida; order Asparagales; family Amaryllidaceae; genus Allium; species Allium sativum. Next base: position 317,549,716 of record CM060925.1, read on the forward strand.
TAAATTCTGCCTCGATTTATGTTATTACAGGTTATTGAAAATACGGGTTGTTACATAATCAACATGAATATCATAGGTGTGATCTTGCAACGTAGACTAAATCAACATACATATATGTGAATTTGCAACATAGACTAAATCAACTTACATATATGTAAACTTGTAATATGACATAGGTTTAACATATACACGTAAACATGCTGATGTAACATTTGGTCACATATGTGATATGATTTTACAACCTAAAACTTGCATAACATGATAAACTACACAACTTGTCATGACAGGTTATACTCCAATATACATATGAATAGACTTATTCATTAATTCCCAATTCAACATGATAATAAAATAGAATATCATTCAATTTCACATATAACATAATAAACATTGTTCTATTATCAACTTATTTCCAAGGCATAACATAACTGAATAAATTGTGTAAAACATCGCAGGCATATAGATCTGATAACATTATGAACATGAAAAGGTTTGAATAATAATCTAGGTTCAAGAACATGGATAGATCTAACTTAAATAGAAAAATCCCCAAAATCAAGATCCAAGGACAAATAAAGAAAATAGGTCTGAATAGAAAATCAAGCTTAGATCCAATTTCATAGTCATAATCCTAGGCAATAACCTCATGGTCTTGAATCATAGGTGATTAGCCACAATTGTCCTTGTCATAGTCATAGGAAATAGTCTTATGTTCACAATCATAGGCATAGGCATAGTCTTATGTTCACAGTCATAGGCATATGCATAGTCTTATGTTCACAGTCATAGGCATAGGTATAGTCTTATGTTCACCGTCATAGTCTTAAGCCATTAACAATAATTTCAACATCATAGGCATAATAATGTTATAGACATGAAAGAGTCTGATTTACAACATGAATATGTTCAAACTGATTTCATAGCAATATTCCCAAAAGTCAAGATCCAAGATGAACAAAAATAGATATGAATCATACATAGATCCAATCCCAATTTATAACATGTCCATATTAAGTTTATAGTTTTTGTCTAAAAGTAACTTGAACTTACAGATCGTGGTCTAAGAAATTTAGATGCAGAAGTCAAGTCTAGAAATTTGTCGTTGAATTGTTGAATCTTGCTTTGATTGTAGAGGCAAATCCCCAATACGAAATTCCTAGCCGTAGTCTTCAAGAAATAATCTTCGCAATTTAATTTAATTTAATTTAGAGGAAGAAGAAGAAGCCATGTCTATCAAGAATTTGTGAAGCATAAGGTTAGAGAAGAATGGTGTAAAGAGAATGAGGCTAGGAGGCTGTTTATATAGGATTAGGCGGATGAATCTGGTCATGAAACGAATCTAAACACATCAGAATGCATCAGGTTCAAAAACTGGGTTCGGGAGGCAGGTCGACCCCAAGGTCGACACTATGGTATACCTGGTCCCTGGGAGGTCGACACTATGGTCGACCCCCAGGTCGACCTGGTCCTGGGCGGGAAATTTCCCGCTCAGCCTGTTCTGGGTTTTGAATTCGAATTTGAATTCGAATATTCGAGCTATTTTTGATTCTGAAACTTCGGAGGGTCATATCTCCCTCATACGGACTCCGATTTTCGAAAACTCGAATCATTTCCAAGAAGAATTTCGAGACGAACGCAATGGTGTAACCCATTTCCCTTGATTCTTACTTTAAAAATTAATTCTGCCTTGATTTATGGTTTTAGCATGTTATTAAAATACGGGTTGTTACAGGAACTAAACAAAATATAATGTCATATATAAAATCTTTGAAATACAAATCTATATTGTGTATACATACCATATTAGAGTACAACACATATACATCACATCGGAAAAAACCCTAAATAACTAAGGGTGAAGTCTCCTGCTTTAATCTCCTCTAAGTGTATCCAATAAAGCTTGAAACACTTGACTGCCCGTACATATTTTGGCACCCAAGAGTTTAGGGTAAAACAAAAAAAATAAACTCTGGGTCAGTCATGGGACTGGTATGAGTAAACTCCAACCATTTTGTTTAACTTTGAAAAAAAAACTTCTTGTAACAAAGGGTAATCGTAAGACCGATCCACACATAAAAATAAGGATGGTTTTTACCTTACGATAACTGTAACACCCCTGAATTTTAACGACATTAAAGATGATGAATTAAAAAATAATAAATGTGAAATACACTATTAACAATGAATTAAGGAAAACTTAATTAATTATTCAGAATTAATTAAAATGGACCACGCCATTGCGTCCATCTCGGAATTCTGGTCAAGATAGACATTTGGTTTGCGTAAATCTGACATCGTATGAAGAAGTTATTAAGGTTTGAAATTTGTATGCATATAAGGAATATATATATGTATATAAATTCAAAAATGTTCAAAATCATCAAAACTAGAAATCCGACGCGCAAATCGAGAAAGGGCCGATATTTTGAGGTCGACCCGAGACCCGGCTGGGTCGACCTAGGGGTCGACACACCTGTAGGGGGGTTAAACCAGGGGTCGACACCCTTGAAAGGGGGTCGACCCACCTGAAGGGGGGTCGACCCACCCGTGGCTCCAGAAGCTTCTTTTATGACGTGGACGATTCCTATGGCTCTTAATCTAATCTAATGGTCTTGGTTGCTCCGCTACTTCTATATAAGGGACCCTAAACCTAGGTTTTGTTCATTGAAAAAAATGGTGACGGCGAAGCTCTGCTGCAATGGCAATTAAGATGGCTTTTCTTCTTCTTCTTCTTCTAAATTAATTCAACGAAGATTATACATATTCGAAGGTTGCTACCACAAATTCAACGGTGGCTACAACAACTTATTCAACATGTTCTTCGCAGTAGTTTGGTTCCGTTTCCTCAGATCTATTCACTGTGTGATCATGTTGTTTTTAGATCTAAACATTTAAATAGTGATCATGATATGTATATAAAAATTGGATCTTGAATCGGTGTCTATCAGTTCTATTACGACATATTCCTCTGATCTGTTCATATATGTTTATACCGTCACCAAGTCTAACCTTGTCATAATATGTTCATTCAGTTTTCATGCCTATTTCTATCGTTATGTAATTGATTCGTTATTATGCCTGTTCCGATTCTCTTCTCTTCCTCTTTTCCCTTTTTATTTTTATATAGCCAGGCTACCTTCGAGCCTAGGCCTAACGCTGAAAATGCAAACGTGTAAAATTGGCAATAATTGGGAAAGGCATAATTTGGGACGAAACTGATATTGGAAAATATGGATCTAAATTTGGGCATAAATTTGGAGATATACGAATATGGGTTTGGGGGCATATGTCTTGTTGGATAATATGAATTTAGGCATGCATTGTAATATTTGTAAATAAGGAATTAGGTATAAAATGGGACATGTCTAGATATTGATTTGGGACGTAAATTTGAACATATGTGAATATGAATTTTAGGCATAATTTATGTGAAGGTGGATTTGGGTATAACTTGCATTGAAAGGGGTGAATAGAGACTTGGGGCATAAGTTGGAAAATATGTGGGTTTGGGTTTGTGCAATATATATATATTCATATATATATATATATGCCTTAATTTATGATAAGGGGCATATGGTGCATACTTAAAAGGTGAATTAAAAAGAGGCATAAAGGTCTATAATTTGAATAGTGAATTAGACATAATTAAAATGGGGAAGACATTTAATAATTACCTATAATGACATAGGTAGATTTGGATAAAAATGGGATGTTTAGTAATTACAATTAGGAATTGTAATTATACTTATGATATGAGGTTAGGTTACATTAGTGGTGGAAGTCTTCCCAGGCCCGACCGGCATATCCAGTAGCAACTAATGTTGAACCTAATGTGGGGGGGGGGGGTCTAAGTACTTAAATATGAATCGGGCTAAGACCCGAGGTTAGACCCAACTATGGAATAAGACTGCCCGGACCCGACCGACATATCCAGCATCCATATGTTGTAGGCCTAATGTGGGAGGTCTAACCCATTATAACCATAATTGGACATGGTATTGAATCAGACTACTTAACCTAATTTAATCCATAAGGATTGTATGATTATGAACTTAAGTTAGGGTTAAGTAAAATTGGATGGGTTGTGGGTGGGTTAAGTAAATTAGATGGGGTGGGTAATATTTACATATAGGCCTACGAACTTAAACCAATATGGTTATGTAATTAAAGACACCTAGTGGTATACATAATCGGTAGATATAATAAAATTATGGAATTAAAGGACACCGCTTAGGGTAAGCATAACTTGTAAGGAAAAGAGACAACCTATGCAATAAGATAATAGGTACTTAATTGTAGATTAAGTAATCTAGAAGTCTGGAACCCGCTAATGTGTATAACATGTTTAAGCTTGTCCTAGGGACAAGATGAAATTATAACATAGGTTATAATAAATGGGTAGAGAAACTTATTAATGAGCCTTAGTTAATAGAACTAAGTTAATAAGTAAACAACGATAAGTTGTAATAACAATGAAAAATGAAATTATGATTAAATGAGAAAGAATGAGGAAAACTTATAAGATAAGTTATATTTAATCATAAATTATGACTGACATGTTAAAAAGGAAACATGTAAAATGAGACGTACTTTAATTACACATTAAGTAAAGACATGTTATTTTAATGATGTAACCAAGTAAGAATATAAAATAGATTGTGGATTACAGACCTTGGGCCACAATCTAGAGAATAACATGTTGTAAGCTTATTAATAAACTTAAATGAATTAAGTTGTATGACTGGAATTAATAAGTAAGAGAAACTTGGTAGTTTGGATAAGAATTCAACATGAATTGGAATAACCAAGTTAACTAGAAACCTGATGAGGAGAGGCAAGCGCGTAAAAGAGGGTCTAACAACATATTAAAGAAAGGCGCTTGGACCAGTCTGTACGGTTGAGGGTGAATAACCCAACGGGGTAAATCGTCAAGGTGTTAAAAGTCACAAAGGGAGCGCACATTCATCTAATTATTTGATGGCTCCAAGGGACTGGAAGGGGAAGCACGCGACTTCTTGAAGTACGTAAGGTGCTCCTAGTAGTCCTCTGTGAGGTGACAGATGTCTTAGGCTGTACTCGCAGGGGTTGGGTCTGCGCGTAACTACTAGGTGGGTTGGCTTTGACTGCAGATGTAGCTATGCAGTCAGAATGCTGTGACGAGGTGACAGAAGAGTGATTCGGCAGTTGCCTCACGAGGAGGTATAGAGGGTCACGACCAACAAGGATAGTAGATCGTTGGAGTCAGTAGCCAGCGAGATGCGAAAAGACTAGAGCTAACCCCAAGATATCTTTTCACCTTTCACTATCGTGGTATGGGGTTAAGGGGAGACGCCACATGGATGTTAGATTGGTTGTTTTAGGGGCGGTCTCTTAGCTCTGTAGTCTTTACTAGTTGAGGGAGGGACCGAGGTGGGGCAATAGCCACAACGAAAAACAGACCCTAGGTATATGTATATAGAGGGTTTTTAAAGACAGGCCTGTACAAATATGGAAAAGCTCCCGACCGAGTTCCGTGTTTCTTGTTTAGCCCTGCCACAGAATTCGGTGCACATTAGAGGACGTGCGACATAGGCATGGAGCTACAATTACAGTACATACGTGGCACAGTCTAGATACATTCATATCTGCTTCGGGTGGTGTATCGTAGACTAGAAAGCATTATTCCAATATGGAATCTGATTCGATCGATGGTGGCAGTCTATATGCTTACACAACATAGTAATGACATATCTATGCGGAACATAACATTGTTATATAGGAATCTGTACGTCACTCTAGCATAGGATGAGAGACTGCGTTCGTTTCGGTGGAGACCCTGCGAGTGGGTTACCATGGGGTGTATCTCAATATTGAGAAGTAGCTACATATATGGTATTAGATGAATCTATAGGAAAGTAAACGGGTATGATGCGCATATAAGTCTTGAGTGCGATTAACCCAAGTAACCTAATAATCAAGAAAATGTAATGGAACGAGATTGTAGGGATCATTCTACTTCTGGTATACTAGTATCTGTGCGGTACAGAGAAATGTATTTAAGAAGTGCAGTATATTCTGTCCAAACTTATCTTGTTCAGTTCACACTTGTCCTTACTATTGTTTTTGTTATCTTCTTCTTCCAGCTTTTATTTACCTACCATGATACTTTTATTTATTTATATTTAAAAGTAACTGGACTTGCCAGACTTTATGTCTGACCCTTTTTGTTTCCTCTTCTCCCTCTTCCGTCCCCCCTTCCCTAGGTTCTCAGGGTGGAAGCGCTTAGAGTTGATTTGTATTCTTTCAGCTTAGCTTGGATTTTGGATATTGATGTACAACTTTGACTTATTGCCAACCCTCTTATGGCTTTGCTTGGGAAATATAGTTTATGCTTTTGTACTCTGATATTTTTGGCAAGACAGATTATTAAACATGTAACAGGTTATTTTAAACATATGATGTAAACTAAGAATTTGGGACCACGATTTATGATTTAAATAAAGTTTTTAATTCCGTTGTTGTTTTACATGTCTGTCTTGTGCTATCATGTTTTGATTTACCTATAGCGCTTCACGAAAGTTAATGCATTCCCTTAGTGAGTGACATTAACAGACGTGGGGTGTCACATTTGGTATCAGAGCATATGGTTATAAGATCGGATAAAGTATTTTGTAAATGTTTTTCAAAAAGCTCTAAAAAAGTATTTTAAAATAAAAAGTCTGTTTTTTAAAAGCATATTTTCCAAATCCATAAATATCTCTCAATTCTCCACTTGATTCCTTTTCCTTTTTGTTCGGGTAACCGTTTCTTCCCGAAAGGGTATCCCTATTTTTGGCATGGTTCCGTAGGCATGTTAAAACTATGGTACATGTCGAAGGGCAAAGAAGTGACCAACCTCCATCTGTTGCTACAGTAGTTTCACCTACGTCTTATTTTCTTTCGAGCCTCATAAGGATTTCCGTGCGATGGAGGCAACTTTCAAGAGACTTGTTAGCATGTTGCACAAGGATGGTAAAAAAAGAGAATAAGGGAGCTGGGGCTAAGGAGAACAACCCAAAGAAGAAAAGAGGAAATACCATAATTTCGGAATGGTGGGTCATCTGAAAAAGTATTGCAGAAAGAGAAAAGGCATATGTTACCACTTTGGTAAGGCGGGACACTTTATTAAGGAGTGCCCAAAGAGATAAGGACAAGGCCAGAAGGCAGGAACTTCTAGGGGGAAAGCTAATGTTCTCATAGCTAGTGGACATGATAGCGGTAGGAAAGTTTCCATCGAAGCATTGTTTTCCATTTTCTGATCATCTAGTTAGGATTCTTTTTCTGGCGCTTTGCATTCTTTTATATCTGATTCTATAGTTGAATCTCTGCACCTAGATATGGTTTTGGATCCTGTTATTGTTTCAAACCCCATTTGAGGTACGGCTCATTTATCAATGATTTGTCGGGATTTGAGAATCTTTGTGTTAGGCGTCGAGTTTGGTTACGACACATATGTTCTTGATTTCATAAGATACGATTTGATTCTGGGAATGGATTGGTTAACCATACATGGAGCCATTCTAGATTTTGAGGGGAAGGTTGTTAGAATTCTGACTTGCCATAGAAAGACTCTCAAGATTGCTTATGACCCAAAAGGGTCTATCATGCTTAGTCTCCTAGAACCTCTTGATATATCTATCGATGATTTGCGATCAGTACCAATAGTTGTGAGTATCTACGTTTCGATGAGTTTCAGGTTTTACCCCCGAGACACGAGATTGATTTTCGCACAAACTTGGTAGAAAATGCAAAGCCAGTTGCATTACCTGTGCGACCTGTGACTCTTGAAAGAAAAGAGAGAACTTTGCAAGTAAGTAGGGGAGCTACTTGCGACGAGGTTTGATAGAGGACTATTTATTTAAGAGGCGATAAAAGGTATAGAGTTCGAGATAGTGGAGCCAAACTTGCGAGAGGAAGTGAAAGTAGAGAAGGAAGCAATGATAGGATGAGTTCTGACTTGCATACTTGGATTGGAGGTTAAGAAATTGTGCAACAAAGAAGAGAAGCTAATAAGAGTGCAATTGGGTAAGGGTCGCGAGAACGCTACTTGGGAGGCTGAAGACAAGATTCACGCTTCATATCCTTTCCTTTTCGAGAATATGTCCTTAACTTCTTTTTCCAAGATTTGAATTGATACTTGTATTTATCATTTGAATATCTCCTATCGATCGAGTCTTTAGGTAGAAAACTAATGAATGTAAACATGTGTTTAAGACATGTTATGTTTGATGGATGCAAGTAGTTGTTAGTGATTGCTCGTGGATGCATATACACACACAATAGGCACTAGATCGGCTCAATCACTTACATATTGCATATTGATGTGTGTACCTTTTAAAAAAATTTGGACGAAAATGGGTGTATTGTTACACTGATGTTGCATTTGGATGGATAGTTGTGCACCCATATAGAACTCACATGTTATACTAGGGTGATTTGCATACATTTTGGTTGCATGGCACAAACATACATTGCTTTAAGGAGGTCAACTGAATCAGTAGACCGCCTGATCTTTCGCATTAGTTTACGGATATACACACACACTATTGCATATGTTCATAAAAGCATTAGGAATTCCTTAAGGACAATGGATGCCTATGACTGTAAGAAGGATGTATGATTGTTGGATGATAGGATATATATTCTTCTTAACTTAGAGATTTCGGGGACAAAATCCTTTGAGTAAGGGAAAATGTAACACCCCGGAATTTTGACGACATTAAAGATGATGAATTAAAGAATAATCAATGTGAAATACACTATTAATAATGAATTAAGGAACACTTAATTAAATACTCAGAATTAAGTAAAACGGACTGCCGCATTACGTCCGTCTCGGAATTCTGGTCAAGATAGACATTTGTTTTGCGCAAATCGGACACCATATGAAGAAGTTATTAAGGTTTGAAGTTTGTATGCATATAAGGAAGATATATATATATATATATATATGTATATGTATATAAATTCAAAAATGTTCAAAATCAGCAAAACCAAAAAACCGGCGTGCAAATCGAGAAAGGGCCAATATTTTGAGGTTGACCCGAGACCCAATTGGGTCGACCCAGGCTCATGGGGATCGACACCCCTAAAGGGGGGGGCGACCCAGGGGTCGACCCACCTGAAGGGGGGTCGACCCATCCGTGGCTCCAGAACCTTCTTTTATGACGTGGACGATTCCTATGACTCCTGATCTAATCTGATGTCTTGGTTGCTCCGCTACTTCTATATAAGGGACCCTAAACCTAGGTTTTGTTCACTGAAAAAAATGATGACGGCGAAGCTCTGCTGCAATGGCAATTAAGATGGCTTTTATTCTTCTTCTTCTTCTAAATCAATTCAAAGAAGATTATACATGTTCGAAGGTTGCTACAACAAATTCAAGGGTGGCTACAACAACTTATTCAACATGTTCTTCGCAGTAGTTTGGATCAGTTTCCTCAGATCTATTCACTATGAGTTTATGTTGTTTTTGGATCTAAACAATTAAATAGTGATCATGATATGCATATAAAAATTGAATCTTGAATCGGTGCCTAATCAGTTCTATTATGACTTATTCCTCTGATCTATTCATATATGTTTATATCGTCACCAAGTCTAACCATGTCATAATATGTTCATTTAGTTTTTATTCCTATTTCTATCGTTATGTAATGGATTCGTTATTATGCCTGTTCCGGTTCTCTTCTCTACCTCTTTTCCTTTTTTATTTTTATATAGCCAGGCTATCTTCGAGCCTAAGCCTAACGTTGAAAATGCAAACGTGCGAAATTGAGAATAATTGGGAAAGGCATAATTTGGGACGAAACTGATATTGGAAAATATGGATCTAAATTTGGGCATAAATTTGGAGATATATGAATATGGGTTCGGAGGCATATGTCTTGTTGGATAATATGAATTTAGGCATGCAATGTAATATATATGTAAATAGGGAATTGGGTTTAAAATGGGACATGTCTAGATATTGATTTGGGACGTAAATTTGAACATATATGGATATGAATTTTAGGCATAAATTATGTGAAGGTGGATTTGGGTATAACTTGCATTGAAAGGGGTGAATATGGACTTTGGGTATAAGTTGGAAAATATGTGGGTTTGGCTATATGCAATATATACATATATATATATGTACGTACGTATATGCCTTAATTTATGATAAGGGCCATATGGTGCATAATTAAAAGGTGAATTAAAAAGAGGCATAAAGGTCTATAATTTGAATAGTGAATTAGACATAATTCAAATGGGGAAACATAAAATAATTACCTATAATGACATAGGTAGATTTGGATAAAAATGGACAGTTTAGTAATTACAATTAGGAATTGTAATTGTATTTATGACATGAGGTTAGGTTACATTAGTGGTGGAAGTCTGCCCGGACCCGACTGGCATATCCAGCAGCCACAAATTTTGAACCTAATATGAGAGGTCCAAGTATGTAAATACGAATTAGGCTAAGACACGAGGTTAGACCCAACTGTGGAATAAGACCGCCTGGACCCGACCGGCATATCCAGCATCCACATGTTGTAGGCCTAATGTTGGAGGTCTAACCCATTATAACTATAATTGGACATGGTAATGAATCAGACTACTTAACCTAATTTAATCCATAAGGATTGTATGATTATGAACTTAAGTTAGGGTTAAGTAAAATTAGATGGGTAGTGGGTCGGTTAAGTAAATTAAAGGGGGTGGGTAATATTTACATATAAATGTAATTAAAGACACCTAGTGGTATACATAACCGGTAGAAATAATAAAGTTATGAAATTGAAGGATACCTCTTAGGGTAAGCATAACTTGTAAGGAAAAGAGACAACCCGTGTAGTAAGATAAGAGGTACTTAATTATAGATTAAGTAATCTAGAAGTCTGGAACCCGCTGATGTGAATAACATGTTTAGGGTTGTCCTAGGGACAAGAGGAAATTATAACATAGGTTATAATAAATGGATAGAGAAACTTATTAATGGGCCTTAGTTAATAGAACTTAGTTAATAAGTAAACAACGATAAGTTGTAATAAAAATGAAAAATGGAATTATGATTAAATGAGAAAGAATGAGGAAAACTTATAAGACAAGTTATATTTAATCATAAATAATGATTGACATATTAAAAAGGAAACATGTAAAATGAGACGTACTTAATTACACATTAAGTAAAAACATGTTATTGTAATGATGTAACCAAGCAAGAATATAAAATTGATTGTGGATTACAGATCTTGGCCCATAATCTAGAGAATAACATGTTGTATGCTTATTAATAAACTTAAATGAATTAAGTTGTATGACTGAAATTAATAAGCAAGAGAAACTTTTTAGTTTGGATAAGAATTCAATATGAACTGGAATAACCAAGTTAACTGGAAACCTGATGAGGAGAGGCTAGCGCATAAAAAAATGTTTAGACATAGGGTCTAACAACATATTAAAGAAAGGCGCTTGGACGAGTTCATACGGTTGAGGGTGAATAACCCAACGGGGTAGATCATCGAGGTGTTAAAAGGCACGAAGGGAGCGCACATTCATCTGATTGTTTGATGGCTCCAAGGGACTGGAAGGGGAAGTATGTGGTTTCCTGAAGTACGTAAGGTGCTCTTAGTAGTCCTCTGTGTGGTGACAGATGTCTTAGGCTGTACTCGCAAGGGTTGGGTCTGCGCGTAACTACTAGGTGGGTGGGGCTTGACTTCAGATGTAGCTATGCAGTCAGAATGCTGTGACAAGGTGACACAAGGGTGCTTCGGCGGTTGCCTCACGAGGAGGTAGAGAAGGTCACAACCAACAAGGATAGTAGACTGTCGGACATCCATCATCGACAGCTAGTGGGATGCGAAAAGACTAGATCTAACCTCAAGATATCATTTCACCTTTCACTATCGAGGTACTGGGTTGCGGGGAGACGCCACATGGATGTTTAGATTGGTTATTTTGGGGGCGGTCGCTTAGCTCTGTAGTCTTTACTAATTGAGCAAGGGGCTGAGGTGGGGCCATAGCCACCATGAAAAACAGACCCTATGTATATCTGTATATAGAGGCTTTTTAAAGACGAGGCCTGTACAAATATGGAAAACTCCCGACCGAGTTTCGTGTATCTTGTTTAGCCCTGCCACGGAACTCGGTGCACATTAGAGGACGTGCGATTAAGGCATCGGGCTACAATTACAATACATATGTGGGATAGTCTAGATACATGCATATCTGCTCCGAGTGGTGTATCGTAGTCTAGAGGGAATTATTCTGATATGGAATCTGATTCGATCGATGGTGGCAGTCCATACGCTTACATATCATAGTAATGACAGATCTATGCGGAACGTAACATTGTTATATAGGGATCGTACGTCACTTTGGCATAGGATGAGGGTTTGCGTTCGTTTCGGTGGAGACCCTGTGAGTTGGTTACCATGGGGTGTATCTCAATATTGATAAGTAGCTACATATATGGTATTAGGTGAATCCATGGGTAAGTAAACGGGTACGATGCGCGTATAAGTCTTGAGTGCGATTAACCCAAGTAACCTAATAATCAAGAAAATGTAATGGAATGGGATTATAGGGATCATTTTACTTCTGATATACTAGTATCTATGTGGTACAGAGAAATGTATTTAAGAAGTGCAGTATATTCTATCCAAACTTATCTTGTTCAGTTCACACTTGTCCTTACTATTGTTATTGTTATCTTGTTCTTCCTGTTTTTTTATACCTGCCGTGATACTTTTATTTATTTATATTTAAAAGTAAATGGACTCGCCAGACTTTATGTCTAACCCTTTTTGTTTCCTCTTCTCCCTCTTCCGTCCTCCCTCCCCAGGTTATCAGGGCATGGAAGTGCTTAGAGTTGATTTGGACTCTTTCAGCTTTGCTTGGATTTTAGATATTGATGTAAAACTTTGACTTATTGTCAACTCTCTTATAGCTTTGCTTGGGAAATATGTTTTATGCTTTTGTACTCTGATATTTTTGGCAAGACAGATTATTAAACATGTAACAGGTTATTTCAAACCTATGATGTAAACTCAGTATTTGGGACCATGATATTATGATTTAAGTAAAGTTTTTAATTTTGCTTCTATTTTACATGTCTGTCTTGTGCTATTATGTTCTTATTTACCTATAACGCTTCACGAAAGTTAATGCATTGCCTTAGTGAGTGACATTAACGGACGTGGGGTGTCACAATAACCAAAATATTTTTGATACCAAAATTCAGTGATATTATAATAATGTCTAATCAAACAAATAACCATCTAGCAGAATTCTTGCATCTCACGCTCCATACATATAGTATAAAATCAAATATCGCAGGGCGCTTATTGGAGATTGGATTCCGACTATGACAAGATATGGAACCACCTTCCTATCAGTGTACTCTGTAGGGGATACACTGGGGTACAACAAGAACATCTTGCAACCCGGCTGCACATGACCGATAACTCATTTAGCTTGAGTGTGCCGAATGTAGCACCCACGGTTGTCGGCCGTCCAACCATAATTCATATGATACAGAATTGGAAGAAGAAAAAAATGATCTCTAGGCAGTTATAATACATCGTGCTTGGGTGCGACCCGACTAGCCATGCTGCTTTCCCGATTTTTGTCATTTCCCAGTTGATGAGGCTTGATGCTACGTTTACTTTTTTAGAACATCTGGCCACTATTCACTTTGAATGCTACATCGTCAAACCCGTCAAATCACTAGTTGATCTTCTTAAAAATATTACAGGTATAAAAAGTTAAGAGAAATGAATTCCTCCACCACCAAACATAATACCTTGAAACGACCGTCTTATATGATCTGTTCATTCGTCCTTACAATTTGTCCCAGAACAGAACAAAACGAAGTCACTGACCTGTAAATAGAACAACCCTTGCATTATAATCCGTCTTCAATTATCTTCAGCATAATCTAATTCGCAATGCCTATACCTATACAGAGTGGTTTTCGGATAATAAATCCAACCGATCTCTCCGTATTGACAACAATGGTCAAAAACCTAGATAGTCGATTATTTAACTATCGAAGATAAACAAAACATCCATCCAAATTTTTAACTGGAAACATTATTGACCAAGCTTCAAACAATCATTGTCCCTTTCTTATATTTCATTACTTAAATCATTTCTTCCCTCCAATATCTTCAAAATGCTTTAGCCTCTTAAATATATGGAAATGTTCCATATTTCGTCTTCTTTTATTTTCTGTACTTAGAAAATATATTCTATTTATGAATGGAATTCATTTCCAATTACTTCTCACTTTCACGACCATTCATTTCTATTCTTAGGAAATATTTATTATTGTATTTCCAAAATTGTACTTACTTGGTTTAAAACGAATGTTGAGTAAAACATCGTTACAACAACCCAAAATATTACATTCAACTAAATCTTATTTAAACATTGATCTTCGAGACTGAATCTTTTCTATTTATCGGTTAATAATGAGATCAATCAAGTTGGGGTATAAATACCTCATAGACTTTGGTTGAATAACATTCTTAACTTCAAAACGGATAAGACCACTTATCTCGAATAATCAACATCATATAAAACCAATTATCCATTTTTAAAACATGAATAAGTTTCTCTTTCTATTCTTACCTGATTTAAACTTATAGATTTCCTTTTTGTTTATAATATTCTAATTTAAGTTTCTTTCCTTATCGAATTCTATATACATCGACATATTGATTTCTAGTTATTAAAATTTCATAAATATATTCTAACTTTTTAAATTTATGGAAAACTTCACCAGCATCTCCTTTGTATGGCTCAATCGGTACAACTACAAATTGACTCTTTAGGCCCTTTCAGTTCAAAAAGAAAATCAAAAAGCCAAGGGGCTTGCCCAATAGGCGCATAAAATCTCATTTGGAATTTAGACATGTACTTTTTTTGTCGTGTATTCACTTTATATTCTTCATTTCCTTCATTCCATACCTATTAACATATATACGCCCATTTCCCATTCATTTCAATCAATCCAATCATTTTAACAAAATTCGCTATCCACCTCTTTAATTAGCTCTTTTGCCTAAACCACTTTCGATTTGAACATATCATATTCGAATATATTTTAATTCGCTTATGCACACGTCGAATTCCGTTTCTAACTCGAGTTTCATATTCGATATAAATTTTGAAATCGCAAATCTGATTTACTTAACAAAGTTAAGTTCGATCCAAAACTTCTTTAACTAATTACTTTCTAATTATTTAACTTCATTCAATAACTAAATCTGATTTTGTCCCCAAAATTGCTTATCTATTCCACTTGAGTTCATATTTATTTTATAACTCAAAACTAGATTTTTCTAAAGGAAATTCGGATTTTATTTACATAAAATCCTTTTAATTTATTAAATAAATAGTTATGGTTTATAAACGAATTTACAACGACTTTTCTGAAATTATACTTTTACATAACTCAAAATCTATAAGGCGAAATCCAGATTTCTCTCTTCTATTAGAAAACTATCATTTAATAGGTCCGGGCGTTCCTTATATCATCGAATTTCGACTTATATTGAGTTCTAAATACTCAATTAAAGTTCGAATCATCAATTTATGAACTATCAAGCGGTGACGAGTTCGTTTTAATTAAATTAAATATAAACGTTTAAACTTTGTTTATTAAATCATTTCCAACTTCATTAATATATATAAAGCTAGTTTTCCAAATCTAACTTAAAAACTCTGATTATCCAAATCGTTTACTATTTCATTTAATTACATAACTAATTTGAAAATTTGCTAACAACTCAATTCTAATGGAATTAAGTTATTTTATAGAAATCGACACAACGGAATTTCAATTATAAATTACTTGGATTTAACTCAGTTTAGTTATATTCTGAGTTTTGGAATAAAATCTATCATTCCCTTTCCGAAATGGTTTTAATTTTCCTTTTCAAATTCATATTTGACTTTAATTAATAAATTATCCACCGATAATTACTTCACTATATCTATAAATAAATTTCCTTGTCTTAATATATTAAAACAAGCTTTCATTTCAATGTCCATTTGAAATTCCAATCTTATCTTAGAAAATAATTTTCTTTTTGTAACGACACGGATTTTGCCCGGACCTAATCGATCGTCTCTCTCCCTGCGCCCCGCTTCTGGAGTCACCGTTCGTTGAAATCGAAGAACTGACATCGCTTAACAATTTGGCTATTATAAATTTGTGAAGATACTGCGTAGATTTGAGGATTAATTGGAGATAAAATCGAAGAGGAACGGTAAATATGAAGAGGAAGAAAAAGAATGGGAGTGGTTCTAAGAATGAATGGAAATTAGGATAAATACATAGGAATAAGAAATATAAATGAAGCAGTAAAAGAATGGATATGAATAGAGAACCAAAAGGAAATAAATTAAAGGTATGAATGGTTTAAATTTTTCCCTTTTATTTATTCAAATTTCAAAGGTTAATTAAATGAATACAGTATTCAATTTCATTTATCCTTAATTTAATTACCCATCTAATCCTAGTCTAACATAGGAATAAATTACCTGTGTCATACATCTCAAATTCAATTTTCTAACATTTTTAATCGAGCAATTAATCTTTATAAAACAATCAATTCATTAATCATTCCTTCCAAACACGACAAAGTTAACATAATGTCTCATTTCACATTTCTTTTTATACTTGAAATAAACTATTAGGAAAATTTCATTATACTAAATTCCGACATTATATTCTAATTTCAAAATTAACTGGTTTGTTTTATTGTATTAATTCAACATTTATTATAGTTTCGTTATTTCCAATCTTCCTATTTTCACATTTTTATTTTAATGTAAAATCTTATTTTTACATCTTCCTATTTAATATAAAATCTATTTAATCATTTATGTTTACATCGTAAAACGTAAACAAAAGATAAACTTTTATATAATTAACAAATGTAAATTTTGATTTAGACATTTTTGTTTACATAAAAATTGTAAACAAAAGATTAACTTTTTATTAAATTGACAAATGTTAATTTAGATTTTGACATTTTATTTATTTATTTATACTTTGTTCAAACAAAAAGGGTATTTTGAATATGAACAAACATAAAAGTTGACATTTTGAATCCTAGCATAAGTGGTATTTTTAACTCAACATAAATGTCATTTTGAATACTAACATAAATGGTGATTATAACTCAACATAAATGACCCTTTGAGCTTTATCATAAGTGGTGATTCTAATAGGTCAATTGTCATAAATGACATTTCAAATATGCATTTTATTATGTTCGCAAAAATAAAGGTAAAGCTCGTATTTTATTTTGTAAACAGGATTAAAGATTAAAATTAGCATTTTATTTTGTAAACAAAATAAAAGATTAAAACTTGCTTTTTATTTTATAAACAAAATAAAGGTAAAAATTGGTGTTTTATTTTGTAAACAAAGTAAAGTTAAAAAAACTTGTCTTTCATTTTCAAATGACAAAATATATTCTTTCATTTCATTCTCTTAATATGAATAAAAATGATAATCTTGTATGTTGACTTTCAATACACAAACAAAAATGAAAATTTGTTTGTTAACTTTTGATTCAAACAAAAATAGTGATTTTGTTTATCAATTTTTTTTTTTAATAAATCAAAATGTTCATTTTCCAATTAATCCCTTTCAATGAATAAAAAGGTTCATTTCTAACTCACTAACATATTAACCCAAAATGAGTATTTAAATTCACTAATCAAGTCTTGACAAGAATGTTGTTCTTTTTCACTAATGTGACATTTATATAAAAATGTTGTTTGTTTGTCTAACCAATTTCTTAACCAAAATTGTCAATTTGATTTAATCATCATTTCTAATCAAGGTGATATTTTTATTAGTCTAATAAATCATTTTTATGTTCTTACATTTAAATAAAGACTAACATTTATTTTAAAACATATTTCATTTTTTTTTAAATTAGTTCCAAAATTCCGGGTTGTTACAATCTCCCCCACTTAAAATCTTTTCGTCCTCGAAAAGGAACTAGGCTAAAAGTTGTTTAATTAACTAACTAAATTTTAATTTCTCTTATTAATTTCATTTGTTGACTAACTTATCAAATATACATACTCTTTTATATATTTAAAAATCATATTTTCAGAAATAGATTATATAATTAAAAATACACTAATCATAAGCTTATCACTCTGAACTCATTCTAGGGCATTACTAACCCCATCTCTAATGAGTTTTCTCATTCTAGGATACTGCTGATCCTATCTCTAATGAGTATTCTTATTGGACATTACTAATCCAATTCTCTGATGAGTCTTTTGTTCAGTTCTAACGAGTTGTACCCCAAAGATTTGAGCTAACCAGAGCTCTGATACCACCTGTAACGACACGGATTTTGCCCGGACCTAATCGATCGTCTCTCTCCCTGCGCCCCGCTTCTGGAGTCACCGTTCGTTGAAATCGAAGAACTGACATCGCTTAACAATTTGGCTATTATAAATTTGTGAAGATACTGCGTAGATTTGAGGATTAATTGGAGATAAAATCGAAGAGAAAAGGTAAATATGAAGAGGAAGAAAAAGAATGGGAGTGGTTATAAGAATGAATGGAAATTAGGATAAATACATAGGAATAAGAAATATAAATGAAGCGGTAAAAGAATGGATATGAATAGAGAACCAAAAGGAAATAAATTAAAGGTATGAATGGTTTAATTTTTTCCCTTTTATTTATTCAAATTTCAAAGGTTAATTAAATGAATACAGTATTCAATTTCATTTATCCTTAATTTAATTACCCATCTAATCCTAGTCTAACATAGGAATAAATTACCTGTGTCATACATCTCAAATTCAATTTTCTAACATTTTTAATCGAGCAATTAATCTTTATAAAACAATCAATTCATTAATCATTCCTTCCAAACACGACAAAGTTAACATAATGTCTCATTTCACATTTCTTTTTATACTTGAAATAAACTATTAGGAAAATTTCATTATACTAAATTCCGACATTATATTCTAATTTCAAAATTAACTGGTTTGTTTTATTGTATTAATTCAACATTTATTATAGTTTCGTTATTTCCAATCTTCCTATTTTCACATTTTTATTTTAATGTAAAATCTTATTTTTACATCTTCCTATTTAATATAAAATCTATTTAATCATTTATGTTTACATCGTAAAACGTAAACAAAAGATAAACTTTTATATAATTAACAAATGTAAATTTTGATTTAGACATTTTTGTTTACATAAAAATTGTAAACAAAAGATTAACTTTTTATTAAATTGACAAATGTTAATTTAGATTTTGACATTTTATTTATTTATTTATACTTTGTTCAAACAAAAAGGGTATTTTGAATATGAACAAACATAAAAGTTGACATTTTGAATCCTAGCATAAGTGGTATTTTTAACTCAACATAAATGTCATTTTGAATACTAACATAAATGGTGATTATAACTCAACATAAATGACCCTTTGAGCTTTATCATAAGTGGTGATTCTAATAGGTCAATTGTCATAAATGACATTTCAAATATGCATTTTATTATGTTCGCAAAAATAAAGGTAAAGCTCGTATTTTATTTTGTAAACAGGATTAAAGATTAAAATTAGCATTTTATTTTGTAAACAAAATAAAAGATTAAAACTTGCTTTTTATTTTATAAACAAAATAAAGGTAAAAATTGGTGTTTTATTTTGTAAACAAAGTAAAGTTAAAAAAACTTGTCTTTCATTTTCAAATGACAAAATATATTCTTTCATTTCATTCTCTTAATATGAATAAAAATGATAATCTTGTATGTTGACTTTCAATACACAAACAAAAATGAAAATTTGTTTGTTAACTTTTGATTCAAACAAAAATAGTGATTTTGTTTATCAATTTTTTTTTTTAATAAATCAAAATGTTCATTTTCCAATTAATCCCTTTCAATGAATAAAAAGGTTCATTTCTAACTCACTAACATATTAACCCAAAATGAGTATTTAAATTCACTAATCAAGTCTTGACAAGAATGTTGTTCTTTTTCACTAATGTGACATTTATATAAAAATGTTGTTTGTTTGTCTAACCAATTTCTTAACCAAAATTGTCAATTTGATTTAATCATCATTTCTAATCAAGGTGATATTTTTATTAGTCTAATAAATCATTTTTATGTTCTTACATTTAAATAAAGACTAACATTTATTTTAAAACATATTTCATTTTTTTTTAAATTAGTTCCAAAATTCCGGGTTGTTACAATCTCCCCCACTTAAAATCTTTTCGTCCTCGAAAAGGAACTAGGCTAAAAGTTGTTTAATTAACTAACTAAATTTTAATTTCTCTTATTAATTTCATTTGTTGACTAACTTATCAAATATACATACTCTTTTATATATTTAAAAATCATATTTTCAGAAATAGATTATATAATCAAAAATACGCTAATCATAAGCTTATCACTCTGAACTCATTCTAGGGCATTACTAACCCCATCTCTAATGAGTTTTCTCATTCTAGGATACTGCTGATCCTATCTCTAATGAGTATTCTTATTGGACATTACTAATCCAATTCTCTGATGAGTCTTTTGTTCAGTTCTAACGAGTTGTACCCCAAAGATTTGAGCTAACCAGAGCTCTGATACCACCTGTAACGACACGGATTTTGCCCGGACCTAATCGATCGTCTCTCTCCCTGCGCCCCGCTTCTGGAGTCACCGTTCGTTGAAATCGAAGAACTGACATCGCTTAACAATTTGGCTATTATAAATTTGTGAAGATACTGCGTAGATTTGAGGATTAATTGGAGATAAAATCGAAGAGAAAAGGTAAATATGAAGAGGAAGAAAAAGAATGGGAGTGGTTATAAGAATGAATGGAAATTAGGATAAATACATAGGAATAAGAAATATAAATGAAGCGGTAAAAGAATGGATATGAATAGAGAACCAAAAGGAAATAAATTAAAGGTATGAATGGTTTAATTTTTTCCCTTTTATTTATTCAAATTTCAAAGGTTAATTAAATGAATACAGTATTCAATTTCATTTATCCTTAATTTAATTACCCATCTAATCCTAGTCTAACATAGGAATAAATTACCTGTGTCATACATCTCAAATTCAATTTTCTAACATTTTTAATCGAGCAATTAATCTTTATAAAACAATCAATTCATTAATCATTCCTTCCAAACACGACAAAGTTAACATAATGTCTCATTTCACATTTCTTTTTATACTTGAAATAAACTATTAGGAAAATTTCATTATACTAAATTCCGACATTATATTCTAATTTCAAAATTAACTGGTTTGTTTTATTGTATTAATTCAACATTTATTATAGTTTCGTTATTTCCAATCTTCCTATTTTCACATTTTTATTTTAATGTAAAATCTTATTTTTACATCTTCCTATTTAATATAAAATCTATTTAATCATTTATGTTTACATCGTAAAACGTAAACAAAAGATAAACTTTTATATAATTAACAAATGTAAATTTTGATTTAGACATTTTTGTTTACATAAAAATTGTAAACAAAAGATTAACTTTTTATTAAATTAACAAATGTTAATTTAGATTTTGACATTTTTTTTATTTATACTTTGTTCAAACAAAAAGGGTATTTTGAATATGAACAAACATAAAAGTTGACATTTTGAATCCTAGCATAAGTGGTATTTTTAACTCAACATAAATGTCATTTTGAATACTAACATTAATGGTGATTATAACTCAACATAAATGACCCTTTGAGCTTTATCATAAGTGGTGATTCTAATAGGTCAATTGTCATAAATGACATTTCAAATATGCATTTTATTATGTTCGCAAAAATAAAGGTAAAGCTCGTATTTTATTTTGTAAACAGGATTAAAGATTAAAATTAGCATTTTATTTTGTAAACAAAATAAAAGATTAAAACTTGCTTTTTATTTTATAAACAAAATAAAGGTAAAAATTGGTGTTTTATTTTGTAAACAAAGTAAAGTTAAAAAAACTTGTCTTTCATTTTCAAATGACAAAATATATTCTTTCATTTCATTCTCTTAATATGAATAAAAATGATAATCTTGTATGTTGACTTTCAATACACAAACAAAAATGAAAATTTGTTTGTTAACTTTTGATTCAAACAAAAATAGTGATTTTGTTTATCAAATTTTTTTTTTAATAAATCAAAATGTTCATTTTCCAATTAATCCCTTTCAATGAATAAAAAGGTTCATTTCTAACTCACTAACATATTAACCCAAAATGAGTATTTAAATTCACTAATCAAGTCTTGACAAGAATGTTGTTCTTTTTCACTAATGTGACATTTATATAAAAATGTTGTTTGTTTGTCTAACCAATTTCTTAACCAAAATTGTCAATTTGATTTAATCATCATTTCTAATCAAGGTGATATTTTTATTAGTCTAATAAATCATTTTTATGTTCTTACATTTAAATAAAGACTAACATTTATTTTAAAACATATTTCATTTTTTTTTAAATTAGTTCCAAAATTCCGGGTTGTTACAATCTCCCCCACTTAAAATCTTTTCGTCCTCGAAAAGGAACTAGGCTAAAAGTTGTTTAATTAACTAACTAAATTTTAATTTCTCTTATTAATTTCATTTGTTGACTAACTTATCAAATATACATACTCTTTTATATATTTAAAAATCATATTTTCAGAAATAGATTATATAATCAAAAATACGCTAATCATAAGCTTATCACTCTGAACTCATTCTAGGGCATTACTAACCCCATCTCTAATGAGTTTTCTCATTCTAGGATACTGTTGATCCTATCTCTAATGAGTATTCTTATTGGACATTACTAATCCAATTCTCTGATGAGTCTTTTGTTTCAGTTCTAACGAGTTGTACCCCAAAGATTTGAGCTAACCAGAGCTCTGATACCACCTGTAACGACACGGATTTTGCCCGGACCTAATCGATCGTCTCTCTCCCTGCGCCCCGCTTCTGGAGTCACCGTTCGTTGAAATCGAAGAACTGACATCGCTTAACAATTTGGCTATTATAAATTTGTGAAGATACTGCGTAGATTTGAGGATTAATTGGAGATAAAATCGAAGAGGAACGGTAAATATGAAGAGGAAGAAAAAGAATGGGAGTGGTTCTAAGAATGAATGGAAATTAGGATAAATACATAGGAATAAGAAATATAAATGAAGCGGTAAAAGAATGGATATGAATAGAGAACCAAAAGGAAATAAATTAAAGGTATGAATGGTTTAAATTTTTCCCTTTTATTTATTCAAATTTCAAAGGTTAATTAAACGAATACAGTATTCAATTTCATTTATCCTTAATTTAATTACCCATCTAATCCTAGTCTAACATAGGAATAAATTACCTGTGTCATACATCTCAAATTCAATTTTCTAACATTTTTAATCGAGCAATTAATCTTTATAAAACAATCAATTCATTAATCATTCCTTCCAAACACGACAAAGTTAACATAATGTCTCATTTCACATTTCTTTTTATACTTGAAATAAACTATTAGGAAAATTTCATTATACTAAATTCCGACATTATATTCTAATTTCAAAATTAACTGGTTTGTTTTATTGTATTAATTCAACATTTATTATAGTTTCGTTATTTCCAATCTTCCTATTTTCACATTTTTATTTTAATGTAAAATCTTATTTTTACATCTTCCTATTTAATATAAAATCTATTTAATCATTTATGTTTACATCGTAAAACGTAAACAAAAGATAAACTTTTATATAATTAACAAATGTAAATTTTGATTTAGACATTTTTGTTTACATAAAAATTGTAAACAAAAGATTAACTTTTTATTAAATTGACAAATGTTAATTTAGATTTTGACATTTTTTTTATTTATTTATACTTTGTTCAAACAAAAAGGGTATTTTGAATATGAACAAACATAAAAGTTGACATTTTGAATCCTAGCATAAGTGGTATTTTTAACTCAACATAAATGTCATTTTGAATACTAACATAAATGGTGATTATAACTCAACATAAATGACCCTTTGAGCTTTATCATAAGTGGTGATTCTAATAGGTCAATTGTCATAAATGACATTTCAAATATGCATTTTATTATGTTCGCAAAAATAAAGGTAAAGCTCGTATTTTATTTTGTAAACAGGATTAAAGATTAAAATTAGCATTTTATTTTGTAAACAAAATAAAAGATTAAAACTTGCTTTTTATTTTATAAACAAAATAAAGGTAAAAATTGGTGTTTTATTTTGTAAACAAAGTAAAGTTAAAAAACTTGTCTTTCATTTTCAAATGACAAAATATATTCTTTCATTTCATTCTCTTAATATGAATAAAAATGATAATCTTGTATGTTGACTTTCAATACACAAACAAAAATGAAAATTTGTTTGTTAACTTTTGATTCAAACAAAAATAGTGATTTTGTTTATCAATTTTTTTTTTAATAAATCAAAATGTTCATTTTCCAATTAATCCCTTTCAATGAATAAAAAGGTTCATTTCTAACTCACTAACATATTAACCCAAAATGAGTATTTAAATTCACTAATCAAGTCTTGACAAGAATGTTGTTCTTTTTCGCTAATGTGACATTTATATAAAAATGTTGTTTGTTTGTCTAACCAATTTCTTAACCAAAATTGTCAATTTGATTTAATCATCATTTCTAATCAAGGTGATATTTTTATTAGTCTAATAAATCATTTTTATGTTCTTACATTTAAATAAAGACTAACATTTATTTTAAAACATATTTCATTTTTTTTTAAATTAGTTCCAAAATTCTGGGTTGTTACAATTTTTATCTTCAAATTCCCTTTTGCTATTATATTTGTAATATTTTATTATTATAAAATTATATATATATGTATATATATATATATAGAATCTATTCAATACTGTATAGATTCTATTTAAAACAAGTTCTCTTATCCTTTCTAAAGATAATTTCTTTTATAAATTTGACACACTTGAATTCTAATTATAAATCTGTGTGGATTTTTCCCAATTCTATTTACATTCCGAACATCAGAATAAATTTGAGGTTTTTACTTTTTAAAACGATTCCCAATTCCCATTTTTAAATTCATACTTGAATTAAATTCCCAAATTTTCCAATGATAATTTCATCGTTTATAAATGCACTACTTGTTTTTATTATTCAAAACAAGTTAATTTTTCCTTGCCCATTCGAGATTCAAATTCTATTTTGGAAAAATAGATTTTCCTTTTGAGTCTCAAAATTCCTTTTTACGATGTTTTTAAATATTAATATTTAGGGCCAGTGATATTCAAACATCCAAAACACCCAATTATCAAACACGGGTTTTATAACACATCATATATGATAGTATATGTGAAAACAAACAATAATAAATTTTGAGTAACCCAGTCGGATCCCTCCAACCTGTTTTCCTGCATCCACAGATGTTAGACAACATAAATAATACCCATCGTGCTTCAAGGTAGGGTATCGCGGTATATAAGGTCATCCACTCTATATCGTAGTGGGCATAGGGTCATCCGCCAATGGTACTGTGAAAATATCTAAATACCAAGCCTAAATATAACTAATATATTTACATATAATAACCACAATTATCAACAATTTACCAATGCATCCAAACAACCAACAACTCTTTTTAACGATAAAAATAATTTTAATATAAAATCAGAGTGAGATTTACTCACCTTGATTTATTGCAATCTACTTCATCATAATTTCAATCGAACGACTATCGATTCAAATTAAAATTCCAAAATCGCCTTCGATTAACTTCACCTTGCATACCACACCACTATTTTCCAACATGTCTTGTTTTTTCTTCATTATTTTTTAACCTTGTAAATATCTTAAAATCTTCCATTTATCAACGATATGAATTATATATATATTTTACAAGTAAACTAAGACTTAAATTAATTAAATTTGGATTCGAACCTTTACTGCCAAAATCCTACTGTCCCCCTCACATTTAACAATCACCCTTATCGACACACCACTTATTTCCCAACAGATCATCGCACAAGCAACATCCTTCCCTTCACTTGAACGCTGCCACCATCATGTTGTCTCCGATTTCCTACCACTAACTAACCACAGTAACTACTTTTTACTATCACCATCTTTGACGAACCCAAACCCCGTACTGAAGGTGGCAAGGGTAATCCTTGGAATATAACACATAGACAGATAACAGCAGAACAGAATTAAATAAATACACCAGAATTGCACAATAGAATATACTGGATAAACGTAATCATCAGAGTTACACAGTATACAGGATCATACTTAGTACAAATACAGTTCAACTATACATAAATGTCTACAGCGGAAAACAAACATAATGTACAATAGGAGCTGAACAACATAAAAAAGAGATAAATGATAGAATCCATCTTCAGCTCCAGCTATCCAGAGAAAGCCAGCTAAAACCTGAATACAAGGCTGCCCATGTAGAAAAAGGGGCACCCGAGTTTGAAAGTGAAACAAACTACAAGTCAGTCATGGGACTGGTATGAGAAATCTACTCAACACATTTATAATATGGCTAATCACAGGACCACGCCACTTTCGTGGAACAGGCTTACTCCATCGAATTGCCAGTGCTTTAAAAACAAATCATTCTTTTAAACATCGCAATGTTTTTATAAAAATGAAGCCATTATAAGACTCGGTTCCCATCACACAATGCAACGCAAACCGGAGGATAGAGTTTTTACCTTATAATGGCCAAGATATGCTTGATAAGAATAAAATAAAAGCATTTGATATTATTACTAGTGTTTATATGTTTCTAAAACAATTTCAATCATAATTATCAATCATAGACGGCATGGGTACCATATATCATGTCGCCATATATATATACAATCAAAACCACACGATGTCGTATGTGGAAATTGGATTTCCGTCATGAACCAAGGCAAAAGACAGTCCTTACCGACTTCGAGACAATCTAGCCCATGTCTCCGGAACAGCCGCAACTGCCCCTTGGAGCGACAGGGCCGGTCCACACGGAGTGGATTATAGTGCCTGAACAATACGTTTCTCCGCCCTTTAGGGCGTAAATGAGCCAACAAATGACTCCATCGGTCCCGGATCGACCGATATATCCGAGGCGCCTCGCAACAGCAACAACCACATAAGTCAATCTCATCATGGCATGTAAAACCACTAACGCCACTTCTAGCTAGAAAGAAATGCAAGTCCTCCCTGAGGTCCTCTCTCGTTTATGGTTCATACCGGGGTGTGAGGTTCGCGAATTCACGTTGTACACAAAGCTACGCCACACAGGCGGTGCTTTGATCATCACCACAAGACTTTGCTTTTCAACAGAAACCCTGATCACTGCATCTTAGCATGCCACACAGGCAATTCACACCGTGCAACTGATGGCTATCAATCACACAGAATAAATTCCAATGTAAGACACACTGTCCATTTGCAAGTCCGTTCTGGGTCTGAACGAAACCGGAGGCACTATATACCTCGCAAACCCATCGATCACCACGTACATCTGGACGATCACCACTCATTATCCATATTTCGTGATGCCTCCCAATCAGGACCTCGGTTACCATCCAAACGAGGTGAAGATCTCCGGTCTTCGACCACCGTCTTCATCTTCGATTTCTTATCGTCGATTCAATTATTCAGAATGGGATAAACCCGGTCTTTCTGAGCAACTCACGTATATAATAAACAAGTGCTACACAAACACTACTACGCATCATTTCAATTCATTAGTCACTAACCGTCAATCAGTAAGAGAGCGATTTCCCAAATATTAACCCCGAAGGCGGAAACCAACATCAGATCAACACCTAGGAAACCATTCGACTTAGACAACCTTCAGTTAATTTCTAAATTTCACATCCATATCGTTTATAATATTTTATAACTATTTATCGCTATTTTTATTTATTTTAAAATAGCCAATTTATTCAAAACGACGCTTCGGGCCATAACGCGGCCATGGCGTTGTTTTTCTTCAGATTTGATTTACACATATCTGAAAATCTAACCGTTGGATCTTCACAAAATTTACATCATTAGAAAGATCTTTTCAAAACGAATCCAACGGTTCCAGTTTCGGGAAAATCCGACGGTCGGATCTCCCGGTATAATCGTTTAAAGTTTCAATTTCAAAATACGAACTGCAGCGTCGTTATTCGATTAAATATAATTATATTTATTTATATATTTAAATATAATCGATTCTGGCGCTGTTTTTCGTCAGATTTGAATTAAACATTCCAGACAATCCAACCGTTGGATTTTTACAAAGTTGGTGCCGTTGGAAAGATTTTTCCAAAGCGAACCCAACGGTTGCGGTTTCGGGAAAATCCGATGGTCGGATCTCCCGCACTAATCGTTTGAAATCACGGTTTCAAAATATGAACTGCAGCTTCGTTATTCGATATATTTCAATTCTATTTATATATATATATATCGATTTTTCGATTTCAAAACTATATGAATTTCATACATTTGATAAAAATGATATTTTTATCTAACTGTTTTCTATTTCAACACTTCACTATTTTTAACAATTCATGTATATGATAAAAATGTGATTTTTAATGTAAAACAATTTATTTCAAAACTCGACTGTTTTATATAGTTAATATCGATGATAAAAATAGGATTTTTATTATAAAACAATTTATTTCAAAACAAGATTATTTTATATAGTTCATATAGATGATAAAAATATGATTTTTATTATAAAACAATTTATTTTAAAATACGAATACCATTCAACACATGAATTTCAATTCAACGAATGAATTTCGATTCAACACATGAAGGTTTTCTATAGTTTATATATATAGATAAAAAGGTGATTTTTATTGCAAAACAAAATATGAATACCATTCAACACATGAATTTCTATCCAACGGATGAATATCGATTCAACACACGAAGGTTTTCTATAGTTTATACATATAGATAAAAAGGTGATTTTTATTGCAAAACAATTTATTTCAAAATATGAATACCATTCAACACATGAATTTCCATCCAACGAATGAATATCGATTCAACACATGAAGGTTTTCTATAGTTTATATATATAGATAAAAAGGTGATTTTTATATTTAAAACACGAATACCATTCAACACATGAATTCATATTCAACGAATGAGTTTCAATTCAACACATGAAGGTTTTCTATTCAACGAATAAATATAGTTTCAACAAATGAAAATAATTCTAACACATGAATATTATTCAAAATTTCAGCAGCATAACGGCAGGGTAGTTAAAACTGGGACTATCCCTAGTACGGCTCCTCGTTCTACCTTAAAGCCTCGCAGCTTTTGACAATGGGGAATCATGCATCTAGTTCTCACGTAGGCGGCATGTATATTTTTTTTTTCATTTCCACAAACTAATCCTATGTGGTTTCAACCAAATATTTCTCAACCACAAACGGGTATTTTTCAACCACAATCAATCAATATCAACCACAAACAATTCCAATCAACCATTCACTATCAATCAATTTTCACACCAATCACAACCAATAAATATCGTCTATGGTTTGTGGACGAGGGGCGTATATATATATATATAGCAATTCACTTCTATTTCAACACATATATAATTTTTTCAACGCATATATAACTTATACATCGAACATACAAATTATACAACGCTTATACATGAGGTGTACAACGCTTATATAACCCATACATCGACTATATAATTTATACATTGTCGTTTTCCATATCGTTTATAATTTAGAAAGCTCACATTGGGTTCCACTCCACCAAAAATAGCAGAAGGCTCAGAAAAATATGCGGTCTCTTCTAGAATGTAGAAGACGTCCACACGGTCATGATGTTTCCTGTTTCATCGAATTTCGTCAAGAAACGAAAAAGATATGATTTTTCAAAGTTTGCAACGGTTTAAAGGTGTTAAAATCAGTTCAAAGAAAATCAGCCGTACCTTTCAGAGGAGGTTCAAAACTAGGTTTTGATTTTTCGTGAAATCCGTTGCTCGATACGACGATCGGCCACTGCCACGTGGAAGGGCTTGGAGAGGCGCACGTACGCCAGGGAGGGGGTTGAACTCGGCGGCTCCAGGAGATGGCGGCGACGGCTTGAAGACGTCGACTTCCAGGCGTCGATTCTCACTCCACAGGCCACGAAAAATTCCAAACTATATATGGATTTGAAGATCTCGAGGAGCTCTACAAAATCTTCAACTGGAGGAGGGGCTAATTTTGCGTGGATTGATCGGAAAGTGGACGGGAACAATTGAATGGTTTTCCGCCTTCGATCGCGATACTTCGGGGAGAGAGAAAAGATTCCTGGCCAATGAAATATATTTTTTATATTATAAATTTTTAAAATCCAAAAATACCCCCCTTCACGTAATAACACCAATCCAAACCCAACGACTGTCATCTCTAGCGTTTTACCCCCATTCCGAACACAATGAGATATGTTTCGTAGGCCCATTCGACTATTTTAGTCAGTTTTCATTTAGATTAAAATATATAACATTCAATATTTGATTTGAACGTACATTTCAATTTTCCAGGGCCACCAACTAATTCGAAAAATTCTAGAAAAAGAAATCTGGCTATGTTTTGACGATACGGTCCCAACAAAACTAGTTTCGTCGAATTCTGAAACCGTTTGCAAAAAGGCCCATTTCTGGTCGATCCAATTTAACTGTAATTGACCAAAACACGTTTTCCTTTGCCATGCTCACATACTAGCTTCAAAAATTATGAAATTTGAAACCTAGCAATAACTTCACATCGCGGACCCAACAAAAGTGGTTTCGTCGAATTCCGAGGTCGTTTGCAAAATGGCCAATTTCACGGGCTATATAAATTCCATAGCGACCTTTCTGAAAATTCATTTGGCCATAACTTTTGCTTTCCGCTATGAAACTTCGGATTTTCAGATTCTTAGAAAGGTATTCACCAACAGATTTAAATATTTTTGGTTTCACTCAAATCCGTTTTGTTTTGCACCCGGTACAGTCAGTCAAAGTTTGAATTCAAATTTTGAAACTGCCGCGCCATTTCAGGCCTTGTATATAATTAGAATTAATTATATTCATTTTCAAACATTGATTCAAACTCACTTTTCATCGTTATTATTTAAAATATTTATTTTAAATATTTAAAATCCATTATTTTAGCCAATTTAAAAATTTTAAATTGGTTCAGATTTCCCGGATCGTTACACCATCATCCAATTTCAGATCAACATCGCACTTCCAGTAAACAAATCCAAACACCTGAGCATCCTCCCTTATCACTCAAAAAAAATCACCACCAGTTGTCCCCTATCAGCTCCTTTACATATTCCATCAAACACCTTACCAGCCCTATTCATCTTAAAAAAATAATAGTGATCATCCTCCTTCTCGCACCCCTCAACTAAGGTTTAAACTCCCTCAACAAAACGGATGCAACCCACAACCAAATTCGAATGCACCCATCATCCAAAATCGCAGCGATCCACTTTGTAAACTCTCTCAATACACAACATCGACCATCCTAACGAACATAACGTTGTACCTATTCAAACTCCACCCCCATCGCCTCCCTTGAAATCGCGAGCACTCCAAGCGTTGAATCGAGCGTCAGAATATCTCGATAACATAAAGCACAGTTTTTGATTAGGAAAGGAAAATGAAGGCAGAGGCTCAAATTTTAGGAGGAGGAAATAACGAAGGTTGTGGCTCGTTTATATAAGTGCGAAGGGAAACAAAACGTACCACGCCATTAAAATTTACTGATTCCTTTAAAGGAAAGAAAGGAAACAAAATTTTTCTGCTCGAGGAAAAATATAGCTGCACAATTTCAGTTTTTAGGTCAGTTGTTTGATGTTTATAAGGTAGGTGTAGGATTTAAAAAAAATTGATTAGATACTTGAGCTGATTTTATAACTATCTAAACATTAAAAATATCTCGTTGCAACGAACATGAATCTGGTGCAACGCCCGCCATTTCTAGGGTTTACCCACTATTTTCAACACACTGGAGCTTGTTTTGAAGTCCATTACAATCGCATGGAGAAGATATCAATTTAAATCAAGGATTTAAATTAAATTTGATTTAATTATTTCTAAGCGTTTTCAGATCGTACGTTCAATCGATAAATCCAAATCTTATGAAATTTGAAACCCAATAATAATATATTATTACGGATCTGATGGAGTTGGTTTCGAAGAATTTTGAGACTGTTAGGAAAAACACTATTTTCACATGTTAAATTAAACCATTTCAGAACAATCAAATTCATCGATAGTAAATTATTATTATCGTTTATATTCAAAAATAGAATTTATATTAATCAACTGAATCGTTTAGATTCAGCTTTAACTTAGAATCCAATTATTTGTGGTTTCCATCTACGATAATTTGATATATCTGAAATTAAATCGTATACCGATTATCAGATTGATAAATTCAATATAAATTCCATTTATTATTTCAATTCAACATTTAAAATAAATTTAAATGTTTAAAATTAGATGACTAAAAATCTAGGATGTTACAATATGGTTTAGCAATGACACATATGAACTGGTTAGAGATCATCCAAAGATATACGAAACTGGAGTTCAAACAGAAATTAAAGGTGAATCGATTGTTCACAATTGGGGCAAACAATCTATTTTTTGGGAGTTGCTGTACTAGAAACATCTTCTGCTTTGTCATAATATATATATGATGCACAATGAGAATTTGATAATGTTTGTAACACAATTTGAATATCATAGGGAAGACTAAAGATGAATTAAAATCAAGGAGCGATATAGAATAATTTTGCAAATGCCCGATGTGACAACAAGGAATTTCGCTCGATCCGAATCGATCGCTAAACCGACCAAGACCGTTCGAAACCCCTGATTGTTTTGAAAAATGGCCATTTTCTGGTCGATCGAAATTGACTAAAACTGTCAAAATACGTTTTACTTCGCCACGCTCACATATTGATTCGAAAAATTATGAGTTTTGGAATCTAGCAATAATTCGACATCCCGAATCCAAAAAAAGTGGTTTCGTCGAAAACCGAGGTCATTTGCAAAATCTCCATTTTTAAGGGTTAGAATTCCATAGTGACTATTCTGAATTTTCAACTGGGCATAACTTTTGATTCCCGCTATGAAATTTTGATTTTTCGGATTCGTTGGATAGATATTTTCAATTAGATTCAAAAAAAAATTGTTTTGCTAAAATTCGATTTATTTTGAATCTTGTACATACATTTGAATTTTGAAATCGAATTTTCGAACTACCACGCCATTTTCAATTCCGTTTATAATTTAAATTAAATATTTATATTCTTACGGCGATCTATATAAATATATACATTCTAATTCTATTCAAAATAAATTTCTCTTCGTTATTATTTAAAATAATCCATTTTAAATATTCAAATTTCGCTAAAATTCCCAAAATAAAAATTTTTAATTGGCTCAGATTTTCGGGTTATTACAATCTCCCCCACTTAAAACTTTTCGTCCCCGAAAAGGAACGAAGCTGAAAGTTGTTTCACAAACCAACTCCACTTTCATTATTTTCATTATGGCTTAAGTTCTTCAACTTTTCAGTTTCTAAGAACTTTTCAAATTTTTCAAAAATTTGGCTAACACCCTAAATTTTCGAAAAATTTCGCCATAATTTCCCCTGCACCGGGAGCTTCGAGATATTTCAAATAGCCTCTCATGGCCCTCACCAATCCGAAAGAAAAAGAAAAAGCCAAGCGGCTTGCCAATCGACTCATAAAATCATCAAATTCCCAAGAAATACAATAAACATGTACCTATTTGTCGAGCAAACAATTTTATTCTTCTGCTCTAGCCTCCTTGCTATGACCTGATCAATGCAAGTACATGTATATGCATGCAAATGCGACTAATTTTCTATACAGCTCACTATTTGGTTCAATTTGGCTAAATTGTTCAAATTTTAATCAATCAACCAATAATCAAACAACACAATCAGCAATCAATTAGTTGATCAGCTTTTCGATTTCATAACTTTGATATATTGTCCAAAAATCAGATTTTTGATGCCAAATCACAACAATAGACCCTATCTAGTTTTGGTTCTCACACCAGTCAATTGGAAATATATAAATATCACACCTTCGAAACTCGAACATAAATATTGGTAATGTGATCACAATTACCCGTATTATCCCCGGGCGACTAGAGTGTGATTCTATATCTATCCAGTATATTAAAACTTCAAATACACGCGGATTAGACGTATACGCAAAATCTTTATATACTTGGTTGTCCAAATCAATATAAAAATAATATTCAAATACGATTAATTGAATTTAATTTTTCAAAACAAAACTTGTTTTGAGTTTTACTTTTAAAAACATCACTCTTCACACTCGTCCTAGGATACTACTGATCCCTTCTCTAACGAGTCATTCTTATTGGATATTACTAATCCAAACTCTGATGAATTCTTTCGTTTGGTTCTAACGTGTCTTGTTCTCCGAGCTCTGTAAACCAAAGCTCTGATACCAGCTGTGACAACAAGGAATTTCGCTCGATCCGAATCGATCGCTAAGCTGACCAAAACCGTTCAAAACCCCTGATTGTTTTGAAAAATGGCCATTTTCTGGTCAATCGAAATTGACTGAAACTGTCAAAAAACGTTTTACTTCGCCATGCTCACATATTGATTCGAAAAATTATGAATTTTGGATTCTACAATTATTCGACATCCCAGATCCAACAAAAGTGGTTTCGTCGAAAACCGAGGTTGTTTGCAAAATTTCCATTTTTAAGGGCCAGAATTCCATAACGGCTATTCTGAATTTTCAACTGGGTATAACTTTTGATTCCCACTATGAAATTTTGATTTTTCGGATTCGCTGGAAAGATATTTTCAATCAGATTCAAATATTTTTGGTTTCGCTAAAATCTGATTTATTTTGAATCCTGCGCATACATTTGAATTTTGAAAATCGAATTTTCGAACTACCGCGCCATTTTCAATTCCTTTTATAATTTAAAATAAATATTTATATTCTAACGACGATCTATATAAATATATACATTCTAATTCTATTCAAAATAAATTTCTCGTCGTTATTATTTAAAATAATCCATTTTAAATATTCAAATTTCGCCAAAATTGCCAAAATAAAAAATTTAAATTGGCTCAGATTTCCAGGTTATTACATCCGAGCTTCATATGAAACCAAAAAACAGAAAAAACAAAAGCATGTTATGAATTAGATTAAAATCAAGTTAAAGTTGTGTTATAATGGGTTGAAGGGTTAATATTTCCTGATGGGATTTCATCAAACCTTCGTAGATGTGTTGACTTTAAAAATGATAAATTGAGCGGGACGGAAAGTCACGATTGTTACATTATGATGGAGCATTTATTTTCCGTTATGTTCAAAGAACTACTACCATTAAAAGTTTGGATGGTAGTAACAGAGCTAAGTATGTTTTACAAAGCGTTATTCGACTACTTTAAAAGTGCAACGTTTACGTAAACTTGAAGTAGATATTCCTATATTGCTCTGTAAATTAGAAAATATTTATTCTAGGTTTTTTTTAATGTAATAGAGCATTTACTTGTTACCTATTAATTTAACTGCACTTGAAATTTGAAATAATGTAAATTAATTTTGCATAGACATCTGAATCATCTGAAGAAAAAAGTGAGACAAAAAGCAGGAGTTGAAGGTTTGATATGTAAATCTTACATCGAAGAAGAAACTTCATTCTTTTTCTCTCATTATTTCAATGATCATGTGAATATATCGTTTGAAAGTGTTCCTCTTATTGACGAAGGCGACGAACAAGAATCGTCTTAAACAATGTTATCTATTTTTAGATAACACGGTCGACCTTTTGGGAAATGTGTTGATACATGGCTAGACGATAAAGATCTTCATATAGCACACACTTATATTCTTCTAAATTGTGCTTAAGTTGCACCATTTGTTAGGTAATCTGAAATATCAATTAGCGTTCTATTCAGTTCTATAGTGCTTGCGTGTGTACAATCTAATGTAATATTTTATTTATATATACGGTGGTTATGAACATGAACATCCAAACGGAGATTTCAGTAAAGATTTTTCTGGTTGGTTTACAAATTACATTTATGAACCCAGAGATTATGTTGTTGATGAAGGGTTGAAACAACTTGCAATGTGACCAAAAAGAGTGGTCAAGACATATCCAATATACTTTGTTAATGGATATAAATTAACACCAAGGAATACGGTATTGAGAAATTAACGAATAATACAGGTGTATTCGTTGAAGGCAGTGACAATCCAGAAAATCACACAAATGTTTTTTATGGCATTCTAACTCAAATTTTGCAACTGACATATTTCTCACGACCCACGGAGGAGGTGTTTCTATTTAAATGCAACTGGTTTAGCAGTGTTCCAGGTTCGGGGATTAATGTGCACATGGATTATAATATGATCGAAATAAAGAATACATTGCACTATCACAATTATAATCCCTTTGTACTAGCCAAACAAGCATTTTAAGTTTATTACGCTCCTTATCCGTCTCTAAAAAGAGATAAAGCAGATTGGTCGACAATTTTAAAAGAAAGGCCAGATTTATGTTCGATGGGAAGAATATTCCAGACGAAGAAGCCTATCAGGCAGATCTTGAGCAGAACAACCAAATAATAATTAAAGACGATCATGTAGGTTTTGGACCTTTGATCGATGAATCAAATGTTTTGGTAGAAGCGTTCGAGAGGACGGAGGAAGATATCGTAGAATCTGAGATCGATTCTGAATCAGAAGACGATTATGACTGATGTAGATGATGAGTATTATCTTTCTAGTTGTAATGTAATTATGGAGTATACAATGTATATTTTGCAATTCATGTAATTCTAATAAATTCTTGAATATTATGATCATTATTTGCATCTTTTATGTCATATGCAGTTTTTCCTATTTATTTATCTAAAAACTGTAATGTAATATGTTTCTCCTTGTAATATGAGACCCAATCTAATATAAGCATAGACAATTTCATTTCCGTTTATATTGTTTATTTAGCAACTTATAT
Organism: Allium sativum; assembly: GCA_030737875.1. Classification (NCBI taxonomy): domain Eukaryota; kingdom Viridiplantae; phylum Streptophyta; class Magnoliopsida; order Asparagales; family Amaryllidaceae; genus Allium; species Allium sativum. The sequence continues at coordinate 317,586,803 of CM060925.1, forward strand.
CATTTGTGTTAGTTAACTGTAAAATAAATTTCAATATCATGTTAATATCATCTCTTAAAATGATTTGTATGTGACAGGATGTCATCAAGAGGGAGGAGTACTTCTCATTCTTGAGGCGACGGTTCTGGTCCATTGCAACACTCACAGCATTCCTCTCTCCTTAGTGCCTACGACAACGGGGTAAAAAATTAACTTTATTTAGCCTGTTATTTTTTTACCAACTGCACTTATCTATATCATATTTAACACGGGGTTTTCGACCTACAACCTTCAAAGGTTATTCTGGATGTGTCGAGAGCAGCGTATAGGGCTAGAATGTCGGCATGTTAGACGAAGTGGGATACCATCCCACCTAACATTATAAAGTACATTTGGCAGGATGTCCTTGTAAGTATATTCTTCAATATATTTTTCCATTTTAATTTTTTTAATTGCTAATATATTGTACATATTTTACTGCTAAAGTTTGTTTAATGTGAAATATAGGCCGAGGTTGATATACAGACACACGACTTACAACTGGCCCAAACCTATTGGATGTAAAAAAGTGAGGAAGAATTATAAGGATAGCATATCAACATTAAAGAAAAACATGAAAAAGCCTAGTTGGATGGGAGCAACCATGTGGGAAGGATTTGTCAAATATTGGAATACCGATGAGGCGAAGGTAAGTGTACTAATTTTTTTTTAAATATTAAGAATATTTGATCGGTAAGTAATGTATCAAAATTTGAATGTACAGGTAGAGGAAGAAAGAAAGTTTGCAAATAGGAATGCAAATCCAGTCACGCATCGAGGAGGATCTAAGACATTTCAGCAGTATCGGCAAGAGTTAGTAAATTTTATAAATGTGACTTATAAAAAATTAATATGCTATATAATTTTGAATGCATAATAATTGTATGTAATAATCAAATTCATGAGGCACTTGACAGTGAATGCATTAAATAGAGGTGGTTTTGGAATGACTTTTACAGTTATGTATGGTAGTAATACATTTGCAGATAGATACGTATTATGGGAAACTCTCGTAAGGGAATCAGTTTCATTTTCAAATGCCTGGATTTTAATGTGAGATTTTAATAATGCTCTATCACCAAGTGATAAAAAAGGAGGGTTACCATTTCCTTATCGATATCTAAGAGAATTTCAAAAGGTTATAATTCAAACTGGACTGAGTGAATTAAAACCTTTGGGATTTAGTTTTACCTGGCGTAGAAGTGGAGTTGCAACCCACATTGATAAAATCTTGGTGAATAATGTGTGTATGAATCAATTTCTTAATATGATGGCTCTTTCTTTCCCTCAAAATTCAAGTGGCTACAATCCTATTTTATTGGATCTAATCCCTACTCAAGAAGTAAAAGGATTTCCATTTAGATATAGAAAGGATTGGTGTAGTCATGCTGGATATTTTGAAGCTATTCAAAAAGGATTAAGCTCTTGTGTTTGGGGGTTTTCAAAGATACCAGTTTTAACAGAAGCTAAAAAAATTGTAAAATTAAGCTTAAAAACTGGAATAAAATAAGAGATAGAAATGCTTCTAACCTTAAACAAGCAGAACATCATGTTACTCAATTAGAAACTGCAGTTGATCTCAATCCAAAGGATATACAAATGTATGATGATTACCTGCAAGCTAAAAGAGACTTTCAGAATATGTAGCAAATATATTTCAGAGGTTTTAGGCAACAAGCTAAAGTTTCATGGCTACAACAAGGTGATACAAACTCTAAATTTTTCTACTCTCATATGTCAAATCAAAGATATTTTAATCATATTAGAGCTTTGATTGATTACAATGGAAATTTGTGGTTTAAACCAAATGAAATAGAAACTAAAGCTATTAGCTACTTTTCCTCAATGTTTAATGGTCCAAGTTCAAATGGATTTCCTAATTTCAAGCCTATCATAACTGTTAATGAACAAGGACAAATAAGTTCATTAAGGAAAGTAGATTTATCGAAATCATAGAAGCTGTATTTTCTATTCATCATGATTCAAGTTCTAGACCTGATGGTATGAGTGCTAAATTCTTTAAAGTTCATTAGGAAATTCTTAAAAACTGATTTGTTAGAAGCCATTACAGATATTTTTCATTTTAGAAAATTACCCAAAGCTTTAAATCATACATTTATAACACTGATACCAAAAAAATGATAGACCACTTGAAATTGCTCATTACAGGCCAATATCATGTTATAATGTCTATTACAAAAAAAATTATGTAATAGACTAAAGCCTTTTCTACCATTTGTGATATCTGCAAATCAGAGTGCTTTTATAAACGGAAGATATATTGGTGATAATATACTCTTAGCCCATGAGCTCTTGAGAGACTTCAGGAAAGTAGGAATGCCAAAAATATGTGTGAAAGTTGATCTATAGAAAGCATATGACAAAGTTAACAGGGAATTTATCTGTTTTGTGATGGAAAGAACGAATTTCCCTACTCATTTTATAAATTTGATATATGAATGCATGGCAACAACTACATTTACTATAATTATTCAAGGCATTCCTAAGGGATCTATATCATCAACAAGAGGAATAAGGCAAGGGGATCCTCTATCTCCCCACTTATTTGCTTTGGCAATGCAATATTTCACATTCTTAATGGATGAAGCTACCATTTCTAAAGCATTTCAGCCAATTAGTCTAATACAGCCAATTATTTCTCATCTATTATATGTAGATGATCAAATGGTATTTGGTAAGTCCTCAATTCAAAATGCAAATACTCTTAATATGGTTTTTCAGAAGCTAAGCGTGTTTGCAGGTTTTAATGTAAATGCCTCAAAAACCAAGATATTTTTCAGTGTCTTATCAATGATTTTCTTAGAAATATTGAATATTTTGGGGTTTGAGCAAGGAACTTTGCCAGTAAAATACCTAGGAGTCCCATTATCAGCTTATTACCTACATTATTCTGAATGCAATTCATTGATTCAAAGAGTTCAAAGCAAGATTCAAGGATGGGAAACTAAAATTATTAGTTTTGCTGGTCATGCAGAGTTAATAAATTCAGTTATTACTCCAATCAGTCTATACTACTTATTTATCTACCAAATACCAGAGATCACATTGGATAAATTGCAGTCTCTATGTGCTGATTTTTTTCTGGGGTGGTACAGCTCATAAAGAAGCTTGGAGTACTTTATGAAAACCTAAAAGTGAAGTAGGTATAGGTTTGAAGAAATTTTCTGATCTGAAAAAAGTAGCTTGTATAAACTTGCTTTGGAATTTTCTTTCTAATTCATCTTTATGGAGTAAATGGGTTCATAATAAATACTGCAAGAAATATTAATTTTGGTCTATGGCAATAGATCCAAATGTAAGGCTTAGAACAAATTCAAAGCAGATGTTTAATAAGATTATTTCAAGAGGAGAAAATGCTTATCTATCATAAGAACCGTGGATTAATTGCAAATGTACGGTTGATTTGCTAAGATTTGATAGACTTCATTTAAGTAGCCAATCTAATCAAAAAAGTAAGTACTATTATCAGAAATGAAGCTTTCCATCTTGAAATCCATCATGCAACACGAGAGTTAATTGAAGAAATCAGTCCATTATCAACTCATTCTAATCTAAGTTAAGATTTATATGAGTGGTGTGAAGGGGGCAGTTTTTATTTTCATGGAACATGGGAGTATACTAGACCGCATGAAGTATCAGATTCCTTGTTTTCTATAGTATAGCATAAGAAAAATAGTAGAAGAATGTCATTTATATTTTACCTTGTAGTGATGCGTAGATTAAACACTAAGGATAGATTGCTTCGACAACAACGTTGCAAATATTATGTGCCCTTTATGTGATAATCACCCTGAAACCATACAACATCTTCTTTTCCAATGTGATTTCTCTTCATTCATATGGTTATCATTAAAGCAAAAAAATTCTTTGCTTCTTAATCTTCTTACTGATCTAAAGGAGGAAGCCAGGAATCTCTATTCTCATTTATCAGACAAGGATCAACTCAGGGATTTAGCTTTTGGAGCTTCTACTATAGCAATTTACTTTATTTGGAGAGAAAGGAACATGTGAATCTTTTAAATCGAAGAACTCTTGCATCTACTACTTTGTTGAAGATTGAAAGGGAAATTGTAGATCTGGCTCACAATAATGGATCTAAATCAGCTTGAAATTTGAGGAATGAACATTTACTGGAGAGGTGGGGTATTGAATTGAATGATACGGGCTAAAGGAGAAGTGGTTTTTGAATTTAGTAGTGACGGATTTCTGTGATTTGGGCGTTCCAGTGGGCCGAGAAGATGGACTAGTAGTTGTTATTAGTTATTTTCGGTATTTTTGTTGTATTTGCTTTCGTATATGATGTTTGTTTCTATCTTGTATACACCAAATTTATAAGTACTCTTTTTCCTTTTAAAGCACCCATTTAGGTTAGGGGGGTTACAGGGTTTTGATGAGGCTTATAAAGGAGGTTTTAATTGGTTTAGCAAAAAAGTGAACCAATTTTCAAAAAAAAAAAAAAAAACAAATTCAGGAGGCTGAGGGGTAGGGTCCAGTCTCGTATATGGACATGTTCACTCGTACGCATGCGATCGAGCATGTCAGTCCATATGGGACCGTCTCGTATACATGGAAGATGACAAATTTAGGCAGAGCCATGTATGATTTCATTTTATGTAGTAGTATTTGTAGTAATTGTTAAATTGTAATAAAATAAGATATCATGATATTAATTTTATCTACATTCTTATTTGGTCTTGAAGGCCAAGTTTATAGAGCAGCGCCAACAGTGTCTATCTGAGACTGGAGAAGAGCAGCTCACGACTGATGAGTTGGACATTATATTCTTGTTAGTGATGGATCCAGCGATGCGAAACAAGCATTATGGCTTTCGAAATCAAGTGGTAAACGATTTTTTCCTTAATTTAATTTTTAGTTTAGAAATAAAATAACATTAACGAGTTATAGGTAATTAATATAAGCGCACATGTTTAAACGATTTTTATATAGTTGTTACATGCTAGTAGTCAGAGACGTAGCAGACAAACTAGAGTTGATATAAACTTACCAAAGATTGAGGAGTTAAGGTCTAGGGTGGTGTAACTTGAGGACCAGAATTGTCCTCAGACCATTGAGATGACACAGCTTCTAGACCAGTGTTTGGTCGAGTTCTCGCAGCAGTATGGCCGCTTTCCATCTTCAGCAAGTTTCGGAGATGATCAGTGATGGAGTTTGAGGTACGTTTTTTTTGGAGCACATGACTTATGATTGAAATGACAGTGGGTTTATATTTTGCATGTATATGATGGTAGATTCTGATGGTAGTGATGTGGTAGACTTGATGTATTTATTGTTATAATGATGGTAGACAATGCGATATGTACACATTTATGTATTGTATAATTAGTGGTTTGAGTTTGTGGTAAAATTTATGTTGTTTTTGTGTTTTTGTTTATTTATTGGGTTATAATTGGCTTTATTTTGATATTTGTTTAATATATGGTTTCTTGGGGTTGTATATTGTTGTTGAGATAGTGGTTTGTGTGATAAATGTAGTTGGAAGGCTAAATAGCAATTGAAATACAAAAAGAATGCAGATTTTCCGACGGCTACTGACGACTTATTGGCATTTGAGTATGTAACGATTTCCGATGGCTTACAATGGTTTATTGGCATTGTGTATGTAAGGATTTTCGACGGCTACAGACGACGCCAACCTTGTGAAACCTACATTAACCGCATATAGCCTTCAGAATTACAAATGACGGGTTGTGTTGATAGCCATCAAAAACTCTGTTCCCCGATGCCTCTAAAAATGACGGTTATTTCTGGTGGCTTCCGACGGCCTCCGACCATTTTGAGCCATTGGATATAGCCTATTTTCTTATAATGGTATTTTAATAAAATTTTGAAAGAAACAAGAAATTACTGTTGATTTAATTCTAAGCCCCAATATTTTTACCAGCCACTTCGTCACATTTCCAAATTCTAGTTAAAACTATATTAAAATTAGATAATTGATCATTTTATATATCTTCGTCTTAATATAATATACAATATAATATATTTCTTATTAATTAGTTTTATATGTTTGGCTATGTAATTTTGAATTTAAAAAATCATACAAAAAGGATTAATTATCAAGAATAATCCGAAGTTTAACCTGTCTTCCCATAATAATCCCAAGTTTGGATTATTTTTGAATAATCCGAAGTTTTGGGGGTGTCTTCCCATAATGATCCCGATGACTTTTTGACGTGTTATTTTGGGATCAATATGGGAAGACACCCCAAGCTTCGGATTAATATCGGAAGACACAAGTAATTGGGATTAATATGGGAAGACACCCCCCAAACTTCGGATTATTCAGGAATAATCTAAACTTGGGATTATTATGAGAAGACACGTTAAACTTTAGATTATTATTGACAATTAATCCTTAAAAAAACACGACTTTTACGGTTCAATCGTTCGATGTAACAACCCGCAAAATCAGGACAATTTTAAAATTTTTATTTTAGAAAATTTTAATGAATTTTGACAATATAAAATTATTTATTTAAATAATAATTATCGCAAATTTGATTTAAATCGAAGTTAGAATGAATGATTTAATTTTAATTAACAAAAGAGTTAGAAATAGCGCGGTAGTTTGAAAAGTCAAACTTGAACTTTGACTGACCGTACAGGATGCAAAATTTAACGGATTTCAGTGAAACCAAAAATATTAGAATCTATTTAAAAATATCTTTCCAACGAATCCGAAAAATTGAAATTTCATAGCGGAAATCAAAAGTTATGGCCAATTCAATATTTAGAAAGGTCGCTATGAAATTTATAAAGGTCAAAATGCTACTTTTTGCATACGAAGGAATTTGAACTCGAAACCACTTCCATTGAGTTCAGAATGATGTTTCTACATTGAAAAACAGTAAACACTTATATATTTTGAGTTTCGGGATTTATTTTTTTAAAATATATTTTTGATATTAAATATATTGGCCTTAAAAATAGTCATTTTTCAAACGACCTCTGTTTTCGACGAAACCACTTTTGTTGGATTCGGAATGTCAAAATATTGTTAAGTTTAATTTTTCATAATTTTTAGAATTAATTTGTGGCCGTGGCAAAAAGATTTCTGTTTTGTCAATTTACAGTAAAATTTAAACGCCTTAAAAATAGCCATTTTTCAAACAGTCTCAGAATTCGACGAAAATAATTTTGTTCGATTCGTATCGTCATAAGAAAGCTAAAAATATTATATTTTAGAATTTCTGAGGTCGTATGTGGCCCCGGCATATTTAAATGTACGGTAGGAATTAAATAATTAATTTAATATTGTATTTTTAAATTAAAACCGAAAATAAAACATACAGATGTCGGAATTGGACCTTGGGACATAGCCCATCGCGTTCAGAAGGCCTCAAAACGTTAAGATCGACAGTAAGCAGGCCCAAATCCGAGAAAGTCCAAAAATCCACTTTATTTCACGAAATTCGGAATTAAACATTAAAATAATATTAAAAAAATCCGAAAACCCTAATGGAGGCCAGCCGCCGCCCAGTTTTCTATGGCTGAAATTGTCCGATTTTCAAACGCTTAGATCTCTCAATTCGTTCGACGAAAATTGACGTATGACCTACCAAATCGAAGAGAATTCACAGGGCTACAAATCTATACGGTTAAGATCGGATTTTGATGCACGGATTTTGCGAATTTTGGCTGAGAAGTTGCTGCGTTTTTGGTGGATTTCGAGGTGATTGGGGAGGCCGAGCTTCAAGGGGTTGGTGGTGTAGGTTGCTCTCGGCATGGCGGTCGCGGTGGTGGTGTTGGATCGGATGCTAGATGGCCAGAGGGGGGTGCGACTAGAAGCTTTGGAAGGGGAGCATGGGTTTCGGCCGAAGTGTTTAAATGTGGGAGAAGAAGGTCCGAATTCTTTTTTTATTATTATTTTAATATTTTAATATTTAATTTGTCCGGTCTTTAAAAATTCATAACTCTCTCATACGAGGTCCGATTGACGAACCGTAAATTGCGTTGGAATCACAAAATTAAGAGCTTCGCGATGGCGCAGACTAGAGCTAATTATAAGACAGTCAAATTTCAGCCAAATTTCAATGTGAGAATTCTAATTTTAAACATTTAATTAATTATTAATTATTTTCTCGCATTAAAGAAATTTGTATTGTCATATAAATTCAGATCTGGATGTCATGTGTGGTTTGGATTGATAATTGTTGCTTGTTGAATGCTTGTTGTTCATGGTATGCTAAATCCGCTTTGAATTGTATATATTTTATCTGCGGTTGGAAAATGGGATCTAAAATTAGATCAAAACATATTTTATTCAAAAGGAAAGAAGAAAAAAACCACATTTATTCAGATCTAGTTGGAAAAGTTTATTTTATGTTATTAAAATAATATTTTTATTATTCTGAATTTAACAATAGAAATTGATCGACAAAATAAATATTTATTTTTATTTGTTGATTTAACAATGGAATTTGGTCGACAATAAATATTTATTTGTTGATTTTATAATAGAAATTGGCACAACGAATAAAATATATCTTTACGGGTTTACATTAAAGAGAAAGTTTAAAAAAAAAAAAAAAATTTGATATGAGGTTGTTTCATTAAAAAGAATGAAAACAAAGGATTTCATTTTTCTATATAAAAATGGTTTTCAATCAAAAGTCATAATTTATTTGTCACTTTGATGTTCAATAAAAGTTGCAACATTATAAAGCTCATTTTAATGTTATATTGTTTTCAATAAATGTAGTAACATTAAAATTTCATTTTTAATGTAATAAGTGTTTTCAATAAAAAGAAGCAACGTAATAAGATCATATTTTTATGTGTCCATTGTTTTCAATAGAAAGACTTTGCATAAAAAAAATCACATTTTTAATGTGATTTAGATTTCATTGTAAAGATGAAGATAAAATGGATTTTAATTTTATTTTTATTTTCATTTTTGGTAATGGAAAGTTTATAAATTAAAATTGCGTTTTTATTGAAATTTTGTTCATTGTAATGAATAGAAAAGATCGCATCCATATGTGTAATGAGAAAAAAAAAGGATTACATTTATATGTAAGGAAAAATGAACAGAAAAGGATTACATTATTAATGTAATCAAAGATTAAGAATCACATTTTGGTTTACATATCATCTGTAAATTAAAATTCATTTTAGAAGTAAAACTTTTGTTTACATTTTTATGTATAAAAAAAAAGACACGTTTTGAAAATCACAACGTTTGTTTACATTTTTATATGTAAATAAGAAATTATTTTCAGAAGTTACATTATATTTGTGAGTATATTTTGTAAAATGAAAAGTTGTTCTTTATTTTGCATTCACCAATGCAAAGGTATATTGAAAATAAAATTATTCTTTTATTTGCATTTACCAATGTAAATATACATTAAAAATAAGCTTGTTCTTTTGTTTGCATCTAAAAATGCAAATATATATTTAAAAATGAAACTTGTTCTCTTATTTGTATTTACGAATACAAACATATATATTAAACTAAAATTTATTCTTTTATTTGCATTCACTTATGCAAATACATTTTGAAAATGAACGAACCTTTTTATTTGTGTTCCCAAACACAAATACATTATAGAAAATGAATGATCCTTTATGTTTGTGTTCTCAAACACAAATATAATATAGAAAATTAAAATGGTCTTTTTATTCGTGTTCTTAAACACAAATAAAACATTAAAAATAAAAGAACATTTTTTTGTGTTCTCCAACACAAATATAACATGATTTTAAAGTAGTACATTTTTATTTTTATTTGCATTTTCAATGCAAATATTTCATGAAATCAAAAGTTCACATTTTTGTTAACATTTCATAATGTAAACAATACAAGAAAATAAAAATTACATTTTTGTTTGCATTCTACAATGCAAACGAAATGTAGAGAATAGAATATGCATTTTTATTTGCATTCTATCATGCAAATAAAACAAAGGAGATAAAATTACATTTTTGTTTGCAACTTCAGTTGCAAACAAACAAGAAATAAAAATTACATTTTGTTGCAAATTTAGATGCAAACAAATTTATTAAAAACAAAAGATACATTTTTGTTGCATGTTTTAAATGTGAACAAGGCATTAAAATAAAAGTTACATTTTTAATTATTTATTTACTTCACTTGATGTAAATAAACATAAAATAAGAAGTTGTTCTTTTATTTACATTTCTTAATGTAAATAAAACCAGAAATTAAAATTTACATTTTTATTTGCATTACTCAATGCAAATAAAACAGGAGAATAAAAGAAATATTTTCATTTGCATTCCTTAATGCAAATAAATTATGAAATGAAAAAGTTACAATTTTTTTAATCTACATTCCTCTATGTAAATAAACATCAAATATAAAAGTTGAATCTTTATTTGCATTCTCTATTGCAAATAAAGCATGAAATGAATAGTTATATTTTGTGTTATTATTTATACCCCCTATTACGAATGGAATTAAAAGATTACATTTTTCTTTTCATTCATTTACAATGAAAGGAATTGAAATAAAGATTATATTTTTATCATCATTTTTGATGCGATAAAAGGATAGAAATAAAGATTACATTTTTATTGACATTTTACATGCGATAAAAAGAACAGGAATAAAAGAGACATTTTTATCATCGTGTTATATATTGTGTATTACACTGCCATAGGCAAGTTACCTGACTTGTTTATGTGATTGGGTCGATAATTTTCACACATCGCCCAAGTGCACAAATAATTCATTATTTGTTTGCTGGTTGAAACCCCACACGGGTGTTGGGATGAAAATTAACATACACTAATCCCAATATTTAGTTGTATGTTGATCGTTAGATCGACAGACTGCTATGAGCGTTATTATTTAATTTTAACGCTTACGCAGTGAAATTTACACTTTGGATGAAATGGATGATTTGATGATTATATTGTTATTGTCATATATATGATGTGTGTGAAATCCATATAATCCAAATTATATGGTAAATGATTGAGTCGCATTTCGATTCAGATGATCTTTTAAATAAGAATATTCTTACACTAAAAATTCTTTTTATATAAAGGATATATTTTCATAAAAAGATATTTTAGTTAAGTATATTTTTAAGATAAAGAATATGTGTAAAAGATAAAAATATGTAATATGAAGAATACTTTCCAATCAGAATCTTTTGTATAAAGAGTATTTTAATGATTATTTTAAAATATATTTTTTTATAATGAATTAATATTTAAAGGGAAATCCTTTAATCAAGATTATTGGAATTTGCAATTATATTTCATGATATGAGATACATTGAGATGTGAAGTGGATTTATCGTGGACGGTGTTTTTAAATGACATTTGTCCTTTAATCCAATTTACATCGAAATTATTATTTGGAATTTATAAGTCTATTCATAGATTTAACAAAAGCATTTTCTAAAAATCTAGTTTTCCAATTTAATATATATTCAATTGGAATTAAGTGGAAATTCTATTGGTAATAATCGAGATGGGCTTCTGTAATAGAAGACCGATATTATAAATGGAATTTAAGAGGCTTTGCCGTTATTCCATGTATATTGTTAGTCCGATACAGAAATTTATATCGATTATGTACTGATTGATTTCTGTGGAATTCCATATTTAGGAAATTGATTTGTGGGTTTATCGTGAACTGTGTTTTAAATGACATGAGTTCTTTAACCCGTTTAAAAGAAGATTTATTCTTTAAAATTAATGATCTGTGAAAATGATTTTTGATATTAAATCAAATTCAGAATTCTTAATAAATCTTTTAAGGAAGATTTATGATTTAATTTATTAATTTATCTTTGATAAAATTTATGAAAATCTTTTAATATGAATATCTTATTAAAAGAATATTCGGGGTCGGAATGTGACATAATGTGTGATTTTCCAATATTTGATTTTTAATCACAAAATACGCGAGTTATTCAGAAAGACCGGGTTTAACCCATTCTGAATAGTCATCACGACGATCAAGAGTCGAAGATGAAGACAGTGGTAGAAGACCGAAGGTTTTCACATCGTTGGGATGATGATGACTGGTATCTTGAATTGGGACAGTACATTCCAAGGCAAGGTATTTGGTAATGATCGTCCGAACGTATTTGGAGTTCGACGGACATGTTGTTTCGCTCAGACCCAGAGTGGACTTGTAAATGGATTGCGTGTCTGACATTGTATTCTTTCCTACTGTATTTGTTGAACGCTACCGATAATATATTTCTGTTTGGTGGTGGAGAATTTATTCTTCACTTAACCCCCTTCTCTAAGACGTATGAGCTTAGAGGTTATATATATATATATTGGTAGATGATCAATGATATGGTAGAGTCTGACAATGTGGCATGCTAAGATGCAATTGATCAAGGCTTTGTTGAAAAGCAGGCCTTGTGGTTGATGATCAAAGCACAGTCTATTTAGGCATAGCTTTGTGTATATCGTGACTTCGCGAGCCTCACAGCCCGGTGGAGTCTAAAACGGGAGAAGGGAACGCAGGGAGGGCACACGTTTCTTTCTAGCTAGAGTGGTGCCAGGGACCTACCAGCGCTGGCATTTATTCATTGTGGTTGTTGGATTTTTCAAGGCCTCGGGTTATGCGGTCGCCACTGGCCGTATTATAGGTCCAAAAGGACCGGGGAGCGTGTGTTCAGGCATAACTAATCCACAAAAGTAAGTGTGGACCGGCCCTGCAGCTATCCAAGGGTTGGACAGAGTACCAATCCTAGGGCATTTGCTAGAGTGTCTCGAATCGATAAGGATCTCCTCCCTAGCCTTGACTCAGATGGAAACCCAAAATTTCTAATACGACATCATGCAGTTTTGATTGTATACCTATATATGGCGACATAGTGGGATGGGGCACTCATGCCGTCTAGGATTGATACATTTACTTTGATGTATTTCAAATTGGTTGCACACTTTTATTATATAATACCGTGTTTATCGTATCAAGCATCTTTGGATCATTATAAGGTAAAACCCTATCCTCCGGTTTGCGTTGCATTGTGTGATGGGACTTGGGTCTTATAATGGTTTCATTTTTCTAAAAAGCATTGCGTTATTTTGACGATTTACTTTAGTCATGCACTGGCAATCTATTGGAGAAAACCCGTTCCGCGAAAGTGGCGTGGTCCTGTGATTAGCCTTATTATATTATATAGGTTAAGTAGAATTCTCACACCAGTCCCATGACTGACCTGTAGTTTGTCCACTGGCAAACTCGGGTGCCCATATTTTCCACACGGGCAGTCGAGTAGCTATTTTTGCAGATATATTAAGCAGGATTCTGGGTTGAAGCTTAAAGCTGTGTCCAGAGATAGAGAGTCTTCCGCTGTGTTCTTCCGTTGCAGTATATTACATTTTTTTGTATTTATCTTCCGCTGTAATTATATTCCAATGTACTCTGATATGTATATTATGTACTCTGATGTAACATTTATTATAGTGTTATAAAAGTCTTCTGTTATCTGTTGTAATGTGTTGTATGCCCAAAGTTAAAGTATTCGTAGGTTTCCACTTTTTGGATCAGACCTGTGTGGTTTATGGTCGATTCAAAGGGCGGGGATTTGCGGGTCTTTACAGTTGGTATCAGAGCCAGGTTAGCTCAAATCTTTGGGGTACAACTCGTTAGAACTGAACGGAAGACTCATCAGAGATTGGATTAGTAATGTCCAATAAGAATACTCATTAGAGATAGGATCAGCAGTATCCTAGAATGAGTAAACTCGTTAGAGATGGGGTTAGTGATGCCCTAGAACGAGTTAGGAGTTACGAATTTATAATTAACGTATTTTTGATATTTATAATCTATTCTTTGAAATATGATTTTTATATATTTTGAAAAGATAATTAACCATTAAAATTTAAAATTAAGATAGTTAATTTTACAATTTTTAGCTATGTTCCTTTTCGAGGACGAAAAGTTTTTAAGTGGGGGCGATTGTAACAACCCGCAAAATCAGGACCAATTTAAAATTTTTATTTTAGAAAATTTTAATGAATTTTGACAATATAAAATTATTTATTTAAATAATAATTATCGCAAATTTGATTTAAATCGAAGTTAGAATGAATGATTTAATTTTAATTAACAAAAGAGTTAGAAATAGCGCGGTAGTTTGAAAAGTCAAACTTGAACTTTGACTGACCGTACAGGATGCAAAATTTAACGGATTTTAGTGAAACCAAAAATATTAGAATCTATTTAAAAATATCTTTCCAACGAATCCGAAAAATTGAAATTTCATAGCGGAAATCAAAAGTTATGGCCAATTCAATATTTAGAAAGGTCGCTATGAAATTTATAAAGGTCAAAATGCTACTTTTTGCATACAAAGGAATTTGAACTCGAAACCACTTCCATTGAGTTCAGAATGATGTTTCTACATTGAAAAACAGTAAACACTTATATATTTTGAGTTTCGGGATTTATTTGTTTAAAATATATTTTTAATATTAAATATATTGGCCTTAAAAATAGTCATTTTTCAAACGATCTCTGTTTTCGATGAAACCACTTTTGTATGATTCGGAATATCAAAATATTGTTAAGTTTAATTTTTCATAATTTTTAGAATTAATTTGTGGCCGTGGCAAAAAGATTTCTGTTTTGTCAATTTACAGTAAAATTTAAACGCCTTAAAAATAGTCATTTTTCAAACAGTCTCAGAATTCGTCGAAAATAATTTTGTTGGATTCGTATCGTCATAAGAAAGCTAAAAATATTTTTTTTAGAATTTTCTGAGGTCGTATGTGGCCCCGGCATATTTAAATGTACGGTAGGAATTAAATAATTAATTTAATATTGTATTTTTAAATTAAAACCGAAAATAAAACATACAGATGTCGGGATTGGACCTTGGGACATAGCCCATCGCATTCAGAAGGCCTCAAAACGTTAAGATCGACAGTAAGCATGCCCAAATCCGAGAAAGTCCAAAAATGCACTTTATTTCACGAAATTCGGAATTAAACATTAAAATAATATTAAAAAAATCCGAAAACCCTAATGGAGGCCAGCCGCCGCCCAGTTTTCTATGGCTGAAATTGTCCGATTTTCAAACGCTTAGATCTCTCAATCCGTTCGACGAAAATTGACGTATGACCTACCAAATCGAACAGAATTCAGAGGGCTACAAATCTATACGGTTAAGATCGGATTTTGATGCACAGATTTTGCGAATTTTGGCTGAGAAGTTGCTGCGTTTTTGGTGGATTTCGAGGTGATTGGGGAGGCCGAGCTTCAAGGGGTTGGTGGTGTAGGTTGCTCTCGGCATGGCGGTCGCGGTGGTGGTGTTGGATCGGATGCTAGATGGCCAGAGGGGGTGCGACTAGAAGCTTTGGAAGGGGAGCATGGGTTTCGGCCGAAGTGTTTCAACGTGGGAAAGAAGGTCCGAATTCTTTTTTTTTTATTATTATTATTTTAATATTTAATTTGTCCGATCTTTAAAAATTCATAACTCTCTCATACGAGGTCCGATTGACGAACCGTAAATTGCGTTGGAATCACAAAATTAAGAGCTTCGCGATGGCGCAGACTAGAGATAATTCTGAGACAGTCAAATTTCAGCCAAATTTCAATGTGAGAATTCTAATTTTAAACATTTAATTAATTATTAATTATTTTCTTGCATTAAAGAAATTTGTATTGTCATATAAATTCAGATCTGGATGTCATGTGTGGTTTGGATTGATAATTGTTGCTTGTTGAATGCTTGTTGTTCATGGTATGCTAAATCCGCTTTGAATTGTATATATTTTATCTGCGGTTGGAAAATGGGATCTAAAATTAGATCAAAACATATTTTATTCAAAAGGAAAGAAGAAAAAAAACCACATTTATTCAGATCTAGTTGGAAAAGTTTATTTTATGTTATTAAAATAATATTTTTATTATTCTGAATTTAACAATAGAAATTGATCGACAAATAAATATTTATTTTTATTTGTTGATTTAACAATGGAATTTGGTCGACAATAAATATTTATTTTTATTTGTTGATTTTATAATAGAAATTGGCACAACGAATAAAATATATCTTTACGGGTTTACATTAAAGAGAATGTTTAAAAAAAATTTTTTTTTTTGATATGAGGTTGTTTCATTAAAAAGAATGAAAACAAAGGATTTCATTTTTCTATATGTTGGCTAGCTTTTTGACCAAGCCACCCAGGATCATTCATAAGAAGAAAGCATGAAACCACGTTCTCTCAGGATATGAAAGAATGGATCGCACCATCGTCTCGCCCACCGTCGGATCGCACTCTATCGACTCGCCAACGGAGGATCGCGTCTCGACGGATCGCCCACGGAGGATCACGTCTCGACGGATCGCCCCCATCTCATCAGCGAACGACACATTCAGGCGATCCGATCCAAACTTATATTGTTGCCCAGAGCGAACCGATCCGATCCCCTGGTGCATGGCGAACCCTCTGACCCGTTCAAGCGCGAGCTAGTCTTCAGCGATCCGAATCGCACGGATCTGGCGACACGTGTCCCTAACCGTCACTTGGACCGATTCTCCCCATCTGCACGATCCGATTTTTAAGCAGATCGCGACACCTCTCTACAACGGCTAATTTGACTATTTCTTCAACGGAGGCGATGCGATCCGATGTTCTCGGGATCCGTGCCACGTGTTATCACGACCCGCCTGACAAAATCAGCTATAAATAGCCCAAAGCTTGGCATTTTTTGGGATCTTTTGGCAATATTGAGTACAGAATTCGCCATTATTGTCAAAGTACGAGAGTATAGAGAGAAATCCTTGTTGTATTAGCTTTCAAAGCATAGTCAATAATATATAAAGTGGACGTAGGCTCGTTAACGCCGAACCACTATAAATTCTGTGTGTTATTTTCTTTTCCCTCGTTCTTCATTTGAAACTCTATAACATTCAGAACAATTTGGGTGTTAGGTCCAAATTTTGATCTAACATTTTGGTGCTTTCACTGAGAGCTCAGTCCTAAAGTTTCACTATTCAGTTCTTTGAAGATTCCAGCGATTCAAATATCATGGCTGGAAAAAGATTTAAGGAAGTGCGAGCTTCACAGACCAACGAAACGATTGAAGAGAGTGTGCACGAGCTGGGCAATGAAGAAACTCTGGATCGCGGAGCGCAGGGGGCGAACCGATCCGATGAAGACACCACGCTCCGAGTCGATGAGAACGAGACGATCCGGGCCGCTGAAGGGGTTGTTACTCGATCCCGAGGTAACGCCTCGCAGTCTCCGCGTACCACGACCGCGAGTCGACCTCAGGGGGGCGCAGCGAGTCGCCATCCACTAACCGCAGCTATCCGAATTGATGATCAGACTACAACTCGACCTGGAAAGGAACCTATGACCCGCTCCTATCGTCCTGGCCCCTCTGCTCGACCCGGCTCGAGCTCTTTGCGCATAAGAGAGAGTGATGATGATCAATATGATCCTGCTGCTCCTGTCACTGAGGGGGATCTCTCTCGCTTCGCCGAAATGTGGGATAGATTGTTTGATGAGTTGGCTGCCCAAAGGCAGGAAAGTTCCATCCTGCGGCAAAATTTGACGGCTATGGATAGAAGGCTTGATGAGCTAGCAAGGCAAAGAACATCGCCGGTTCGTCCACTCACCCCAGTATATTCTTCTTCGTCCGAGGAATCGCCAAGACCTCCGCGACGACCGTATGAGAGAGCCGAGAACATAGAGCAACTTCGGTTCGGAACCCTGCCATCGCAGGTAGAAGAAGCGCTAGGGGCGGGGCCCTTAAATCGTAATGTGAACGATCAAGCCACAGCTCTCAGGACTCGAGATGTGAACAGTCCTGTGCATAACAGACCACCTCAGCCCCGTCGCCGCACACATACTCATGATAATAGGGGGCAACGAAGCCCTATCCGAGCCCCGGATTTTGTGACTGCTCCCCGAAGAGAGATCAGAGAACCCCGCCGAGCCAGAGGCACTGACCCTGAACCTCCTTTGACCAGTGCAAATGTTGCAGCCATGGTCCACCAGATTCTGGAAGATAGCCGTGGACAGCGGAATGAAGATTAGGGGATCGACCGCAGTCACACCCCTTTCACTGATGATATTTTGGATGCGACTTTTCCAAGGCGTTTCAATATGCCACAAATGAATCGATATGCGGGTAGGTCTGATCCTGTCCAGCATCTGATGAGGTACTCTTGGTCAATGACCGCTGCCGCAGCCTCTGACGCTGTTAAGTGCAAAGCGTTTCCCATATTCCTGGAGGACGTGGCTTTGTTATGGTTTACTCGCTTGCCGGCGAGATCGATTTCTAGCTTCAGGGAGCTGAGTGAGAAGGTCGTAGAACAATTCCGTATCTACGCACAGAAGACAAAAAGTGTGATCGATTTGTTCCTTGTCAAGCAGCGACCAGGCGAGAGTTTAAAGGTGTACCTGGATCGTTTCAATTTGGCCGCTACTAAGGTTAAAGATCCCCATGAACCGACTGTTGTCGCAGCACTGATTGACGGAGTAGATAAGGACACTGACTTCAGGAGGTACCTGGCAGGCAAACCGCCCCCACACTAGAGAGTTATTCTACGAGAAAGCCAACGTACATTTACGCCGAGAAGAGGTATATGCTAACCGAAAGGCTAAAACAATTGATAAGGAGGAAATTCAGAGCAATGTCGCCATCAAACATACGGGAGACAGCTCGGGAAAAGTTGAAGTTAACGTCGGAAATCAGAATCAGGGTGGTCGTCAGCCAGGTAACAACAATAATAATGGTAACGGCAACAACCGGAAGAGGAACCGAGGGAACGACTCCCAGAGAAGGACTCGTCCCAGGGCCTTTGAAAGTTATACACTAATAAGTGATACTCTGAAAAATATCTTCATGGATGCGTACGAAGTCCTCCAGAATAAGAGGCCACCTCCCAGAGAGTCGACAGAGAAAGAGCGTGAAACAGGGAAGTTTTGTCTCTTTCATCAGATTCACGGCCATTCGACGAATGAATGTCGTCACCTAAGGGATGTAGTCGAAAGGCTGCTTCGAGAAGGAAAGTTAGATGAATACAGAGTAACGCCCAGGGACAGGGGGCAAGCAGTGCAGGCCCCGAATCAGAACCAGAATCAACTTGCTGCTAGGCCGACTGCCCAGCAAAAGGGAAAGAATATTGTTATTAATACCGTGATCGGAGGACTTTATCTCGCCGGGCACAGTTCCAAAGCATTAGATCAATACGTCAATGCGGCCAAACAACATCTCGAGGTAGGGGAGTGTAGCAACCCTGAGGACAGTATCCCGGTGAAGCAGCAAAAGATGATGACCAACGATGTCGTCTTTCGAGAACGAGAAAGCATTGGAGTCCATGCTCCGACTGAAGATCCACTTGTAATTACAGTACCCATTGGACCAGCCACTGTTCATAAGGTTCTAGTGGACAATGGGAGTTCCGTCAATATTCTTTTCAAAAAGACCTTTGACCAGATGAATCTCGAAATAAAAGACTTGAAGCCTTGCCAAGGATGGATCCGTGGATTCAACGGAGCATCCACCGCTCCAATGGGTTATGTAGAGTTACCAGTTACACTTGGGGAAGGAGAACGCCAGAGAGTGAGAATCCTTCCCTTTGTGGTTTTGGATGTTGAATCGCCCTACAATGCCTTCTTGGGCCGACCGGCCCTCGCAAAGTTCAGAGCCTGTATAGCCCCCTGGTGCTTGTTATTGAAATTCCCCACAGAAGCTGGCATTGGTATCGTCAGAGGGGATCAAGTTGCTGCGCGAGCGTGTTATGTTGCCGAACTAAAGTTACTTCGTAATGGAGGGGATATCGAAACTAAAGGCACCTCTCCCCCTTCGGGGGCGGAGACCTTATAGCAACCAAAGAGGATAGTCGTTGGAGAGTCGCCCAGAGAGATGCCTGAGGATATAGATCCCAGAGAGGATCAAGAAACCGAGGGGAGAATGGCGACTCCCAACGAGACAACTGTGGATGTACCGATCGATGACAGTGACCCGGAGAAGGTCCTTAAGATTGGATCCCAGTTAAGTCCGAATCTTGCTAAAGAATTGACGGATTTCTTAAAAAACAATTTGGATGTATTTGCTTGGACCCACGCGGACATGTGTGGGATATCCCCATCAATCATGAGCCATTCCTTGAGCATTGACCCTAAACATCCTCCAGTAAAGCAAAAAAGGCGAATGCTGGGCCCAGAGAGGTCCGCTGCCTTGAAAGAAGAAGTTGGAAAGCTAAAGAGTAATGGATTTATCAGAGACTCGACCTACCCAGACTGGATTTCGAATCCAGTCCTGGTAAAGAAGGCCAACGGGAAGTGGCGAACGTGTATCGACTTCTCAGATTTGAACAAAGCCTGTCCAAAGGATAGTTTCTCGTTGCCCCGGATTGACCAGCTGGTAGACTCAATGGCAGGTCATGAGCTTCTCTCATTTATGGATGCTTATTCAGGATATAACCATATTCCGATGCATGTTCCAGATCAAGAGCACACTAGTTTTATCACCGATCTGGGATTATATTGTTATGTGGTGATGCCCTTTGGCTTGAAGAATGCGGGCGCTACATATCAACGCTTAGTCAACAGAATGTTTTATAACCAGATCGGGAGAACAATGGAAGTATACGTCGACGATATGTTGGTTAAGTCCAAGCAATCTTCTCAACACACTACTGACTTGGCAGAGATGTTCGGCATTCTTCGAAAGTACGGAATGAAACTCAACCCAACCAAATGTTCGTTCGGTGTTGCTTCTGGAAAATTCTTGGGATTCATTGTCAGTTCCCGCGGTATTGAGATTAATCCAGATCAGATCGCGACAATCAGAGACATTCAGGAACCTAGGCAAATTAGGGATGTGCAAAGCCTTGCCGGAAAAGTGGCCGAATTGAGCAGATTTATCTCCAGGGCTACGGATAAGTGCATCCCATTCTTCGAATTAATAAAGCGAGGAAAACGCCACTTCAAATGGACACCCGACTGCGTAGAAGCGTTTCAGAATTTGCTCAGGCACTTGGAGAAACCTCCGATTTTATCTAAGCCAATAGATCACGAGGATTTATTCGTGTATTTGGCAGTGTCATCCCATGCGATCAGCTCAGCATTGGTAAGGGAAGAAGATAAGGTCCAAAGACCTGCGTATTATGTGAGCAAAAAATTGACAGCAGCAGAGCGTAATTATCCACGGATAGAGAAGTTGGCGTATAGTTTACTGATCGCCTCTAGAAAGCTTCGGCGTTATTTTCAGGCACATCCTATCACCATATACACCGATCATCCACTCAAGCAAGTTCTACAGAGACCGGAGGCATCTGGAAGGTTACTCAAATGGAATATTGAGTTAAGTCAATTTGATTTGAACTTTCAGCCCAGACGGTCAATTCGGGGGCAAGTAATAGCCGACTTCATAGCAGAGTTCACTGTCCCTGAGGAAGATATAGCAAACGAGGAAGTTGATACTTCAAAGTTACTTTTCGATCCCAATGCCTGGAGATTGTATACTGATGGCGCTAGGAACGACGAAAGATCCGGCGCTGGAATAGTGCTTGAAACCCCCGAGAAACGATTGATAACCAATGCAATCCGAATGGAGTTTCATGCCACTAACAACGATTCCGAATATGAAGCTCTAACAGCCGGATTAAAGATTGCAAAGGAACTTGAAGTCACAAAGCTGAACATCTTCTGTGACTCCAAGTTAGTTGTGAATCAAGTCACTGGAAGATTCCAAGCTAAAAGTGCAAGATTGATTTTATACTTAAAGAAAGTGAAAGAACTGCTGAATGATTTTGATCACTACAGCATATCTCATATTCCGCGGTCAGAGAATCAGCAGGCAGACAAGTTGGCAAAGATGGCTAGTTCTGACGATCCTGAAGTGACTGGGCTAGCCCCCGTTGAAGTACTTCGGTCCCCTAGCATAGATCAGATGGAAATCGACCTAGTACTAGAGACGGAACCAGAAAGGGAGTCCTGGATGACCCCTCTAAAGAATTTCCTGATGGATGGAACGCTTCCGACCAAGAAAAGCGAGAGGCGTAAAGTGATTCGTAAAGCCGCCCGATACGTTCTGCAAGGCGGAATTCTTTACAGACAAGGGTTTTCAATGCCCCTCCTTCGGTGTGTAGCCCACGATGACATCAAACGTGTGCTGCAAGAAGTCCACGAAGGCGAATGTGGCGACCACACTGGAGGACAAACTTTGGCAAAAAAGGTGTTGCGGCATGGTTATTTCTGGCCTACCATAAACAAGGATGCAGCAAGGTATGCACGACGGTGTGATGTGTGCCAGAGATTTTCAAAGATACCTAGAGCGCCTCCTAGTCAGTTAAAAACAATGATGAGTCCATGGCCTTTCGCTATGTGGGGAATTGATATCATAGGAAGTCTCCCCATAGCAAGGGGCGGAGCAAAGTTCGCTATTGTGGCCGCAGATTATTTCACTAAGTGGGTCGAGGCTGAACCACTAACTACAATCACAACCAAACGAGTGATCAACTTTATCGTGAGAAACATCATCTGTCGATTTGGGATTCCAAAGATTGTAATAACAGACAACGGAACTCAGTTCGATATTCAGAAACTTCTGCCAAAAATACCACATCGAGAATCGATACACCTCTGTGGCGCACCCACAATCGAACGGACAAGTCGAAGCGGCAAATAAAGTAATTAAGTCCATTCTGAAAAGAAGAATGAAGCGGGCTAGAGCCATGTGGGCTGATGAATTGCCCTTGGCACTATGGGCCTACAGAACAACATATAAATCGGCAACAGGACACACCCCGTTCTCCCTTGCTTTTGGAACGGAAGCAGTCATCCCGGTTGAGATAAAGGTACCTTCTCATCGGGTGACTTATTATGATCCAATGACCAATAATGAATTACTCCTTGAGTCCCTGGATATGATCGAAGAAAAGAGGGATGAAGCAGACCTGCGTGCCTTGAGATGCAAACAACAGGTCGCCCGATATTACAACAAAAAGGTTCGAGCCCGAACATGGGAACCCGGAGACTTGGTTCTGAAACGTGTCTTCCCACCCCCAACTCATATGGGAGCGAAGTGGGAAGGACCGTACTCCATTCTGAGCAAGCTTGATAATGGAACCTTCAAGCTAGCAACCGTAGATGGAAAGGAAATCCCCAGAGTGTGGAATGCCCAACATTTACGGCCATATTTAACATGAAAGTTTCAAATTTATTCTTTTGCTTTGTTAAAAAACTATGTACAGGGCATGACTTGCCTAGAATAGTCTGATTCCTTAAAGCAAGAGATTATAAAGTGGACGTAGGTCATGATTCGACCGAACCACTATAAAATATTGTGTGTCGTTTACCTTTATTGCATCTTTACTTATCTGCCTATTTATTTTTGTGAAAATCAATAGAATGATGCAGGTACCCGAAGTCTGTTGCCAACCATTCCTCCCGTAGACTGTTCGGAGGAACTCAAAGCCTTGGCAAATGCTCCAACTGCTTGTCCGACTGGTTTTAATCCTCGGAGCTTGGGTTAAAATGTAAACCTAGAACGAGTTTGATGAGCGTGCATGATTGCAGACCGCTTGATCCGTGACTCTAACTCTCCAGAGCTGAGAGAGAGTATAAAGGACGCGAAGATGACATCTACAAGGTAGGGTGGTGTACCATGATCGGAGCCGCCTGAGCAAAAGTCTAACCTTGGCAACCGCCAGGGGAATATAAAAGCGTCCATGACTTGGCGCTGAGAAAGGACTCTTACCCCGCTGAAGGATCGGGGAGCGATGGAACGGCTGAGTCCCAACTCTAACTCTCCAGAGAGAGAGAGAATATAAAAGCATCCATGACTTGGCGCTGAGAAAGGACTCTTACCCCGCTGAAGGATCGGGGAGCGATGGAACGGCTGAGTCCCAACTCTAACTCTCCAGAGAGAGAGAGTATAAAAGCGTCTCTGATTGAGCGCTGAGAAATAGCTCCTTCCCCGCTGAAGGATCGGGGAGCGAATGAGTTGCTGAGCACAAACTCTAACTCTCCAGAAAGAGAGAGAGTATAAAAGCGTCTCTGATTGAGCGCTGAGAAATAGCTCCTTCCCCGCTGAAGGATCGGGGAGCGAATGAGTCGCTGAGCACGAACTCTAACTCTCCGGAGAGAGAGAGAGAGTATAAAAGTGTCTCCGATTGAGCGCTGAGAAATAGCTCCTTCCCCGCTGAAGGATCGGGGAGCGAATGAATCGCCGAGCGCAAACTCTAACTCTCCAGAGAGAGAGAGAGAGAGTATAAAAGCGTCTCCGATTGAGCGCTGAGAAAGAACTTATTCCCTGCTAAAGGAACAAGGGCTGACTGAACTACTGTTATCCCATGAAATCTCCTATGTCCCCATATTCAGAAATAGGGGGCAACTTGCCGACAGCACTAATCAATCCTTAGTAAACCCCAGTCAGATGCTACAGTAACAACTGATTGGGGGGCACATGCACTCGTATACATACACTGAACTTTGATACAGCAGTGCAACATAGCATGAAAATTCTTCTTTCTGTTGTTTGACTGATTTGTAATTATTATTAGTTAGCTAATGGCTAAACATGGAAAGTTTATCTGAATACAGGTACACAATGATGCAAGGAGAGATAAACTTTTATTTATATACTGTGAATCAACAAAGTGAAAAACAACCTAGAAACAAAAGTGAGGACCAGTCTCACAATTACACTTCCTGGCCAGTGGAAAACCTAAAGACAAAATATCAACAAACAACAAATATCCTATTTACGCTTTGGCCTCTTCTCTTGCTTCTGCCTCTCCAGCTTTGCCTTGTCGGTATCAGACGGATCCCCTTTCTTCCTCTTCCTTTTGTCAATAAGAGGAACATCCGACTCCTCTGAAGATTCCTCTTCCACCTCTTTTCTCTTCCTCCTATCAGAAAGGGAAGCCGGGAAGTCATCGGGGTTTGCAAAGTGAAGCTGTCGACTGATGGATTTGGGCTGAATCTTCACAATCATCCCAGTTTTGGGATCGAATTCTGCAAGAGGGACTACGTCCAAAGCCTCATCTCCCACCTTCTTCGAAGCCAACTCTTTCTCCTGCCTGGCTTTTCGGCTGGCCAAGGTTTCCTCGTCATCATCATCGGCCTTTTTGGCGCGGATAATGTCTTCTTCATCATCTACATGGCGACCATCCATATCTTTCAAGGCTTCGATGGTCTCAGCATCTTTGGGTACATCAGTGCTAGGTGCCGGGATGCTTTTTTCTGCTGTTGTGACCTCGGCCTGCTTTGGTACATCAATACCAGCACCTGGCAAGACAGCTTCCTTCTCCACTTCCTTTTCTTTTTCAACACCCCTGTCCACGGGCTCGCCACCTGTATCAGGAGGAACACACGTTACTAATTCAATTGGTTGTTCTACCAGACGACGACAATTCACATTTGCTTTAACAAATTGTGGGGAAAAGAGAGAGATACCTTCAGCAGATGCTCCCTCTTGAGTAGTTGCAGAGGCTCCAATGACCAAGGGAGTTCGACCCAAAGGGATTAATGGATCATCGGGATGGTATTCCTCAACCCTGGAGGTCTTGGGCTCCACAGCTGAACTCGAGCCCTCATCAGCTTTACCTTTACCCTTAGCCAGGGCTCTCTCCTTTTCCATCTCCGCCAGAATCAGGCGACGACCCTCTGCCAGGTCCTCAGGCTCATTGTCTCTTAGGATGCTCTACATCAATTCATCCTCATCGATTTCTTCGACCCCCAATCTGTGTTTTTCACCCTCCACAATGGCATCCCATAAGTTGGCCAAAGTAACATGGTAATCCGGGATCCACGAGATGTTGCGAGTTTTGAGAACCTGACCAAGGAAGTCAAAAATCATTTCTTCAAACCCCTCGATTTCCTTCTCTCTTTCGAGGAGCTTGTTGTTAGAAGCAGTGGCCAATTCAATGGCACTTTCAACGTTCTTTTCGGCAAGGGCTGCCCTTCTCTCCGCATCCGAGACCTGGTCATTCAAGATCACCTTTTCTGCTTTAGCCAGAGCCAAACTTTCTTTTAAACTCGCTTTTTCTGCCTCCCAAGCAGCCTTCTCAGCTTCAAAATGGCCTTGTGTTGTTTTCAACTTGATGTTGGCCATTTTGAGATCTTCAACCTCCTTCTTTAAGGCCATTTTCTCTTGGCTATTGGAGTCCAGTTCTAAATGAAAGCGCTGCTTGGAATTCTCTAATTCAGTCTTATAATTTTCAGCGTCCCTTCGTGCTAAAGCAAGCTGGGACTGAGCATCTTCCAGGTCCTTCTCCAATTTTGTCCTAGCCCTTTCGTTATTTTCAAGTTTCGCTTTAGATCTGTGTGCTTCTATTTCGAGTGTTCGGATGACTTCCGAAAGGTTAACTGCGTGTTTTTTCATCATCTCATATTGCCTGGCTGCGTGCTGGATGTGCCCGATAACTTCATTATCCCAATTTTTAGGGACCGGTTCCAAGGCAAGAACAAACACCATCCTGTCAAAGAATATGCCTGGAAATTTTTCCTGCAGCTTTTCCAGCCTACCTTGGATCTCGGGACCATGGACGTAATCCCGTGACCCGGGGGCAGCTAACTCTGGTTGGCTGGTGGGGACAATGTCACTTCTCTCCTTCTCAGTCTCTTTGGATGAATCTTTGTCCCTATCTTTAGATTCGTGATGCCTTTTGGACGACCGACTGTGGGAAGGTGCACTCTTTGGAGGAGTTAACTCTTTTGGAAGTTTCTTTCCCCCTGTCGGAATTGTCGGATGACTTGAAGGCCTGGTAGAGGTTGATTTTGGTGGAGATCGAGGTTGCGAGGAACTCGGCCTATGAGAAGGACCACGAGAGCGCTCAGTATCCGGACGAAGGCTGGGTGTGCCCTCACGAAGAGAACGATACGAGTAAGATTTCCTGTGGGACATCGTTCCTGCAAAAAAAAGAGAAGAGCATGTTAAAACTTTGAATACCCACGATATAAGAGTGCAGGGTCAGATAGTGTGTGTGATGTGTGCATCCCATATAATTCCCCCTAACAGACCTGGGCCTGAAGACAGGCTCATCTGACCAGTTTCTCGTCCTCTAGTTGGAGCGATCGCCTCTTCAGAAGCAAGGAAGAAAGGCCCCTCTCCGAAGTCCTTCTCCGTATATACATCATCGGGTAGAGGGATTTTATTCAGCTCGTCAAATAACTGCTCATCTGTCAAGTCATCAGCAGCAACAGTTTCGATTGGAGCAGAAATAGGAATTTCCTTGGACACGTCACCGTGGGCCTCATCCCCTCTGTATATGTTCAAGTCTTCATCGTCTTGGATGACTATCGGAGAAGGACTCTTGCGAAATTTAGTTGTTTCTATTGCTTGCGAAGTTTCCTCTCCCTCCATTGGGGGCACATACTTATAAGGTATGCCGCCAGTACCAAGTCCAAATCTTCTATCCAGAAGACGATGATTATGAAGATTGTCGTCCGTAATGCATTTTTTGATCCTTAGAAAGTCGGATCTGCTTTGTAAAAGAATGGATAACCAATTGCTGTATAGTGGACCCTCCGTTTTCGGGAAGACATGATCTGTTTGAGATAAAGGGAGAACGTTAATGCCTAAACTTCTTGAACAAGATATTCGATTAGAGGCTTAAAAGTTTACTTGATTTGAGCCATCTTTGTGAACATCCAGCCTGTTTCCTTATGTAAAACCAATCAGACTTAGGATCCCCTATATTGCTATACCCATCGTACAGGACCTTCCTAATTGCCACCGATTCGAAGAAGGAGAAATTTGGAGTTGCTGAAGAACGGTGCTTGAAAAGAAAGAAGAACGTCAAATCTTTGAATTTGAGCTCGGCATGTAAGATCTCCGCGTATGCAATGTATAGGGTATACAGCGATGCGTAGGCGTTCGGATGGAGTTGCATCGGAGCAATTCCCAGTCGTCTTAAAGTTTCGATGGCAATCGGAGGGATGGCCCCTACCAAACACATGGTTCGGCTAATCGCCATATATCCTTCTGGAGCTAAGTGGGGTCTATCTTCGCTTCCGGGCGTCAAAACATCATCCCAAGGAATTCCGTGCCTCAAGCAGATTCGTTTAAGCTTTATATCATCGAGCTTAGATGCTAGAGAATCGGAAAATTTATCTATCCCGAGAGCGCCAGGAATCTCGTCGGGAGCTCGCCCATCTATCTCAGAATCGTTGCTGGATGAAGTACTTTCTGTCGGATCTGATTCTGTGGCCTCGTACTCAGATCCAGAATCTTCACCTCCCGAATTGATTGGAGGAATGTCAGGGTTGTACTGTTCAGGAATCTCGGATTCGGTTTCTGTTGCGGATCTTGAAGGAGAGTGATCATTCGACATGGCTGCTAGGACGAGAAAACATGACCAATGAGATTGATACTACCTGACCCCCGTGTGTGCAAGTGCCGGTGTGTGTACTTGTGTGTGCATTGAAATAAAATATGAAAGCAATCGAGATCATCAAAATGTTAGTCGTCATATGCAGCCGAATTATGCAGTCATTTAGTCCAGAAAGTTCAACATCAGGGCCCTAGCCTAACTGTTCAGAATTTTATGGTAACTAGGCGTCGATTAAAATTTGAAATTTCTTCGTATCGTTAACTATGATTCGGATCGCAAGGCAGAGAGATCGCCCCTTTCGGATCGCAAGGCAGAGGGATCGCCCCCCATCGAATCGCAGGGCAAAGGGATCGCTCCTTCGCGAATCGTTGCAACCCCCACGATACGCGCATTTGCTGCCACCACGATCTTTCGTCTCGCCACTCGCCTTCGTCTTCTCTCCTTGACCACGATCCGAGTCGGCCTTCCCTCTTCTTCTTCCTCCTTCGTTTTCCTCCTCTCCTTCCTATCCTCGAGCTCCGAGCTCTACGCCCGATAGCCATGGCCACTTGGTGATTTCTTCAGAAAATTGCGGATTTCCACCGTTTCTCCCTCGAATCAGTCGAAAAAGTTCAGGAAAGAGCTACGTTCATGAATGAGAATGCTTTTTATGGAGTTACCTTTCTAAAAACTGAGGGAATGCTTGAATTTTCGAAAGTTTGAAAAAGTTGGGTTCGTTCTTCGACAGTGCAGGCGGGACGATACGGCAGAAAGAAAGAAGAAGGAAAGTGAGAGGGGAGGGTCGGCTTATATAGGCAAAGAGGGCGACCGTTTGTCTCCCCTTCTTTGTCCTATTCGATCCACGAAAAACCGGCGGGCCGCGAACCAAAAGCCCACCACGACTCGAGGAGGAGCCCGTTTCGTTCCGAGGCCCAAGTGCACACCCAAGAGCGGAACGAATATCTCCCTAACGAACCGCGACTCGAGCCTGCGATACGAATCGATAAATTCAGAAATGAGGATTTTGAAAAATCTCGGAAAGAGAATTGATCACTGATTCGCGAATCGCTATGAAAAGACGATTCTATAGTTTCGAAGCATGTTCCATCATCGATAAAACATACTTCGAGGGGGCAAAATGTTGGCTAGCTTTTTGACCAAGCCACCCAGGATCATTCATAAGAAGAAAGCATGAAACCACGTTCTCTCAGGATATGAAAGAATGGATCGCACCATCGTCTCGCCCACCGTCGGATCGCACTCTATCGACTCGCCAACGGAGGATCGCGTCTCGAAGGATCGCCCATGGAGGATCGCGTCTCGACGGATCGCCCCCATCTCATCAGCGAACGACACATCCAGGCGATCCGATCCAAACTTATATTGTTGCCCAGAGCGAACCGATCCGATCCCCTGGTGCATGGCGAACCCTCTGACCCGTTCAAGCGCGAGCTAGTCTTCAGCGATCCGAATCGCACGGATCTGGCGACACGTGTCCCTAACCGTCACTTGGACCGATTCTCCCCATCTGCACGATCCGATTTTCAAGCAGATCGCGACACCTGTCTACAACGGCTAATTTGACTATTTCTTCAACGGAGGCGATGCGATCCGATGTTCTCGGGATCTGTGCCACGTGTTATCACGACCCGCCTGACAAAATCAGCTATAAATAGCCAGAGCTTGGCATTTTTTGGGATCTTTTGGCAATATTGAGTACAGAATTCGCCATTATTGTCAAAGTACGAGAGTATAGAGAGAAATCCTTGTTGTATTAGCTTTCAAAGCATAGTCAATAATATATAAAGTGGACGTAGGCTCGTTAACGCCGAACCACTATAAATTCTGTGTGTTATTTTCTTTTCCCTCGTTCTTCATTTGAAACTCTATAACATTCAGAACAATTTGGGTGTTAGGTCCAAATTTTGATCTAACACTATATAAAAATGGTTTTCAATCAAAAGTCATAATTTATTTGTCACTTTGATGTTCAATAAAAGTTGCAACATTATAAAGCTCATTTTTATGTTATATTGTTTTCAATAAATGTAGTAACATTAAAATTTCATTTTTAATGTAATAAGTGTTTTCAATAAAAAGAAGCAACGTAATAAGATCATATTTTTATGTGTCCATTGTTTTCAATAGAAAGACTTTGCATAAAAAAAATCACATTTTTAATGTGATTTAGATTTCATTGTAAAGATGAAGATAAAATGGATTTTATTTTTATTTTTATTTTCATTTTTGGTAATAGAAAGTTTATAAATTAAAATTGCATTTTTATTGAAATTTTGTTCATTGTAATGAATAGAAAAGATCGCATCCATATGTGTAATGAGAAAAAAAAAAGGATTACATTTATATGTAAGGAAAAATGAACAGAAAAGGATTACATTATTAATGTAATCAAAGATTAAGAATCACATTTTGGTTTACATATCATCTGTAAATTAAAATTCATTTTAGAAGTAAAACTTCTGTTTACATTTTTATGTATAAAAAAAAGACACGTTTTGAAAATCACAACGTTTGTTTACATTTTTATATGTAAATAAGAAATTATTTTCAGAAGTTACATTATATTTGTGAGTATATTTTGTAAAATGAAAAGTTGTTCTTTATTTTGCATTCACCAATGCAAAGGTATATTGAAAATAAAATTATTCTTTTATTTGCATTTACCAATGTAAATATACATTAAAAATAAACTTGTTCTTTTGTTTGCATCTAAAAATGCAAATATATATTTAAAAATGAAACTTGTTCTCTTATTTGTATTTACGAATACAAACATATATATTAAACTAAAATTTATTCTTTTATTTGCATTCACTTATGCAAATACATTTTGAAAATGAACGAACCTTTTTATTTGTGTTCCCAAACACAAATACATTATAGAAAATGAATGATCCTTTATGTTTGTGTTCTCAAACACAAAT
Organism: Allium sativum; assembly: GCA_030737875.1. Taxonomy (NCBI): domain Eukaryota; kingdom Viridiplantae; phylum Streptophyta; class Magnoliopsida; order Asparagales; family Amaryllidaceae; genus Allium; species Allium sativum. The sequence continues at coordinate 317,618,034 of CM060925.1, forward strand.
ATAACATAGAAAATTAAAATGGTCTTTTTATTCGTGTTCTTAAACACAAATAAAACATTAAAAATAAAAGAACATTTTTTTTGTGTTCTCCAATACAAATATAACATGATTTTAAAGTAGTACATTTTTATTTTTATTTGCATTTTCAATGCAAATATTTCATGAAATCAAAAGTTCACATTTTTGTTAACATTTCATAATGTAAACAATACAAGAAAATAAAAATTACATTTTTGTTTGCATTCTACAATGCAAACGAAATGTAGAGAATAGAATATGCATTTTTATTTGCATTCTATCATGCAAATAAAACAAAGGAGATAAAATTACATTTTTGTTTGCAACTTCAGTTGCAAACAAACAAGAAATAAAAATTACATTTTGTTGCAAATTTAGATGCAAACAAATTTATTAAAAACAAAAGATACATTTTTGTTGCATGTTTTAAATGTGAACAAGGCATTAAAATAAAAGTTACATTTTTAATTATTTATTTACTTCACTTGATGTAAATAAACATAAAATAAGTTGTTCTTTTATTTACATTTCTTAATGTAAATAAAACCAGAAATTAAAATTTACATTTTTATTTGCATTACTCAACGCAAATAAAACAGGAGAATAAAAGAAATATTTTCATTTGCAATCCTTAATGCAAATAAATTATGAAATGAAAAAGTTACAATTTTTTTTATCTACACTCCTCTATGTAAATAAACATCAAATATAAAAGTTGAATCTTTATTTGCATTCTCTATTGCAAATAAAGCATGAAATGAATAGTTATATTTTGTGTTATTATTTATACCCCCTATTACGAATGGAATTAAAAGATTACATTTTTCTTTTCATTCATTTACAATGAAAGGAATTGAAATAAAGATTATATTTTTATCATCATTTTTGATGCGATAAAAGGATAGAAATAAAGATTACATTTTTATTGACATTGTACATGCGATAAAAAGAACAGGAATAAAAGAGACATTTTTATCATCGTGTTATATATTGTGTATTACACTGCCATAGGCAAGTTACCTGACTTGTTTATGTGATTGGGTCGATAATTTTCACACATCGCCCAAGTGCACAAATAATTCATTATTTGTTTGCTGGTTGAAACCCCACACGGGTGTTGGGATGAAAATTAACATACACTAATCCCAATATTTAGTTGTATGTTGATCGTTAGATCGACAGACTGCTATGAGCGTTATTATTTAATTTTAACGCTTACGCAGTGAAATTTACACTTTGGATGAAATGGATGATTTGATGATTATATTGTTATTGTCATATATATGATGTGTGTGAAATCCATATAATCCAAATTATATGGTAAATGATTGAGTCGCATTTCGATTCAGATGATCTTTTAAATAAGAATATTCTTACACTAAAAATTCTTTTTATATAAAGGATATATTTTCATAAAAAGATATTTTAGTTAAGTATATTTTTAAGATAAAGAATATGTGTAAAAGATAAAAATATGTAATATGAAGAATACTTTCCAATTAGAATCTTTTGTATAAAGAGTATTTTAATGATTATTTTAAAATATATTTTTTTATAATGAATTAGTATTTAAAGGGAAATCCTTTAATCAAGATTATTGGAATTTGCAATTATATTTCATGATATGAGATACATTGAGATGTGAAGTGGATTTATCGTGGACGGTGTTTTTAAATGACATTTGTCCTTTAATCCAATTTACATCGAAATTATTATTTGGAATTTATAAGTCTATTCATAGATTTAACAAAAGCATTTTCTAAAAATCTAGTTTTCCAATTTAATATATATTCAATTGGAATTAAGTGGAAATTCTATTGGTAATAATCGAGATGGGCTTCTGTAATAGAAGACCGATATTATAAATGGAATTTAAGAGGCTTTGCCGTTATTCCATTTATATTATTAGTCCGATACAGAAATTTATATCGATTATGTACTGATTGATTTCTGTGGAATTCCATATTTAGGAAATTGATTTGTGGGTTTATCGTGAACTGTGTTTTAAATGACACGAGTTCTTTAACCCGTTTAAAAGAAGATTTATTCTTTAAAATTAATTATCTGTGAAAATGATTTTTGATATTAAATCAAATTCAGAATTCTTAATAAATCTTTTAAGGAAGATTTATGATTTAATTTATTAATTTATCTTTGATAAAATTTATGAAAATCTTTTAATATGAATATCTTATTAAAAGAATATTCGGGGTCGGAATGTGACATAATGTGTGATTTTCCAATATTTGATTTTTAATCACAAAATACGCGAGTTATTCAGAAAGACCGGGTTTAACCCATTCTGAATAGTCATCACGACGATCAAGAGTCGAAGATGAAGACGGTGGTAGAAGACCGAAGGTTTTCACATCGTTGGGATGATGATGACTGGTTTCTTGAATTGGGACAGTACATTCCAAGGCAAGGTATTTGGTAATGATCGTCCAAACGTATTTGGAGATCGACGGATATGTTGTTTCGCTCAGACCCAGAGTGGACTTGTAAATGGATTGCGTGTCTGACATTGTATTCTTTCCTACTGTATTTGTTGAACGCTACCGATTATATATTTCTGTTTGGTGGTGGAGAATTTATTCTTCACTTAACCCCCTTCTCTAAGACGTATGAGCTTAGAGGTTATATATATATTGGTAGATGATCAATGATATGGTAGAGTCTGACAATGTGGCATGCTAAGATGCAATTGATCAAGGCTTTGTTGAAAAGCAGGCCTTGTGGTTGATGATCAAAGCACAGTCTATTTAGGCATAGCTTTGTGTATATCATGACTTCGCGAGCCTCACAGCCCGGTGGAGTCTAGAACGGGAGAAGGGAACGCAGGGAGGGCACACGTTTCTTTCTAGCTAGAGTGGTGCCAGGGACCTACCAGCGCTGGCATTTATTCATTGTGGTTGTTGGATTTTTCGAGGCCTCGGGTTATGCGGTCGCCACTGGCCGTATTATAGGTCCAAAAGGACCGGGGAGCGTGTGTTCAGGCATAACTAATCCACAAAAGTAAGTGTGGACCGGCCCTGCAGCTATCCAAGGGTTGGACAGAGTACCAATCCTAGGGCATTTGCTAGAGTGTCTCAAATCGATAAGGATCTCCTCCCTAGCCTTGACTCAGATGGAAACCCAAAATTTCCAATACGACATCATGCGGTTTTGATTGTATACCTATATATGGCGACATAGTGGGATGGGGCACTCATGCCGTCTAGGATTGATACATTTACTTTGATGTATTTCAAATTGGTTGCACACTATTATTATATAATACCGTGTTTATCATATCAAGCATCTTTGGATCATTATAAGGTAAAACCCTATCCTCCGGTTTGCGTTGCATTGTGTGATGGGACTTGGGTCTTATAATGGTTTCATTTTTCTAAAAAGCATTGCGTTATTTTGACGATTTACTTTAGTCATGCACTGGAAATCTATAGGAGAAAACCCGTTCCGCGAAAGTGGCGTGGTCCTGTGATTAGCCTTATTATATTATATAGGTTAAGTAGAATTCTCACACCAGTCCCATGACTGACCTGTAGTTTGTCCACTGGCAAACTCGGGTGCCCATATTTTCCACACGGGCAGTCGAGTAGCTATTTTTGCAGATATATTAAGCAGGATTCTGGGTTGAAGCTTAAAGCTGTGTCCAGAGATAGAGAGTCTTCCGCTGTGTTCTTCCGTTGCAGTATATTACATTTTTTTGTATTTATCTTCCGCTGTAATTATATTCCAATGTACTCTGATATGTATATTCTGTACTCTGATGTAACATTTATTATAGTGTTATAAAAGTCTTCTGTTATCTGTTGTAATGTGTTGTATGCCCAAAGTTAAAGTATTCGTAGGTTTCCACTTTTTGGATCAGACCTGTGTGGTTTATGGTCGATTCAAAGGGCGGGGATTTGCGGGTCTTTACATTCGAGCAGTCAAAACATTGAACTTGAGAGAATAAAGATTCGATTTACGGTTTGATCCTAATAACTACGTTTTATGCTACAAAAAATGCTAATTATAATTAGCGTTTTATTCTAGTCAAAAAAAATTGTTGTCATATTGTCCTTCTTTCAAAAACTTGTTATTGTGCTTATTTTCTACTTCTTATATGTGACTAGCAAAAAAATATTCTAAAGGACAAATTTAAAGGCTTATTTGATCAATGACAATTACTATTATTTTTCTTTTAGTCCTACCTATCGCGAGCACTCTTTTTCCTCTTGGACTCATTCTTCTTGTTCTTTATTTCTTTTCCACCATCTTTCTTGCATATTGAAAATTTCATTCTCTTCTTCATGGTTCTCTATTCTCGTGTGCGTTTCACTTATTGACTTCGAATCCCATTTTCTTTCTTCGACTTTGCAATGTTTAGATTTTTCACTATGTTTTTTCTTTTACTTTTATTAGGTTTAATTTTTTTCTAGATTTTCTTTTCAAACATGAAATTTATATTAGCTTTGTTGTTATATTTACATCTTGGATATTCTATGGATAATCTGAGAAGTAGCAGGAAGTATCTTCTATTATACTCCTTTTTTATGTAGCATTATTTCCTTGTGTTTTAAACTGACTATTATTTGGTTTTTGTTCAGTGATTTGTATTTCACAATCATAACAATTTAAATGAAAATGTATTGTTGTGTTTAGCTCAGTATGGATTGGTTTTTAGTTTTCATTTTTAGTTTTTATCATTTTTCAAAATAACGTCTTGAAGTTCTTATAAAGTTTTGTTTATTTGAGTCTTTGTATTTAAAAATAAAGTTTTTACATAGTAAATTAGTTGATATGCATCAAACATTCAATAACTTGAAAAGGTGTTTTGTTAGTATTAAACATTTAATGAAATATGTGTAAGTGTCAATTTCACCATTAATTGAAGGATCGGTACGTAAGTACCAGCTTTAGTGCCAACAGGTATCACTTTTGTAAAACCCACTTAATTTTTTGTTTCCTATTTTTGTTGAATAATTCTTTTTGTTGTACTAGAATAAAATGATAACATAATGCAAATATTCTTTTATTGATTTTTTTGTAGTTGTAACAATAGCCTTCTTGTTTTTTTGTATCATATTTTCAGCACTTGTTTGTTTGTTGATTGTTCTTTTTATGGTCTAAAGTGTTTGTTATTGGTATCAACTTATGATTATTCTTTTTATGATCTAAAGTGTTCATTATTGGTCTTAACCTACTCCTTTACCCATTGAGTTCTCTTATGTGATTGAGAATAAAGTTATTGTGTTTAATTCAAATTTTGATCTTCTATGTATAATTTATTTCCAATTCTAAAAATAGAGTGTATTCTTTCTTTATACCATTAAGTTTAAGAAAATGATGGAGGTAGTTATTTTTCAACTTCATCTAATCTTTTTAGTTATTCATCTTTTGATGGATCCTTGTGTTTCGATATTGTTGTTCATTGTAAAAGTTATTTGAATGATATGCTGATTCACAATTATTCATTTATCATTTTGTTGGTTTTTCTATAGGAGCTAACAATTTTATAGAAGTTTTGATGGCATATTAAATTCAAAGGGATATGAATAGTGTTTATATATAATTGTTCTATGAGAATTACTGGTACTTAATCTTCATTTAAGTACGCACGATTCTTGTGATTTTGGGAGGCTTAATAGGTTTTTTTTATTAAATATTTGATTAGTGTAATTCTTGTAGGGTTAGTCTTAGAAATGTGAATATTCTACATCTTATAGTTAAACCGTTGATCATTGGTGCAATTGAAGATTGTGCAAGCAAAAAAAAAAAAAAAAAAAAAAAAAACTGAAGACAAAATGAACATTCTTGTCTTGCCTTGAATGGTGCACTAATTTTTGAAATGTCGATATCGATAGGGATAATTTCCTTCTAGACTACATTTTGAGTACCTATTCGTGACTTTACAAAATGTACATGGAAGACTTTTGTGATAGCACTATTATATTTATAGTATACAATGTCATGTCTATACATCATCGTATTTACACCAATAAAATAAAATATCATATATTAGAATGTTTAAAATCACATGCACATTTGCAAACATTAACTTTCAATATAAATTCATGTTCGGTCAAAATCACGATACTGTTTCAGCAGTAAACATATAATAAAGTCAATATTCAACGTACAACCGAATTTAGTTTGTACTATAATAAATATAACTTTCAAAAACAGAAGCAATATTGTTAGAGAACCCTAAATTATCACAAAACCAATTGGCAATGTAAAGGGTAGACTCTTAATATTTATACAAAAATTATTTTATAAATTCATCGATGTGGGACTTTTCTCAACATTCTCGTGCACGAGTGGCATATCCTGAACCTAACACATGGATCTTATTGGATGACATAGACAAGTGTGGAAGTTATGTGCACACGAATCAAACCTGGCTCTGATACCATGTTAGAGAACCTCAAATTATCGCAAAACCAATTGGTAATGTAAAGGGTAAGCTCTTAATATTTATACAAAATTTATTTTATAAATTCTGCGATGTGGGACTTGTCTCAACAAATATCAACCACTCATCCAGATACATAGTAGCATGATCGAAAATTCATTCTTTTCGGACTTTTGACTATAAGTGAGAATTATCCTTCATTAACTTCTAACCTTAAAACTTCATCTTGCACCTCAGGAACAACAACATGCGACACATTGGAATATCTGTCCACTAGAAGAAATTATACCAGCAGGTATCGCTCTATGCCACATATATCGTGGAAACTGGTAGAATGAATAACTTACATTTGTTATTTCTACACAACATTACGACTCAGGTAACTCAAACAGTAACATCATTTCAAAATGGGGTGCTCTCTAGTAGTTTATTTCCTTGTGCTTCGTTGATCTATCAACACAAGGATAATGCGTCATATCCCATTACCACCTTCTTCGTCAGGTAGACGAATAACTAATTTTGCATTAATGAACATTTCTTTATGTGACTCATGCTCAATTGGCTCAACATTCATCTGAGTGTCAGGCATAACACCATAATTATAGAAATGTTGTGACAATTATTTTTTAGGGTGCGAATTGAACATCATCGACATTGACATTGCAATCAAACTCCAAGCGGCCACTATATTTATGCAAACTTGCATCGTTAAATTTTCAAATATTCATAGCAATTAAAGAAATACAAATTTCAACAACAAATATATGACAAGTGAAACTTAAGTCTAATTATTGATAACTACTGTTACTACCAAATTCAACATCGAAACCGGCTATCGGTGAAGGGGTATCGAACTGCAACTAGCTCAAAATGATGATCTGAAAGCATGAAGCCTGCATCAGGCTCGAAAGCACAAGGAAGGAAAATCACTTGAAGTCAGAGGCAGATAGGAAAGAAAGGATGAAAACTTACAACCCGAAACCAAAGTCATTGCAAGAACCACCAAGCCTAATAAAGGGAGACAAAAGGGCTATCGGTACTAATTTACTTAGTGTCGATACAGAAGGAGGTGAAGACATTAAAGGCATGAGAAGCCGAAACACCTGTAAAATATCCCGAAAATTAGTTACTGGGTTCAAAGATTGTCCGCCACCGAGAGACAACTTTAGAAGTCATCAAGAGACGTACTGAAAGCTCACTATCGAAAGATCGAAACAAACACTTGGGATTCACCGGGAGCAAACCAAAGCTTCTGAGAAGAAGAACTATCAACACTAACTCGCTTAGTGTCAATACCTAAAGAGGTAATGGATCCCGGAACATGGGAAGTTGAAGCATGAAAGCAAATACTACGAAGACTTAGCAAAACTGGAAGCTTATTGCCGAAAGCCATTCCCAAAGCTATCCATACCAATAGGCTTGGTATCGATACAAAATTTAGTAGCAGCACCAAAAAGAAGCTTCTAAGATGGAGAACAGCGTTCCGAAAGCTAAGATCATCACATTGAAGACTATGTTATATCCGTTAACAATGTCAAAAAGGCCGCTGAAACCAAGGCAATAGGAATTGAAAGATGAAGAGCGGCCGACACCAAGCTGCTGCGCCCGGAAGAAATTTCTATTGGACTAATGACAAAAGGAGTCCTGATTTGTCTATAAATAAGACCCAGAGGTCACATTTTAGGGGACTTTTCTGATTTCCCATTCTTGTACTTATTTCTTGTAGAGTAAAGCCTAATTTATAAATCGATTTGGGAATTTCCTTTGTAAACACTTATGTGCTCAAATCAATGAGCAATAAAGAGTGAATCAACACTTAGCAAGTTTTATATGATTTACGTTACTACTTCTTTCGTCTATTTCCTTAAGTATTCTCCATAATAGATTCTTCACACACAAGCCTTAGTCTTTCTCCAAAATTATCAAAATACCCTTCTACAAGCCGTTTGGCTTCCTAACTCGTGTTGCGCTTAGGGAACCCTTATCCCAAGGTAAATGTTGGTTTTTGAGTTTCGTAAGAGTGAACTCACCACATGAGGGAAGAGTAACTAATCTTTAGGATCAAAACCTTGATACCTAGGAAATAGTGAACTAACCCAAGGTCGTGGGAACTAAATAATTCCTTACTTCCCTTAGGTCCAAATCATTAGACCTATCTTCGGTGTTGACAAAAAATATCGTTAACATTTTGGCGGTAGAAGGAGGATCGAACCTCCGTCCCTGTTGTTAACCTTTCCACATTTCTAACTGTGTTGTTCCATCTCGGATTGGACTAAAGCTTTGAAGAAGCAAGAATAATGGGTAAAGGATCCCAACAAGAGTCTTCCAGATCTCAAATGGCCATGTTAGATATTTCTGACCCGGGGGTGATGAAAGAACAAAGGATTATACAGGAAGTCCTACAAGTTGAAAGAGGAAGAAAGGAAGTAGAACCTTATAAGCCTGACCATTGGAGCATTAACCCTTTCCACATATGTCTAACCCCTATCTTTGCTATGAATGGTTCCACCTCAAAAGAGTACAACTTATTCACTAACTTGAAAAAGGCCATTCATAAACAAGCTAAAGGAACTATACTTGAGCAAGGAACAATGGAGGTACCCAAATATTGACACAACCTGAAACCCTCGCCAGGCCTAAACCGAACTGGAATGCGGATAGGTTGAGAACATGACTCATAGGAACACAAAACGATAGAACTTTCCACTGTTATTACAACAGTTTACATCATAATACAAGAATAACAGAGTGCGGAAAATAAATACACAGCGGAAATACAATTATCAAAGAATGAATAAATTACATAACAACGGGAATGTAATATATAAATGTAATGTAAATACTATGCAGTGGAAAACATCGTCAAACACAGCTGAAGGCAATACACAAATATAGAGCTTTCCGAATATAGCTCTAACCGTAACCCAGGATCCTGTTAAAAGAAAACAATCTGCAAAAACCAAAATTACCAATTGCCCGTGTGGAAAATATGGGCACCTAGAGTTTAGGTTGAAACAATAAACTCCAGGTCACTCATGGGACTGGTGTGAGAACAAAAATAGCTATTAAAATTTTACTTTAGAATAGGGTAAATCATGGGACCACGCCGTATGTCATGGAACGGGTTTACTCCCATGAATACCTTAAAATAAAATAATTGATAAACATCGATGTGCTTTTTGAAAAATGAAATTGTTATAAGAATCAGGTCCCATCACACAATGCAACGCTAGCCGGGGGATAGAGTTTTACCTTATAATAGCCAAACATGCTTGGTATGTCTTAAACAAATATTTTTGATATTCATGTAAGTGCATATTGTATAAAACAACTTTGAATATAAATGTCGACCAGCTTTTTGGAAAAATCCGTCGCAACTCAAGATCAAAGCTTGCTACCAGAAATCAGCCAGTTCCAGGCCTTCAGGAATGATGTTCATCTTAAGTCAATCGATCATGGGTCGACCCAAAATAACATCGCAGTAAGTAAAGGCTCTCCCTTAAAATATGGAATTCTTCTAAAGTCAAAAGACAAGTCGATCAATCGGGTCATCAATCGATCAGTCGGGCTGTTCCTGAAGAATCAGGTCAAACCTAGAATATTAGATTGAGAATTCCATATCATATTTATTCGCTTTAAGATGGAGACTGTTAGACCAAAATATGGGCCTAACACCCAAATGCAGATCATATATCACAGAATGCAAAAAATGATAAATAAGAGGAGACATACGAAGTTTTTATAGTGGTTCAGCTGTAGATGTAGCCTACTTCCACTTTATAATTTTATTGTTATACTGACAGATTACAAGAATCAGTTATATGCAGACACATAATCCGTGTGTTAATTGAGATTACAAGAGGAGAATTTATGTGTTGAAAGGTGAAAAGTCCTAGCAATCGGTAATGGCAAAGGCTGTCTAGATGTAGGAGAAAGTCTCAGCCAAAAAGTCAGAGTGAATCCTCTTAAAATTCGATGTAGAGGTGTATTTATAGCTGTAGGAGAGCTTCTGGGAAGACCGGTTCGTGATGGGGTACGTGGCACCCGATCCGGAAAAGTAGGAGCAAGATGTGGCATGAGAACAGGTCAAAACAGTGCGTGTATCAGCAGGTGCAGGGGTCGATTCGTGGTCATGGGATCGGATCGTGATATGGGCTCCACGAACCGAGGTCTGATCGTGAGCTGTATGGTGAAGCTGGTGTGTCACGAGCGGGTCGTGATCAGGAGGTGTACCACGAACGGGTCGTGGTCTGAGGGTGCGCCACGATCCGAGGGGGGCGATCTGATGAAGGGAGAACCGAGGGGGCACAACGAGCCAGAGAGGATGCACGAGCCGTACCCCGATCGTGTGACGCTTCGTCGCTTTATCCACCAAATTGCCAGATTACGTCCATTCACGAAAACGGGCATAACTTTAAAACCGTAAGTCCGATTGAGACAAACCAAAGCTCAAACTGAAGCTATTCAGAGATCTACAAGAATTACAAAGCTTTGCTATGTAATTGCTATTTTCGGGCCCAAAAAAGGTCGCCTGATAGGATTTTCGGGCCTTTCTTTGTTCGTGATGCGACTTTGACCAAATCGATGCCTATCTTCTGATGTTGTTCTCCCTATCCGAGCGCGATGCTATCCAGATATTCAGTGTGACATCTTTTACGAAAAAGTGTGTCACCAGAGACCTATTCCCAAGGCTACAGAACTGACTAGCTTTAATCAAACACGGCTTTTTATACGCCAAGATTCAAGCTCTACGTAGGCCATGATTTTCAAGAAGAATTATTCATCAATAGTAGACCGGGTCCCACCGCCTACAACTACTTTATTGGATCGAGCTGCACGTTTCCAAGCCTGAAAAAGATATATGTCACACCGCATACCACTTCAGCAGACCAGCTCGCCAATATATACAACCCTTCCTTGAAGTGGAAAATATCTAGAATCCACTATTCAAAGACTTCTATTCGGCATCTAAAAATAGCACGTAATATATTCTAAGTTAAACATAAGGATTTTGTGTACAAATCGTTTATTTCTCCACTTTCTTCTACTGAAAAATCACTCTAACCTATAATCGACAATATAAACAAAGATTATATGTGGACATAGCCATGGATTAAGCCGAACCACTATAAAATATTGTGTCTTCTGCATTTGTTTACCTTTTCTCGCATTTTTGTGAATGTTATCATGTGTAATCAACACACATTAGGGGTTGATCTTTATTAGACCAACTTTTGACGTCAACAACAAATATATCAATCATAAATGCCATAGTACCCCATCTTACTATGTCACCATAGTATACAGCTAAAATCGTTGAATCGCGTATTGGAATTTGGATTTCCATCATGAGTCAAGGCTAGGGATCTCTCCTCCGAATTCGGGCTATCTCTAACAGGATGCCCAGGACCACACGCATGTAACCCTTGGATCGACAGGGCCAGTCAGCTTGCATGTTGCTGATTATTTATGCCTGTGTAACGATCCAAAATTCCCCGATCTTCGAAGAGATGGAAAACAGCGGATTGCTTTGAGAACACGGCGCATCAGAACACAAACAACAGAACATTTCATTGCTATTACAACGATTACATCAGAGTACAAGAATATTCCGGGGTATGAATAAATATTACACATTGAAAATACAATACCAGAGATTAAGAATCTATGCAGCAGCGGAAAATAATACATAAGTACAATGCATAGCGGAAAATAACTACTGAAACAACTAAAAGAGATATACGGATACAAAGCTTTTCGAATATAGCTCCAGTTGTAATCCAGGATCCTGTTAAATAGAAATCTGCAAAACCAAAACTATTAGCTGCCCGTGTGGAAAATAGGGGCACCCACAATTTAGGTTAAAATAATAAACCTCGAGTCAGTCATGGGACTAGTGTGAGAACTCAAAACAGTTATTAAATTTTACTTTAAAATAAATTAAATCACTGGACCACGCCATATGTCACGGAATGGGTTTATTCCACATGAATCTCTGTTTAAAGTAAAACAACGCAATGCTTTTTGGAAAATGAAGCTATTATAAGACTCATGTCCCATCACACAATGTAATGCAAGCTGGAGGATAGAGTTTTCCCTTATAATATCCAAACATGCTTGGTACGTTTAAAACAAATCATTTTGATATTACTATAAGTGCATAGTGTTAAAGTCAACTTCGAATATAAATGTATCAATCACAGATGACATGAGCGTCCCATGCCACTATGCCGCCATATAGGTTTACAACTAAAACTGAAAATTCATGTAATGGAAATGGGATTCTATCTATGAGTCAAGGCAAAGGATGGCCCCTTACCGATTCGGATCACCTCTAGCAAGATAACCCAGGACTCGGACGTTGGCGAGCCCTTGGATCTTGCAGGCCATTCCACACTTACTTTAGTGGATTAGTTATTCCTGAACAATATGTTTCCCGGTCCTATTGGACCACTAAAATGGTCAGTACGTTGACCAATCATATCTGAGGCGCCTCTCTAACCATCATCCATATAAGTAAATATGCCTGGGCTCCATACCATAGCACTACCTCTAGCTAGAAAGAAACACATGCACTCCCTGCTGTCCCTAATCCCGTTTCTGACTCATACCAGGGTGTGAGGCTCGCGTGTTAATGCTATACACAAAGATATGCTATTTAAAGCCTTGCTTTGATCATCAACCACAAGACTCTGCTTTTCAACAAAAGCCTTGCTCATTTGCATCTCAGCATGTCACATTGATAATTCATGCCATACAATTGATGTCTATCAATATATAACCTCTAAGCTCATACATCTCAGAGAAGAGTGTTAAGCAAGAGAATAAATTCTCCGCCACCAAACAGATATATATATATATTTATTTAATAGAAATCAACCGACAGAGAATGAAATCCAATGTCAGATACCCATCCATTTATAATTCCATTCTGGGTCTAAACGAAACTGGAGGCACCTTATTTCTCATCCCATATGTCCAATACAAGAGAGAGGACATTGCATATCCGGTTGATCTCCAAGTACGTCTGGACGATCACCACTTATTACTTTGTCTTGGGTGTATAGCCCAATCAAGACATCAGTAATCATCCAAACGATGTGAAGATATCTGGTCTTCAACCACTGTCTTCATCGTCGACTTTTAGTCGTCCTATTAATTAATCAAAATGGGATAAACCTGGTCTTTTTGAATAACTCGCGTATTTTATAATCAATAATCAGGTGCTATAAAAACACATCATACGCCACATTCCAATTCAGAATATTCTTTTATTCAAATATTCGCATCTTAAAGGAAAGGTTCCCATTAATTTTATCTAAGATAAATTATTTTAAATTTATTCTTTAATCTTCCTTTGGATATCATTTCAAAAGATTTTTATTTTATCTTTTCATAATTCTAAACCAAATTAAGGTTTATCAACTAGTCGGGATTAGCGAACCTTTCCAAAGTAATCATTTACTTATTAATCCCAATCCCAACATATTCATCCCATGGAGAAAAACTGGTAGTAATCCATACCTAACACCCACAGTGTTATCGGTAAATTTAATTACCATTTCATGTTTAAATCTAATAAAAGATTTAACAATCGCCTGGAGTAAACTGGTGGTACTCCATTGTCGATCATTTCAAGAATTCGATATATCCATTTCTCATTTTAACCTGCTTAAAGATTCATTTAAACACTAGTTCAATTTTAATCTCAAAAATCATTACTTAATTATTATCTAAATTTTAGGAAATAAATTCCGTCTTTAACAGGGTTAAAGAACCGGTGTCATTTAAAACACAGTTCACAACAAACCCAAATCAGCTTCCATTAACTATGGAATCTTTGCATAAAATAGATCAATATATAATCGATATAAATTTCCGTATCAGACTAATAATATAAATGGAATAACGACAAAGCCTTTTAAATTCCATATATAGTAATGATCTTCCTTCACAGAAGCTCATCTCGATTATTACCAAATCGAATTCCATTTGATTCCAATTTAATATATTAAATTGTAAAACTTTACTTTGGAAAATTTTCACTAAATGTTAATAAAAGAGATTTATAAATTCCAAATCATAACTTCACTATTAATTGGGTTAAAAAACAAATGTTATTTAAAACATCGTTCACAATGAACCCGTAATCCACTTTCATTTCAATTCCAATTAAATTAATTGGTAAACTTCCCTATATCTTAATTAAAAGATCTATTCCATTCTCAAATGGGTTTAAAAACAGTGTTATTTAAGAGACCATTCACGACAAACCCAAAATCCAATTTAATATTAAATATAAGACTCTATATAGAAATTATATCGGCTTATATTCAATATCAAATTCTGAAACTAACGGATATCGTATTGGGAATAACGATACCTGTTTCTTCCAAATTCCTCAACAATATCCATATAATCATGGAATCTAATATCGAAATATTCCAATATTATTTCCATTTACATACTTTCCAATTCTTACCCTGGAAAATTCTAGTTATTTCAAAAACCATTTATAAACCCAATTTATTTATTTAAAAACATTGGATTATTATTCTAGTTAATAACTCATTCATTTCGATAAAAATATAATTTTATCTTTTCAAACTTAGAATTTTTCATCCAAAGTCTTTCCGAATCATTTATTATGATTTTACACAATTTTTCCATATTTTAATAATTTTATTAAGGCCTTTACAGTTTGTTTCCAATATCGGTCACCGAACTGTGTCCATAGCGACCTTTTCTGAAATTGATTTAGACATAATTTAAAATCCAACCGTTCAAATTTAAATCCCTTACTTTCATATCGGCTTCAAATTAATTTATTGATGCTTATTTTGCTTTGTCAATCGATTGATTAACAAACGAACTACATACAAGAGAGACATGGAAATCAAATATAATCCCAAGACTCGTGTGGGGTTTCCAACCAACAATAACCAATTTAAATTCATTATTGATTTATGGATTTAGCCATATTGGCTAAATTCGAATTATTTTCCAAATTAAACAATTCTACTTAAACAAAACATAAATTTACCATTCATATTACAAATGGATATTTATATCCAATTTCAACTATCACAAATATATTAACATTAATTTAGTGTGTTAGACATTACTCATTCACAATCAGAAAATCACACAATCAATCAACAATTCATCCATCTGGTTTGCAAACAACAGTGATGTGAGATACCATATACGATATAACTTTTTTTGGATATTAATAAAATGAAATCTACAGTTTTCACTATTATTTAATTTACTAAATGACAAATATTATAACATCGCCCTAACTACAAATTAGCCGTTTTCTAACTTGTAACTTAACTTTGTCGATTAACTTTTAACATAAAATAGTTAACTAATTAACTTTTCATATATAATTAAACTACTCAAATACATTAATTAAAGTTATAATCTCTATCCCAGCCATCGATTAATAATGCACTGCAACGTCCGACTTTTCTGCTCAGGCTACGACTTAAAAATTCCGCCTTTTGACTCGGAATGGCTCCAAAATTTCCGCAACTCTTGTACACACTATAACTAGTGATTGGAGTAGGAAAGCAACGATTTTTTTTGAAATGGAGGTCCGGGAAGCTCAACTCTTTGCTGTCCAGCGAAGGAAGAGGCTGTGGAGAGGTCCATGAAGTGCCACGTGGCTTGCAGGGTCCACCAAAGAGGTGCTAGAGGTAGTATAGGAGGTTGGAACCCTTAAATGGAGCACCTTTTCATAGTTTTAAGAAGAATGGAGGAGAGAAGAGGGGGGAGGAGGGGGAGGCCATCGGCCAACTAACATGGAGGGGAGAGGGAGGCGCGGCTGACATTGGCAGTGGCGGAGGTGGCGGCATGGGCACTTAGTTGGCGATAAAGGTGAGGCGCGTGGAATTGGTTGAGGCTGGGGGTTCCAACCGGGTAAATTGGGAGGTTCGAAAGGCAGTGGAGTCGTGATTTTGGGGATCAGTCTGCAAAAGGTTAAACGAGGTTTTTTGGGGAGTTTCGATCTCTGTCTTTAGAAATGGTGAATGCAGGCAATGTGTTATCTGATGTAGCAGTTTGTCTAGATTAGTGATAAGCTGATGTATTATGTAACATTAAAATGGCTGCAGGATATTGGGGCGTTAGCATGACAGTGGAGTTGGGAATGTGTAGGATATTGGTCCGATGAAGATGGTGGTTAGAAGGAGTGCAATGTTTGGCACAGGAAGTAGTAGCAACGATTGGCCGTAGATGATAGAGAAGGAGATGATAGAGATGTTGTGAGGTGTTTGACGAAATGCCAAAGTAGGATGGTTTTGTTTTTAGGAGCTATTTGAGGAATGTGGAGTTGATCAGTAAGTTGCTTCATTGATTGGTTAAGGAAATTGCAATAATCGCAAGGTATAAACTTTTACAAAATTTAAATAAATATATATAGAAAAGCAATTTATTTTAATAATTAATTTAAATCTATACTATACTATTAAAGTTGAGTTATGTTTCAGCAGCTCATAGACCTCCTTGGATTTCTAAAAGCATTAACATGCCACGTGGAATGTTGAGCGATCCGTCTTTGCTTTGACGTGTCCCTCTCTCTTTTCTTTTCAGTTATCATGTCAATTTGTCTTTCTTTCCTCCCCCCTTCCTCTGTCGAATTGGCTTCAATCCTTTGCTCATATCTTCCAACTTCGTCCTTTACTTCACCTACATGATAAAGCCTATCTCCAATTGACACTTATTCGCTTCACTGTCCTTTTCTCGTGCTAGCTTCCATGCCATTTTGCGAGCGCGTAGAATCGGTACAAGGGTTTAGTTTTGCTTCTTCTCCCGATGTGAGAACTATTGCTTCTTATTTTTTGCGTTAGATTCAGATAGGCGAGGTTCCTCCTATTCCATGTTTTCCTCAGATTAGGTTTGTTGATTTCCTCTAACAATGTTCAATATTTTTTACTTTGTTAGGTTTGTCAATTAGGGTTGATAAAAAGGTATATCATTGAACAACTAAATTCTGGAATTTTTTACGACATGGAAATTAAATGATAATCCGTTGCATGTTCCTCAGTTTAAATGAGAAATGTGAATAGGCTGTAATAGTTGCGGTTAACATATAAAAATTCATTGAGTTTACCGTCAAATAATTTGTTCTATGTTAGGGAATAGTTGAGCGTTGATTAGATAATTTACAAATTATCTCATGTCACCATAAAAATTTGTTCTTTCCTTTAGTTAAAGTCTGTGGTGGAAGTGAAATGAGGGAAAATTTGACTATGCTTTCTGAATTTTTAAATAGGTGTGTTCTACTACATTTTACTGCTATTTTAGCCTTAGTTTTTAGGTTTTCACTTACATATTCATATGGTTGTTAGCCATGAATTTAGATTATTGTTTTTCCTATAAATATTATATTTTTATGGAGATCTACAACAACAAAAACTTCCTCCTTCTATATAAGCTTAATAGACTTTGTGTGTACTTGCTCAATATTTTAGATTTTATTTCTTATTATAGATAATTCGCTTCATTTAGTAGGATAAAAAATAATGGGGATGACCTATGTCTTCTAAGTATGGGTATGAAAATTATAATTATATGTTCAAAAACTTCGCATTCAGTTTGGCTTTTTATTATACAAAGTCAGTCATTTTCTCATATTTGTCTCCTACGTTATATATATTGGTTGACTTTATATTTGAAATACTATATCTAATATAATTTCTTTTGATACATTCAGATAGTTTCATCAAAGCCTTGGTATCATGGTAAAAAATAGGGATGAGCAGTGTGGTAATTGGCCACTTCTCAAACAGGTAGATTTTCTCTTTGTTTAGTAATTTAAAATTGAAATACATGAATGTAAATAAAACAATGTTTTAATGTAAAAAAAAAAATTGTAATAGAATCTATTATCAGTATACTTATTGAAGACTAGACAATACTTCAAATATTTTATCAATTGCAATACATCCAAAAAAAGGATGTCACTATTATGTTGTCTGACCATTCAAGTTGCTGACACACACATGTACGCACATACACACACACACATACATGCACGCGCACACACAGACACACACACACACACACACATATATATATATATATATGATATTCTAATAGTGATTGGATGATGACTATTAGAACAGGCTAAACAATAGACATTTTCCCCTTTCCTCTATATTGTTGTGTTCGCTACAGACTGACTTTTGAGTTGTTGTAATCTGATTTATAATGCATAAAAAAATTTATGTATAACTTAGAAAATTAGGACCATGTTTCATTTGCCAAAGATGTATAACTCATAGAATTTGGACCAAAATAATGGAAGCATTATCTTTTTTCAAACATGTTTATTAAAGTTTAGTTTTCTCCTATTATGTTATTGCCAGTTAGTAATTCCTATTTGAATCATTAATCCATAAACATCTGTTACTAAATACTACAGTAATCAATCAACCTTGGACTACCAGAGTAATTTGCAATCAAATTTTTTATACTTGAATAATGCTTTACTTCCATACGTTAGTATGTTTACTTGATAGACCAATGTTTTTGCAAATGCTGTAAAATCAAGTTTAAATAATTTCCAGGTTTATTTTTCTTAAAGTTCATAGATGACTGGGTTGTTTCCGGTTAGATTTTGTTCTAGATTTCTTTTTCTTCACAAATTCATAATTTGCATGTTACGTTTAATTTTGACTACTTTCCATTGTAAAAAAAACTATATAGGTTATTATATTGAGCCATACTCATTTAACCTTAAGTTATACAAATATTAGCCAAAATTGGCTACTCTTTAATTGATCTATGATTTAGGCATGATCTGATTACTCGGGTCGTACTACTATAATTTCATTGTGATTGAGTTATTTATTACTTTAATTTCACTAATTTTACGCCATTTGTTAGAAAATTTATAGTTTGGTTTGATATCTCTTTTCCCTACCTGTAATTCTTCTGACGATTAATACAGTTGCTTAAATCTACTGTGTAACTACATTTTTTTCAACCTTACCTAGATCCCAAAATATTCACTTATTGAATTACGGTACGATGTTGATCTCTTGCATATAAAAGTAAATATTTCTATAATGTGAATTGTTTAATAATTATCTATGTGTGCAGTACTGCGAAATTGATGAAAAAAGAGCTGATTAGATTAGCATCGACTTTTCAGGATGAAGATAGCATATATTATAACAATAATAACAACTTAAGTTAACGAAAATTCCTAAATTAATCAGTCTACAAACCATACAACTTAATCGATGTCCAAATTTTTTTATCATGATATTTTGTATTCCTTGCATTATCAACTATATTGTTAGTTTTGAATTTAATTTCCCAAAGGATAAGCCAAACAATTGCTATTTTTTAAATTCCATTCAAATATGGATATTTTATAATTACTCATTAGTTTTTTTTGTGTGAACTAAATGATAGTTGTGGTGACCCATCATTTATTTAATTGGAAAATAATAGTTCCTATGGATTACTTTATCATTGATATGGTAGTAAACCCAACCAAGAATTTATATATTTTGTCCATAACTATTGTTTATTAAATCCTTTATTGTGCTTCGGTTCCTTGATGTATAAAGTCGACCAACGTTTATAGTTCAAGATAATTCATTTGCTAAAGGTGTAAATAGTAATAAATTCATTAATATAAATAGTCTAAAAAATTCTAAGCATAAATTTCCAAATAATGGAAACATTACCTTTTCCAAACATGCTTATTAAAGCTTAGTTTTCTCCTATTATGTTATTACCAATTATTAAATCCTGTTTGAATCATTAATCCAGAAACATCTGTTATTAAATACTTCAGTAATCAATAAAACTTGAACTATTAGAGTAATGTGCAATAATATTTTTATACTTAAATAATGCTTTCCTTACATACTTGATATTATTATTAGTTAGTATGTTTAATTAATAGACCAATGTTATTGCAAATGCTATAAAAGCCAATCTGAAATAATTTCCAGATTTATTTTTCTTGAAGTTCATAGATAACTGAGTTGTTTCTGGTTAGATTTTGTTCTAGGTTTCTTTTTCTTCACAAATTCATAATTTGCATGTTATGTATAGGATCAGTTTGGATTACTTTCCACTGTTAAAAAGAAACAATATAGGTTATTATATTGGGATACTCATTTAACCTTAGGTTATAAAAATATTAACTAAAATCAGCTAATGCTTTAATCGATCTATGATTCAGGCATGCTCTGATTATTCGGGTCGGACTACTTCATTGAGACGACCCCAAACCCCGTACTGACGGTGGCAAGGGTAATCCTTGGAATATAACACATAAACAGATAACAGCAGAACAAAAATAAATAAATACACCAGATAATGTACAAATAATACACTGAATAAACGTAATCATCAGGGTTACACACTATATAGGATCATACTTAGTACAAATACAGTTCAGCTATACGTAAATGTCTACAGCGGAAATAAACATAATGTACAATAGGAGCTGAACAGCATAAAAAGGGATAAATGATAGAATCCATCTTCAGCTCCAGCTCTCCAGAAAAAAACCCAGCTAAAACCTGAGAACAAGGCTGCCCGTGTAAAAAAAGGGGCACCCGAGTTTGAAAGTGAAACAAACTATGAGTCAGTCATGGGACTGGTATGAGAAATCTACTCAACACATTTAAAATATGGCTAACCACAGGACCACGCCACTTTCGTGGAACGGGTTTGCTCCATTGGATTGCCAGTGCTTTAAAGCAAATCATTCTTTTAAATATCGCAATGCTTTTTATAAAAATGAAGCCATTATAAGACTCAGTTCCCATCACATAATGCAACGCAAACCGGAGGATAGAGTTTTACCTTGTAATGGCCAAAATATGCTTGATACGAATAAAACAAAAGCATTTGATATTATTACTAGTGTTTATAAGTTTCAAAAACAATTTCAATCATAACTATCAATCATAGACGGCATGGGTACCATATATCATGTCGCCATATATATATATACAATCAAAACCGCACAGTCACGTATTTGGAAACTGGATTTCCGTCATGAACCAAGGCAAAAGATAGTCCTTACCGAATTCGAGATGCTCTAGCCTGTGTCTCAGGATCAGAGCTCGAGTGACCCTAGGAGCGACAGGGCTGGTCCACCGATGTGGATTAAAATTCTTGAACACTGCGTTTCCCCGCCCTATGGGGCGTCAATGAGCCAACGAATGACTCCATCGGTCCCGGATCGACCGATATAACCGAGGCGCCTCGCAATCCATCATCCACATAAGTAAAATGTCAGGCCGTGTAAAAACACTGACACAACTCCTAGCTAGAAGGAAACGCATGCCCTCCCCGAGGTTCTTTTCCCATTTCTGGTTCATACCGGGGTGTAAGGCTCGCGAATTCACGTTATACACAAAGCTACGCCACACAAGCGGTGCTCTGATCATCAGTCACAAGACTTTGCTTTTCAACAGAAGCCCTGATCACTGCATCTTAGCATGCCATACCGGCAATTCACACCATGCAACTGATGGTTACCAATCGCACAGAATGAATTCCAATGTCAGACACACAGTCCATTTACAAGTCCGTTCTGGGTCTGAACGAAACCAGAGGCACTAAATACCTCGCATATCCATCGATCCCCACGTACGTCTAAACAATCACCACTCATTATCCATATTTCGGGATGCCTCCCAATCAGGACATCAGTTACCATCCAAATGAGGTGAAGATCGGTCTTCAACCCCCGTCTTCATCTTTGATTTCTTATCGTCGATTCAGTTATTCAGAATGGGATAAACCCGGTCTTTCTGAGCAACATGCGTATATAATAAACAAGTGCAACACAAATAAACATACGCATCATTTCAATTCATTAGTCACTAACCGTCAATCAGTAAGAGAACGATTTCCCAAATATTAACCCCGAAGGCCGAAACCAACATCAGATCAAAATCCAGGAAACCATTCGACTTAGCAAACCTTCAGTTAATTTCTAAATTTCACAACCATATCATTTATAATATTTTATAACGATTTATTGCTATTTTTATTTATTTTAAAATAGCCAATTTATTCAAAACGACGCTTCGGGCCATAACGCGGCCGTGGCGCTGTTTTTCTTCATATTTGATTTACACACATCTGAAATTCTAACTGTTGGATCTTCACAAAATTCATATCATTAGAAAGATCTTTTCAAAACGAATCCAACGGTTCCAGTTTCGGGAAAATCCGACAGTCGGATCTCCTGGTATAATCGTTTGAAGTTTCAATTTCAAAATACGAACTGCAGCGTCGTTATTCGATTTAATATAAATATATTTATATATATATATATATTCTATTCTGGCGCTGTTTTTCTTCAGATTTGAATTAAACATTCCAGACAATCCAACCGTTGGATTTTTACAAAGTTGGTGCCATTGGAAAGATATTTCCAAAGCGAACCCAACGGTTGCGGTTTCGGGAAAATCTGATGGTCGGATCTCCCGCATTAATCGTTTGAAATCACGGTTTCAAAATACAAACTACAGCTTCGTTATTCAATATATTTCAATTCTATTTATATATATATATATATATATATATATATCGATTCTTCGATTTCAAAACTATATAATTTTCATACATTTGATAAAAATGATATTTTTATCCAGCTGTCTTCTATTTCAACACTTCACTATTTTTAACAATTCATGTATATAATAAAAATGTGATTTTTAATGTAAAACAATTTATTTCAAAACACGACTATTTTATATAGTTAATATCGGTGATAAAAATAGGATTTTTATTATAAAACAATATATTTCAAAACAAGATTATTTTATATAGTTCATATCAATGATAAAAATAGGATTTTTATTATAAAACAATTTCTTTCAAAATATGAATACCATTCAACACATGAATTTCAATTCAACGAATGAATTTCGATTCAACACATGAAGGTTTTCTATAGTTTATATAAATAGATAAAAAGGTGATTTTTATATTTAGAACACGAATACCATTCAACCCTTGAATTTCAATTCAACGAATGAATTTCGATTCAACACATGAAGGTTTTCTATAGTTTATATAAATAGATTAAAAAAAGGGTGATTTTTATATTTAAAACACGAATACCATTCAACACATGAATTTCAATTCAACGAATGAATTTCGATTCAACACATGAAGGTTTTCTATAGTTTATATAAATAGATAAAAAGGTGATTTTTATATTTAAAACGCGAATACCATTCAACACATGAATTTCAATTCAACGAATGAATTTCGATTCAACACATGAAGGTTTTCTGTAACATCCCGGAATTTTTGTGATTTAATAATTAATTTATTTAATTACTTTACCATGGTGTTTGGTAATATAATGGTTTGAATTTAAATAATATTGATTATTTAATTATTTTAAATAATGGGATAATAATAATTTAATTCGAAATAGTCGGAAATGGTTGAATTTGGCAATATGATGTAAATTGAATAATTTATTCAGTTGAGTTCAAATTCTAGTCGGGATGACGAATATATTTATAATATTGATATTTGGACGTGTTAATTTTAATATAATAATAATTGAGCCCGTAATGTCGCAACAGTTATTACGATTTGAACTTCAACTGAGTGTACATGACCCGTTATTAGTCGGATTTCTTCGAAACAAGAAACGTTGGAATCTGTTGAACTGTATCTTTCTAACAGAAGTGAAAAACCAAGATTTCGTGTTATAGAGTGGAAGTTATGTCCAAATTAAATATTCAAAAAAGCAGTGCCATATTCGTTTTTGGCCATAACGGTTTATTTGAAATAACTAGATATCGAATTCGAATTTGTACAAGGTTCTTTTGATACATAGTAATAATTTAATTTTTAGAATTTTACTGTATTTGTTAATTAATTAAATACGCGACTTTTTATTTGGAGTATTTTGCACCCTATATCGATATTTTGGGGTTTCAAAATATGAGTCAATCTACCGGTATTATTATATTTTTGGGATCGTGGCACCATGCTGGACACGACTGTATTTTTACTTTTGTCCATAACATTTCATAAACAAACGACTTAATGATAATGCAACCATATATATATAAATATGGCTCAAAACTAATACAATGGCTCCATATAATGCTTTTATATTTCTTTGTGTGCACGTTGCACTTTTGAGGATATAAACCAACCTACCCTAAAGGCTAATAATAAGCCAGCCCATGCTGTGGCATCTCATGACTACTCCATTGTTTTATTTTGTTTTAAATTTCTTTTCAGTTTTTGTTTGCTTCCATTAGAAGACAGGGCTTAAAATTTAAAATAAAAATATATACGTATCATTTCCTTCTCAATTAAATATTCCCACTGGCCCTCGTCTTTTCTAATCAACATTTATGGAATCCACATGCCTACAAAAATTACTATGGCCTATCCCCTCTATTGCAACGTTACTTCATACTGAAGCAATTCATTTTCTAAGTAGAGCAGTGTATTCTCAAAAACTGCGGATGCTATGTAAAACCAAAACACAACATATCCCTAATGCTTCAAGCCCAAGCTAAAGATTTACTTACAGAGTCCAAATATCATATCCTACCCTAAAACTAGCTGTAGACAACACAAGGTGGACAACTCAATACAGACATATGATGGGAAAACACCACCCCTGCGGTACACGAAGGACCATCTACGAACATGACTACCTGTACTATGTTACCTTAATCTCCAAGGCTCCTCGACTATAAATGGGGCACGCTGTCCTCACAATTTGCTTCAGAGAAAAACCAAGCTCTTCAATGGAGACGAAACAAGAAAAAAAATGATGATGCGACCTGTTTCACTCGTGGAGTTCGGATCTGTTGCGGCGTGGTGTTATGGCGAGGTCCTGGACTCACTGCGTTCGTATACGATGGAAGGAAGAGAGAAATAACGGTGGCCTCAACTTCGGAAATTCACTGGAGCATGCGACTTCATTTTGGAGAGAGGGAGGTCGTTGTTTTCTCAGTAAGAAGGAGTGGCTTATGTGTACAGGAGAGAGATAGGTGCTGTTTTTCTTACGGGTGCATGGTGTTTTAGCTGTATAGGGGGTGTGAAGTACTAATGTGAACACTAGGCGGTGCATGCGCGTGTCATAAAATGGAAAGCCAAACAAAAGAATAAATATAAAGAAAAGAAATGGGTTGAAGGCAATCAGTTCCTACCAATCTCGAACTAACGTCCATGTATGAATGCATGGTGTCAAGAATGGGATGCGAACCCATGCATGGTGAAGTTAATTGGTGTATAAAATGGTAAGGACATGTTTGCAGATGGGAAGAGAAAACAGGGTGGAGTTAAATAGTGATTTACGTTTGGAATTTTGGTGCAAGAAGATAGGGAAGTACATGTGTTTCAAGAGGTGGACGTTGTATGCATGAAGAGGAAGCACATTGTTTGCTATGAGCAGGTGTAAGTGTTTGTGGAAAAAGAAAGAAGTCGAAAGGGCACAGATGCATGAAGAGGTAGGGGCGCAAGATGTAGAGGGGTGTTTGGTCCAGGAAAGGAAGGCTGCTACGCAGGCCATGGTTTTTGGGTATTGGAGAAACAACTTTCGAAAAGAAGGGAACGAATCGGGATTGAGTCCGACTGTATGGCATTCGAATTCATGAAGCAGGCAGTGGATTTGATAAAAGGAAGAAGGCACTGTTATTTTGAGCGTTAATAGTATTGAGGAGTAAAGGGAGTTGCTAAGGAAATAATGGACATGAAGAGTGACGACTTGCGGATTAACAGCAGTAGTGAGCGAACAACATGGATCTTCGTTTCATGAAATGGTGAAGTGGCGATGTAGTGGGTAAGTTCAACAGTGATGGAATTGTCGAGCTCGAAAGTGGATGGTAACCAGTGTAGCACCAGGAACAGAAGATAGGAAACTAGAAAAGTTGTGGAGTAGCAACCGAGTGGACTGGAACCGATTCAAAACCATTAGATGCTCGTTGGGAATTATAACGACTGATCCGGTGTACTGACGCAAATCGTTTTTCACGGTTAACATGCAAAGGTGAGTAACTTCACTAACTCTATTCTATTTTAAAATATTATAATTATATTTTAAATATTTGTTGAACGTTGTGTGATGGTCGCTTCGGTAGATTACAATTAAATTGGTTGAATTATATATCGTTGCATATATACACATCATTGGTTGGACTGATTCCATCGATTATAATATTTCCTGGTATGGAATCAGTGTTAATTGTTGACTAACATCGGTGGATGCAGGAAACCGATTGGAGGAATCCAACCGGATTCCTCAATATTTATATGTACTGTTTGTTTTATATAGATGCACTGTTTGAACCCAAATGACTTTTGAAACCTTGTGTTGATATTAGCATTGAATGGAAATTCAAACGTTATTTTGATTTAATCAATAGATGGTATCGATTAAGAAAGTGGCAACAACCAACCAAAAATGTATCATTTGTTTTAACCGCTATTGTTTTACCAAAATCCCACCATGTGCGAAGCACATGTTTCACCATACTTACTAAATGATTTGGTAAAGTGGATTCTTACATTAATATGATTAATAAGTAAGTAGGCGGAGATTAACTTGATGATTAATAACAAGAATTTATTGTTTTAAGAACAATTAAATGAGATATTTACAAATAGATTATGGTTGATTTCATTTTAAGTAAGATTAGTTAGAATCGATTAGTGTTTATTTAACAGTAAATGAGATTATTTAGAAATAAATTATTATTTATATAGTAATCGATACAAGTGAAATTATTTGGATTAATAAATGTTATTTATTCAAAAGGAAAAGATTTGTTAGAATTGATTAGTGGGTTAATCATGGCTAAATATTTACCAAGCAAACTGTTTTGATCAATAATTGGTTATTTAATTAAATTATTTTGGGTTGATTAATCTAATGTAATAAATTAACGAATAGTTGATTTAGTTTAAATAAGATTTTAAAGTATAAGGGATTTGTCTAAAGAAGACAAAGCGAATAGGAATGTTTAAAAAGGGATTTGTCTAAGAAAGACGAAGCGGAGAGAAATGTTTAAAAATGGATTTATATAAGCTAATGTAAATAACCGAGTTTTCAAAATAAGGATATGGCGTCATAAAACCATATTTAAAATATAGCAAGAAGCACAATTACGGATTTTAAAGTATAAGGGGTTAGAGTTACGAACTTATATCTATTCTAAGATAAGAATGTTGTTGGTCAAGGTCTAAGAGGTAATTAAAATACCCAAACTTGAACGGTTTCACTATTATCGAAGGATGGTATTTGTTTGTAACGGAAAGAGATGTCAAGATTTTTGTAACGGAAAGAGATGTCAAGATTTTTGTAATGGAAAGGGATGTCAAGATTAGTTG
Organism: Allium sativum; assembly: GCA_030737875.1. Taxonomy (NCBI): domain Eukaryota; kingdom Viridiplantae; phylum Streptophyta; class Magnoliopsida; order Asparagales; family Amaryllidaceae; genus Allium; species Allium sativum. The sequence continues at coordinate 317,645,818 of CM060925.1, forward strand.
TAAAGAGAATATTACAGCGTATGACAAGTCCTAGAACTGTTGCGATAAAATAACGCTGTTGACTAAACTTAAGCATGACTGTTATGTCGAGATTAGTTATAGGGGAATATTACAGCGTATGACAAGTTTTGAACTATAACGTTAAATTAACGTTGTTGGCCAAGCTTAAGCATTATTTTTATATATAGCACTACTCCCTAGAGAATGAAAACAATTTGGTTTGAAATCCACTTATTCTAAAGTAATAAGCAACGATGTTGTCCAAAGAAATATAAGAATAAGAGTTATTATAACTGAGAATATTTTCCAAGAAGTGTGAAAATGCTAAAACGAGATTTGAGAAATATCTGGTAAGATATGGGAATTCGAATAATAAAACGAATGTTAAATAAAAAGTGCTACTGGTTGTGTGATGTTTAGTCGTACAATTGAATGGAGGTTTGATTTTACTTCGATAGTTAAATAACCGACTATCGAAGTGTTTTGACCATCTTTGTCAATATGGAGAGACCGGTTGGATATATTATCTAAAACCACTCCATATAGGCATAAGCGCTGCGAATAGATTATGCTGATGACAATTGAAGACGGAGTGAAATGCAAGGGTCGTCCTGTCCCAGAATGGTGTTTTCTGCTTGTCCAATCCCAGGACAACTTGCATGGACGAATGTCTGACAAAGTATTCCTAACGGTCACATAAGACGATCCTTTCAAGGTACTACGTCTGGTGGCGGAGAAATTCGTTTCTCTTAGCTTTTATACCCGTAATATTTTTGGAAAGATCAACTAGTGATTTGATGGGTTTGACGATGTGACATTCAAAGTGTATGGTGGCCAGATGTTCTAAAAGATAGACGTAGCCTCAAGCTTCACAACCGGGAAATGACAAAAATCGGGCAGGCAACATGGCTATGTGGGTCGCTCCCATTAGGGTGTATAATCACCTATCTAGAGAAATTCCTTTTGTTTCTTACTCTATCGATTCTGCCTATTTGGGAACGGTGGTTTGAGCCCAACCGTTGGTGATATACATTCGATACACTCAAGAGAAATGAGTGGTCGGTCATGTGTTGGCCAGGTTGCAAGACGTTCTTGTTGAACCTAGGTGTATTTGCCTCTAGAGATACATCATCGGAAGGTGGTCCCATACCTTGTCATAGTTGGAATCCAATCTCCAATAAGCGCCCTACGGTTTTTGATTTTATACTATGTATGTAGAGCGTGAGATGCAAGCGTTCTGCTATTTGGTTATTTACTTGATTAGACATTATTATAATATCATTGGATTTTGATATCAAAATATTTTAGGTTATAGTACGGTAAAAACCGTCCATGTTTATGTGTGGGTTGGCCTTACTATTATCCTTTTGTTTTCAAAAGGGATTTTCAAAGTTAAACTGTATGGTTGGAATTTACTCACACCAGTCCCATGACAGACCCAGAGTTTATTTTGTTTGTTTTCCCCTAAACTCTTGGGTGCCCAAATTTGTACGGGCAGTCAATTGTTTCAGGATTTTACAGATTCGCTTGGAGGAGCTCAAAGCAGGAGGCTTCACCTTTATTTACTTAGAGATTATTTCCGCTGTGATGTATATGAGTTATACTCTGATATGGTATGTAAATACAAATACAGTTTTGTATTTCAAAGTTTTGTTATATATTATATTTTATTCGTTCCGCTGTGAGATTCATGTTTACTCTGATTCTGCTCAGTTGTGTTCTTCTTCATCTTCTTCTATTATATTAGTTCTATCTTATCTTTCTCATCCTCTTATTTCTTTCTATTAATGATCCGGTATTTTCAATGTCTGAACGATCGACGCAGGGTTTTGTGTCGATTTTCGGAGTCTAAAATCTCGGGTCATTACATTTTTTATAGTTTATATAAATAGTTAAAAAAAAAGGTGATTTTTATATTTAAAACACGAATACCATTCAACACATGAATTGCACTTCAACGAATGAATTTCGATTCAACACATGAAGGTTTTCTATAGTTTATATAAATAGATAACAAAGGTGATTTTTATATTTAAAACACGAATACCATTCAACACATGAATTTCAATTCAACGAATGAATTTCGATTCAACACATGAAGGTTTTCTATAGTTTATATAAATATATAAAAAAGGTGACTTTTATATTTAAAACACGAATACCATTCAACACATGAATTTCAATTCAACGAATGAATTTCGATTCAACATATGAAGGTTTTCTATAGTTTATATAAATAGATAAAAAGGTGATTTTTATTGCAAAACAATTTATTTCAAAACATGAATGTCATTCATTAAAGGAATTTCTATTCAACACACGAATATAGTTTCAACAAATGAAAATAATTCTAACACATGAATATTATTCAAAATTTCGGCAGCATAACGGCAGGGTAGTTAAAACCGGGACCGTCCCTAGTACGGCTCCTCGCTCTACCTTAAAGCCTCGCAGCTTTTGACAATGGGGAATCATGCATCTAGTTCGCACGCAGGCGGCATGTATATTTTTTTCATTTCCACAAACTAATCCAATGTGGGTTCAACCAAATATTTCTCAACCACAAACGGGTATTTTTCAACCACAATCAATCAATTCCAACCACAAACAATTTCAATCAACCATTTGCTATCAATCAATTTTCACACCAATCACAATCAATATATATCGTCCATGGTTTGTAGACGAGGGGCGTGTGTATATATATATATATATATATATATATATAGCATTTCACTTCTATTTCAACACATATATAATTTTTACAATGCATATATAACTTATACATCGAACGTACAACTTATACAACGCTTATACAAGAGGTGTACAACGCTTATATAACTCATACATCGACTATATAATTTATACATCGTCGTTTTCCATATCGTTTATAAATTAGAAATCTCACATTGGGTTCCACTCCACCAAAAATAGCAGAAGGCTCAGAAAAATATGCGTTCTCTTCTAGAATGTAGAAGACGTCCACACGGTCACGATGTTTCCTGTTTCATCGAATTTCGTCAATACACGAAAAAGATATGGTTTTTCAAAGTTTGCAACGGTTTAAAGGTGTTAAAACTGTTGAAAATAAACATAGTCGATACCTCAGTTTTTGATTCGAAACTAGGTTTTCACTTTTCGATTAATCCATGAAGCTATAGCCCGATCAGATTATGCAGCGTCGAAGGGCTCCGAGAGAGCTTCCTTGCGCCACCTGTCTCGTCCAGCTCGACGGCGAATCCAGCTCGTGGCGGCGGCGTGAACTGATGAACTTCAGGGCGCTGGATCTCTGAATTTACTCAACGAAAAAATCGAAACCAGGTATGGATTTGAAGCTCATCTCGAGCTCTTCAAAATCTTCAACTGGATTGAAGGCTATTGATGAGTGGATTGAGAGGAATTGAGGAGAGAAGGAAAGGATGTGTTTCCGCCGTGCGTCGAGCTGATACGGGGAGAGAGAACGTGGATTTGTCGCGATATGATTGGGCCAGGGATTTTTTTTATATTTATATATTTTAAAAATCTGAAAATAACCCTTGTCACACACGAACACCAATTCAAACCCAACGAATGTCGTCTATAGCGTTTTACCCCCATTCCGAACACAATGGGACATGTTTTGTAGACCCATTCGACTGTTTCAGTCAATTTTCCTTCAAATTAAAATATGGAACATTCAATATTTGATTTGAACGTACATTTCAATTTGCCAGGGCCACAAACTGATTCTAAAAATTCCAGAAAAATAAATCTAGCTTGATTCGATCCCAAAAAAACTAGTTTCGTCGAATTCTGAGATCATTTGAAAAGTGACCCATTTTTGGTCGATCCAATTTAACTATAATTGGCCAAAACATATTTTCCTTTGCCGTGCTCACATATTAACTTCAAAAATTATGAAATTTGAAATCTAGCAATAATTTCACATCCCGGATCCAACAAAAGTGGTTTCGTCGAATTCCGAGGTCGTTTGCAAAACGACCATTTTCACAGGCTATATAAATTCCATAGCGACCTTTCTGAAATTTCATTTGGCCATAACTTTTGCTTTCCGCTATGAAACTTCGATTTTTCAGATTCGTTCGAAAGGTATTCACTAACATATTTAAATATTTTTGGTTTCACTCAAATCCGTTTTGTTTTGCACCCGGTACAGTCAGTCAAAGTTTGAATTCAAATTTTGAAACTACCGCGCCACTTCAGGCCTTGTTTATAATTAGAATTAATTATATTCGTTTTCAAACGTCGATTCAAACTCACTTTTCATTGCTATTATTTAAAATATTTATTTTAAATATTTAAAATCCACTATTTTAGCCAATTTAAAAATTTTAAATTGGTTCAGATTTTCCGGGTCGTTACATTCAATTTCATTACGAGCGAATTATCTGTTACTTTAATTTCAGTAATTTTATGCCATTGGTTAGAAAATTTATAGATTTGTTTGATTTCTTTTTTTCCTACATGTTATTTATTTTATAATTATTATAGTTGCTTAACTTTACTTAGTAATTAGAGTTTTTCCCCTCATCTAGATCCCAGGATATTCCCTTAATGAATAAGTGTACGAAATTATATCCCCTGAGTATAAAAGTAAGCATTTATGTAATCTGAATTATTTGATAATTATCTATATGTGCAATACTGGCAAATGGACAAGAAAAATGTACTTACTATATTAGCATCGGCTTTTCTAGATGAAGATAGTGTGTATTGTAAAAATAACAGCAACTTAAGTTAACAAAATTATATAAATCAACCGGTCTTCAACCCATACAAATTGATCATTATCCAAATGTTTTACTATGACATTTTTTATTCCACACATTATCAACTTTGTTGTTAGTCTTGAATTTAGATGGCCAAAGGAAGAGCCAAACAATTGCTGTTTTTAAATTCCTTTCAAATATAATAAAAAAGATGTGAATTAAATTCCCTTTCTAATGGCTTATCATTTATTTTTACGCAAAGCAATAGCTTCTAAGCATTGCTTTGTCATTTATATTATATTAAACCTGGACTAGAATTTATATATGTAGTTCATACCTATAGGCTTTTTGTAAATCCTTTACGAGCAAGTGCTTATGCTTTGGTTACTTCATGTATAAAGTGACGAACATTTATAGTTCAAAATAATCCATTTGCCAAAGGTGTAAACCATAATAAATTCATTAACAAAAATCGTCTAAAGAATTCTAAGCATAAATTTCCAAATAACGGAAGCATCGCCTTCTTTCAAACATGTTTATTAATTAAATTTTTGTTTTCCCTTATTATGTTCTTGCCAATTAGTAATTCCTGTTTGAACTATTAATCCAGAAACTCCTATTATTAAATACTACAATAATCAATCAACCTTGGACTACCAAAGTAATGTGCAATCAAATTTTAAATATTTGAATAATGATTTCCTTCCATAGCTGATATTAGTATGTTTAATTGATAGGCCAATGTTTTTGCAAACGCTATAAAAGGTAGTCTTAAACAGTTTCCAATTTTAGTTTTCTTAATACACATGGATACTTGGGTGGTTTTCATGTGATTTTATTCCAGATTTCATTTATTCATGAATTGATTATTTGCACGTTATGTTTAGAATTAATTTTGAGTACTTTGCATTGTCAAAAAGAAACAATATAGTTTATTATATGGAGACATACTCAATTAACCTTAGAATTTAGATTATTAAAATATTAACTAAATTTGCAATTGCTTTAATGTATCTATGATTTAGGCATGGCCTGATTACTCGGGTCATATTACTTTAAATTTCATTGGATTGAATTATCTATTGCTTTAATTTAATTAATTTTATGCCACTTGTTAGAGAACTTATAGATTGGTCTGATTTCTCTTTTTCCTTCCTGTTACTTGTTTGATACTCAAATTTACTTAGCAATTAGATTTTTTTAGCATCATCTAGATCCTGGCCTCTTCACATATGTGAGGGAAAGGCTGTGCGTACTAATCGACCACCCCCAGAGCCCGGAAAGTCATGATAATAGTACTAGGGGGAAACTTCTTGGGAAGTTCTCTCGCTTGAGTACGAGAGCCTTTGGCACTGGGTATCCACATCATCTAGATCCCAAGATATTCTGTTATTACGTAAGGGTACGATGTTAGGTCCCTTTAGTATAAAAGTAATTACGTCTGTAATCTAATTTTTTTTAAAAAAATTATCTATGTCTAGAGTACTGGGAAATGGATGAGCAAAATGCGCTGAGTAGATTAGCAGTGGCTTTTCAAGATGAAGATAGGGTGTTCTGTAAAAATAATAGCAGTTAGCATAATTTTATAAACTAATCAGTCTAGAAACCATACAACTTCATCATTGTCCAAAAAATTTACCATGATATTTTGTATTCCTTAAATTATCAACTTTATTGTTAATTTTGAATTTAAATGGCCGAAGGAAAAGCCAAATAATCGCTATTTTTTAATTCTTTTCAAACATACAGAAAATATAATTAATCATTATTTTTTGTTTGTGTGAACTGTGATGTAAGTGACATTTGCAGTGGGCTGCCATTTATTTTTGCAGGAAATAATAGTTTTTATGCATTACTTAATCATTTATATGATAATAAACCCAGACTGGAGTTCATATATTTAGTTCATAACTATATTTTTTGTAAATCCTTTACTACCGAGTGGTTGTGCTTCAGTTATTTGATGTATCAAGTCGACCAATATTTTTAGTTTAAAGTAATTCATTTGTCAAAGGTGTAAAACCGTAATAAATTCATTAACATAAATTGTTTAAAGAATTATAAACATAAATTTCCAAATAATGGAAGCATTACCTTTTTTAAACATGTTTATTTAAATTTAGTTCTCTTCTATTATGTTATTGCCAATCAGTAATTTCTGTTTGAATTATTAATCTAGAAACATTTGTTATTAAATACTAGAAAAATTGGTCAACTTGGACTTCAAATTAATGTGTAATCAAATTTTTATACTTGCACAATGCTTTCCTTTCATACTTGATATTGGCATGTTTAAATGATAGACCATTGTTTTTGAAAATGCAATAAAAGGTAGTTTAAATCATTTCCAGTTTTTTTTTTCTTAAATTACAAAGATGTCTGGGTTGTTATCAGTTAGATTTTGTTCTAAGTTTCTTTTTCTTTACAAATTCACATTTTGCATGTTCTATTTAGGATTAATTTTGAGTACTTTCCATTAATAAAAAGAAACAATATAGGTTATTATATCCAGTCATACTTGATAAACCTTAGATTATGAAAATATTAAATACTAGAATAATCAGTCAACCTTGGACTTCAAAGTAATGTGTAATCAAATTTTTATATTTGCACAATGCTTTCCTTCCATACTTGATATTAGTATGTTTAAATGATAGACTATTGTTTTTTCAAATGCTATAAATGGTAGTTTAAACTAGTATAACCGCATAACGGTGGGAAAACCGACTTTGTAATAGGGATCATAAGTCAATAGTAAGAAGGTTAAATTTAACAAATTAGTTGATTAAGAAGAATAAATAAATTAGGCAAAAATTAATGTGCTTAATTAAGAACGCAAATTTAAGAAATAAAAAAGAAATGTAATTGTAAATTAATGAAATTTGTGAGAATTAAATTCCTAAAAGGTTATTAATGAAACTAATGTTTTTAATTAAAAGTGGGACAATAAATAAATAAGGTAATAAATGAGGTTGGAATTCGAATAAGTTTACCATTACTTGTGTTCAGTTTGGTGTGATTGTTACCGATTGATAGAATGTGAAGTATGTAACATTGAAAAACATAACATAAAACATCTCGCAAAATGTGAAGTATGTAACTGTTTATTGCCCTTCACCAAACACCGGTTTTCCATATAATGAAAAAAATACATTTCCATGTTGTTGTTTTTTTATATATGGACGTATTGAAAATTTCACCCAAGTACCCTATCATTTGTTCATTCATAATTAATATTTATGACTAATTTGCACATGGAATTCAAAAGTGATAAGAGAAAATCAGCATCATGATTTTGGCTTTAAAGGAAAGGCTATAAGGCTGCAATTAATGTGAAATAACTTTACATATGAAATGAATGTTCCTGGACAACTTCTTGCATGACAATGACGTATATGGATATAAATAAGGTAAACAATTACCATGCACCATTAGGGAAAATGTTGAGATTTATAAAATTAACCAGATAGCTACTCCTGAATTCCACCTATTTTCTTTGAAATAATAACAAATTATGTAATCAAATTTTTTTTTTCCTATTACGGATGGATATCATATCATTCTTAATAATTAGAATTTTGTTATACCAAATTGAATAAAATTTAACAAAACAGGATTTACTTCTTACAATAATTTTTTAAATTTTTCAAAATTTTCTCAATTTTAATTGAATTTCTTAAATTTTAGAAGAAAAATATCAATATATTTAAATTACAATGATTATTTTTAATGTTGCCTTAATTAAAATTTCAAGTTTCATGATAAATTAATTCATTAACTTTTGAACAAATATATATAATTCGTATCAAATTTTATTACTTTAAAGTTTATTTTATTTACTAATATTTTTTTATTTCCAAAAAATATATTTTGTTTTAAAATAAATTAATAACTTAAATAAGAAGTAATAAATAAATAATGATTAATAGTCCTTAATAATTAAGAATGAATAATCAATATTCAATTATAATTAAGTAGTAGTTACTAATTAACAATTGATGAATAAGAAATAATAATCAATAATTATTATTTTTAATGATTCATAATTAATATGAAATAACTTTTTTTTGCATAGCAAGCGGGGTTAAATGGCCCCTACCATATATTAATTACCCAAATTTACAGAATACAGAAAGGTTCAACAAATAGAACGAATAATAGAGAGGACCATTGCATGTTTAGAAGTCAATATACCACTAAACACCCTAATGTTTCTCTCCATCCATAGTAAATGTAAAGATTTCTTGAGAATCTTCAATAGTAAAATGCCACTAATATTCCGCAACCTTGAATACTTGAAAATTAAGAACCATTCTTCAGCAGAATCCACACAAGGATTATGTAGACCAAAATGAAGCAATACATTTCTCCAAACAAAGCCAGTGAAGTCACATTCAAAGTAAAGATGCCTTACAGTTTCCGGACTTCTCCCACAAAACACACAACTATCATCTTGTATCATCCCCAAATTCTTCAGTTTACTCCTAGTATGAACACCATTCATCAAAATACGCCACATGAAAACATTATCACGAGGAATAGAGCTTGAAGACCATATCCGAGAGTACCAAGGGAAAACGTAATCATTCCTCACTATTTCAACATAAACTAAGGACACGCTATGTGTTTTAGACTTCCATAATGTATGCGTGCCACTATCAGTTGAGAAATTAGAAATTATTATATTGGCCCATACACCATTAATAAGAGAAGACGAGCACCTTGGGAGACAAATGGACCTATTGTTTATCACACTGTCCACTGTAGCACTATCACGTACCCCAGAAACATTCCTAGTAGAGTAATCAACCAAATCCGCAAGTATAGTACCCGTCTTTCTCCATGGATCGAACCAGAAGGATATTTTGTGTTTGAACTTCAAACCACATTGAAACGGCGGGAGAAATCTATCCCTTGATCTCAAAATACACCTCCAAACCCAACTACAGTTATTTGGAAAATCCATAGTCCAGAAGTAATTTTCCTTAATGAGATTGATCCTACACCAGCTCGCCCAAATATTGGTGTCATGGTTACTCAACTTTTCAATTCTAGTAGACACCGCCGCAAAATTCCATTCCTTTAGATTAAGGATACCAAGCCCACCACTAGCTTTAGAGGAACAAACATTCTTGAATGATACCAGAACAGGCTTTTTTGAGAAGGGGTTACCATGCCAAAGGAAGTGGCCAAGAGCAGAATTGATCATATCAATTATCTTGCCGGGAAGAATGAATATTCTAGCATAGAATATAGACATCGACAAAGCAATAGAATTAACTATTACTAGCCTACCTTCCATGGAGAATTTTGATGTAGGCCAGGCAGCTATTCTGGAAATGATTCTTTCAACAAGAGGTAAACATTGCGCCTTAGACAATCTCGAAGAGCATAGAGGAACACCAAGGTAATTCTCTACATCCAACATAGGAGAAAGGCCTGATAAAGAGTATATGATAGATTTTACCTCTTTAGAAACACCACCACATTTAATCTTAGATTTAGATCTATTAATAGATAAACCAGAGAGCTGATTAAAGGATTCTAGGACTGATTGAACACCCAAGAGGGACTTGTTGTTAGGCTTAGTGAAGAGGAGAAGATCATCAGCAAATAGAAGCGAGGATGTTTTCGTGTTTTTAAAGTAGGGATGATAATCAATGCGCTTGTGATCATAAGCAGCCGAGGATAATTTTGTGAATAGTTCCATGACACATACAAGAGGTAAGGAGATATCGGGTCTCCTTGTCTCAACCCCTGTTTTGCTTTAAAATACCCAAACGAAGATCCATTAATACTCAAAGAAATGTGAACCGTAGAGATGCAAGTGTATATCCAGCTAAGAAAAGGGACAGGGAAATTCATCCTGAAGAGGACTTAAATAAAGGTATCCCACCTGACCTTGTCATAAGCCTTTTGAATTTCCAACTTAAGCACACATCTCAGAGAAATATTAGAGCGATTATATCCTTTCATTAGCTCAGTCGATAGTAGAATGTTGTCAGCAATATCTCTCCCCCTGAAGGAAAGCAATCTGATTGGGAGAAATTATAAGAGCAAGCACATCCTTTATTCTACGAGCCAAAATTTTTGAAATGCACTTATGCAAAACATTACAGCATGCAATTGGGCGGAATTGAAAAACAGAGTTGGGCATGTTAACTTTTGGAATCAGCGCTAAACGAGTAGCATTAATCCCACTTAACATTTTACTATGCAGGAAAAAGTTCTTGATAGCAAGAATGACCTCCTCTCCAATAATCATCCAGCGGCTTTTAAAGAAATGAGAATTAAACCCATCAGGTCCAGGAAAGCTCGAAACTTTCATAGAAAAAATTGCTTTGTTAATTTCCTCCGCCGTAGTCTCATCAAGCATTTTAATTTTCTGGTCTTCCAAAATTGTAGGAAAGTTTATTCTTGAAAAGGATTCTAATGAAACTGGTCGACCGTCTGCATTTCCAAGTAAATCAGTAAAATGCTGAAGAAACGCATTAATGCTATAGTTATTGTTGCACGTTTTTCAATCAGCATTAATGAATCAAATTGTATAAGTCTTGTATATCAGTTGATTGTATAAAGTGCATTTAATTAACATTAATGTTAAAACTAGTCATAATTGCACATAAAGAAAGAAAATACAAGGAACTGATATATAAGGCTTGTAATGATCATTCAATAGACATTGTAATTAATGCATCATTCAAAGGAGGACAAAATGGGTATTGTAAAAAAGCTTCAGACGGACACAAGTTTTCGAAGGCTCAGTAGAATTAAGAAAAACCGACAAAGTCGGTTTGATAAGTTCCAGTTTTATTTTTCTTAAATTACAAAGAAGCCTGGGTTGTTATCAGTTGAATTTTGTTCTAAATTTCGTTTTCTTTACAAATTCATATTTTGCATGTTCTGTTTAGGATTAATTCTGAATACTTTCCACTATCAAAAAGAAACAATAAAGGTTATATTTAGTCATGCTCAATAAAACTTAGATTACAAAAATATGAATTTGTAAAGATAAATTATTAAGCACTTATAATGGAAGCATTACCTTTTTTAAATATGTTTATTAAAATTTAGTTCTCTTTTATTATGTTATTACTAATAAGTAATTTCTGTTTGAATTATTAATCTAGAAACATTTATTATTAAATACTAGAAAAATCGGTCAACCTTGGACTTCAAAATAACGTGTAATCAAATTTTTATACTTGCACAATGCTTTCCTTTCATACTTGATATTAGTATGTTTAAATGATAAATCATTGTTTTTTAAAATGCTATAAAAGGTAGTTTAAATCATTTCCAGTTTTATTTTTCTTAAATCACAAAGATCTATGCGTCGTTATCAGTTAGATTTTGTTCTTTTTCTTTAAAAATTCACATTTTTCATGTTCTGTTTAGGATTAATTTTGAGTACTTTCCACTAATAAAAGGAAACAATATTGGTTATTATATCGAGTCATACTCAATAAACCTTAGATTATGAAAATATTAAATATTAGAATAATCAGTCAACCTTGGACTTCAAAGTAATGTGTAATCAGATCTATCTATTTATATTATAATTCCCAATAATCTTTAAGGATCACTAATTGGCCCGACCGTAAAATACCCAAATTACCCATATTTTTCAAGGTCATTTAATTATTCTAACCTTTGGTCCGACCTTGAATTATTCCCACTAATCTTTAATTATTCCAATTTTGTAATGCTATAAAATTGATTAAAAATATTATTTTATTGTAGTTTTTTAAATTATTTGAAACTACATACGAATGACAATATATTAAAAAATTATATGTATTGTTACAAATTAGGAATAATTATTCTAACTAATCAAGCACATGCAAATATTAAATACATAAATAAATATTCAACAAAAAAGTCTAAAAGGTTTGATATAATTGATTAAAAATATTATTTTATTGTATTTTTTAAATTATTTGAAACTACATACGAATGACAATATATTAAAAAAAATTACATGTATTGTTACAAATTAGGAATAATTATTCTAACTAATCAAGCACATGCAAATATTAAATACATAAATATTCAACAAAAAAGTCTAAAAGGTTTGATATAATTGATTAAAAATATTATTTTATTGTAGTTTTTTAAATTATTTGAAACTACATACGAATGAGAATATATTAAAAAATTACATGTATTGTTACAAATTAGGAATAATTATTAAAAAAAATTACATGTATTTTTACAAATTAGGAAAAATTACATGTATTTGGTCTGACCAACTAATGTAATTAATAATTTTTGTATTGCTCTTTACTTGATTTCTTATCACATGTATAATTAATAATTTTGTCTATTCAAATATTTCTGGAAATGCTTTATTTACATAATATACGTAAACTATTATTTCCAAAATGGCGTAAATTACAATAAATATTTGGGGAAATATTATGTAAAAATAACAAACATAATAACGTTTTCAATAATATACGTGATATGATGAAATGCTTTTTAGTTCTTTTTACAAATGTTATATTATACGTAATATACGCAAATTTACTAATCTTTTTAAGTTCTGGAAATAACATACATAATAAACGTAATGTAACACCCCACCTCCGCCAGGGTCACTCTTGCAAGTACACTAGCTTTGGAGGGGTGTTGGACAAGGTAAACATGCATGAAGATATCACAAGACAGAACATATGAGTAAACAGAGTAAATAAAGCAGCGGATAAAATTACTATTTCAAAACCATAGCCAAGTTACACCAAAGTACTTAGTCATTATTTTCCAACTACTACAAGTCTAGAAACATAAACTGAAAACTGGAAATAACATAAAGTAAACTATCCCCAAAGTAGACGTGGTAAAGCCATAGAGAGTTCAAATCCAAACCGTACATGAGCTATCCAGTAAGCAAGCTAAAGATCCAAGCTAGGTGCTAGTGTTCCCACCCTGAGAACCTGGGGGGGGGGGGGACGGAAGAAAAGAGGCGAAAGAAAACGGGTCAGTCAAAAAGACTGGTAAGTCCTACCTACTATTATTATAAAAACTAATAAAGTTAACTAGACATGTAAAACAGAGATGAAATATAGGATGATAACTGGCATGGTGAATAGTAAACAAGATAGATCAAGTGTGGCATCGCATATACAAGGTTAAGTTGCACCAAGAGTGTACTAGTATTCCAACCCATGTCAAGTATAAACAAGAAATGATCCCTTAGCCCAATATTGGCCCAAACTCATGAGATGACCTAAATCAAGGTCCAACTACTCGGTCTAGTCGATCGGCTCCCTATAAGCCTAACTCGTCGTGTATCAGTGTCATACGGCCTAATCATGGAATGTAGTTAACTGTGCAAGGTCCACCCTAGGGTGTATCCAGTCCTAGAGTGTAAACCACAGACACAAAACAAGCACGCACAGTCTAAACCTACCGGTGCCCATGTTCAACTCCGGACTTAATGTGCACGACCATGGTCCGCCTGAACTTAACTGGTGCACCATTCAGCCGTCTCTTTTGGTCTCTTACAATCAGTCCAGTAATCGTGCCCCACCCTAGCCTAGTCCAGGGTATCCAGATACTCCCAAGTAGGTTACTGCTGAAAAGGACCACGTAACTAGGGTTTTAAATGTGTTAAGTGTGGTTAACCCTATCCTAACCATATATTGAGTTGGTCAAGTGTATCCAAGCAGTTCATGACTAAACCCTATCAATACATCGTGTTCAACTGGTTAAGTATATTCAAGTAGTCCATGAGTTAACCCTACCAATCCATTGAGTTTAATTGGTTAAGTATTTAAGTAGTCCATGACTTAACCCTACCAATCCATTGAGTTTAATTGGTTAAGTATTCAAGTAGTCCATGACTTAACCCTACCATGTGGCATTAATTAACTTAATGCACCCCAACCTCTCACATTAGACTTTGTTGTGGTTACTAGTTAAGCCGGGCGGGTCCGGCTAGCTTTACACCACAACCTAGTCTAACCTCGGGTTTTAAGTGCGATATGACCAAGTACTCACATTGGGTCCTATTGTTTGTAGCCACTAGTTAAGCCGGTCGGTTCCGGGTAGATTTATGCTACAAACTCAACCCAACCTCGAGTTGGCCACTTTCATGTTTTCTACATGTCATGTCCACGTTCATGTTTTCAAGCATAATCACATGTCATATTTTCAAGTCATGTTTCATGTCATTTAAGTTTTCCCATAACGTAACCCCATCGCACGTAAGTTCGCATTAACACAAATAGATCAAAAGGGGGAACATAAGAATATGTCAAGATGGCAAAGTCTATCACAAGTTAAACATGGTGATCTTTGAGGCAAAAGGGGTTCAACATACTAGCATATGGCATTACTAGCCTCAAAACATGTATGACATCAACTTAGCAAATAGGTGATAACATGGTCATAGTTAACATAGGGTGATAACTTGTGATTAGCATATAGTTCAAGATCATATGCGAGTTAACATCAAGGTCATAAGAGGATCTATGTTGCATTATGCATAACTACCAAGTTCTATGTTGCATTATGCATAACCACCAAATAAAGCTCATAGCTTTCTACCCAAAAATCAAGGTGATAGTCTCATAATCATAGATCAAAAGAGTCATGAATAGATCTATGCATACAATGATAGATGCAAGGCAAGTGTTACACAAAAATCCCATTTCAACTTGCTACATGTCATATTAAGTTCATAGTTTAAATCTAAGAGTAGAATAGGGCTTACAAAGCTTGGCTATGAAGGCTAGAACAAAATAAAGAAGATTGAGACGAAGCCACACTAGAAATCCCCAAATGATAAGCTCCACTCAAAAACCCTTGAGAAATAAGAAGAAGATCCTTGCTTTGATGAAGAAAGATGGCTCTTTTACTTTAGAACTAGCTTAGAACACTCAAGCCCTCATGAGCAAGAAGATGGAGGCCATGTTATGAAGATGGAGGCCATGAACAAGGAGCATTTTGGCATAACCTAGTTGTAGGATTGATTTGTGTGGGTTTAGGCTAGGTCTTAGGGTCTTTTTATAGAATTTTAGGTTAGTTTAGGCCATAGGATTAACCCTAGTTTAGATCTGAGCCATCAAATCTCGTCACAGGCCTCAAAACATGACTCAAAGGGGACAGCAGGTGCACCAGGCCAAACTGGCCCGACCACCCAGGTCGACAGGGGTGTCGACTAGGCAGTCGACACCACCTGGGGGTGTCGACTCCCAAGTTGACTCCCCAGTCGACTTGGGGGCTGGGAGGGAAATTTTCCCGCCCAGTCTGCTTGGCTACAGATTTGAATTTCGGGCTGAATTTTGAACTTGGAATTTTCTGAAAACTTCTATAGGCCATAACAGGGTCATACAGACTCCGATTCTCGAAAACTCAGACACTATTTCGCGTATTTTTCCGAGATGAACACAATGGCACAGCCCGTTTCCCTTGATTCAGATTTAAATATTTAATTCTGCCTTGATTTATGTTATAACATGTTATTCAAAATACGGGTTGTTACATTCTCCCCACCTTAAAGGATTTTGTCCCCGAAATCTTCAAGTTAGGAAGAACGTATCCTACCATCCATCATCCATCTACTCAAAACATCATCCACGAGCAGTCATTGTCCTTAAAAGATACTAAATGTTGTATGATCATATGCGAAAGGTGTGTGTATATGTACTTATCTAATGCGAAAATCAGGCGGTTACTGATTCAGTAAACCTCCTTAATGCAAAGTATGTTAGTAAAATGAGTCCATATGTATGCAAATTCCTAACATAATTCATAATCTCTACATGAGTGCACATAACATTCATCCATATGCAACATCCACGTTATAGCATAACAAGTTTCAGCCATGAATAAGTATAAGCACTCATGCATATGCAATATGAAAGTGTGTGAGCCGATCTTAGTGCCTAATGTGTATCATGCATCCATGAGTATCCACTTGCAAACACTTGCAACCACTTGCAAACATCAAGCATAACATGTTTCAAATACATGTTTCATCCAAAGGGTTTCTACCTAAGGTTCTCATGACAGGATTAACGAAGTAACCAGATAAACATGGATAGCAAAAGATAGATATGCTAGCTTATAAGAAAAGAGATTGAGAATGTACCCTCAAAAAGAAATGGATAAAGCCCACGCATCTTCTCCTCAGTTTCCCAAGTTGCATCTTCATCGGCTTCACTCCACTGAACCTTTACTAACTTGACTTCTCGATTCCTCAGCTTCTTGATCTCCGTTCCCAAGATACGAATCGGAGCTCGCCTCAAAGTTGCCTCTTTTTCTACCTCCACGTCTTCAAGAATGCTAGGCTCAACTACCTTGGCTGACTCATGTAGGCACTTTCGGAGATGCGAGACATGAAAAACATTGTGCACTCCGGCCAGCTTCTCGGGCAATTCCACCTTATAAGCCATCTTCCCAATCCTCTCTATGATAGGGAAGGTTCCTACGAACCTTGGTGCCAGCTTCCCAACTGCTCCAAAACAAACCACATTTCGCAAAGGAGAAACCTTCACAAAGACCCTATCTCCAACTTCAAACTCTAAGTCCGTCCTTCGCTTGTCTACATAGGATTTCTGTCTGTCTTGGGCCGTTTTCATCCGCCTTCGAATCAACTCAACCTTCTCGGATGTGTCCCTTATCATGTCGGGCCCAAGTATAAGCTTATCCGTCGTCTCCCACCAACATGTTGGTGACTTGCATGGTCTCCCATACAAAGCTTCGAATGGTGCCATCCCTATGCGTGCTTGGTATTTGTTATTATAAGAAAACTCTACGAGAGGGAGGTGGTCTTCCCAAGTGCCACCAAAGTCAAGAATGCATAGCCTCAACAGATCTTCTAGTACCCTATTCACCCTTTCGGTCTGGCCATCCGTCTGTGGGTGATAGACCGTACTTAGATTCAATCGCGTACCCATCGCTTCTTGCAAACTATCCCAGAACTGGCTAGTGAAGATTGGGTCACGATCGCTAACTATGCTAGAGGGAACTCCATGCAATCGCACTATCTCTCGAAGATAAACAGATGTTAGCCCTGATGCGTTCCTCTTGCTCTTCACCGGAATAAAATGGGCGCTCTTCGTGGGTCTATCCACTATGACCCATATGCTAGTATTCCCCTTCCTTGATCTCGGCAATCCATCGACAAAATCCATAGAGATACTTTCCCACTTCCATAGCGGAACCTCCAATGGATGCAGTAGCCCACCGGGCTTCTTCGACTCGGCCTTTACTTGTTGGCAAACAATGCATCTAGAAACAAACTCTGCCACATCCTTTTTCATCCCATCCCAAAAGAAAATGCGCTTCATATCCCAGTACATCTTATCCCCTCCGGGATGTATGGTCATCCTCGAGTGATGCGCCTCGTCAAGAACTTTGTTTACTAAGTCTCCCACTCGTGGGACACATAGTCTTCCATCACGCCTTATCCATCCCTTGTCATCAATAGTATATCTAGCGAGGTGACTTGACGTCTCACCCCAAATCAACTTGTCCATGATCTCGACTATCTGTGGGTCTTCCCTCTGTGAAGCCCTAACTTGATCAAGAAGTGTAGGTCTAAGCTCGAGGGATGCTAACGAACCAGTCATCGACCCAACAGCAGGTGCAAAATCAAAGGTTGCCAAGAACTCTAGGCTCTTCATCTCAACAAACAAGGGACTCAAAGTCAACCTTCTTCTGCTTAACGCATCCGCCACAACATTACCCTTGCCAGGGGTATAAGCTATCTCGAAGTCATATGATGCCAAGAATTCCATCCACCTTTGCTGCCTTAGATTCAAATCTTTCTGCGAGAAGAGGTACTTGAGCGACTTGTGATCAGTATATAACTCAAACCTTTCGCCTAGAAGATAGTGGCACCAGGATTTGAGTGCAAAGACAATCGCCGCCAACTCCAAATCATGAGTGGGATAGTTCTTCTCTTGAACTTTGAGTTGCCTACCCCCAAAGCATATCACTCTCCCTTCTTGCATCAGGACAGCGCCTAATCCCGTGCCACATGCATCGGTGTACACGGTAAACAACTTCCCTCCATCGGGTAATGCTAGAACTGGAGTTGTGGTGAGGGCTTTCTTGAGCCTTTGAAAAGCAAGCTCACACTCTAAGTCCCATGCAAAGACTAAGTTCTTCTTCGTTAACTTAGTAAGAGGAGCTGAAATCTTAGCGAAGTCCTTAATGAACTTCCTATAAAATCCTGCCAGACCAAGAACGCTTCTCACTTCAGTTGCATTCTTCGGAACTTTCTAGTCTTGTACCGCCACCACTTTAGCGGGATCCACAACTAAGCCCTGCTTAGAAACTATATGCCTAAGGAACCAAACTTCCCTTCTCCAGAAATGACATTTAAAGAACTTGGCTTTCAACTGATGAGCTCTAAGCGTATCCATAACCTCCTTGAGATGTGTAGCATGCTCTTCCTCGTCCTTAGAGAAGACCAGAATATCATCCACGAAGACAACCACAAACTTGTTAAGGAACTCCCTGAACCCCTTACTCATCAAATCAACAAAGTATGCGGGTGCATTAGTCAAACCGAACGGCATGACTAGCCATTCAAAGAATCCATCTGGAGTCCTAAACGCAGTCTTGTCAATACTATCCTCAGCCACTCTAAGCTAATGGAATCCGGTGGCTAGATCGAGCTGAGAGAAAACAGAAGCACCAACAAGCTGGTCAAAGAGATCATCAATCCTCGGTAACAGGTGTCTATTCTTCTTTGTCAGCTTGTTCAACTCACGATAATCAACACATAGACGAAGCGAACCATCCGCCTTAGCAGCGAATACCACCGGAGCACCCCATTCGGAAATGCTTCGCCTAATAAAATTTTTCTTAAGCAACTCCTTGATTTGCTTGCTAAGCTCTATTCTTTCTCGCAGGGCTATGTGCCTAATAGGCAATGAAACTGGCTTGGCATTATCAACAAGATAAATACGGAAGTCTATCTCGCGTTTAGGGGGTAACCCCCTAACCTCATCAAAGACATCGGGATATTCTCGGACCACCCTCACAGATTGAAGATTGTCAATAGACGAGTCGAGGGATTCAAGATAACATAACATGATGGGATCCAGAGGGCTACAAGAAATCTCTAGGGTATTGCCAAGGCGAGTCATAAGCCTCACTACCTTATGCTCACAATCGAGAATGGCTCCATAACTGGACAACCAATCCATGCCCAAAATCAACCCGTATCCCATGAACCCGAGAACATAAGCATTACATGTGAATTCTACGGTCAAAATAGAAATCCATACAAATCATAGATAGATGGGCGGAACCCCCAATTGGATTTGAAACACTAACGGGATCCTCAACTAGACTAGTACTTAGGTGCAAACTTTCAACAATATCAGAAGAAATAAAGGTATGCGATGCGCCAGAATCAAATAAAGTTCGAACAGGAAAAAAAGAAATGTAAACAAGGCTTTCTACGGAAATACTACCTTGGTTCGGAACTGGAGTAGTGTTGAGGGCATGCATCTGCCCTCCAGAAGGTCCTGCTCGCTGAGTCTGTCCTTGCCCCTACCCTTGCTTCTTTCGGCAATCCTTACTGAAGTGTCCAGCCTCTCCGCAATGAAAGTATTCTCCCAACTTCCTCTTCTTCTTCCTACAATCTTTGGCTATGTGTCCAACAATCCCACAGAAGTTGCACTTTCTTGTGTCCCTTGCCTTGTTGTTGTTGGCCTTGTTACCCTTGTTGTTCTTGTTGTTCTGATTGCTCTGGTTGCTCTGATTTTCTCCCCACTTGGAGTCCGCCTTCTTGGTTTGAGTCTCATTAGGCTTGACTTCTTTCTTGCCATTCTTATCATCTCCCCGAAGCAAGGCCATATCCACTAAGCTCTCAAAAGTGTCCCCCATGGGTATATGAGACATGGCTAAACCTTGTAATGGCTCATTCAATCCTCGTGCAAAGCGTAGAGCCTTCTTCTGGGGTGTGTTAACCATGTCCAAACCGAATCGAGCAAGCTGGTTAAACTTATTCACATACTCCCTCACTGTCATGTCCCCTTGCTTCAAAGATATAAACTTCTCCATTTGTATATTCTCCTCAGCAGATGATAGAAACTTAAGCCCAAACCTCATCCTAAAGTCGGCCCAAGTCTCTATAGGCCTAGTAGCGTTGGTGACCTCCCACCAATAAGCAGCTTCCTCTTTCAATAGCCATACTCCCAATACAACTTTTCTACGGTCTTCCACATCAAAGATGGTAAAGAGGTCTTCAGTTTCTTTTAACCAGTTTCTTGCCTCCACATAAGTCTCTGTCCCAACAAAATTCTTGCCACCCATCGCCTTAAAGTCTTTGCAAATCTTTGCGAAATCCGCTTGTGGACGCTGAGGAGGAGGAGGAGGAGGAGGAACCTCATGTACGGGAGGAGGAGTGGGAGTGTTTGCTGGGCCTGCATCGTTGGTCCTAGCTTCCAAGTACCTTTGGAACCATCCGGGTATGGGTACTCCCTTGAGAAGATTAAGATCAGCCATGCTGAAAAAGGAAAAGATAGATTTAGAACGAGGAAACAAAGGATAGTGCTAATGGCTTTTGGGGAATAGCCTTTTAAAATAAACTAGACTTTTTCTTGGAAAAATACTTAACTGGTTTTGAAAATAGTTTTTCAAAAGGTAAGTTTTAAAAACCTTTTGTTCAAATCTTGTAAACCTTATGCTCTGATACCAAATGTAACACCCCACCTCCGCCAGGGTCACTCTTGCAAGTACACTAGCTTTGGAGGGGTGTTGGACAAGGTAAACATGCATGAAGATATCACAAGACAGAACATATGAGTAAACAGAGTAAATAAAGCAGCGGATAAAATTACTATTTCAAAACCATAGCAAAGTTACACCAAAGTACTTAGTCATTATTTTCCAACTACTACGAGTCTAGAAACATAAACTGAAAACTGGAAATAACATAAAGTAAACTATCCCCAAAGTAGACGTGGTAAAGCCATAGCGAGCTCAAGTCCAAACCGTACATGAGCTATCCAGTAAGCAAGCTAAAGATCCAAGCTAGGTGCTAGTGTTCCCACCCTGAGAACCTGGGGGGCGGAAACGGAAGAAAAGAGGCAAAAGAAAACGGGTCAGTCAAAAAGACTGGTAAGTCCTACCTACTATTAGTATAAAAACTAATAAAGTTAACTGGACATGTAAAACAGAGATGAAACATAGGATGATAACTGGCATGGTGAAAAGTTAACAAGATATATCAAGTGTGGCATCGCATATACAAGGTTAAGTTGCACCAAGAGTGTACTAGTATTCCAACCCATGTCAAGTATAAACAAGAAATGATCCCTTAGCCCAATATTGGCCCAAACTCATGAGATGACCTAAATCAAGGTCCAACTACTCGGTCTAGTCGATCGGCTCCCTGTAAGCCTAACTCATCGTGTATCGGTGTCATACGGCCTAATCATGGAATGTAGTTAACTGTGCAAGGTCCACCCTAGGGTGTATCCAGTCCTAGAGTGTAAACCATAGACACAAAACAAACACGCACAGTCTAAACCTACCGGTGCCCATGTTCAACACCGGACTTACTGTGCACGACCATGGTCCGCCTGAACTTAACTGGTGCACCATTCAGCCGTCTCTTTTGGTCTCTTACAATCAGTCCAGTAATCGTGCCCCACCCTAGCCTAGTCCAGGGTATCCAGATACTCCCAAGTAGGTTACTGCTGAAAAGGACCACGTAACTAGGGTTTTAAATGGGTTAAGTGTGGTTAACCCTATCCTAACCATGTATTGAATTGGTCAAGTGTATCCAAGCAGTTCATGACTTAACCCTATCAATACATCGTGTTCAACTGGTTAAGTATATTCAAGTAGTCCACGACTTAACCCTACCAATCCATTGTGTTTAATTGGTTAAGTATTCAAGTAATCCATGACTTAACCCTACCATGTGGCATTAATTAACTTAATGCAGTCGAACCTCTCACATTAGACTTTGTTGTGGTTACTGGTTAAGCCGGGCGGGTCCGGGTAGCTTTACACCACAACATAGTCTAACCTCGGGTTTTATGTGCGATATGACCAACTACTCACATTGGGTCCTATTGTTTGTAGCCACTAGTTAAGCCGGTCGGTTCCGGGTAGATTTATGCTACAAACTCAACCCAACCTCGAGTTGGCCACTTTCATGTTTTCTACATGTCATGTCCACGTTCATGTTTTCAAGCATAATCACATGTCATATTTTCAAGTCATGTTTCATGTCATTTAAGTTTACCCATAACGTAACCCTATCGCACGTAAGTTCGCATCAACACAAATAGATCAAAAGGGGAACATAAGAATATGACAAGATGGCAAAGTCTATCACAAGTTAAACATGGTGATCTTTGAGGCAAAAGGGGTTCAACATACTAGCATATGGCATTACTAGCCTCAAAACATGTATGACATCAACTTAGCAAATAGGTGATAACATGGTCATAGTTAACATAGGGTGATAACTTGTGATTAGCATATAGTTCAAGATCATATGCGAGTTAACATCAAGGTCATGAGAGGATCTATGTTGCATTATGCATAACTACCAAGTTCTATGTTGTATTATGCATAACCACCAAATAAAGCTCATAGCTTTCTACCCAAAAATCAAGGTGATAGTCTCATAATCATAGATCAAAAGAGTCATGAATAGATCTATGCATACAATGATAGATGCAAGGCAAGTGTAACACAAAAATCCCATTTCAACTTGCTACATGTCATATTAAGTTCATAGTTTAAATCTAAGAGTAGAATAGGGCTTATAAAGCTTGGCTATGAAGACTAGAACAAAATAAAGAAGATTGAGACGAAGCCACACTAGAAATCCCCAAATGATAAGCTCCACTCAAAAACCCTTGAGAAATAAGAAGAAGATCCTTGCTTTGATGAAGAAAGATGGCTCTTTTACTTTAGAACTAGCTTAGAACACTCAAGCCCTCATGAGAAAGAAGATGGAGGCCATGTTATGAAGATGGAGGCCATGATCAAGGAGCATTTTGGCATAACCTAGTTGTAGGATTGATTTGTGTGGGTTTAGGCTAGGTCTTAGGGTCTTTTTATAGAAGTTTAGGTTAGTTTAGGCCATAGGATTAACCCTAGTTTAGATCTGAGCCATCAAATCTCGTCACAGGCCTCAAAACATGACTCAATGGGGACAACAGGTGCACCAGGCCAAACTGGCCCGACCACCCAGGTCGACAGGGGTGTCGACTGGGCAGTCGATACCACCTGGGGGTGTCGACTCCCAAGTCGACTCCCCAGTCGACTTGGGGGCTGGGCGGGAAATCTTCCCGCCCAGTCTTCTTGGCTCCAGATTTGAATTTCGGGCTAAATTTTGAACTTGGAATTTTCTGAAAACTTCTATGGGCCATAACTGGGTCATACGGATTCCGATTCTTGAAAACTCGGACTCTATTTCGCGTATTTTTCCGAGACGAACACAATGGGACAGCCCGTTTCCCTTGATTCAGATTTTAACATTTAATTCTGCCTTGATTTATGTTATAACATGTTATTCAAAATACGGGTTGTTACACGTAAATATACTAATCTTTTTTAGTTCTGGAAATAACATACATAATATATGTAAATCTACTAATCTTAAATTCACTAATCTTTTTTACAAATGTATATTATTTGTAAAAATAACATACATAATAACATTTTCAGTAATATTTCTGGAAATACTTTACATAATATGACGATAATAATTTTTTTATTGCTCTTTACTTGATTTCTTATCACATGTATAATTAATAATTTCGTCTGTTCAAATATTTCTGAAATTGCTTTATTTACATAATATACGTAAACTATTATTTCCAAAATGGCGTAAATTACAATAAATATTTTTGGAAATATTATGTAAAAATAACATACATAATAACATTTTCAATAATATACGTAATATGACGGAATGCTTTTTAGTTCTTTTTACAAATGTATATTATACGTAATATACGTAAATTTACTAATCATTTTAAGTTTTGGAAATAACATACATAATATACGTAAATTTACTAATCTTTTTTAGTTTTGGAAATAACATACATAATATACGTAAATTTACTAATCTTAAATTCACTAATCTTTTTTACAAATGTATATTATTTGTAAAAATAACATACATAATAACGTTTTCAGTAATATTTCTGGAAATGCTTTACATAATATGACGAAAAACTTTATTAGTATATGGAAATGCTTTACATAATATACGTGAATTTAAGATTCTTACTAAATATGATGATGTTATTTAATACATAATATTTTTGGAAAAGCTGATATGACGAAAAAATTTCTTATCACATACATAATATTTCTGGAAATGCTTTACATAACATACGTGAATTTAATATTTCTTACTAAATATGATGATGTTATTTAATACATAATATTTTTGGAAACGCTAATTTCTTAACCATTTGTTCTTTATACTACCTGTTTAGCTTTCACATTCTTACCAATTATTTCAACATTTCTTAACCATTTGCATATATATGCTTATCATAGTAAAATACACAACTTCCATTCGTTTGCAAGATTTTAATTAGAATCCATAAATTCTTTGAAAATAAAATATATTTGAAATTTAAATATCTCCCTTTTTAAATACTAGAACATTTCTAATGCAGATGTTATAATTAGTTTCCTAAAATTCGAATATAGCTACCTCTATGTATTTAATTTTAGTTATTTAAATGTGTAAAATCTATCAACATATACATATATGCATATACCTACAATTATCTTCCCTGGTTTCTTTCCTTTATATTCAATGATTAGTACCAAATAACCTCATGAATTTTGTAAAGTTATTAATATGTTTCAATTAGTATAATTAACATACAACTATTTTTTACCTTTCAGAAATTAAAATTTATTATAGAATTTGATGTTGAAATTAATGCTTTTAAATTAATTGGAATTCTATAGTTTAAATAGAACTAGACATAAATGCAATCAACGGTTTTAAAGAAAAAATATATGATATGTTTAGTACGAAATCTATTCAATAATAGTAAAGCAAAAGAAATCCCACTACCTCCTTGATTCTTTCTCTTTAATTCCCTCAATTATCTCTATTCTCCTCTCAAGATATTTGTATTAAATCAAAATATTACACAATTTATACTATACTATAGTTACCCAATTCAAAATAAGTAGATCTGAGATATTCCATGTCATACAAGAATTGAATTGTCGGTTTTTCTTTTAATTCCTTCGCGCTCCTCACCCCTGTTCTAACCCTAGTTTCATCCAGCATTCCAAAGTCAAATTAAACTGGAAAATCGATCGTTGCCTTCTCTAATGTCTTCCACCAATTTGTAGTGGCGGCTCTATTTCCCTTTCTCAGATCTACTTGAGGTGTCATATTGGATAGTTTGTTCCTTCGTATTTTTTTTCTTAGCTAACGATCATACTCCAAGTAAAAATCCTTTTTCTGCTGGTTTTGTTGATTAGATTTGTTATGCATAACTAAACTTGGTTCTTACTGGATTTTCTTTGTTTATTTCAACAATAAGGGTGGTGGATCTGGTACAGTTATCCAACCGGGGTCATTTGCAACAAAGATTGGTTGTTAACAAGTTAAACTCAACTTCTCATTGCTGCGATTTCAAAAAAAAATGATGGTGGTGGATTTGGCACAGTCATACAAACACTGAAACAGTTTAAGACCTTCTTTGATTTTGCTGGTAAGTTCAATTTTTTTTTTGTTATTTTGGGTTTCTCTAAACATTTATAGCATACAAAATGCAGTTTTTGTTTTTCAGTTAAGAAGAACCGCTCATCCAAATATTGATAAATTTAATTATTCCTCAGTATAGTACATGGATTAGTTTTATTTTTTTAGATTGCATGTCTATATTTCAGAATTAATACTCTAGATCTATTTTAGTCTTTTAGATAATATTGACAGCAAATGTCATTTTTAGTGCACCTATTTTCGATCAACGTAATGACCAACTGTTGGTTATTTGTAAACCATAGTGGATGCAAGCAGTTAAAGAATTAAAAGATAATTATTGTTTTGCGCTTTTTATTGACTTTTTTTGTATACTATTATCTTGGGAATGATTAAGAAATCTCAAGAATACTTTTTTGTTGAACATGTTGTTGTCAGCAGTGTGTAACATGTTTATGTTTGTTTGAATATACTATCTATTTCAATTTTTATTGGTTCAATTTTTAATATATCTACCAATCATCCAATGTAAAATATATTTCGTGTTTAATGTGTTACATAATTATATTGCTAGACTGGCTTTTTTTCCATATATACTATATATCATTCTCAGTTGCATATGTATACTTATTTCTATTATTTTTCATTACAACAATTCTTATTACCTTCATTTCTATTTCTCTTCGGTCATCAGTTCTTAAACCACTACTTTTACATTAAAAAAATTGCTTATAGTTGATGCCAAACAATCGGTCACGACAAAAACTAAGAAGAAATTAAAAGGTAATAACTATTAGAAATTTATATTTTTCCATCTATAATTAATAGAAATCTATATTTTAATCATGCTTTATTACTATTTACTGCCAGTATTTATTGCTTCTACAAGGAAGGTAGTGCTGTTTGAACATTTAGATTTATCTTAATTCTTTCTTATATGTAGATTGCATTGTATGGTTAACATACATCTTATGTTGTGTGTCTGAACACTTTATTAGAAACATAAACACTATAAAATGTTGCCATAAAATTTTCTGAAT
Organism: Allium sativum; assembly: GCA_030737875.1. Taxonomy (NCBI): domain Eukaryota; kingdom Viridiplantae; phylum Streptophyta; class Magnoliopsida; order Asparagales; family Amaryllidaceae; genus Allium; species Allium sativum. Next base: position 317,673,243 of record CM060925.1, read on the forward strand.
TTAGTGCAAACATTCTATTTACGTTTATTGAATTTAATATAATTTATGATAATTTTTACTTGAAATAAATTTATACTGCTTCCAAATACACCTGTTATATTTTCTTAATTTAGTGCAAACATTCTAATTATGTTTATTGAACTTAATATAATTTACGACAATTTTTACATGAAATAAATTTATATTGCTTCCAAATACACCTGCTTGATAAACAACCAAAAACGCATCAAGGAATTGTTAATTCCATTATTTTTGATTATGAGTCATATTTATTGGCTCATGTAATGCTCAGGCTTTTAATGGGGTGTTATGAAATTTTCCCTTCTTTGACAATTGTTCCCACATTATACTTGATTTACTTGAATTCTTAACTTATACACTTGCAATTAATTTCACTTGTTATTTATATATACTTTTTCCATATATTCTCATATGTTTCGTTTCTTTATTTCTTTTTATATTATGTACCACACTGATATAACATTAATACCTTTACTCATTTGACTAAAATAGATACCAATTACTTGTATATAATTTTACAATGATATCTTGACATATGTAAGTAATATCTTAACATATAACATTTTTCCATATATTCTCATACGTTTCGTTGCTTTATTTCTTTTTATATTATGTATCACAGTGATGTAACATTAATACCTTTACTCATTTGACTAAAATAGATACCAGTTATTTGTATATAATTTTACTTTGATATCTTAACATATATAAGTAATTTCTTAACATATAACATTAATCTAACAGTATGGACCATCATGTTTGACTGCTAAAGAGATTGTACATAGCACAATATAAATCACTTTTGTCCCTACTTCTCCATATTGTCACACCCTCCTCATCCCTAAGCCTCTCTGTATTCTTAGGTTAGTACTTCTAAAAACTGTCAATATCGCACATAGACATGTAATATCTCTTTTTTTTTCATAAGAACTCATATCAGCAGCATATATGGAAAGATTTAATAGCTTAAGCTCTCTAAAACCTATTGATAATAAATATAACTGGAAAATCAGAGTTCGAGTTATTAGAATCTGGGAAAGTTACTGCAGTAAAGGTGACAAGGAATATCTAGGAAGAAATCTCCTATTGTTAGATGACAAGGTAAATAATTATATTTAAACAGTTTATTCTATATATATATATATATACTGCAATCTCATAATTATTCATTCTTTTTAAATGTTTTTTATTGCATAACATAGCGTACCTGAATTCATGCTTTTACATGGGCAAATCATGTTGAATATTTGAAGGACAAGTTGGAAGAAGGACAAATATACATTCTCAGCAATTTGTGTGTCAAATCCTACAAACCAGGATCTATAAAACATATCTGTAACGATCTACAGATTTGGTTAACAAGACGCACCAAGGTAACCAAATTATTGAATTATGAGATGATGATACGGGAAAATGAATTTGATTTCTTTGATATTGTTAATGTGAAAGAGTTATCACTAGAGAAAGACCAAGCTCAATTATTAGGTATGATAAAAGATACTTTAGACATACATACACATCTGTTTTACAATAAGTAGCAAGTTTCATTTATTTATTACTATTTATCAGATTTTATTGGAGTGCTCAAGTATAAGGATTGTGATATTTCAAAAGATGGTTTAAACGAGTTTGTGAATGCAAATGGCAAAGAGCAATGCAATTTTATATTTTAACTTACAGATGGGAGGTACGTATATATAACACTTTAAATATTCTGGAATTTAAATCTTTATTTTTTTATATGCATAAACAATATTTTGCTTCCCATTTTTATGTTTTGACAGTTCTACTGTGAAATTTTGTTTTTGGTATGATTTTGCCAAATTGTTTGCCACCGCTTTAAAAGAAGCTACTGATAAAACAGTTATCATCATTGTGGCAAGTTGTTGGTTGAATTCATTTAAAGGTACAATTTTAGTATGACTTTTATGTTATTCATAATTGAGAAAATTTATTAAAATATGTTTTGGTAGGATTTACCCCTTTTTTCCATCATTCTAGATCAATTCTCTCATCCATCGGTCCAATTATGCTATCGACTATTAATTACTTTAATATGTGAAAATTTAATAACATGATGTTCCTTATATTGTAGAGAAACCTAATATGACCGATGTTGGTGCAACACAGTTTTTCATCAATTATAATCATCACAGTGTTGTTAAAATGAGAAAGAGGTAAATTTGAGTTTTATTGAAATGTAATATAATATATGTTTTTAAATATAATATACATCAAACATTAAACATATAAAATATGTAGGATGGATATTATTGATTTCAATGAACGAAAAGTTGATGTAAACAATATGATTACTAGAGATTATCAAATACTAAGTATTGGTGAGATAAGGAACTTGAAATCTGAATATATTGAGGTATGCTCCTTAGACTTTAATATTTCTTACTTTTAATTTGTCGTTCCTATTCAAGTACCTGAAGTTACTATATTTTATAAATTTTAGAAAGAAGTTATTTGTCAGGTAACCGTTAGGAACCTAAAAGAGGAACAAACTTGGTATTATGATGCTTGCTTAGCATGTAGTGATCAAGAAGTTGAGGACAAAAATGGGAAGTATAAATGTCCTAATTGTAAAAGAAGCATACCCTGTCCAGAAATGAGGTAATTTTCTGTAATGCTAGAGAAAAATTTACTTACTTTTCTACTAATAGTTTATATATATTTGTGTGTGTGTGTGTATGTGTGCAGATTTAGATTATGTGTTATAGTTGAAGATAATAGTGGCAGTGCTGCAATAATTTTGCAAGACCGCGAGGTTTACAGAATAGTTAAGAAAAATGTTTATGACATAATGGGAGATTAAGAAAAGGTATGTATAGCTCCAAATATACTAAAAGAAAATTTTAATACTTTATTTTTTGACAAAATTAAATAAATTATAATATTCTTTCTAGCAAGGAAAGAAAAATGAATTTCCAACAATTTTGAAGTGTTTGGAGGGAAGGCAGTATACAATTACTATATCTGTTAGTGAGAATAATATACGCAGAGGTTCAAGCATGTATACAGCCACAGACATATATGAAGGTTTTGAGTTGATTGGGAATTCTATGATAGAAAGTGAAGACGGTGCAGTTGCGTTACAAAGTTCACAGGTATTCTGTTGTCACACATACACACATATATATATACACACACACATATATATATATATATATATATATATATAGAGAGAGAGAGAGAGAGAGAGAGAGTTAGTTAGTCATGTTCATTGCAACAAATTATTTTATTTCATTTATGTGCAGATGTCTATACTAAGTTTCAACACTGAATCTAAAACTAACATCAGTATGAAAAGCCCCGGTACTGAAAAATTTACAAACACTAATAGTTTGAAGAGGAAAACCAAAGAGATTGACAATGATGTCAAGCTGCCATGTATTTTTGATGACTTTAAGGATAAAAAAGATGGTGAAAATGAATTTATTTCAAAACTGAAAGCAATTAAAAAAGAAAAAGTAAGTTATATATATTTGATGGTTATTTTATATACGATGTACATATTATTATTATTTTTGGTAAGGAATGACTAATTAATTGTTCATCTATTCAAATGTTTGTTGCACTACAGGAATGAAAACTATTCAAAAAAGTGGAACAGGAAACTTGTGTGAAGGAAAAAAAATCAAACAGTTTGGCCAAAAGGACAAGAGCCAAAAAAGTTGCTCAAAAGGCCAACTTTTAGTGTAAAATGAAAAAACAAGGGGCCCCCTAAATTCCACCATTTCCACTAGAAAATGCCCTTTTGGGCAAATTTTTTAGCTCTTGTCCTTTTGAGCAAACTTTTTGCTCTTTTTGTCCTTATGGCAGAAATCCCCAGAAACTACTCATGATCTTATATTTATTTTTCTCTGATTTTCATATTTATTTTGTTTGGAAAGAAAACTACTCATGATCTTATATTTATTTTGCTCTGAAAACTGCTATTGATTAATGTATTTTTCTATTATGGATGTTTATTTTTATGTTGTAATTTGAAATTTTAGTTAGAATGCCTATTGTACATATAAAAATATATTTAAAACTTAATAACAAAGCATACATTGTATTATATATATATATATATATATATATATATAATATGACATCATCACACTTTTTTGCTTCATCGAAAAAAGTTATCATATTATAGTTTGTATATAATTTATATAATATTACTTGAATTGTATCACTTATATATTATTTGTTCAATTTTTCACATTTAAATATCACAAAATAAGTTTAAATTGTAATGAATTAAGAACATGTTTTCAGAATAAAATCACAAATAATCAAATTTTTTATATCTATGCCAAAAAAATTAGATGAATAACAGAATAATTAACCAAATAATCATCTACGACAAAATTATTGTTGAATGAACAATATGATAATTAATTATTGTTACTGCATAAATTAATTAGATGGATAACAGAACAATTAATCAAAATAATCATCCATAATAAAATTATTTTGGATGAACAACAGAACAATTTATTATTGTTGCCGCATAAATTATAATATTTAAAAATTATACATGTTACTTTAGTTTTCTTTTATTTTTGATATTTAATCATTACAGTATTTTCTTTTAATAAAATAAATTTTAATGCCCAGCAAAGCTGGCAAAAAATACTAGTTTGTATACTTGCGCAATGCTTTCCATCCATACTTGATGTTAGTATGTTTAAATGTACCATTGTTTTTGCAAATGCTATAAAAGGTAGTTTAAATAAGTTCCAGTTTTATTTTTTCTTAAATTACAAAGATGTCTGGGTTGTTATCAGTTAAATTTTGTTCTAAAATTCTTTTTCTTTACAAATTCATATTTCCCATGTTCTGTTTAGGATTAATTTTGAGTACTTTCCATTATAAAAAAGAAATAATATAGGTTATTATATTGAGTCATACTCAATAAACCTTAGATTATAAAAATATTAACTAAAATCGGCTATTTCTTGATTCAGGCATGGTCTGATTACTCGGGTCTTATTGCTTTAATTTCATAGCAATTGAATTATCTATTACTTTGATTTAACTAATTCATGCCATGTATTAGAAAATTTATAGATTAGTTAGATTTCTCTTTTTCCTGCCTATTATTTGTTTGATATAATTAATATAGTTGCTTCAATTTACTTAGTAATTGGAGTTTTTACATAATCTAGATCACAGAATATTCAATTATTGAATAAGGGTAAGATGTTAGGTCCCATGAGTATTACAGTAAATGCTTCCGTAATCTGAATTGCTTAATAATTATCTATGAGTGCAATACTGGGATATGGACAAGAAAAACGAGCTGACTAGATTAACATTGACTATTCAAGATGAAGATAGTGTATATTATAAAAGTAATAGCAACATTAGTTGACAGAACTTTATAATTAACCAGTCTTCAAACCGTACAATTTAATCACTTTCCAAAAAAATTACCATGATATGTTGTATTCCTCACATTACCAACTTTATTGTTAGTTTAGAATTTGAATGACGAAAGAAAGAGCCAAACAGTTGCTATTTTTAGATTCCTTTCAAATATAGAGAATTTATAATTGATTGTTATTTTTTGTCTGTGTGAATTAAATGACATGTATGGTGGCGTATCCTTTATTTTACCAAAAAAATAGCTTCCATGCTTTACTTCATCGTTTATATGATAATAAAGCTGGACTGGTATTTATATATTTAGTTCATGGCTGTTTTTTTAGAAACCCTTATTACCAAGTGGATGTGCTTCGGTTACATGATGCATGTAGTCGACTAATGTTTATAGTTCAGAATTCATATATTGCTATTTATTTGATATATGGAAAGTCGGTTTATTGAAACATTGTGATCATACTTAATGTACCTTTTCTAAATTCCTTCTATGGTGAGAAAATTTATAATTAGCCAGCATTCATGAGAATTAAATGGCATTTGTTGTGGCTTTCCACTTATTTTTATATTTTGTAGTTACGACGAGAATTTTTTTGTTGGTTATTTGCTTCAAGTGAAATTTGTATTACAATTCATTACATGGATATTTCAAATGTTAGATCTTATTACGTTTTAATGACATTTATGGTGAAATTTAGCTTCGTCCTTACATTATACATGATTTTTTGCGCTTCATTTGTGAAAATTTTCCTTCTACATTTCCACGGTTTCCATATACGCATCTCTATTTATGTTGACTTTTGTTAATTTTGTGCATATTATATTCTATGTACAGTTGGAGATGACAATGTCCTATCTTTAAAGCCCTTAAAAAAGAAAGTGATACACAGTAAGTTAACTTTTTCTGTTTGACTTTCAATTTCCATTTGGTTTATACTATGTATATGTTTTGAACTAGCAGCCAACGGTAAGATACACACACACACACACACACACATATATATATATATATATATATATATATATATATATATATACGAGCGTCACGGCACGCGCTTCGCGCGTGGTCGTGGCACGCGCTTCGCGCATGGTGATGGCATGCGTTTCGCGCTTGGATTATTGTTTCTCAGATATATAGAATGAGTATCTAGCAAACCTTTCATTATAGAAGAATGAATGGTTATATAATTATTGTTTCGCGCATCAAAACAGAGAAGAAAACTCATACGACTGTTGCACTAAATTCAGCGTTCCAAATAAAATCATCATTTGATATATCACATTGGAACTCAAAATTCTGTAATACATATAAAACAAAAGGAAAATAGAAATATATCTCAACCTAAATAGGGAATCTACCCTTAGATGGATATTAGTAGTGGCTATGAGATTGAAACGCTGGAGGAGTAGCAAGAAAGGTTGAAGATCAAAGAGTGATGAAGATGAATAATTACACTGAGTGGTATTTATAGAACGAAGGGGATTTTTCTAGAATTACATAAATTATGATAAGGTTGTGTTAGAATATTTGATATTTTTTAATATATATTAATTGATAATATATATTACCATATTTATTATGAGGCATAATGTGTGACAGCTAATTAGATTGTTGTCTATTTTTTTGATTTGGATAAGTGCTCCACGTAGCTTTTATAAAAGATAAATGTTTCAAAAATTTGATTAATTGCCTATCCAAATTTAGACTGACTGGAATAATTTTTGTCATGTGATATTTTGTATAATAGATATATATTAATTGATAATATATTACCATATTAATTGATAATATATTACCATATTTTGTATAACGTGATATTTCGGTGTAAAAAGAATTGTACGTTAATTATAATCAGTGAGTTATTAATATAGTACATATATGTTTTCCCCTTGCCATTTTTGTCTACATTAATTGTTCGTTTTTTCATGTTATTTCCCCATGTCTCTGTCTCTCTCTGCCCCTCATTCTCTCTCTATATATATTATTTATTTCCGTTTATATTTACATATGCTTATTCATTTTTTCCTCACATGCATATTCTTTGGACAGTTGCCTAAAATTTTGGGCAATTAAAGATTTGAATAGGTAAATTAATTATTTGAAGGGCATTTTCGTCAGTTCAGGTGTACACCAAAAAGTGTGACACCAAACCTATTCCAACTATTATTAAAGATTGATAATATATTACCATATTAATTGATAATATATTACCATATTTTGTATAACGTGATATTTCGGTGTAAAAAGAATTGTACGTTAATTATAATCAGTGAGTTATTAATATAGTACATATATGTTTTCCCCTTGCCATTTTTGTCTACATTAATTGTTCGTTTTTTCATGTTATTTCCCCATGTCTTTGTCTCTCTCTCCCCCTCATTCTCTCTCTATATATATTATTTATTTCCGTTTATATTTACATATGCTTATTCATTTTTTTCTCACATGCATATTCTTTGGACAATTGCCTAAAATTTTGGGCAATTAAAGATTTGAATAGGTAAATTAATTATTTGAAGGGCATTTTCGTCAGTTCAGGTGTACACCAAAAAAGTGTGACACCAAACCTATTCCAACTATTATTAAAGATATTATTTATTTCCGTTCATATCTACATATGCTTATTCATTTTTTTCTCACATGCATATTCTTTGAACAGTTGCCTAAAATTTTGGGCAATTAAAGATTTGAATAGGTAAATTAATTATTTGAAGGGCATTTTCGTCAGTTCAGGTGTACACCAAAAAAGTGTGACACCAAACTTATTCCAACTATTATTAAAGATAAAGATATATGGGTTTTGAACTAGCAGCCAACAAAGTTTACTACAATGCTGAAAATACTTCAATTTCTTTTTTTCCATAATATTTGTCAACTTATTATGGACTATCATGGTTTATGCCTTGAATTGAATATATATATATATATATGCAATTATCAGATAGGTTAAAAAGCTAGGTTTGCATGTTGGTTAAATATTAAATTAAAGTACTTACCAAATTTGGTAAATTTAAATGCAGGAATCAGTGGATAATAGATGATTTCCTCTATATTCAATTCACTGTTCAAAACGATTTCCAATCATTTGACAATTAATAATTATTGATCTTTCCATATTCAAGCGTGGACTCATTTATTACGTCAATAAGAAAGGGTAAGCTCACCTTTTTTTCCCATTTATCCTAATGGATCATGACAATTCATGAAACATATAGATTGTTCAGGTTACTAACAGATAAATACATAGTAAAGGGGAAAACATTATTGATATTTCTTTAACTTGGTTTGTTTTAAGATGATATACTTGAATTGGTCAAAATTTCAATGTTGAATATTGATATATGTATACGGTGCATCAATCCACTGCTATTTTTGTGAGTGATCAATCTGAGAAAACGTATGATTGACCAACATACACAAAAATATGCAGCTACTTCATTCTAAGAAAATACTCTATGTTGAGAAATAAATAACACCATGATAGAAGCTGCAACATAAACTTAATAATTGTATCCATAAATTGGCCATTTAACCTTGCTATCTTTATCTAATCTTTAATGTGTTACTGTCGTTTACCATTTTCATTGCCTTTTTTATAATTTGAGTCATAAAGAACCATGCTTTTCAAATGATCATTGTCCACATTGGTATATACAGTTCACTGTCCATATTGTTTTATACAAATCACTGCCCTATATTAATGATCAATACCTTTGAGCGTTGATAATTGCCAAGCTGGTTTAAATGTTTGAAGTCTCATTCTTTTTTATGTTTGTTTATATTTAATTGCTAGTTTGCAGAATGATTGGTTTCAAATTAGCTGCACTATTAGAGGTTGCTAATATCTTTGAATATTATGTCTTTTTAGATGCTTGATGGTTTGGAAATTTTAAAGTATTTTGCAAAGCTAATCTAGTACAATGGAACAATTATTTGTAAAAGTGAATATTCGAGTGTTAATTATGACCATGGTCATCTACGTATATTTATAATGATGATCTATGGTATGTTTTTCTTAGTCAGCTGATTATTTCTAAATGTTCTTCCTTCATGCAGCATAGTTTAAATGCTGATTGTGTGTGACAGTGGTGTTTTTATAACAAAAGGAAAGGTTAAACTATAGCACATTACATTGTTGGTGTTTCTCAGACCTAACAACTTGGTGGCCTAGGAATTCAAAGCGTGAAGGGCAAGAAACTAAACCCAAGGATACGAATGGTCATATAGCATCATATGTATAACTAATTATTTCTTACTTTGGACTGAGAAAAAGAAAATATGAAAAATATGAGTGCTTTTGTAAGTTGTTTCTACTTCTACAAAGGAAAATTTTATAACATTTTGCATGCTCTTTATTTTAAAGAGGTATAAACTAGAATGATAATAAGTATTTTCATTGACTGTTGTTGATCGCCTTTTTTGTTTGTTACAAATGTGTTATATTATATTGGGCTCTATGTGAGAAATAAAAAGAAGGAAATGTGAGCTTGAGCTGTAATTTATTGTTTTTTATATGAATGTTAACTTATGTTTAGCCGTGTGCCCCTTTGCACTGATTTTAACTTATGTTTAGCAGTTATAATTGGTTTTGGTAAGCGAATCAATTTCACAAGAATAAGAATATTTTCAGCGAACAAAATTTCAAACTAAATATTTAGAACAAAACCGTATGCAAAGCACGAATTCACACTAGTAAATATTAATTGATAAATAATAATCGTAGGTTTAAACAGATTCATTGGAAATGATTCAAAGGCAAAAATATGAAATAAACAGGGTATTCGGCAAAAGAAAACCAGGTGAGTAAATCTCACTTAAAAGTTTATTTTATCGTTTAAAATAAATTGTTGGCTGCTTGGTTGCATTTATAAATTGTTTACCAGTCTTGGTTATTGCCCCATGATATATGAGTGGATGACCTTTTATACCGCGATATCTTGCCTTAAAGCAGGATTAGTATTATTTATGTTGTCTAACATTTGTGTGATGTGTGAATTGAATGGATGATTTGTGTGTTTGAATATTAGAATATCACTGGCTAATAGTAAAAATCCAGATTTGAGTTATAAATTAAATATGAACTCGAGTGTAGTAGATGAAGTGATTTTCGAAACAAAGTCAGATTTTTAATTATCGAATGAGGTTAACTGATTTCCTTTAAATTAGTTTACCGAATTTTGGCCGAATTTAACTTTGTTTAAGTAATTTGAATCTGTTAATTAAATTTGGGGATCCGAGAATGGAACTTGAATTAAATTGTGGTATTTGACATGGAGATTGAATTCGACTTATATATATAAGCGAATAAAAGTATATTTAAATGAGAGAAGTTCAAACTGAAAGTGGATAAGTAAAAAGGGTAAATTGGGAATAAAATGGTAAAGTGAATATGATTGAAATCTTAAAGTTGAATTGAATTCATATTAGATGAGTATATGATAAACAGGTATGGGATGAAGAGTATGAAGTGAGAATGAAGATTATAATTTAACTGCCCGACAAAAAGGTACACATTTAAATTTCCATATGAGATTTTATAAGCCTATTGGGCAAACCGCTTGGCTTTTTGATTTTCTTTTTGAATGGAAAGGGCCTAGAGAGGCTGTTTGTATTTGTACCGAGTGGCCCACACAAGGGAGGTGCTGGCAAAATTTTCCGGAAATTTATGGAGAGAATATTTTTTAAGCATTTTTGACAACTGGAAATCAATATATCGATATATAGAATTCGATAAGGAAATGAACGTATAAATGAAAATTAGAAAAGGCCAGTGATTGTTTGATGTATGTTTGTTTTCCTTTGATAGTTAATTCACTGGCTATCAAAGATTTTTTGTTAACCATCGTTGTTAATATGGAGAGACCGGTTGGATTTAATATACGAAAACCAGTCCGTATAGGCATAGGCGTTGCGAAATAGATTATGCTGAAGAAATTGGAGACGGCGTGAAATGCAAGGACTGTTTTGTTTGTCCAGACCCATGACAACTTGTATGGACGAATGTTTGATAGTGTATTTCCAACGATCACGCCCGTTGGTTTTTACAAATATACCAAGTTGGTGGGGAGAAAGCAACTTCTCTTTATTCTAACACTCGTAGTGTATTTGTATAAATTAAATTAGTGATTAACGGATTTGACGATGTGGAATTCAAAGTGAATGGTTTCCAGATGTTATGAAAATTTAAACGTGACCTCAAGCCTCACAACCGGGAAATGACAAAAATCGGGCAGGCAGCATGGCTAGGTGGGTCATTCCCAAGCAGGGTATATTGTCACTAATCTAGAGAAAATTCATAATTGTTCTTCTTTCATTTTCTGTACCTCCGCGGATTTACGGTGGTCCCTTAAAACCGTAATGGGGTGACAATATATTCGATACACTCAAGCTAAATGAGTGGTCGGTCATGTGTGGCCGGGTTGCAAGATGTTCTTGCTGAACCCCAGTGTATCCCCTCTAGAGTACACTGATCAGAAGGTGGTCCCATACCTTGTCATAGTTGGAATCCAATCTCCAATAAGCGCCAAGCGGTTTTCGATTATATACTATATATGTAGAGCGTGAGATGCAAGCATTCTGCTATTTGGTTATTTACTTGATTGGACATTATTATAATATCACTGGATTTTGATATAAAAATCGTTTTGGTTATAGTAAAGTAAAAAACCGTCTATGTTTATGTGTGGGCTGGTCTTACTATTACCCTTTCTTTCAAAGGATTTTCTAAATTAAACAATATGGTTGAAGTTTACTCACACCATCCCATGACTGTCCCAGAGTTTATTTTGTTTGTTTTTCCTAAACTCTTGGGTGCCCAAATTTGTACGGGCAGTCAAGTGTTTTAGGCTTTTACAGATACACTTGGAGGAGCTTGAAGCAGGAGGCTTCACCGTTAGTTATTTAGAGTTATTTTCCGCTATATCAAATGTTGTATTGTACTCTGATGATGGTATGTTGATATGACACAAAATTTTGCATTTCAAAGTTTATGTTATATAATATATTTTATTCGTTCCGTTGTGAGGTTCTGTGTTGTTTCCATTCCTCTTCTGTCTGTTTCTATTTTCTTTAACCTTAATTACTCGTATTTCTATATTATTGGGTTGGATGTGTGTTGTTTAGTCAACTCAGGTAGTACGGATTTGCGGGCCATTACACTTAGCAAACATCAAATATAGGAATCATCCTCACATCTCTCACTCAGTACGTAAAGTATACAATATCCACCACTTTGGTCACCAAATCCCATGCTACGACCACTTTTCCCTTGGGGTCTTAGTGACCCCATTGTGTTGGTCCATAGCCACTAGTCCTTTGCTACGATCACTTTGCCCTTGGGAGTCAATGATCCCATTGCACTGATCCATAGTCATGCTACGATCACTTTGCCCTTGGGAATCTTAATGATCCCATTGCGCTGATCCATAGCCACTAATCCATTTCTCAGTGGTGAACTAAAGCTATAGATATCAATAACCCCTTTGCACACGTCCCGCAGCACAGTCTAACTCATGAAGTTGACTCGTTGGTTCCCATTTGGATCCTGAGTTAAACTTCCTATTTGGACTACCTTTGCATCTCGGGTTTTTGGTCTTTCTCCTGTTCAGTTCGGTTCGTGATTCATGGAAGCAGGCGGTTCGTGGTGCTCCATTCGGGTCGTGACTCCAGGCTTCGGTTCGCGACCTGCGTGATCGGGTCGTGGTCCTCCATTCGATTCATAAGGGAAGTTCATGATTCCTAGCTTCATGACTCCGGTTCGTGGTACTGCTCGTGGTTCGAGGTTCCTACTCGTGACACACTTGAGGCGAGAGGTCGGGTCGTGGAGCTCAAGTGTGAGCCGGGTTGTGGTCATAGGGGTGAGTATGAGTGGGGGTCGGCTCGCAGGGGTACTCCACGATCGGGGACCTGTACTTTTTCCTACAACTTCCTAGCAAGCTATTTTCGCCACACAACGGCATTTTCGACTATTTTGACTTTCCTATGACTCCACAAAGCATACCAAACAGTAGTAATAACATATATAATCAATCAAAAACACTAAAACATCAACAATATGTGTCATTTAGATCAAACATACCCAAAAAGCATGAATTTCCCCTTAATCCCCTTAACCATGTTTAACTATAGGATTAGCGAACTTAATCCGAATTAACCCAAATTTTTATCATAGAAATTGAATAATATTTAAGAATTTCTACATATTTTTCCAAAATTTTCTAAGTCATAATTTCGCTAATTATCACTAATCACCCCTAACTAGCCTTAATTAGTGTAAAAACATGCTAATCGCTCACCTTAGCCACAAATTAATCTCAGATCTGAAAATATCTCTGATTTGGTTCGAAACCCAATGCAACACAATAGCTCTACCTCCAATTTGATGTTCATTTGCCTTGATTTGATGTTGATTAGCATAATATTGGATTAGAATGTGATTAGTAGGTGATTTGGGAGTTGGAGGCCATTGCTAGGGTTAGAGGAAGGTAAATGGCGGCTAGAAAAATGAATAAAACTGATTTCTCAAACCCTGTCAGCCCTTTTGTAACCCTAATCCTGAAATGGGTTATGGGCTTAGCTGTTAATCACCCGGTTAAGCCCAACTATGATGATTTTCACCTTCCAAACCTTATTTCAGCCATATCTCCCAAACGGTAAGTCCGATTAATTAATGTAACCACTCTACGGAAAGTAAACCATTATTCGAATACAATGGAAGTGGTTTCAGGTCAAAACTCCTTACCAATCAAAAGATACAGGAGAAACAAGATTCGCCAGACGCAAAACAGTCATTTAAAATTCGGCAAAAATCGTGAACATGGGAAATGACCCCAATAGTCGTTTCCCAAAGTTACACGGCCATATAACTTCGTATGAAAATAAAATAAATATTCTATGATCCTCCGGTGCGTAGAATATGGGTCGTTACACCTACTTATCAATACATTTGTCGTTTATATTATACATCAACACAGCATGTCTGATCATAACTCTTACCAAAACTAAATCATGAGTTTTCCCCCAAAAGGTTGTGAAGAAGTCAAAAGTATTTCATATAAACACATCTAAGCACCTCCTACAAGTGATTTTTCCAAGTTTATGAGACTGACTCGTTGAAAATCCTCCTTTTAATCTAAAAACCAATAGATATGAAGTACTTGTGGAAATTACACCTTTGTGGAAGCAAGGTTCTGTCATGATATAAGAAAACTAATCTTTGCTATACAATTAAGGAAGAAAGAACTTCAAAAGTCAGAGCCATACCTTTGCGATGGGAATGTCGGATTGAATGGAAAGTCCCTTCTCCTTCGTCCCAGGGGAATTATCCTTCTCAGCAGAAACTTCAACCAGGTCTTGAGCAGATGGCGTGCTTGAGGGATCAATATAGGTTCCCCCAGAAGGGCCAGAATTATGTGTGCCTCCAATAGCATAAGGTGGGTCACCTCCATCTTTATCAGACTCATCTTGTTGATTTCCATCACTAGGACCGTCACCTTCATAACTTGTAACATCATCAACAGTAGCCATGTTTTCTTCCTCGCCATCAGAGTCACCGAGTAGCTCTTCAATGAACGGGAGGGTCTCAGGCATCGTCTTGTTCTTCTTTAGAACTTCAACTCCCCTTTTAGCAGCCCAGTCCTTTCCATAAATTTTCTCCGGAGAGAGGACAGACAAAAGTAAATTCGATTCCTAGAATTTTTTTGAAATTACCAGAGAATGCCAGGAAAAGAGTGTCTTCATAGTACTCCATGACAATCATCGGGAGATGGTCTTTCAAGAATTCAGATATCCTGTTATTGGTCTCATGAATTATTTGCCTCGCGTTGGAAAGCTTTTCATCCATCTTCTTCAACTCGTCAGCATGATCGGTTGCCATCTCTCCTTGTTATTCTTAAGAGTTGAAACCTGATCATACAAACTATCTTTAGCCTGCCTTTCCTTCTCAAGAGAGGCCCTTAATCTCTCACACTCTCCATGCTCTTTGTCTTCGCCTGGGACAGGGTATCAACTTCGGCTTTCAAGGCGATTTTCTCTTCCTTAAGTGAAATGTGTTATTACTACCAAAATTATCTTAGCATAAGCTAACGGTGAAGGGATGTTGAATGAATATAAACACGGAAGGAAGAATCCGAGAGCAACATAGACCGGCACCCCTCAAAAAGAAAGGAGCTCAAGACCTACAGAACGATGGCAAAGTTCATCCGCCATGGTCCATCCGATGGGGACTACCCGAAGGAGAGCTCCGTGACGAAAAGTAACCTAAGACAAAGATCAAGAAACAGGAGAACATAGGATCTGCTTATCGAAACCTGGAAGGACTATCGAGATTAACCCACTTAACACCGACACACTAGAGGAGGAAGAGTATCAGACCAGTACATAAAGATTGTCTAGGACCGATTTCTGAGAATCGGCTTCATGAATAACGAAGGACTACCTTTACAAGTAACAAAGATATCACCGGAAGCCACCTTCCGGAGACCAAACCATCCCAAAAGTTCCACCGAAAGGATAAACCAAGACCCAAGTAGGGATACAGGCTACCCGTACTAACCTACTACCTAAACCAGCAACGGTTTCGAACCGGCAGATATCTACGTACATCATGTAAACGGACTCCTTTAAGTACTCACGATAAAGCCGAAAGCCTACATCCGAAAGCTTACATCTGAGAGCCAACGCCCAGAAGCTGCTACTGGGAGTTCAAATACCGTTCGTAAATCGCCACAACAACAAACCCGTACCAGTCTCGGGGAAGCCCAGGTCGTTCGGGACCTTCACTTCGAAGACCATAATCGGTACCACCAGGGAAGCCGAGAGCCAAACCCCTGAGACCAAGAGAAAAAGTGGCCGACAGAAGCCTATGCAGGCCCAATAGCCTAGCAACAAAAGGAGCTAGAATTCTCTATAAATAGGACTCCAAGAGTCACATAAAAAGGGGGCGAACGTTTGATTTCGGAAGTCAGTTCTTTTTCTTCTAAAAAAAGAGCAAATTTTCAATTCTTGTAATACATATACGATTTATAAATGTAGAATTCTGGGTCTTAAACACCTTGCGATTTGATAGCCTTGTTGTTCCATAATGATGAAACAGAGAGTTAACACTATCTTTTTGATGAGAAGATCAATCATGGCACCCTAGCAGCGGAGAAGGGGCTTTACAGAAATACGAAGTCTCCTTCCCCTTGCCTTGAGGGTTTGCCATGATTGATCGACAGTCTCATGATGAGCCTAACGTTTCCTGATCCTTAAGAAAGGAGGTCATATGGGGGTTTATAACTTGATCCTATACGTGATACAGATCCCTCTCTTGTGCTGGTCCGACGCGGAGTGATCATCAGAGTTATTGAACATCATGATGCCTTCTTCCCCGAAATCAGGGGAAACGTTAGCCTGATTTCTTCTTATCACAGTCCACAGTGACACCTTCATGGCTTAGAAACCCATTAATTTCATAAAGCCTAGCAATATCAAGATAGATAACCTTTCCCCGAGTCAATTCGCAATACCATCGTGCAATATGTGCAATATCCGTCCTTTGGAAGTAAGATAATTAATCATTAGAGTTGAAATTTTAATGCCCAGGGGAAGGCAGCCTAGCTTAGATTTATAGGCCTCAGAATGCACTTTGATAACTCCGAGTCATGATGGTGTCAAATCCCATGAACACATGTCCTATATATTGTAATCCGGATGTTAACAAAAATGTCGTTAACAAAATGATTTCAACAGAAGGAGAAGGAGCCATTTCCCTGGACAGGAGCCAAATTTTAGTTACCTAACGAATGGAAAAGGATAGATTAATCTTTTTGTGGAAATAACAAAATAAAAGAGGATAAATTCATAACAAAAGTTGTTTCTTGACGAGTTGATGATATAAATTCTCCAAGTCCGAAGGCACAGAGGGTTGTGAAACATTAGCAACTTTGGTGGAGGAGAGAGTAAAATTCACAAGCTTTCAAAATACAAAGCCAAAAAAGGTGGACTGGGAGAACTAACATGTTGAGAGGATGAAGACAGAAGTGAACTATGTTCTCTCGTATCAAATGCACTAGGGAGTTTGGATGTTATAGGATCGCATGGGACTTAATTCCTTAGGGATGTTTCCAGTGAAGAATCGATATCAACAACATTCACAGCATTAGTGATGATGGGACCAGGAGTTGTCTACGCTCTAGTTGTAACAATGATAACTTCAGAAAAATGGACAGACGTATCATGCTTCCACCTTTTAGGCGAGGGCTCAATAATAGGTCCTACAAAAATTTTTAAAGCATTAGCAACAGACTGATCTAAAGTATCAGCACCAGACTGAAAAAAGCATCAAGAGCAGAGGTATCTTCAGAGTTTGGGGTCCCTTATGAGAAGTAACCATATCAAAAAAAAGTAAGAAAATTGAAACATAAAAGTGTGAAATCATGTTAGAAAAGAAACACAGTCCTGCTAAGCATACCTTGGAATATAGGAGATGATGCATTGAACGTATCAGAGCCCCGTGATAAGCTCTTAGAACCAAAAAAATGAATAGGTGGTTGTCCCAAAATCTTCTGCCCTAGAGGAAGAAGGCCATATTGACGAAGTTCGTACACAGTAAGTAAGGAGGACCGATGTCCCAATTCCTCAGACGCCTTGAAGATAGCTTCAACAGCTTGAGTCTCCTCATTCGACCAAGTTATGTTTTTGGAAGTAAAATTTGGGCAGAAATAAAGGTCAAACAAAAGCATGGAAATGACATAATCATTCTCTAAAAACAAGAAGCTCACCAAGATCACCAAAGTGTCCCGAAATACCAGAGGGAACCGCATATAAAAGAATTGGTCTTCCCAACACTTAGACTTACTGATACTGTCGCTTATCAGCTTTCTTAACGGGTACGCGCGCAAGATAGGTGACTCTGCACATTTGGAAAATCATACTAAGTGACGATTGAGCTTAGAAATGAGGGAAGCCTGGCCTGACCCACGTGCCAAAATCTCAATACATAAAAGTACAATATAAGTGTTTGGAGAAAGCTAGATAGGAGCAACCCCCTAATCACACAAGAGCCTGAATATGAAAGGTAGGAAAGGAAAGAAACCCCCATGCCAAATATGAATTGCGGAATATGAAAAATATCCTTCTAAGGGGTTTTTGATGGTGTCTTGGGCAGTGGCTGGAATATTGTCTACACTAGATATCCCAAACCTGTCAAGAATCGTCTTCACTTCATCTTGAGAAGCAATTAGAGACTTGTTTAGAATAAACTCCCTCTTCGTCCGCGGAGTACCAAAACCCTTGGATTTCGACTTGTCAGTGCTGTTTTTGCCAAACACAATGCTGCCAGGAGATATCATTTCACAACATATATATTAGTACTACATTCTTTTACACAAATATGCTTATGTTACATTTAAGTGGGTAAACAACATAAAAACTTGTTAACATTAGAAGCGTGGACAATGAAACACCATATTAATCATAAGGTGTTAATTTTAACAAGGTTCAGACATATAATCGTATGTCATGCACACTTAGGAACAATTAAGTCTTTGGTGATGATCAAACTAACTACGCCGACACCAAAAACAGAAAGGAAGAAAGTCAAGTGTCAAAAGAGTTAGACTATCGATAAAACTTGGTGTCGTTTCAACTGAAACTAAATAATAAAGTTCCATCACTGAAAGCCTAATTGATCCCGAGTCCCGGTATGGGTGAAATCAAACTGCTCCATTATCGAACTCTAAAATATTGCCGACACTAAAATTAAAAGGGAAATAAAGCTTTTGGCAACACCCTCACACTGATCCAACACCCGCGGTGTCAAAAGCAAAATAAGCGTAGATGCTAGCGTCGGTAAAATCAAAACTAAAATGAGTCGACAAGAATTGGTGTTGAGTTCACTCAGACCGAAAGAATATCATCTTTCTTTGTAATAAAATTAACCTTTTCAAATGTCAATTTTGCATTTTAAACCCCAAAAAGTATATTAGGAAATGAGTAACCTATGATATCTACCATTAATCATTACCCAAACTGTCATTGTTGTTTAATTCTCACTTAATACACGAAAATCCTAATTGATTTCCTATATCAAGTTGAAAGCATGATTTAAATTTCTACTTGTACTCAAAAAAGAGATACTTACAGAAATTCGAATTTGAAACTCTGAAAATCTTGCGTGGTTCTTGGAGAGCAGTAATCTTGTTTGAGCAATGAATTTGCAGGTGAAAGGATGGGGAGAAAGAAGAAAGAGTATTAATGTTAAAGGGACTTTTAAATCTCGGCTGTACAGGAAAGTTCAAATCAACGAATCAGATGAAGGATACCAAGAGGCGGGGAGTCAAAGTATAGAAGGAGAGTCAAAGTTTGACTTGAGAAGTTGAAATTACCCCTTCACTTGGGAGGGCAAATGTTACTACCAAATTCAACACCTAAGCCGGCTATCGGTAAAGGGGTGTCAGATTGCAACTACTCAAAATGATCAACCAAAAGCATGGAGCCGGCATCAGGCTAAAGCCGAAAGCATAACCAAGGTAAATCACTTGAAGCTGGAAGCGGTAGGAAAGAAAGAACGAAAACTTACAACCCGAAACCAAATTCATTGTAGGAAGCACCAAATCTAACAAAGGGAGACGAAAGGGCTATCAACACTAATTTACTTAGTATCAATACAGAAGGAGGTGAAGACATTAAAAGCATGAGAAGCCGAAACACCAGTAAAATATCCCAACGTTATATATTGGATTCAAAGCTTGTCGTCCACTGAGAGACAACTTCAGAAGACGTCAAGAGACATACCAAAAGCTCACTATTGGAAGACCAAAACCAACCCTAGGGATTCACCGAGAGTAAACCAAAGCTTCTGAGAAGAAGAGCAATCCACACTAACTTACTTCGTGTTGACACCGAAAGGGGTGACGAATCCTGAAACATGAGAAGTTGAAGCATTAAAGAAAATACTATGAAGACTTAACGGCAAAACTGGAAGCTTATTGTCGAAGGCCATTCCCGAAGTTATCCATACCAACGGGCTTGGCATCGATACAAAAGGTAGCAACAACACCAAAATGAAGCTTCTAAGACCGAGACCATCGTTCTGAAAGCCAAGATCAAAACACCAAAGGCAATGTTATATCCGTTAACAATGTCAAAAGGCAGTTGAAGACAAGGCAACCAGAACCGAAAGATGAAGAGCGACCGACACCAAGCTGCTGCACCCGAAAGAAATTTTCGCTAGACCAATAACAAAACGGGTCCAGATTTGTCTATAAATAAGACCCCAAAGGTCACATTTTAAGGGTACCTTTTTGATTCCCCAATCTTGTACATATTTCTTGTAGAGTAAACCCTAATTTCTAAATCAATTTGGGGATTTCCTTTGTAAACACTTATGTACTCAAATCAATGAGCAATAAAGAGTGAATCGACACTTAGCATGTTTTCTATGATTTACTTTACTACTTATTTAGTCTATTCCCTTATGTCTTCTCCACAACAAATGCTTCACACATAAGCCTTGGTCTTTCTCCAAGATTACCAAAATACTCTTCTACAAGCCATTTGGCTTCCTAACTCACGTTGCACTTAAGGAAACCTTGTCCCAAGGTAACTGTTGATTGTTGAGTTTTGTAAGAGCGATACTCGACCCTTGAGGGAAGAGTAACTAATACTCGAGCTCAAAACCTTGATACCTAGGAAACAGTGAACTAACTCAAGGTTGTGGGAACTAAATAATCCCTTACTTCCATTAGGTCCAAATCTTTAGACCTATCTCCGGTGTTGACGAAAAATATAATTAACAACTACCCTAAAAATGAAGAAAATCAACTAAAATTATGCAATTTAGGTGAACAAAGAAAGAAAACAATGGATGAGAAGAGAGCTGAGGGATTTGAGTTTTTCTGTTTCAAGGTTGGTAAAGCTGAAATGAGGAAAAAGAGAAAGATATGTGTCATTTTGCATAATGGGCAGGTAACGACCCAGATTTTAGGTCAATTAATTTTTAACATTTATTATTGTTTTAAATGTTGAGTTATAATATAAACGGATTTTTATATCGATTTTATCAATTTAATATTCAAAATACAATTTAATTTCGAGTATACTGAATTATCGTAATACAAAAATGACTAATAATTGAATTCGAAGTTAAAACTTTGTAACACCCCGTAATTTTATAACATAAAAATTCACAAATTAAAGTATACTTAATTTTTAGAAGAAGAATTAAGTGAAATGGGTTGCGCTATTATGTTCGTCTCAAAATTTTGGGTCAAGATAGACATTTGGTTTGCATAAAATGGATAACTTATGAAGAAGTTATCAAGCCTTGATGTTTGTATGCATATGAGATATATATATAATTCAAAAAAGTTCAAAATAGCGAATCGGGAGGAGGAATAGCCGAACCGCACCATTTTTGGAGTCGACCCGAGCCTCGCTGGGTCGACAAGGGGTCGATCCAGGGTGTTTGGTTGTCAACACGTGGCCCTATTTGCCCTAAGGGCTGATGTGGCATCTGTGTGGTCCTGATGGTTCTGGTTACCCCTAGGTTAATCCGACGGCTCTTATTAAATTAAACTTCTATAAAAACGCTTCTAAACTCCTAACCCTAATCACATTAATTCATAACAAGAGCCGCCATGCCGTCAATGGAGAACCTAGAGTAGCCGCCATACACTTTCAACCCTAAAGCAAGATAAAAGCTTGAATCAAAATCAAATCAAATCTAAATAATGATTAGTCACCATCAAAAGCGAGCAATTCAATTTCAAAATACAGATCTCAGAAAAACAAGACTATTCTTTTTAATTGTGAGTATGATAGCTTTCAAAAATTAATTAATTAATTTAATTATGATAAGATATAATTGGGATTATGAGAATATGATTTTGAATCATGTGATGTAAATTATACGTATGTTTGTGGTGTTGAATCATATGTTAGTCTTATGCAAGTTGGATCATATGTTAGTTCTTATGTGAATCTTATGCAAGTTGAATTATATATCTTATGCAAGTTTGTGATGATTGGATCATATATTCATGTATGAATCTTATGCAAGTCTGGGTTGTTAAAATAATTGTGAGACATGTATATGCATATGCTAGTTTATGTGATATTAACCTTTATGTCTAGATCCATATGCAAGTTTACATCTTTATGTTTAGACCCATATGCAAGTTTACATCTTTATGTTTGGATCTATATGCAAGTTTACATCTTTATGTTTAGATCTATATGCAAGTTTGCATCTTTATGTTTAGATCCATATGCAAGTTCACACCTTTATGTTTGGATCTATAGCAGTACATAAGTTATGCAAGTATATGCCCATTACCTATGCTAGTTTTGTATCATATGCTAGTTTGAATGAAATTCATATGCAAGTTATTGGCTATGTAATCTTATGTCATGATCCTTAGATCTATTTTATGTGTTATGTGATGTTGTTTTTCTTTTTATAAGATAGACTATTTGCGAGTCTAACATATGTCATATGAAAACGTACGAATAGCGTGGGGATGATGGGATAATATTGAATATACATAAATTGTGAATTGGCATAAAATGGCCTTAAAAGGCATATAATTAATTTGAGACATTAATTGGCACAATTGGTATTTATGGACATAATTTTAAGAGAGAATTATGGACATAAATAAATTTGGAATTTATTGACAAATTTTGAATAGGGATATTAATCCAATTTGGGGTTAAATAAAGATGTGTAATAATTAACAGCCTAAGACACGAGGTTAGACTCTTTTGTGGTGTAAGACTGCCCGGACCAGCCCGACAAATCCAGCAGCCACAAATGCCAGTCTAATGTGAGAGGTCAAAGGCATGAATCAAACGCGTAACAATTGTAAAGACACGAGGTTAGGCTTGTTTGCGGTATAAGACTGCCCGGACCCACCCGGCAAATCCAGCAACCGCAAATGTCAGCCTAATGTGGGAGGTCTTTACAAGGTTACGGTTCTAATGAATTAAGTAACACTTAACCAGATAAACATGTGGTGGGACATGAGGGGTTAAGTGGGTGCCTTGGGTGGCATGTGAAATTAAGTGGGTGCCTTGGGTGGCATGTGAAATACGATTAGATGCACTTAACCAAGATTAAAACATGTAAGAAGACATGAATAAGAATGGGGTTAAGTGGGGAAACCTTAGTGGGGACCAAGCATAAGTGGAAGTCTTGTGTCAAGCATGGGGGACCTTTTCAAACCAGTAACCCATTAAGTATCTTTGTGAGCTCGACCCAAGTCGGGGACGGGACACGCTTACTGGATTTGATTGTAAGAGGTCAAAACGGGTTAGCGGTGGCAACGCAAGTCCAATAGGGTCATGTGCGTGCGTGGGCTCGGGCTGGTAGGTAAGACGTTGTTGCATCGTGTAGATATAAGTCGTTCATCTTTGGTGGTATTGGGTGACCACTTTGGGGAGTGATACACCCCACTGTGGGACCAGCACGGGTATCTACGAGTTAGGGAGTCGATCGAATGGGGGTAGTGGGTACAACTAGTGGAGACAGGGGCAGATGACACCTATAAAGGCAGTTAGGGGTACACGAAACTACCATTATCATTATTAAGTTCTGTGGGAGGGATCAACTTTTAGGGTGACTAGTGGAGGTGCAGTATAGTAATTATCCTATAGTGATAGGAACGAGATTAACGCCAGAATATTCCTTTTATTTGCTTTGTCATGCCCACTTTTTTCATGATCATATCTTATCTTACCAGTTTATGCCTTATCCTGGTTACTTTAATAATTATATTGTTAAAGTTATTATACTCACCAGACTTTATGTCTGACCCCCTTGTTTTCGCCTCTTTTCTTCCTCCTCCTCCCCCCTCCAGGTTCTCAGGGTGGGACTAGTACTAGTGGAGCTTGATCTCGGATCTCTTTCTCTCTCTTTTGGAAGTTCTTGGATTACTAAAAGTAAAGTTCAGCTCATCTCTTTTATGGCTACTTGTGTCGGGGTTTATGCTTTTTATTTTATGTACTCTGAAACGATTTATCAAGATGGATATTAAGTGTACTTGGTTTATGAAGTTGTTGTAATCAAACTATTTCTCCACTGCAATAAAAGTTGTTTTAAAATTTTCAAGTACCATTATTTATATCTGTCTTGTTATATTCTGTTCTATACACTAAATACGCTCCATGGAAGTTAATGCATTCCCTTTGTGAGTGACATTAATGGATGTGGGTTGTTACACGTGGTATCAGAGCTGAAGGTTACCGGACCATATATGAATTTTGAAAAGCTATTTTTCAAAAAACTTTTTATAAAGAAATATTTTCAAAAGTATGTTTTAAGGAAAGTATTTTCAAGAGAAAAGTTTGTTTTATAAACATAACCTCCAAGAGCCATATATCTTTCTTTCGAATTCTCCATTTTGAATCTCTTTATTTTCTTTTCAGCATGTCTGGAATTCCCGAGATACCCGAGGGGATACCAATACCAGGATGGTTTAGAAGGTATCTGGAAGCTAGGGCCAATGCCGCAGACCCAGCAAATGCTCCTCCTCCTCCCCCCCTCCTCGTCCTCCTCCCCGTGTTAATACTTTTGCATAGATATGCAAAGATTTTAGGGCAATGGGCGGGAAACCTTTTCACAGATCAGAGACGTTTGTTGAAGCTCAAAATTGGCTTAAGGAGGTGGAAGATCTATTTGGTATTTTTGAAGTAGGAGATGGAAGGAAGGTCCAATTGGTTGCTTGGTTAATAAAAGACGAAGCCTCATTTTGGTGGGAGGTCACGAACGGAGAGCGTCCGGTGGAGACATGGATGGATTTCAAGCGTAGGTTCGAAATGAAGTTTCTCTCATGAGCAGAAGAGAATTTATATATGGAAAGATTCTTGGCGTTGAAGCAAGGGGATTTATCAGTAAAGGAATACGTCAACAAGTTCAATCAGTTGGCGAGATTTGGCTTGGAATTAGTAAACACAACTGAGAAGAAGGCCCTGAGGTTCGTTAAAGGTTTGAATGAGCCGCTACATGGGTTGGCGATGACCCACATTCCAATGGGGGCTACCTTTGAGAAACTGGTTGACATGGCGCTTATGCATGATGAAGAGAAAGGTGCAAATGCTATTAAGGCACCGGAGAAGAAAGGAGACCAGAAGAAGCCACAACAGCAAAACAAGAAAGGCGGGAAGAACAATAATGGCAAAGGAAAGAAGTAGTGCTTTAATTGTGGGACACCAGGCCATCTAAGCAAAGACTGTAGGAAAAAGAAGAAGACTGGTTGTTTCCACTATGGAGAGGCAGGTCATATAGTTAAGGACTGCCTAAGGAAACATGGGCAAGGGCAAAGAACTTCTAGAGGGCATCTTCAGGCTCTCATGGCACTAGGGCAGGCGAGAGGGCAGATTCAGGCTCTCATGGCACCAGGACAGGAGAGAGGTAGAATCATTTCCGTTGAAACTTTAGTTTTTCTGTTTGATCATCCTGTTTGTACTTTGTTTGACTCTGGCGCTTACACTCATTTGTATCTGCTTCGTTAGTTGAAACACTGTACCTAAATACTAGTCTGGTTACGGATCCCATAGTAGTCTCAAATCCTGTTAGTGGTTCGGCTCATCTTTCTATGATTTGTCGGGATTTGAGAGTGTCTATATTGGGCGTTGGGTTTGAATGCAACACCTTTGTTCTTGGCTTCATGGGCTACGGCTTGATTCTAGGTATGGATTGGCTAACTAGATACGGTGCCATCCTAAATTGTGAAAGAAGGGTAGTTAGATTGTTGACTCGTTGTGGAAAGACCCTTGATATTTCTTGTGACCCTAGAGGTCCGGTAATGCTTAGCTACCTAGAATCCCTAGACGCATCCAATGATGATTTGAAATCTGTTCGCGTGGTCCGTGAATATAGTGACGTCTGTGATGAAGTTCGAGGTTTACCCCCGAGGCGCGAGATAGACTTTCGAATATATCTAGTAGATAATGCAAAGCCAGCTGCATTACCAGTGCACCACATAGCTCCGAAAGAGAGAAGAGAACTTAGTAAGCAAGTGAAAGAATTGCTTGAGAAGGGGTTCATAAGAAGAAGTATTTCGGAGTGGGGTGCTCCAGTCATTTTTGCTACAAAAGCTGATGGTTCACTTAGATTGTGCGTGGACTATAGAGAGCTGAATAAGCTAACAAAGAAGATTATGCACCCATTGCCGAGGATAGACGATTTATTCGATCAGTTGGTGGGTGCTTCAGTTTTCTCGCAACTAGATTTAGCTACATGGTTTCATCAGCTAAGGGTGGCTGAAGATAGCATCGATAAGACTGCCTTTAGAACTCTGGACGGTTTCTTTGAGTGGCTCGTCATGCCTTTTGGTTGGACGAATGCACCCGCATACTTTGTTGACTTAATGAGTAGGGTGTTTAGGGAGTTTCTAAACAAGTTTGTGGTAGTCTTTGTAGACGATATTCTGGTTTTCTCTAAAAATGAAGAAGAGCATGCCCTACATCTCAGGGAAGTCTTAGAGACCCTACGAGCACATCAGCTAAAAGCTAAGTTCTCCAAGTGCCCTTTTTGGAGAAAAGAAGTGAGGTTCTTAGGACACGTGGTCTCTAAGGAAGGGATAGCTGTGGATTCCGCCAAGGTGGTGGCAATCCAAGATTAGAAAATGCCTAAGAACACAACAGAGGTAAGAAGCTTTTTAGGACTGGCTGACTATTATAGGAAGTTCATTAAGGATTTCGCAAAGATATCAGCCCCTCACACCCGATTAACGAAGAAGAATTTGACTTTTACTTGGGACGTTGACTGTGATGATGCTTTCCAACGTCTGAAGAGGGCTTTGACGACAACTCCAGTTTTAGTTTTGCCATACGGGAGTAAGACACTCAATGTATATACCGATGCTTGCGGGACAGGGCTTGGCGCAGTTTTAATGCAAGAGGGAAAGGTGATATGCTATGGTGGAAGACAATTGAAAGCCCACGAGAAAAATTACCCTGCCCACGACTTAGAGTTGGCAGCCATAGTTTTTGCGCTTAATTCATGGCGTCATTATTTTCTTGGCGAGAGGTTTGAGTTGTATACAGACCATAAGTCGCTAAAGTACTTACTCTCTCAGAAGGACCTAAACTTGAGGCAACAGAGATGGATGGAGTTTTTGGCATCCTACGATTTTGAGATCGCATATACCCCTGGAAAGGGTAACGTTGTAGCCGACGCCTTAAGTAGAAAGAAGTTAACTTTAGTCCTTTGTTCGTAGAGCGGCAAAGTTTGGAGTATATATCTTCCTTTGACTTCAGACCCTCTGTCGATTATGTACCCAGATTATTGGCATCGTTAGAGGTGCAACCTACACTTTTGGGTCGAGTTGGAGAGGCACAACGAAATGACCCATAGTTGGTTGAGATAGTAGGCAAGCTTATAGGAGGGGAGTCCTCGAGTCATCTTGATAGATATGTTATAGATAAGAGAGGTTGGCTACGTAGAGATGGAAGACTTTGCATACCACAAGACGAGAGTTTGAAGAAGGCAGTTCTTGAAGACTCACATCGCTCTAAGATGACCATGCATCCCGGTGGTGATAAGACATATAGGGATATGAAGCAAGTTTTCTTTTGGGTCGGAATGAAGAAGGACGTGGCCGAGTTCATTGCTAGATGCTTAGTGTGCCAACAAGTCAAGGCGGAGCAAAAGAAGCCTGGAGGTTTGCTCCATCCCTTAGAGATTCCGCTTTGGAAATGGGAAAGTGTTTCCATGGATTTTGTAAATGGGTTACCAAGATCAAGGAAGGGTAATACGGGGATTTGGTTAATTGTAGACAGACTTACCAAAAGTGCCCATTTTATTCCCGTTAAAAGTAGAAGGACCACCGCGTGGTTAGCATCTGTTTACCTTCGCGAGATAGTTCGTTTGCACGGCATACCCTCTAGCATTGTGAACGATAGAGATCCCATTTTCACAAGAGAATTTTGGAAAAGCTTACAAGAGGCGGTTGGAACGCAATTATGCTTAAGTACCGCTTATCACCCTCAGACGGACGGCCAGACCAAGAAAGTAAATCGGGTTGTAGAAGACCTTCTGAGACTATGCATCCTAGACTTTGGAGGAACCATAAGAAGAACACCTTCCACTAGTGGAGTTCACCTATAATAATAGTTTTCAGGATAGCATTGGCATGACACCTTTTGGGGATCTTTATGGACGACCGTGCCAATCACCTACATGTTGGTGGGAATCCACTGATAAGGTTTTGCTTGGACCCGACATGATTAGGGAGACTTCGGAGACGATAGACCTGATTCGACGGCGAATGAAGATGGCACAGGACCGACAGAAGTCATATGCTGATAGGAGACGAACTGGTCTTGAATTCAATATTGGGGACATGGTTTTTGTTAAGGTATCGCCGTTAAGAAACGTAGTCCATTTTGGATCAGTAGGGAAGTTGGCACCGAGGCTCATAGGACCCTTTCCAATTACGGAGAGGATTGGACTGATGGCGTATAGAGTAAAGTTACCGGAGAAGCTCAGCGGAGTTCATGACGTGTTTCACATTTCGCAATTGCGTAAGTGTTTACACGATACGGCGGAAGTGGTAGAGTCGAGCATGCTCGAAGAAGTGGAAGTAGAGCGCAATCCACGATCAGAGGAGCTCCTACACGCATTCTTGGATCGGAGGTCAAAAAGCTTCGCAACAAAGAGGTCAAGTTGGTCAAAGTGCAATGGGGAAATGATCAAAGAGATGCGACTTGGGAGACGAAAGACAAAATGCATAAACTGTACCCTTTCCTTTTTGAGGGTATGTTTTAATTTCTCCTTTTTTTACCACTTTGTTGACACTTGTCCATCTTTTAGTATTATCTTTGCGATGACAACTTCGATCTTTAGTTAGGAAGAACACTATGGTTGCAAGCATGTGTTTGAGACATGTTATGTTTGGTGGATGCAAGTGGTTGCTAGTGGATGCATGTACACACACATTAGGCACTAGATCGGCTCAATCACCTTCATGTTGCATATAAATGTGTGTGCATATCTAAATTAATGGATGCATAATGGTTGTGTTATCATATGGATGCTTCATTTTGATGAATGGTTGTGCACACATGTAGAAATAATACGTATCGATAGGATTCTTTCCATACATAATGGATGCATGGCACTATCATGATTTGCATTAAGGAGGTCAACTGAATCAGTGGACCGCCTGATCTTTGCATTAGATAAGGAACATATGCACACATTTTTGCATAAGTTCATATAGCATTAGAAATTTCTTTAAGGACAATGGATGCTTGTGGATGATGGTTGAGTAGATGGATGATTGGTTGGTAGGATACATTCTTCTTAACATAGAGATTTCGGGGACGAAATCCTTTAAGGAGGGGAGAATGTTACACCCCGTAATTTTATAACATTAAAATTCACAAATTAAAGTATACTTAATTTTTAGAAGAAGAATTAAGTGAAATGGGTTGCGCTATTATGTTCGTCTCAAAATTTTGGGTCAAGATAGACATTTGGTTTACATAAAACGGATAACTTATGAAGAAGTTATTAAGCCTTGAAGTTTGTATGCATATGAGGGAAATATATAATATA
Organism: Allium sativum; assembly: GCA_030737875.1. NCBI lineage: Eukaryota > Viridiplantae > Streptophyta > Magnoliopsida > Asparagales > Amaryllidaceae > Allium > Allium sativum. The sequence goes on from CM060925.1 coordinate 317,703,191, forward strand.
TATATATATATATATATGAAATATTCAAAAAAAGTTCAAAACAGCGAATCGGGAGGGGGAATAGCCGAACCGCACTATTTTTGGAGTCGACCCGAGCCTCGCCGGGTCGACTAGGGGTCGATCCGGTGTGTTTGGCTGTCAACCCGTGGCCCGATTCTCCCTAAGGGCTGATGTGATGTCTGAGTGGTCCTGATGGTTCTGGTTATCCCTAGGTTAATCCGACGGCTCTTATTAAATTAAATTTCTATTAAAACACTCATAAACCCCTAACCCTAATCACATTAATTCATAACAAGAGCCGCCATGCCGTCAATGGAGAACCTAGAGTAGTCGCCAAACACTTTCAACCCTAGAGCAAGATAGAAGCTTGAATCAAAATCAAATCAAATCTAAATAACGATTAGTCTACATCCATGGCGAGCAATTGAGTTTCAGAATACAGATCTCAGAAAGACAAGACTATTCTTTTTAATTGTGAGTATGATAGCTTTCACAAAATAATTAATTAATTTAATTATGATAAGATATAATTGGGATTATGAGAATATGTTTTTGAACCATGTGATGTAAATTATATGTATGTTTATGGTGTTGAATTATATGTTAGTCTTATGCAAGTTGGATCATATGTTAGTTCTTATATGAATCTTATGCAAGTTGAATCATATATCTTATGCAAGTTTGTGATGATTGGATCATATATTCATGTATGAATTTTATGCAAGTTTGGGTTGTTAAAATATATATGAGACATGTATATGCATATGCTAGTTTATGTGACATTAACCTTTATGTCTAGATCCATATGCAAGTTTACATCTTTATGTTTAGACCCATATGCAAGTTTACATCTTTATGTTTAGATCTATATGCAAGTTTACATCATTATGTTTAGATCTATATGCAAGTTTACATCTTTATGTTTAGATCCATATGCAAGTTCACACCATTATGTTTGGATCTATAGCAGTACATAAATTATGCAAGTTTATGCCCATTACCTATGCTAGTTTTGTATCATATGCTAGTTTGAATGAAATTCATATGCAAGTTATTGGCTATGTAATCTTATGTTATGATCCTTAGATCTATTTTATGTGTTATGTGATGTTGTTTTTCTTTTCATAAGTTAAACTATTTGCGAGTCTAACATATGTCATATGAAAACATACGAAAAGCGTGGGGATGATGGGATAATATTGAATATACATAAATTGTGAATTGGCATAAAATGGCCTTAAAAGGCATATAATTAATTTGAGACATTAATTGGCATAATTGGTATTTATGGACATAATTTTAAGAGACAATTATAGACATAAATAAATTTGGAATTTATTGACAAATTTGAATAGGGATATTAATCCAATTTGGGGTTAAATAAAGATGAGTAACGACCCGCATTCTATGCATCGAAGGATCGTAGAATATTTATTTCTTTCACATGCGAAGTCGTATGGTCATGTAACTTTGGGAGACGACTATTGGGGTCATTTCCCATGTTCATGATTTTTGCTGATTTTTAAATGACCGTTCTGCCCCTAGTTGATCTTGTTTCGGCCATAACTTTTGATTGGGAAGGGGCTTTGATTTGAAACCACTTTCATTAGATCCAAATGATGGTTTACCTTTTCGTAGAGTGGTCACATTAGCCAAACATACTCACCGTTTGGGAGATATGGCTGAAACAAGTTTCAGATGGTGAAAAACAGCTTAACCGGGCCTAATTTGGGTGATTAGTGGGTGGGCCCATAGCCCATTTCGGTATTAGGTTTATGGGAAGGTTGATAGGGTTAGGAAATTCAGTTTCTATCATTTTCCAACCGCCACTTTTTGTTCCTTCAAGTTTAGCCATGGCCTCCACTTTCTAAAACACCCCAAAACACCTTCTAATCGCTAATTAAGCCAAATCTACATCAAATCAAAGCGGATTAGCACAAGAATCAAGGTAGAACTGCTGTATAGCCTTGGTATTCGTGCCCAAATAGAGAATCATTTCAGATTTGGTATTCTATTTATAGCAAAGGTGAGTGATTTGCATAGTTCCTCACTAATTATGGTTAATTAAGGGTAATTAGTGATAATTAGCGAATTTATACATGTTAAAAATCTGGAAAAATATTGATAAATTTCGAAATATTGTTTTAGGCCTCTGTTAGAAAATTTGGTTAATTTGGTTAAGTTTTACTAATCCTATCATTAGTTTTTCTTAAACATGCTTAAGGGAAAATATGGGATTTTGGCTATATTTGATCCGTTTTAACATATCAAGTTGTCATTTTGGTGTTTGTGGCTGATGTTATATGTTGCTATGACTGTTTGGCATGAATTGTGATTGTTTAGAATAGTTAGAATGATCGAAAACGCCGTCGAGTGGCGTGAAAGCAGTCGCCGGAAGTTGCAGGAAAAGTGCAGGCTGTGACCCGAACCGGATCGGATCGGATGGGGAGGCCCGAACCGACCCGTTCGTGTAGCCCATACACGAGCCGCCCCTTGCACCCGAACCGAACCAGTACGCTACGTGTTGACTTGAAGCTTAGAGGGGACCACGACCGAACCAATCCAACGTTGGGGAAGAAGACCAAAGTGAAGCCACCATAAGACATGTACTCCGACCCGACCCGGGGTGCCATCCGAACTGATAGATCATTGAGTGCTTATCCAAATCGATCCAGCTAGGGAACCACGATACCCGACCCGAACCGGTGCACCATGGAGAAGCTTGAGGAACTCGACCCGATCCGAGGTGATGAAGGCCACGAGCCGAACCAGAGAACTTGGACTTGAAGTGTGGACCACGAACCAAACTAGAAGCACGATCTGAGGCAAGGTAAAGTGAAGAACCAAACCGATCCGGAGATGAAGACCAAAACCCAAGATGCAAAGGTAGTCCAAGTGGGAAGTTTGTACTCAGGATCCAGTTGGGAACCAATGAGTCAACTTCATGAGTTGGGCTTTGTTGCGGGACGCGTTCTAAGGGGTTATCGACGTCTATAGCTTTGATTCACCACCAAGACGGATGTTAGGCTATGTATCAGTCCAGTGGGGTAGTTACTACTCCATGGGGCAGAGTGATCGTAGCAAGGCTATGAGCCAGTGCAGTGGAGTTGTTATGACTTCATGGGGCAGAGTGGACATAGCAAAGACTAGTGGCTATGGATCTGTGCAGTGGTGTCATCATGACTCTATGGGGCAGAGTGATCATAGCAAGGAATAGGGTGATCAAAGTGGAGGATATCGTATGCTTTATGCGCTGAGTGAGAGATGTGAGGGTGGTTGCTATGTTTGATTGGTTGCTTTCACTATGTCATGCACAACCCCATCCCCGTATTCTTTATACCATATGTTAGTGGCACCTTAGAGTATTGAGCGGTATGTTGTGCTAACTCTTTGGTTGTAGGTCCAGGTTCAGGTATGGTTTAGTATACCTGTTATTGTTCTGCTTTGATGCTTATCGCTCATACCAGACTTTTGTCTGACCCAGAGTTTTATGTCTCTTCTTATTACTCTGGGTGCTCTTAAACGGGCAGACTAGAGACAGGTTAGGTGGTATGCACGGGTAGCTGTACCGGAGACGAGCAGGAGGCTTCCACATATGATATATATATATACACACACATAGATATTCTCCCTATGTCGCTGTTGGTCACTACTTTGGGCATTAGTAGTGTACCTTTCCTTTCTTTTGCTTTAGAGACAGTTTTAAAGTTGTAATAATGATGATGTGGAACATAAGCTGTATTTGGATTTTCCGCTGCTATGATGTTTAGTTTCAGCTTATGCACTGTCTCACCTGTTTTATGTCAAGTATGTTATTATTATATTTTATTCCTTGCGCTGTGAGACATTCTACAGGTTCTTTGTTAGTTCACCAGTAAGTCCTTTTCTTTTCCCTTTTCTTTGGCGACCGTCCCGTGTCGGTTGGACATCGGCACAACGCATTTTCATAGGAAATGTCGGCTGGTGCGGGGCGGGCCGTCACAAGATGTGTAATAATTAACCGCCTAAGACACGAGGTTAGACTCTTTTGTGTTGTAAGACTGCCCGGACCCGCCCGGCAAATCCAACAGCCACAAATGCCTATCTAACATGAGAGGTCAAAGGCACGAATTAAATGCGTAACAATTGTAAAGACACGAGGTTAGGCTCGTTTGCGGTATAAGACTGCCCGGACCCGCCCGGCAAATCCAGCAACCGCAAATGTCAGCCTAATGTGGGAGGTCTTTACAAGGTTACGGTTCTAATGAATTAAGTAACACTTAACTAGATAAACATGTGGTGGGACATGGGGGGTTAAGTGGGTGCCTTGGGTGGCATGTGAAATTAAGTGGGTGCCTTGGGCGGCATGTGAAATACGATTAGATGCACTTAACCAAGATTGAAACATGTAAGAAGACATGAATAAGAATGGGGTTAAGTGAGGAAACCTTAGTGGGGATCAAGCATAGGTGGAAGGCTTGTGTCAAGCATGGGGGCCCTTTTCAAACTAGTAACCCATTAAGTATCTTTGTGAGCTCGACCCAAGTCGAGGACGGGACACGCTTACTGGATTTGATTGTAAGAGGTCAAAATGGGTTAGCAGTGGCAACGCAAGTCCAACGGGGTCATGTGCGTGCGTGGGCCCGGCCTGGTAGGTAAGACGTTGTTGCATCATGTAGATGTAAGCCGTGCATCTTTGGTGGTATCGGGTTGCCACTTTGGGGAGTGATACACCCCATTGAGGGACCAGCACGGGTATCTACGAGTTAGGGAGCCGATCGAATGGAGATAGTGGGTACAACTAGTGGAGATAGGGGCAGACGACACCTATGAAGGCAATTAGGGGTACATGAAACTACCATTATCATTATTCAGTTCTGTAGGTGGGATCAACTTTTAGGGTGACTAGTGGTGGTGCGGTATAGTAATTATCCTATAGTGATTCGGAACGAGATTAACGCCAGAATATTCCTCTTATTTGCTTTGTCATGCCCACTTGTTTCATGGTCATGTCTTATCTTACCAGTTATTCCTTATCCTAGTTAGTTTAATAATTATATTGTTAAAGTTATTATACTCGCCAGACTTTATGTCTGACCCCTTGTTTTCGCCTCTTTTCTTCCTTCCCCCCCGGTTCTCAGGGTGGGACTAGTACTAGTGGAGCTTGATCTCGGATCTCTTTCTCTCTTTTTTGGAAGTGCTTGGATTGTTGAAAGTAAAGTTCAGCTCATCTCTTTTATGGCTACCTGTGTTGGGGTTTATGCTTTTTATTTTATGTATCTAAAACAATTTATCGAGATGGATATTAAGTGTACTTGGTTTATGAAGTTGTTGTAATCAAACTATTTTTCCGCTGCAATAAAAGTTGTTTTAAAATTTTAAAGTATCATTATTTATATCTGTCTTGTTATATTCTGTTCTATACACTAATACGCTCCATGGAAGTTAATGCATTCCCTTTGTGAGTGACATTAATGGACGTGGGGTGTTACAAACTTAGTCGAAACAATTTAGATGATCAATATAAATTCCATTTTTATATAAACGGTAATGATAATTATATTATTACCGAGAAGTTGATTGTTTTGAATATAATTCATATTTTATCGATTTAATTTGGTACGTGAATATAGTTAATTATCAAACGACCTCGGTTTTCGATGAAACCAATTTTGTTGGATCTGGAATGTCAAACCATAATAGTATGTCAAGTTTCATTGCGATTAGAGCTCGTAGGTGGTCGTTTAAACATGGAATTTCATGTGTAAGTTTCTTTAGGATATTATAATAATAAAATTTATCAGATAAGCTCAAAATCAAATCAAATCTCTTTAAATTAAAAATCAAATTGTATTAAACTTGCCATGTACTTAACTGACATGCAATTAAAACCATTATACCTTTTGTCTCCCCTTTTCCTTTATAAATACAACGCAACCCCCTTCTCCTTTTTCTTTGATTCATTCCTAGAAATTATAAATCCAAATTGAAGCTTCAAAAAAAAAAACGGTCGCACCCCTTTTAATTCATAAGTCGCGATTTCCCTAATCTCCTTCCTATTTCTTTTGTTCTTTAAAAAAAAGCAAAGCTCCTAAATAAAATAAGTGTCCACTGCCTGAATTCAAATCCTTCGAAGCCGTTATTCCTCATTTAATCGAAATCAAACGTTCTTATTAAAAAAGCGAAATAGGAATCGCAATTGGAACCACAAAGAAGCTCGACATCACTGAGGAGCGCGCGCGTGAAGGGGTTTGCATATGGTGGCAGAAGTGTGGATTTTGAGCGATGGAGGAGTGGTGTTCAAGGGGGTTTGCGTAAAGTTGCGATTGGGTAGAATTAGGGTTTTGGATCGCGTGGGATATTGGAGGGTGGTGTTTAATAGTCGCGATAGATTTTAGGCACAATGTCGTTTCCTATAGCAAATCTAAAGAGGAAGTCACGATTTTTTTTGTGATCGATCCTAAGTCCTAAGTGTCGGGGGATTGCATAGTTATTGCAATAGTTTTTATGGGGTTGTCATGGCTTTAGGCAACATGAAGGTGATGTGGGTTATGGATGTGTTACAGGGAGGTGGTGTTGATCGATCTCGGGGTTCTAGAGTTCAAGGATGGGGTTGATTGCAGTGGTGATGGAAGAAATACAGTCAGCATAAGGGTGAAGTAAAGTTCACAGCCATGGTGGTTTTAAATAGTGCAGTTTCAGATTTTTTATTACAGGAGGAAGAAGAGTATTTAAGGTATATTTTGATTTAAATTTTATATGGAAACTAGTTTATATAATTAGTAACTGACCAAAGAAAATTGTAAGAACCTATAGAGTTAATTAGTAAAGAAATACAATTTATAGACTAATCGTTTGAGTATGAAATTGAGGTTTAATTTGGAATTGGTTTACACGTGGGTAATTAATTAAATTAGTATAATTCAATAACTGATATTTTATTAAAATTATTTTACATTGAAAAACAGACGTATGGAGAAATCACTGTGAAATCTATATAATAGGCTTCATTGTGTATTCAGCAAGAATAAAATCAGGGTGAGTAAACTCACTCTCTGGATTCGTCTATAATTTTATTATAAACAATTTTTATTTAAATTATTTTTATATGTTGACTGTTTGGACGCATTAAGTAATTATTGATAAATTGTGGCTATTCTATATATACTATTTATATTTAGGCTTGGTAATTGTGGCTATTATACATATATTATTTATATTTAGGCTTAGTAGTTGAATATTTCCTGCAATATTATTTGCGGATGATACCCTATGTGCCCCCACAATATATAAGTGGATGATGACCTTCTATACCGCGATATCCTACCTTGAAGCATAATGGGTATTATTTATGTTGGCCAACATTTATGGATGCAGGAAAAACAAGTTGGAGGGATCCAACTGGATTCCTCAACAATTTAATTATTGTTTTTCATATATGATATGATAAATAACATGTGACTGATTATTGGGTGTGATGTTAGAATATCGCAGGCCTTATATATAATGATATTTAAAAATATCATGAAAAGGAATTTTAAAATTTTAAAGGATTTAAAAAAAATAGAATTTGAATTTTGAATGGGATTGGAAATATTAGCATGTTTTGAAGAATAAAACAAGTAGTGATTTTATAAACGATATTTGTATATGAAATGGAATAAGTACCATTGGATAATTTGGGAATGTAAATTCATGTGTGAATTTAAAAGGGAAATTTAGTTTCCTAAAGTAGAAATTGAAGTTCAAATGGATATGAAATAAAAGACTTGTTTAAAATAAAAACAAGTAGTATAAATTATAAACGACGTTTATAATGAAGACGAAAAATTATCATTGGATTATTTGAAATTTAAACTCAAGTATGAATTTAAAAAGAGAATTGTGAATCGTTTAAAAAGTAAATGATGGAATCTATTATGATGTTCGGAATGTAAATTAAATTGGATAAACCCATAAGGATTTATGATTAGAATCGACAGTGTCGAATTTATAAAAATAAATTTATTCCAGTAAGGATAGTGGAATTGTATTAAATGGAAACTGAAATTTTAAAACTAAATATAGAAATAAATTCAATGTTTATATATACATTATAATAAATAAAATATTCCAGAATAAGAATTGGGTTTCAATTGGATTTTGAAATGGAAGTTTGTTGTGACGGCCCGCCCCGCACCAACCGACATTTACTCCAAAAGTGCGTTGTACACATGCCCAGTTAGCACGGAACGGGTCGCCAGAAGGAAAAAGAAGAAGAGAATGGGCTAATCAAGGAACCTGTAATATGTCACACAACGCATAGAACAAAATATAATAATAACATACTTGACATAAAACAGGAGAGACAGTGCATAAGCTGAAAATCAGAACTCAACATCATAGCAGCGGAAATCCAGAATACAGCTTATTACAACTTTCAAACTGTCTCAAAGCAAAAGAAAGATAAAGGAGGTACACTACTAATGCCCAAGTAGCGACCACCAACGACACAGGGAGAATGTATATATGTATATATATAGTACGTGGAAGCCTCCTGCCCGCCTCCGAATCAGCTACTCGCACATCACCAGCTAACCTGTCTCTAGTCTGCTCGTGTGAGCACCCAGAGTAATAAGAAGAGACATAAAACTCTGGGTCAGACATAAAGCCTGGTATGAGCGATAAGCATCTAAAGTGAACAATAACAGGTAGACTAAAACATACCTGAACCTGGACCTGCAACCAAAGAGTTAGCACTACATACTGTACAACACTCTAAGGTATCATATCAAACAGTGTAAAGATACGGAGGTGGGGGAGGTGTGCATGTCATAATGATGGCAAACAATCAAGCATAGCATCCATCCTCACATCTCTCACTCAGTGCTTAAAGCATACGATATTCACCACTTCGATCACCCAACATACCTTGCTACGATCACTTTGCCCCATGAAGTCATAAATGGCTTCACTGCACTGATAACGTAGCCACAAATCCTTCGCTATGTCCACTTTGCCCCATGGAGTCACAAGAACCCCACTGCACTGGCTCATAGCCTTACTAATCCTTACTATGTCCACTCTGCCCCATGGAGTCACAACAACCCCACTGCACTGACTCATAGTCTTACTACGCATCACCTTGCCCCTTGGGTCATAATGACCCTACTGCACTGATAACGTAGTCTTGCTACCATCACTTTGCCCCTCAGGTCATAATGACCCTACTGCACTGATAAGTAGCCCATCATTCATTTTTAGTGGTGAACCGAAGTTATGAACATCGACAACTCCTTAGCACACGTCCCGCAGCAAAGTCCAACCATGAAGTGAACTCATTGGTTCCCCACTGGTTCCGGGATCCTGAGCTCTAACTTCCATTTGGACTACCTTTGCATCTCGGGTTATTGGTCATCACCATCGGATCGGATCAGCCTTCACATTTTCATCGGATCGGATCGGCCTTGGTCACTCGGATCGGGTCGCGCCTCCTGCGTCGGATCGGGTCGTGGTCCTCCAGCTCGTGGCTCCTCTTCCTGATTCGGATCGGCGTCACCACTTCGGGTCGGATCGGGTTGCTTCATTCGGGTCGGGTCGTGTCTTCTGATCGGGTCGGATCGTCTCACCCTAGTACCCATCGACTCGTGAGCTCCCCACCCTCCTCTAGTTCGGATCGGAAATACTTGTTGGTTCGAATCGTGCTTCTACTACCGGATCGTGCCACTTAGCTAAGTCGTGACTCGCTCCCTCAAACGGATCGTGACGCCCACGTTGGAACGGGTCGAGTCGCGCTCCCCTCCACCGATCCGATCCGGATTCTGGGTCATCTCCTGCATGTTTCCTGCGACTGTTTCTACGCCATTCGACGGCGTTTTCGACCAATCTAACACTTCTGAACAATCACAAAGCATACCATACAGTCATAGCAACATGTAGAATCAATCCCAAACATCAAAACATAAATCATAGCATGTAAAATGGATCAAACATACCCAAAATCCCATATTTCCCCTTAAGCATGTTTAGGTGAAACTAATGATATGGTTAGCAAAACTTAACCAAATTAACCCAAATTCATATCAGAGGTCTAAAACATCATTCCGAATTTTATAAACATTTTTCCAGAATTTTATCATGTTTAAATTCGCTAATTAACACTAATCAACCCTAATTAGCCATAATTAGTGCAAAACTATGCAAATCACTCACCTTAGCCACAAAATAAACTAAGATCTGAAGTAATTCTCTGATTTGATGTGAATCTCAATGCCAAACAGCAGCTCCTTTGTTGATTTGGTGAAGATCTTCCTTGATTAGGGGTTGCTAAGCCAAATCTTTGACCAAAAGATGATTTGGAGGTGATTTAGAGGTTGGAGGCCATTTTTAGGGATCCTTGGTGATAAGTGGAGGCTAGAAAACTGAAATGGAATGATTCTCCATCTCATTTCAGCCCTCCCATAACCCTAGTCCCGAAATGGGTTATAGGCCTACTCGCTAATCACCCGATTTGGCCCGGTTAAGCAGTTTTTCACCCTCCAAACCTTGTTTCAGCCATATCTCCCAAACGGTAAGTCCGTTTGGCTACGGAAAGAGAAACCATCAAACGAATCCAATGGAAGTGGTTTCAGGTCAAAATTCCTTTCCAATCAAAAGTTATGGCCAAAACAGTACCAACTAGGGGCAAAATGGTCATTTAAAAATCGACAAAAATTATTAACATGGGAAATGACTCTAATAGATATTTCCCAAAGTTATATGACCATACGACTTCACCCGGGAAAGAAATAAATATTCTACGATCCTATGATGTGTAGAATACGGGTCATTACACTCTCCCCCCCTTAAGAAATTTCGCCCCCGAAATTCCCTAATCCAAACACACACAAGGGTCCCGCATGCCTATCAATCATAAAACAACAATCAAACATGCAAACAAGCAAAGCAAGTCTATCCTAGCATGCGGAAAACTAAATTGCAAAAATAAATCTTACCAGGCAAAGAGTTCTGGATATGCCTTCCTAATGCCCTCTTCTGTCTCCCAAGTACAATCATTCTCGTCCTCGCCCCACTGAACCTTGACTAGCTTCACCGCCTTCCTTCGAAGTTGCTTCGTATCGTGCCCTACAATACGAATCGGCTTGCGGTTCCCAACCGCCTCGGGTTCTACTTCGAAGTCCTCTAACTGATCAGGTGAAATAGTCACATCTGAGTCGTGAACGAACTTCCTCAGTTGGGAAACATGAAATACATTGTGAACTCCCGCCATTTTCTCTGGTAAGCCAACTCTATACGCCAAATTCCCGACTAATTCAAGAACAGGGAATGGGCCAACAAATCTCGGTGCCAACTTGCCTCTCCTACCAAATCGTATCACGCTCTTCAACGGAGAGATCTTGACAAACACCAAGTCACCAACAGAGAACTTCAAGTCTCTTCTTCTCTTATCAGCATAACTTTTCTGCCTGTCTTGGGCAGCTTTCATTCGTTGCTGAATGATCTTAATCTTATCCGAGGTTTCTCTCACCACATCTGGTCCAAGCACAAACTTCTCGCCAGTCTCTATCCAACATGATGGTGAGTTGCACGGTCTTCCGTGCAAAGCTTCATATGGAGCCATACCGATACTGGATTGGTAGCTATTATTATATGCAAACTCTATTAGATGCAAATGGTCATCCCATGATCCACCAAAATCCAATATACACGCTCTCAAGAGATCTTCCAATATACGATTCACCCTCTCCGTATGACCGTCGATCTGAGGATGATATGCGGTACTGAGATGTAACCTTGACCCTAGAGCCTCTTGTAAGCTCTTCCAAAACCCACTAGTGAACAACGGGTCTCGGTCACTCGCAATGCTTTTGGGTACTCCATGAAATCTCACTACCCACTTCATATACAATTCTGCCAACTTGGCTGCTGTCCTATTCGATTTGACTGGTATAAATCTTGCGCTCTTAGTCAATCGATCCACAATTACCCAAATGCTATCATATCCCGATCTAGTCCTTGGTAAACCATCGATGAAATCCATCGAGACTTGCTCCCATTTCCATTCGGGAATTTCTAATGGTTGCAACAACCCACTAGGCTTCTTTTGCTCGACTTTAACTAGCTGGCAATTCATGAATTTGGATATAAACTTCCCAACGTCTCTTTTCATCCCTTCCCAGTAGTAAGTCTGTCTCATGTCTCGATACATCTTATTACCACCGGGATGCATAGTCAGTTTTGAGTGATGACATTCTTTAAGCACTTCATCTCTCAAACCATTCACGTTGGGCACAACTAATCTTCCATTCTTTCTAAGCCATCCATCTCGATCAAGCCCATACACATTCACCTCCTCATCGATACCCATCTTTAACTTGGAGATGATTTCTAATAGATTAGGATCGTCCCTCTGGCTAGAACCAATCCGCTCTATCAAAGTGGGTCTGATCGTCAAACTAGCTAGCATAACTGGATCCAATTCGCACTTTGGTCTGAAATCAAACCCCGCGATATACTCTAGTTGCTTCCATTCCAGAAACATTGCCCCTAAGCTGGCATGTCTCCTACTCAAGGCATCGGCTACCGCATTACCCTTCCCAGGTGTATACGCGATATCAAAATCATACGAAGCCAAAAACTCTAACCATCTCTGCTGACGGAGATTCAAATCTTTCTGGGAGAAGAGATACTTTAGCGATTTATGATCGGTAAACAACTCAAATCTTTCTCCCAAGAGATAATGTCTCCACATCTTCAGCGCAAATACAATCGCTGCTAATTCCAAATCATGGGTAGGATACTTCTTCTCATGCGGCTTTAGCTGTCGACTAGCATAAGCTACAACCCTACCTCCTTGCATCAATACAACACCTAGTCCGGTACCACAAGCATCCGTGTATACCGTCATCTCTTCATTCCCTTTAGGAATGACTAACACTGGCGCACGCGTCAACCTCTCTTTTAGACTCTTGAAGGCATCCTCACACACTCCGTCCCAGACGAAGGACTGATTCTTCTTAGTCAACTGAGTCAACGGTGCTGCAATCTTGGAGAAGTCCTGGATAAACTTACGATAATATCCAGCTAATCCCAAGAAACTTCTTACATCTGTAGCATTCTTGGGTGTAGGCCAATCCTGTACCGTAGCCACCTTCGCAGGGTCCACGGCAATACCATTCTCTGAAACAACATGACCCAAGAATCTTACTTCCCTTCTCCAAAAAATGACACTTAGAGAATTTAGCTTTCAATTGGTGTTTCCTCAACACCTCCATCACTATCCTCAAGTGTCCCTTGTGTTCCTCTTCTGTCCTTGAGTAAACAAGGATATCATCCACGAACACAAGAACAAACTTATTCAACTGATCTCTGAATACTCGATTCATAAGATCCACAAAATAGGCTGGTGCATTGGTCAACCCAAATGGCATGACCAACCACTCATAAAATCCAGACGGCGTCCTAAATGCCGTTTTCGGAACACTCTCATCTGCTACTCGAAGCTGATGAAATCCTGTCGCGAGGTCCAACTGGGAGAACACTCTAGCTCCTTCCAGGTGATCAAACAAATCATCTATCCGCGGTAGAGGATACTTATTCTTCCTCGTCACCTTATTCAACTCGCGATAGTCCACACACAAACGAAGGGAACCATCTGCCTTAGTGGCAAACACAACTGGTGCTCCCCACTCGGAGACACTCCTTCTAATAAATCCCTTCTTCAAAAGATTGCTGACTTGCACCCCGAGCTCTTGCTGCTCCCTTGGTGCCATACGACGAAGTGGCATCACTATAGGTCTGGCATCTTTCACTAAATCAATACGGAGCTCAATCTCTCGGTGTGGTGGAAGCCCGGTCACCTCCTCGAAGACGTCCGGATACTGGCCAACCACGGGCACATCTGACAACTCATCCTGCAGGATGTCGAGGGAATTTACAAAACTAGCCATAACCCCATCACTAGGTAGACTACCAAACACTACCCTCCGCCCATCTTCCGCCCTCACTGTCACCAAAAAGCCCTCACAGTCTACCACCACCCCGTGTCTTTGGAGCCAATCGACTCCCAATATAATGCCATACCCAGTAAAGCCCAAAACAAAGCAATCACAAACAAACATACATCCATGACTCGATAAGACCAAATTCCTGCAAATCATACTAAGGCTAGTCGAACCACCAATCGGGTTCGTCACTATCAATGGTCTATCGACTATCTCGGGTTCCAGTCCCAACCTATCTACCAGGTCACTAGATATGAAGGAACGGGAAGCCCCAGTATCAAACAAAACTCGAACTGGTATATCATAAATAGAAAGCATACCTTGAATAACAACATTCTTTCCTTTCTCCGCCGCAGTTGGGGCATTCGACGAAGAAGGAACAGCATCAATAGCATATGCTTTCACAATCTGCTTCTCCTTAAGAGGTTGCGGACACTTATCTTTCTGATGTCCCACTTGACCACAGTTGTAGCACTTCCTTTCCGCTGGCTTGGCCTGACATTCCTTAGCATAATGGCCCTTCTTTCCACAGCTGAAGCACTCAACATCCTTCTTGCTCTTTTTCTGGCCACCCTTTGATTAGTCCTGCTTCCTCTTATTCTGAGAGTTATTCTTGCCTCCACCGCCTACTTGCGGCTTTGGCCCTTCTGCAGATGCAGCCTCAGTCTTTGACTTAGGGTAAAGACTCTCTGATCTCAAAGCCTTCCCCACGATCGATTCAAAAGTCTCATCGATGTGGTTGATAAGCCTTTCTCCCAAGTATCCATCTAAACCAGTAATGAACTTCTCATTCTTCTTCTCAGGAGTATCAATAAGAGACAGTCCATACTTCGACAAAGTGTCGAACTCAGCAATATAATCAGAAACTGCCCTCCCATTCTGCTTGAGTTCCAAGAACCTCTTGAACAACACTGACTTCTGGGCGGCTGGAATGAACTTCTCGCTAAAGCGAGCCTTGAACTGAACCCAAGTAACCTGGTCCTCTTGAGTAGCTGTTCTAATGGCATTCCACCAATTCATCGCTCACCCCTGCAGCTGACGAGACGCTAGCCTTCTCTTCATCGCATCCTCAAGACCCAAGTCATCAAAGATATGATCACAGCTATCCATCCAATCTTGAACATCTGTGGCCGACTCCGTCCCGTGGAACGGCTTCCCACCAAGGTTAGTGTAATCCTTGCACAACTTGGCGAAATCGATCCTAGGCGCCTGCACTACTAGGCCAACACCAACTCCGGGATTGGGAACTGCCCCTTGCACTTCTCTAAGCATATCTCTCATGAGGTTAGTAAACATCGCCCTCATGTCAGCGACATTCCCATGGTTGGTCCCTCTACCAGCACCCCTCGTGTCTCGGCTCATCGTCAATCTAAAAAAAAGGAAACGATTAACGACCCCATAGTGGTGCTAGTGCAGTGCGACTTCATTCTTATACTACTAATAGTATATATATACATAGCTTTTGAAAACCAAAGTAATCACAAATATGCGCTCTCATATACGTACTAACTCTCCCTAGTGTCTTTCCCTAGGTTAACTACGCAACCTAGAGCTCTGATACCAAGTGTGACGGCCCGCCCCGCACCAACCGACATTTACTCCAAAAGTGCGCTATACACATGTCCAGTTAGCACGGAACGGGTCGCCAGAAGGAAAAAGAAGAAGAGAATGGGCTAATCAAGGAACCTGTAATATGTCTCACAGCGCATAGAACAAAATATAATAATAACATACTTGACATAAAACAGGAGAGACAGTGCATAAGCTGAAAATCAGAACTCAACATCATAGCAGCGGAAATCCAGAATACAGCTTATTACAACTTTCAAACTGTCTCAAAGCAAAAGAAAGATAAAGGAGGTACACTACTAATGCCCAAGTAGCGACCACCAACGACACAGGGAGAATGTATATATGTATATATATATATAGTACGTGGAAGCCTCCTGCCCGCCTCCGAATCAGCTACTCGCACATCACCAGCTAACCTGTCTCTAGTCTGCTCGTGTGAGCACCCAGAGTAATAAGAGGAGACATAAAACTATGGGTCAGACATAAAGCCTGGTATGAGCGATAAGCATCTAAAGTGAACAATAACAGGTAGACTAAAACATACCTGAACCTGGACCTGCAACCAAAGAGTTAGCACTACAAACTGTACAACACTCTAAGGTATCATATCAAACAGTGTAAAGATACGGAGGTGGGGGAGGTGTGCATGTCATAATGATGGAAAACAATCAAGCATAGCATCCATCCTCACATCTCTCACTCAGTGCTTAAAGCATACGATATTCACCACTTCGATCACCCAACATACCTTGCTACGATCACTTTGCCCCATGAAGTCATAAATGGCTTCACTGCACTGATAACGTAGCCACAAATCCTTTGCTATGTCCACTTTGCCCCATGGAGTCACAAGAACCCCACTGCACTAGCTCATAGCCTTACTAATCCTTACTATGTCCACTCTGCCCCATGGAGTCACAAAAACCCCACTGCACTGGCTCATAGTCTTACTACGCATCACCTTGCCCCTCGGGTCATAATGACCCTACTGCACTGATAACGTAGTCTTGCTACCATCACTTTTCCCCTCAGGTCATAATGACCCTACTGCACTGATAAGTAGCCCATCATTCATTTTTAGTGGTGAACCGAAGTTATGAACATCGACAACTCCTTAGCACACGTCCCGCAGCAAAGTCCAACCATGAAGTGAACTAATTGGTTCCCCACTGGTTCCGGGATCCTGAGCTCTAACTTCCATTTGGACTACCTTTGCATCTCGGGTTATTGGCCATCACCATCGGATCGGATCGGATCAGCCTTCACATTTTCATCGGATCGGATCGGCCTTGGTCACTCGGATCGGGTCGCGCCTCCTGCGTCGGATCGGGTCGTGGTCCTCCAGCTCGTGGCTCCTCTTCCTGATTCGGATCGGCGTCACCACTTCGGGTCGGATCGGGTTGCTTCATTCGGGTCGGGTCGTGTCTTCTGATCGGGTCGGATCGTCTCGCCCTAGTACCCATCGACTCGTGAGCTCCCCACCCTTCTCTAGTTCGGATCGGAAATACTTGTTGGTTCGAATCGTGCTTCTACTACCGGATCATGCCACTTAGCTAAGTCGTGACTCGCTCCCTCAAACGGATCGTTACGCCCACGCTGGAACGGGTCGAGTCGCGCTCCCCTCCACCGATCTGATCCGGATTCTAGGTCATCTCCTGCATGTTTCCTGCGACTGTTTCTACGCCATTCGACGGCGTTTTCGACCAATCTAACACTTCTGAACAATCACAAAGCATACCATACAGTCATAGCAACATGTAGAATCAATCCCAAACATCAAAACATAAATCATAGCATGTAAAATGGATCAAACATACCCAAATTCCCATATTTCCCCTTAAGCATGTTTAGGTGAAACTAATGATATGGTTAGCAAAACTTAACCAAATTAACCCAAATTCATATCAGAGGTCTAAAACATCATTCCGAATTTTATAAACATTTTTCCAGAATTTTATCATGTTTAAATTCGCTAATTAACACTAATCAACCCTAATTAGCCATAATTAGTGCAAAACTATGCAAATCACTCACCTTAGCCACAAAATAAACTAAGATCTGAAGTAATTCTCTGATTTGATGTGAATCTCAATGCCAAACAGCAGCTCCTTTGTTGATTTGGTGAAGATCTTCCTTGATTAGGGGTTGCTAAGCCAAATCTTTGACCAAAAGATGATTTGGAGGTGATTTAGAGGTTGGAGGCCATTTTTAGGGATCCTTGGTGATAAGTGGAGGCTAGAAAACTGAAATGGAATGATTCTCCATCTCATTTCAGCCCTCCCATAACCCTAATCCCGAAATGGGTTATGGGCCTACTCGCTAATCACCCGATTTGGCCCGGTTAAGCAGTTTTTCACCCTCCAAACCTTGTTTCAGCCATATCTCCCAAACGGTAAGTCTGTTTGGCTAATGTAACCACTCTACGGAAAGAGAAACCATCAAACGAATCCAATGGAAGTGGTTTCAGGTCAAAATTCCTATCCAATCAAAAGTTATGTCCAAAACAGTACCAACTAGGGGCAAAATGGTCATTTAAAAATCGACAAAAATTACTAACATGGGAAATGACTCTAATAGATATTTCCCAAAGTTATATTACCATACGACTTCACCCGGGAAAGAAATAAATATTCTACGATCCTATGATGTGTAGAATACGGGTCATTACATTTGTTTTAATATATGAAACAAGGAAGTTAAATTTATAATGATGTTTATAAATATAGTTTAATTAATTGTCATTAAGATAATTTGGAAATTCAAGTATGAATTTAAATAGGGAATTAGATATCGTTTCAATAAGGGAACGATAGGTTTTATTTCGGAATTTAGAATATAAACCGAATTGAGATAAATCCAAGGAATTAAAAATTGGAATTCGATTATATCAAAATTTATAAATTTCCAAAGGAATTGGAAGTTAATATAGTAATTGAGTTTGTAAATGAATTTACAACTGAGTTAGGAATTTTGAACGAAATAATCAACGATTTAGGATAATCGAGAATTTTAAGTTGAATTTGGAAAACTGGTTGATTTTATATTAAATTATCAAAGAATGGAGTTGAAGTTTATATAATAAACAAAGTTTAAATGTTATATTTAAATTTGATTAGAACGAATTCGCCGCAGCGCAGTAGTTCGTAGTTTCCCATTTTTAACTTCAATTGAGTATATAGAACTCAATATCAGTCGGGAATCTTTAAAACAAGAATCATCCGGACCTATTGAATAATAGTTTTCTAATAGAAGAGAAAAATCTAGCTTTTATCATATAGATTTTAAGTTATGTCAAAATAAAATTTCCAAAAAACAACGTTATAATCGTTTATAAACCAAAATGATTTAATTAATAAAATAAATGGATTTTGAGTGAATAAAATTCGGATATCCATTAGAAAAAATCCCGACTTGAGTTATAAAATAAATATGAACTCAAGTGGATTAAATGAATATATTTTTGAAACAAAAATCAGATTTTTAATTATTGCATACAATTAACTAATTAATAGAAAACTAGTTAATGGAATTCAGATCAAATTTGACTTTGGATAAGTGAATTGGACTTGTGAATTTGTATTCGAATATAAAACTTGAATTGAAAATGGAATTCTATTGGTTTATAAGCAAATTAAAAATATATTTGACATGATATGTTCAAATAAAAACTGATTAGGCAAAAGAGATAATTATAGAATAAATTAGCAAATTGAGTTAAGAACTTGGATTGATTTGAAATAAATTGGGAATGGATGAATAGGTGTCAAACAGGTTTGGAATGAAGTGTACGAAGATAAGTAAATTGAATGCTTATCGAAGAGGTACGTATTTAAATTGAATATGAGATTATGAGCCTATTTGGCAAGCTTCTTGGCTTTTTGATTTTCTTTTTGAATGGAAAGGACCTAGAGAGGCGATTTGTAGTTGTACCGATTGAGCCATACAAAGGAGATATTGGCGGCTTTTCCCTTGAAATTTAAGGAGATAGAAAAATTTAAGAAAATTTGGTAACAAAAATCAATTTATTGATTATATATAGAATTTGAAACCAAATTGGTTAATAAAATTAAAAAGTGTTATAATAGAAGTTTGTCGTTAAAATTAAAAAGCATAGTAAATGATTTTCGAAAAGGAAATGATTAAGATTTAATACTAGATTTAAATATGGTTAGTTCAATGCAGTATTTTGCGTTGCTGTAATGATGTTTTATGCAACATTCGTTTTAACCCAAGTAAACATGATTTTGAAACATTTTCCAAATAAAATGAGAGAGATTTTCTAAGTATAGAAAACAAATGAGTTCATGGGAAAAATAGTTTAAAATTAAATTGACAAGTATATTTAAGATGAACTGTGAAATGATTTAATTAAGGAAATATTAATTAAAAAGGGCTCAGTGATTGTTTGGTGTTAACCAATAGTATTCCCTTGGGAATAAGATCTTTAGATAAATGTTTGTTTTTTCGATAGTTAGATAACCGACTATCAAAGTATTTGTCAATTTAATACCATCGTTGTAAATACAGGGGGACCGGTTGGATTTATTATCCGAAAAACACTATGTATAGGCATAAGCATTGCAGATCAGATTATATTGAAGATAATCGAAGACGGACAAAGTGCAAGGGCAATTTCTATTAATCCTAGATTGAAATTACCTAAGATGGATTGATGGAATAGCGCCTTCGGTTTGTCCAGTCCCAAAACAACTTGTATGGATGAATGTCTGACAGAGTACGCCTAACAGATCATATACATTGATCTCTTCAAATGGATTTAAGTTGGTGGCGGAGGAATTCATTTCTCTTAGCTTTATGCTCGTGATCTTTTTGTAGAAATCAATTAACGATTTGGCGGGTTTGACAACGTGACATTCAAAGTGAATGATGTTGTGATATTAAAAAGGTAAGACGTAGCCTCAAGCCTCACAACCGGGAAATGGCATAAAATGGGTAGGTCGCATGGCTAAGTGGGTCACTCCCTTTAGAGTGTATTTTCACCTGATGCAAAGAAAATCCATTTCTTCTTTTTTTTATCGCTGCTTTATGCTTCGATAACGGTTGCTGATCCCAACCGTTGGTGATAATACACTCAGAACACTCAAGCGAAGTGAGTGGTCGGTCATGTTTAGCTTGGATTGTAAGATGTTCTTTTTGAACTCGGTGTATTCCTCTCTAGAGATACACTGTCGGAAGGTGGTCCCATACCTTGCCGTAATTGGAATCCATTCTCCAATAAGAGCCCGTAGTTTTGATTGTATACTATGTATGTGGAGCGTGAGATGCAAGCGTTTTGCTAGATTGCTATTTAATTGATTTGAACAATATTATAATATCAAAATAGTATGAATTTAAAGAATGTTTTGGGTTATCGTAAGGATAAAACCTTCTGTGTTTATGTGTGGATTGGTCTTACGATTATTCTTTCTTTTAAAAGGATTTTTAAAAATTAAACCAAGTGGTTGGAGTTTACTCATACCAGTCCCATGACTGACCCAGAGTTTATTTTGTTTGTTTTACCCTAAACTCTTGGGTGCCCAAATTTGTACGGGCAATCCAGTAGTTCAGGTGTTTACATATATACTTGGAATAGCTTGGAGCAAGAGGCTTCAGTGTTAGTTATATAGCTATGGTTATTTCTGCTATGTTGTAAATGTTGTACTCTGATAATGGTATGTATATACAATTAAAATTTTGTATTCCAAAATTTGTTATATATATATTATATTTCATTCCGTTGAAATGAGAGATTCCGTGTTGTTTATTTTATGTTTCTTCTTCTATCTTTTTTCTTCTTTATTTCATAATGGTTCGTATTTTTGTGCAGTTTGGGTTGGACGTGTGGTGTATTTAGTTAACTCAAAAAGTACAAAAATCCGGGCCTTTACAAGAAAAAATATATTTTTCAAATAGCTCTCATAGTGTGTTTTCAAAATGCATTGTCATGATTTATGACGAAAGCCGCGAGTTAATACTCATAGAAAACAAATTGGACACATTTCAAATGTGGTAAATTAGGTTTTAGTAATTAAAAATAGGACAAATTTTCAAAATGTGCAAGTTTTTGGAACAATTTAGCGATTGATGCTATTTCTGAAACTTAGTATCAAATAATGCTAATTTCAGCCCAATCAGCAAGACAATTAACATTTTTGTAACTTACTCCATCAGGGCGCAACCATGAGTTGTACCCGCATTTTAAAATAATTCTGATGGGCACAACTCATATTGCACCCCTTTTTTGAAATATTTATGGGGGGCAGAACCCATAGTTTATTGTTACTTTATAAACAACAACGACCTCATTTATTTCCTTTACACCCACTTTACCTATCATTCCTCCATCTTGCTTTCTCAATTGCAAACCCGTAACACCTCAATTATCGAATTTTAATTTTTTCGTCAACTAAACTCAAAAAAATATTGTCTAAGCATCATTACCTGTGCAGAACAAAAGCTACAACAATTTTTAGAAGGTAATTGAGTAAAATCCAATATAGAATATTTTTTATTTCCATATTTTTTTGTTGATTTATAATTTTGTACATTACAAAATACGCTAATCGAACGGATATAGATAATTGAGAAATCGAAGATGATGTTTTGGTGAAATATTGTAAATGATGGGATCATGAAAATGAATTTGTTCTAGAAATTCAATTAGATACATCTCCTTTGAGTATTGTTCCTGAAACTAGTTTGATCCAGTTCCTCGTTATATTGTTTCTACTACTGAAAATGGTTTACAGATTCATATTCGCTTAGGTTCGTCAGGTCATAAATTGGGGAAAAAATTATAAGGTATGATGGACTATGATAATTATCTACGTCAAGTTGTCACTATGGGGTTATCTATGCAAAATTTATGTATTTTAATAGGAAAAATGCAAGATATTGCTATTACGGATGTTAACACCTAGGTGAAAGTTCATTAAGGATGGTCTGCAATGATATGAATTCTACTTATGAATGGTTCAATATGCCCGAGAGATGCAATCAGAACAATGTTGTGAATTCTACTAATGAAGGTTTCAGTATGCCTGAGAGATGCAAGCCGAAAGTCATCATTTGGAAAGGAAAAATTGAAGGCTACAGTTATAATCCTCGGATTTCATTAGAAGAATGGTACAAAGAAATAACGAATGCAAATTGATATGCTTTTGTTGTGTATTAGGCTGATTTGATATCGAGTAATCTTAATAGTTGATGTACTAATTATTTGTTGTGTTTATTGGTAGTTCTAATGATCAAGTAATTGATGATGTATTACTATCATGTTGTTCGACTAAGTTTATAAGAAAAAGCGCATATAAAATAAATTGCATTAGCATAATATAGCAAATGACATCAAGTTTTAAGAAAACATAATGATTAAATACCAATGTTGCATACGAATTTAAAGTGCATGTTTTACCGTGCTGAAATGACAGAAGCACTAAAAACAAATAATCAAACTAATGTTTTTCGCACGTTCTTCTCTTATGCCTAAGGTTACCATATTGGCCACATCTATCTTGTCGTCTATCCCCCATCCCATCCATCATCCCTCTAATTCTTGTTGAACTTGGTTTTTTGTATTTCCACGTGCAAGCGACGGTTTAATAATCAGACCTTCACGTGCACTCTAATATCTATTATCCGGAACATGATGAAAAAAGGGGGAATAACTCTATATGTAGCTCTCAACTCTAAACGACAGTAAAATAAGATCATAATAAGCTCTATTAGCTCCTCCTCTGCATTGTACACATGAAGTTAAAACACAAGAATATGAAAATAGGCAAGAACGAGAATATTACACGAACAACTACTGTAACACCTCAAAATTTAATACTATAACCATACTTTAAAGATAAAAATAGGGAATTACTTGATTAAATATTTCAGAATTAAGTAAAAACGGCTTTACAGTCGCGTTTGTCTCGGAATTCTGGTTCAGATAGACCCTAAGTTTGCGTAAAATGGATAATGTATGAAGAAGTTATGAACCTTAGAAGTTAGTATATACATAAGGGAGTTATATATTCAAAATAATTCAAATCAGAAAAACAACGCGCGCAGAAGACCATTAAGGGATGACCCACAACGGGCCTGGGTCGACCTATGGGTCGGCTAAAGTCAGGCTAGGTCAACCCATAGGTCGACCCAAGGGGTAGATGGGTCGACCCACCCAAATTCGGGGCAGATTCCAAATTCTGTATTTTGATTGATTTTCTGGCTAGGTTCGTTGTTGACTCAGCACTACATGTATGTCTTGGATTAAAACCCTAGGATCTAACGGTTAAAGGTTGGCTCTGTTAATCTATATAAAGAGGCTCTCTTTCCCATTTTATCTACACACAATTCTTCATCTTTCTCTCTTCCTCCATTACATATTCTAAATTCAATAATAATTTGGGAAGACTCTACTGAAATCTAGATTAACAAAGAAGATTTAAGATATGTAACCAACCTTCAACCCTACAATCAAAAAAGTGATAGAAGTGGACCTTTCTACAACGACACACACACACACACACACACACACATATATATATATATATATAAGAGATCTTATCTCTTCTTCACCAAGACCCGCTGTGAGTTCTCTGTTATTTCCAGATCTAATACCTAGAACTATATCATGACAGTTAAATAAAATCGGGTTTACAATATACAGTGTTTATAAGATAATTGTTATACCTATCCTTCACTGTTATTCATCTATGTCATTATTATAAGTAAAATATATGCCTTTACTGTCGAATAATTAATTAGTTATGTGTATCTATCTTCCTTTTCCATATTTCTATTGCTTTAGTTTGCTTCCAGTCTTGCCTATATACCTATATGATTTGATTCTATTTTCAGTAACGACCGCTTATAACTCCTACAATTAACAAGAGGAATAATGCGCTGAAAGATGTGTCGGGCAGCTATGGACGATCACCAGGGTAGAATAACACCAGCGGAACCTGTCGTATAACTCACATTGCAAGGATAAAATATAATAGAATATATACAATAGTTAATAATAGCGAGGCAGAAATTCAAACTTTCATATCATCATGAATTGTCCGAACATCAAACTGGAATACATCAACAGAAATCTGTATAATCAGCCTCACTACAAAATCAGTCAGAGTATCATATCAACCATGACAGCGGAAACAAATAACAGTACGTAAGAAATAATAGGTCAGCCTCCTGCTCGTCGTCACTCTGCAGCATCGTCCTCATCAAGGTCTACTACTTGCTACTGAGTATGCCCATCCAAAACATGGATGAACATCCCAAGGTAATAAGAGGGAGACATAAAACCTTAAGTCCGATAATAGTCTTAATGAGCGATAAACAACTATCTAACATCATCAATAAAGTATATGAGGAACATGCAGATTAATCATACAATCTACAAACATTAAAAGAGAAGAAACCCAAACCCATCTCCTCTACATCCAACAGTGACAGCCTTTACCAGAAAACCAGAGAAGGAAAAACAGTACATTTATGGCAATCAATTATCAAGTGCAGACCATCCTAATCGAGTTTGACATTCCCCCAAGCACAAGCCCTGGAGGCCTAAACCAACATCAGACAAGCACCTAAGGGATACCTCCCTCGACATCGAACAATCCACACAAGACGATATAGACAAGCAATCAACATCCATGACTCTGGCTATCATCGCCAATCTTGCCTCGAAACCATCATTAATTGTATGATTGACTATTACACACCATTTCCGTTAAGAGCTAATGGTAACACCGGTTCTAGCAAAACTCCATACGCCATACATGATCGTATGTCTGTCTTCCCAGAAGACAACTAGGCCATTCACGTACCCATGGTACTCGACCAATCCAATTAGTCTTTAGGTGTTACAATTATACCCCTGCTTTGAGTCTGCTATAACCTCCTGTTAACGATAATCCCTTGGCATCCAATATCTCTAGTCGTCATCACTGGCGACTATCCACAAGCTCAGAAACTATCTTGAGCATCCATTATTCACAAACTCAAATCACACTTGAGTCATATTCACACTCATCGCATTTCGATGATCAACAAACACTTCACCACACTTCGAATATTTTGTCTTGAATTTGCGTTGAAGCCATGACCATTGTCGACCCAAAATATGCATCGAGTCTAGTTCCCCTGGCCAATCAATCCTATTCGACGATGCTATTGCTAAGCAGTTCTTCCACTCATTTGGTTGATATTACATTTCATAGCATTTCCAGCTTCTTCGCTATGAAAAATAGGCACGACGTTTAAACTGCCTTTTACAACATTTTGGAAATGCTACCAAATCCGTGCGTTCCAGTCTGGACCTGCACTGGCATTTGGTACTTTAGCATTTGGTACTTTGGCACTCGGTACTCTAGCACTTTAGCATTTAGCCCGATCCATGAACTGGTACTTGATACTCTAGCACTTGGTACTCTGGTCATTTAGCCCAATCCATGAACTAGTACTTGATACTCTGGCACTTGGTACTCTGGCATTTAGCCTGATCCATGAACTAGTACTTGGTACTTTGGCACTTTTTACTCTGAAAACAGTGTGATCCCCCAGCGCACGCTTTGGCAGATCCAAGTTTTTACCATGCGCAGGCAAATGTGGTGTTGCCCGATCCATGCACTGGTACAACCCGATCCATGCACTGGTAGTACCAAATCCGAAAACTGTTAGTGCTCTTTAAAGGAAACTAGTAGTTCCCAATCTAGGAAACCAGTAATGCTAAATCTGTGCTCAATCCAAGAAATTGCTAGTGCCAAATCCGAAAACTGGTAGTGCCAAATCACAAATATTTCCACCCGATCCATGCATGAAATATCCCGATCCATACATGTTTGCACGCCAAACTCCAACTAACTCATTCTTGAATTCGACTTGATTTTATACTCAAACCAATTCAATTTCAACTATCACAAATAATAATCCAACAAAATCAACGATCATCATTCAAGTATTAACACATCAAACAACATATGAAATTCATCGATTCATGATTAAATAATGATCAAACCAAATAATGGATCTAAACATAAGATTAGCATATGAAATTACCATTTATAAGTTGCTAGATTAGATCCTATGGTGATTTGAATTGAAATCGTACTCATATCGATTAGATCTATGTGAAAACAATTTGAAATGATGAACATAAGATCAAACAACCCATATACTCGATTGAACCCGTGCGAGAGATGCTTATCACTCACCAATACCCTAAATTAGCTTGAAATCAAAGATCTCCAGAACAGATAAGAACGATGAAGAATGACCTTCAAATCAATCACTTTGATGTGATATACCTTTCTTCGATGTTGATCATCGATCTTCTATTCTAAATCTATGATTTAACGGAGGAGAGATATATGTGATTGAGCATTGAGGATCATGAGATCAATCATATGAGAGAAATGAAGAAACTAAACTATTCTCCATGCCTCAACCCCCCTATTTATAGCCAACATCCCAAGCCTTAGTGAGCCCCACAAATCAGCCCACTAATTACCAATTAGCCTGAACAGAAATTGTATAACATTAAAACAACGATTTCTCCCAAACCGCTGAACCAGATCTTTAATGTGACCATTCTACGGGATCAGAAACATCATTTTCTTTCCAATGAAAACGATCCCAGCACCTGATTCGATCCCAGTCAAAAGTTATACCCTATACAAAACTAACAGGGGCAAAATTGTCACAAATAGAATTGGTAAAAATTATGGACATGTCTCACATCCCCATAAAAAACATATCAAATTATGAGAATGATCCGACACTCGGGGAATTAAATAAAAATATTTTACGATCCTCCGATATATAAAATGCGTGTCGTTACATTCTCCTTCCTTTAGTTTTCCCTTTTGGTTTACGCTAAGCCTTGGCCTTTGGAAATCTAGGCCATGTCCGATTAAAGTTTGCGTATAGTAAAAATTGGGATAATAAGAAATGACATGAAAAAGGGGAATTTAGGCATATTGTTAATATGAGGACTATTTGACTGTAATTTAGGAAAGGGATAATATGCATATGCTTGTACTTGCTGTAACTTGAGAATATAATAAAAAGGGATAATATGCACAAACCTGTACATGTTGTAATTTGGGGTATAATTGAATGGAATAGTATGCATATGTATAAACATGTTAGTTTTAACTTATACAGACATTATGTAACAAGGACATGTTAAAATTATGTAAGTATAGGTTAGTAAACTGACCCACTATGGAATTTATACGTACATCTAGGCAGGTGTTTTGGGAAGGGTTGTAAAAAAATTAACAAGTAATCTTGCAACCACACTTATTAGTAAACCTAAACCTGCTAGGTAAAACATGATTATTAATAAGGTAAGAGGTCCTTCGTACTGCTGTTGTATCGGGTTTTCAGGACTCTTAAATCTTACTTACTTGGTGGCACAAACCTAAAGGATTTGGTTTGTAACAATCTTGCTGTGTGGGATCCTCATCAATTAGTATTCCTATTGGAATTTTGGTAGAGGGCCTCGCACTAGGTAGGGGCCGGGGCACACTTTACTTAACTAGATAATAAGAGGTTCAAATGCGGACGGTGGGTACGGGTACATTCCGGCGGAGTCATGAGCGTGCATGAGTCCGATTAGGGTAACTAGGATCCTGTAACACCAGTAAATAGGTGTTTGAATCAAGAATGGTTCAAACACTAAAGGTGTGAAATCACACTTCACCAAATGGTATGTAAAATGAAAATGGAGCCACAAATACAAATGCAAGTAAAAAAGCGGGAAAAAGTAAGTAAAAGACTAGGGGTTTTTATAATGGTCCGATCTATGGAAGATCTACATCCGCTTTTGAAGTGCTTTTCATTATCATGGAGAGAATTACATATAACATCATCTCATACATCTTGTTTATTACACATGACCACTGTTTACAATGATTCTCCCTTTTTGCTCCTTTTCCGCTTTAGATCTCACTTGAATTCGAGAAGGAGCGGATTAGATCTTGTGATTAGATAATTTTCCTCGATTCCATCATGAACATGGTGTTAGATTCGTGTTTTAAAGAGGAGCAATGGAAGTTGGAGATCAATTGGATTGACTTGAAGTGAGAACTAATGGTGTTTGGGGAAGGTGAGATCCACTTGATGTTGGAGAAAAGTTGTTTTGTCCTTGGAAGCCATTGTTGAAGTTGGAGGAGAGCTTCAAATTTGGCGGCACTTCGTCATCGGAATGAAATTAGGTCCCCCCCTCAAGTGTGAAATATGGGGGGTATTCATAGTTGGTGTCATATAGGAGCGGTATGATGGTAATTAGGTGCTCAATGCTTTAGTAACATACCCAAGTATTTATTTAGCTCATTTTCCAGCTCACATCCAGCTAATATACAGCTGGCATAATACAAAGTTACAGCCCAACTTGATTTCTATCCCATGCACGAGCTAAAGACTAAAGGTGCAGCGTCCCAAATCAAGCTAACGTAGCCATAACTTAAGGCTTAAGTAGATCGCGAGCTAAGATGATGGAATGACCTGACAACCCGCTTGGACAGCTGACGACCTAAGAACTGCTATGGCAGCACAAACTAAAATGGTCTTAACGACCCAACTGCGATCTGCTGACGCGACCTAAAGTTGGTGACGACCCAAAAACCATATGCGAACTGATGTGTGCAGAGCGACCTAAGAGTAGGAGCGGTCTAAAGTTTTGCAACCGAATCTGGCTCATCATGATAACCTTATATAAGTATGAATGTTTCCTTTTCAACTACAACTTTTGTCACGTGCATTCCATTTGCTTATGCCAGTATACTCATTCATACACTCCAGGCCTTTTATGCTATCCATGGTCCAAGGAGTTTGCGAGGCAATGCATTGAACGATCTAAGAGTTGTGTCCGTATACATGAGTTGTCCTTGGACGTATGGGAAACGACCTGATGTGCACATGCTGACGTGGTAGCGAGCTAAAGGTGTCCAGTGAACTAAAGCTCCCAGCAAGCTAAGGCTACCGCGAGCTAAAGGTAAAAGCTCCCAATGAGCCAAGGGATCACCAACGATCTAACAATGGTCATGACCCAACAGTGCTTTGATACCGACATGTCATGAACTATATAAGACAACCGCCACATGTTATTGTCGCATATGTGCCATGTGTTATTATTCAGAGAACAACCTTTCATTTGTGCATCTTCTTAAGGAACGATTTAGGATGCCTGAGATGGTGCATGACCTGGAAGTATGCATAATGGTTCTGCTTGACGATGTGGCCACGGTATAATATGCATGGTGCAATCTGATATCTTAAAGTGACGACACTTGTGTTGTGCACATCATGTAGCTGTTGCGTTGCCTTCTTTGATATGAGCAGATGGTTATCAACCCATCGTTCTAGTCAGTCGAGCAAATTAGCAATGTGCGAACTAGTTGGCATGCGAGCTAAACGACGTCGCGAGCTAAATAAAGTCACGAGCTAAGTGAAGCCGCGGGCCACCAGTAGACATTTCATAATTTTGAACCGCGTTTTCACAACGGGGTTAACATTTACTCCTCGAAGCTTGTATTTTTTGCTTGCGAGAAATGCGGGATTCGAAACGATCTTTGTTGTTGATATATTTATCATTGAGCCAGTTATAGCTTTTTGTTTGCTATGGCAAATCATACTTTGAATTTGTATCTTCATGTCAACTATTATGAGCTCTTATGACGATTCACGTATTATGAAACGTGTACCTGTTCAGATTGGAACTTCGATTTGAGTTTTCGAGGCCAAAGCAATTACAACCTTTGGACAGATTCATAATTCTTAATTTGAATCGGCTTTGACACCATAGATCATCGTAGGATGTATGAAATTTTGAGTCTTTATTTCACGACGGTTTGTCCCAGTGCGGCTCAATCTCCTTTATATTTCATATTCAGACTGTTAAATCTATGGTTGGAGCTTTGCTGATGAGGAAATCTTTGCATTAAGAGATTCTAATTCGATTTTCCAAGGAGATATTTATTGGTGTGATGAGTTTGATCGGCATATCGAGCATATCGTTTTGCCGAATCTTCCATACACCCTGTTTGAAGGCAAGACCAAGCTAAGTGTACTGGATTTTGGCTTGTTACATTATTGTGATGGACTTACGACATTTTTCCGCGACATTATTCAACCCTTATGTGTTTGTGTTGCCCTTATTCCATGGGTCATCAGAAATCGTAAAAGTCCTATATGATCAATTTATCGAATTTCCTTGATCGTGGTTGACGTGCTAGAAGCTTCTACTTTGTTGGCTAAAGCTACTTGAGCTTGCCAAGATGTATGAAGCCCCTGAACATTGTCAACACAATAGGAATTTCGATTTTACTAATTGGTTTAGCCCTTCTACTTGGAGAAGGTTTTAAATCTTTGCGCCCTCACTCGGAAGGGTCTTTGGATTCAAGACTTTATGTCCTTGCTCGGGGACGACTTCGGATTTTATGCCCAATAATCCGTCGTGTCTGAAATGATCAGATGTCACGTGGATTACTTGGAGGTCCGATATCCTTTACATCTGAAATAACCAGATGTTACGCAAATGGATTTCATTCTTCACATATGATTTTTCAGATGCTACGCAAATGGATTTCATTCTTCACATCTGATTTTTTAGATGCTACGCAAATGGTTTTCATTCTTCACATCTGATTTTTCAGATGCTACGCAAATGGATTTCCTTCTTCACATCTGATTTTTCAGATGTTACGCAAATGGATTTCATTCTTCACATCTGATTTTTTAGATGCTACGCAAATGGATTTCATTCTGCATATCTGATTTTTCAGATGCTACGCAAATGGATTTCATTCTTCACATCTGATTTTTCAGATGCTACGCAAATGGTTTGGGTGGCTGTTATATCGTTTCACGGGGAGGCCATCAGTCCTTTTGTCGGATGCTTGACTTGGCAGGATGTTCCGATTTAAGAACTGATGCACTGAACCTCTCTCTTAGAGAAGTGCCCCTTCAACAAAAGTTACAGCTCTCGTGTTTGTTTTGTCTTGGCGCTTGTTCATTGTTTGAATCTTTGCGACTTTCCCATTCACTTTTCAAGGTGGTTTTTTTTCTTCTGTTTTTGTTTTTGTGCATGCTGATATTTACAGCATTTGTCTCTTGAACTAGCATTGTTGGGGTCGTGATGTTACAGGAACAAGCGTTCGACAGATGGCCTGCAATATGAAATCATCTTTTAAGAAAGCTTTGATTTGACATATAATTTGGCGAGTAAGAAATTCATTCAAACAGATATGCTCTTAGTCGTAGACCTAATATTCAATGCATTACTTGTAGATTATTACAGACTGTTCACAAGAAGTTTTGAATATAGCAGAAAGTAAAACATGAAGTAAAGCATGAACTAAAGCAGGAAATAGAGCATGAAGTAAAGCGTTGGCGATATTGATCGCTTATTCCGAACCATTGAAATTAGATCTCCATCAATGGTTTTCAGTTAATAATCAGCCTTGGATTGGTTTGCGCAGAAGCTACGTTGCTTGGTCCAGACTGATCATTTGATGCTACTTTCCCCTGGGGGTTGTAGAAGGATTCACAGCCTGCGGATTCTTTACATATTGTTGCAGCCTATTTTTCCTGATCAATTCCTCAATGAGGTTCCTAAGGTGTCGGCGCTCATTAGTGTTATAACCAGTCTGGTTGTGAAATCTGCAGAATTTTCCCGAGTTTGCTGCTTTGTCGCTTATCCTTATTAGATTTGGCTCCGCATACTCTTCAGAATTCTTTGCTGATAGATATTTTCAGGAGTGTCGTTCAAAGGCGTTAGCTCTGATGAGTTGAAAAGGCGAGACTTCTTATTATCCTTGTTGTCATTCCCATCATCGGTGCGCTTCTGCCCCTGAGTGTTCTTTTGGTTATACTGGGCAACAACATTTTTGGGAGCTTCAAGAAGCGGGTTAGCATCAATAATCTGAAGAGGCACATGATTATTGTCGACTCTCATGTACTCCTCTGCCTTTTTATAGAATTTGTCAAGCATGTTTGGCTCTTTCATTTTAATCCATTTCCCAAATTCGCTCTTCTCATCTATAGCGCCAATTAGACACATTAAGATCATGCGGGGCTCAGGATTTCCTACTTCGACCAAAGCATTATGGAATCTCTTGAGGAAGACTTTAACATATTCTCCTAGATTCTGCTTCATTAATGTAAGAGAAATAACGTCCTTAGCCTTGGTAGCCTGCAGCCTGAACTGCTCTTTGAATTTCATAATCAAATCGGTCGACGGATTTGGGAGGTAGCCTTGTGAGCCATAAAGATGCAGCACCTTCTAGATAGAGAGGGAAGCACAAGCATTTGATCTCGTCTGCTGCTTTAGTTGCATTCATGTACCACTTATATCTATACAGGAAGTGATTCGGATCAGAAGTCCCGTTGTACGGAGGCAGAGTAAGATGAGTGAACTTCTTGGGGAACTCAGCTTTGCGAATCCTTTTTATGAACGGATTTTTACTGGGGGAGAAGTCCCATTCTCTTTCATTGTCCTTGCGAGGCATGTTATCTTTCATGATTTGCTTTACCATATCCGCAATATATTTCTTCGATTTTTGTCACTCCGGAGAGCGGACTTCGATCTCTTTTCCGGATGCTCGTCCTGGCGAGCGATCGCGTTTAGAGGATCTATATCTTTTACTTCCACTATGGGAAGGTTCTCCCTTGACGGGACTTGCAACTCGCCGGTTATTTCGATCGGAATAGTTTTTAGCTTTCAACTTGGAGTCTTCGATATTATCGTCTTTTTTTTCAATAGGTCCTTCCAAGTTGTCATTATGATGATCGGAGGCCAATGAATTTGCATTCTCTTCAAGGTTGACATGGATTTTCGGAGGAGGAGCAGGATTTTCCTGACCATTCAGGAGGGCACTCATTTTATCCATTAAATCTTGATTAACATCCAAAAAAGTTTTATTAGCATCGATTAAGGCTTTATTGAAAGTTTCCATTCGTTGGCTCAAGTTAGCGACGACGACTTCTAATTCTACTTTGGTTACTCCGGCCTCGGACATTGAATTTTCTCTAACTTCGAAGCAGTTGGTGAGTGGAGTAGTTTCATTGTTAGCAACATTGTCCTCTTCTTCAATAGCTTTGCTAGCGGTCTTCTTGGATTTAACCATAATCTTAGAGATGTAGAATTTATGATAGAAGTGGACTTAGAATTACATGGCAAGGCTCTTGAGCTTGAATGAAGTGAGAAAGGAGATGCGAACGCGGCCCCATGGTGGGCGCCAAATGTTTGAATCAAAAACAGTTCAAACACTGAAGGTGTGAAATCACACTTCACCAAATGGTATGCAAAATGAAAATGGGGCCACAAATACAAATGCAAGTAAAAAGCGGGAAAAAGTAAGTAAAAGACAAGGGGTTTTTATAGTGGTTCGATATATGGAAGATCTACATCCATTTTCGAAGTGCTTTTCATTATCGTGGAGAGAAGTACATATAACATCATCTCATACATCTCATTTATCACACATGACCACTTTTTACAATGATTCTCCATTTTTTGCTCCTTTTCCGCTTTAGATCACACTTAAATTCGAGAAGGAGCGGATTGGATCTTGTGATTAGATAATTTTCCTCGATTCCATCATGAACATGGTGTTAGATCCGTGTTTTAAAGAGGAGCAATGGAAGTTGGAGATCACTTGGATTGAGTTGAAGTGAGAATTAATGGTGTTTAGGGAAGGTGAGATCCACTTGATGTTGGAGAAAAGTTGTTTGATCCTTGGAAGCCATTGTTGAAGTTGGATGAGAGCTTCAAATTTGGCGGCACTTCATCATCGGAATGAAATTAGGTTCCCCCTCAAGTGTGAAATATGGGGGGTATTTATAGTTGGTGTCATATAGGAGTGGCATGATGGTAATTAGGTGCTTAATGCTTTAGGTCGTGAGTGGGCTAAGGATCATCCGCGAACCAAAGTAAGTGTGGAACGGTCTATAATTTTCCATATGCCTTCATGCACTAAAGGCAGAAACGACCCAAAAGCAAGATTCCATCCCAATGACCTTCCCGCATTTCAAAGTGTAACATACCCAAGTATTTATTTAGCTAATTGTCCAGCTCACATCCAGCTAATATACAACTGGCATAATACATAGTTGCGGCCTAACTTGATTTCTATCCCATGCACAAGCTAAAGGCTAAAGGGGTAGCATCCCAAATCAAGCTGATATGGCCACGACCTAAGGCTTAAATAGACCTCGAGCTAAGATGATGGAATGACCTGACAACCCGCTTGGACTGCTGACGACCTAAGAATTGTTGTGGAAGCACAAACTGCAATGGTCTTAACGACCCAACTGTGATCTGCTGGCACGACCTAAAGTTGGTGACGACCCAAAAACCATCCAGGAGATGATGTGTGCAGAGCGACCTAAGAGTAGGAGCGGTCTAAAGCTTTGCAACCGGATCTAGTTCAACGTGACAACCTTATACAAGTATGATTGTTCCCTTTTCAATTACAACTTTGTCACCTGCATTCCATTTGCTTGTGCCAGTATACTCATTCATACACTCCAGGCCTTTATGCTATCCACGGTCCAAGGAGTTTGCAAGGCAATGCATTGAACGATCTAAGAGTTGTGTCTGTATACATGAGTTGTCCTTGGACGTATGGGAAACGACCTGATGTGCACATGCTGACGTGGAAGCGAGCTAAAGGTGGCCAGTGAGATAAAGCTCCCAGCGAGCTGAGGCTGCCGCGAGCTAAAGGTAAAAGCTCCCAGCGAGCCAAGGGATCGCCAACGACCTAAGAAAGGTCACGACCTAACAGTGCTTTGATACTAACATGTCACGAACTATAGAAGACAACTGCCACATGTTATTCTCGCATATGTGCGATGTGTTATTATTCATAGAACAACCTTTCATTTGTGCATCTTCTCAAGGAACGATTTAGGATGCCTGAGATGGTGCATGACCTGGACATATGCATAATGGTTTTGCTTGATGACGTGGCCACGGTGTAATATGCATGGTGCAATCCGATATATTAAAGTGATGACACTTGTGTTGTGCACTTTATGTAGTTTTTGCATTGCCTTCTTTGATATGAGCACATGGTTATCGACCCATCTTTCTAGTCAGTCGAGCAAACTTGTTAGCGTGTGAGCTAAACGACGTCGCGAGCTAAATGAAGACACGAGCTAAGTGAAGCTATAGGCTACCATTCGTAGACATTTCATAATTCTGAACCGCGTTTCCACAATGGGGTTAACAATAGGTCCGTGTTATATAAGTTTTCGGGTTAGGGAGTGATACACCCTACTACCGGGGATGACACAGGGTGCTTATGTTTTAGGGAGCCGATCGCATGAGTAGTAATTAGAATACACCTAATCCTGCTGTTATGTAATTAGGGTAACACCTAATCCAGTTATGTAACTAAGGTACACATAATCCTATTGTTAAATCGTGTTGCTTAATCCTGTTGTTTCTATTAAGTAATTAGGTTAACACTTAATCCTTGTGTACTAGTATTGGTGCAGACACAACCTGTTTTAGGGATATAAATGAGAAGCATTACTCGATCCCTGTTTATTCATATTGTTCTTCATATCTTGTTTATCATGTTTTCCTATTGCCTTTTATGATACTATGCTTCTCATCCAGTCTTGTTTACCAGTCTTGATATCTCTATTTTATGCATATTTGAAAATCACTACAACTCGCTAGGCTTTTTATATGACCTTTTTTTTTGCTTCTTTCTTCATTTCCCCCAGGCCCTTAGAGTGGTAGCACTCCTCAGTGACTAGGACTTTCTCTTCCAACTTGGATCTGGACTTTCTGAGATGTACCACTTTGACTTACTTTCTACTCTATTATGGCTTATTATGAGGGATATGGTTTTATATTATTGCACTATGTTATTTTGCATTATGAAACAGATTTGAGATACTTGGGTTTGATGATGTAACCTATTTTGAGACTATGTTTTATTTTCAATAATAAAGTTAAAATTTTCCGCTGCTTATTTTATATATGTCTTGTGAATTTTTGTGTTTTTTACTTGTTTCACTTCATGAAACTTAATGCATTCTCTTATGAGTGACATTAACGGACATGGGGTGTCACATTTAGTATCAGAGATGAAGGTTACAAGATCGGAGGAAAAATGTTTTGAAAAATTATTCTCAAATGCAAAGTTTTTCAAATATAAACCTTTTTTTGAAAAACTTATCCCCTCAATCCATATTCAATATTCTCTCGATCTCTTATTGAATCTTTTGTTTCTTCTCTTTTAAGCATGTCTGGGGCACCTAATATTCCTAAGGGCATTCCACTACCAACATGGTTCTATAGGTATCTTGAGGCTATGACACCTACCGGAGGTCAAGGAGATGCCCCACCCCCAGCTGCAGCTGCAGTAGCTCCACCTCCACGAGTAGATAACTTTTCTAAGCTATGTAAAGATTTTTGCGCTATGGGAGGAAAATTGTTCCATGGTACCAAGAGTTTTGTTGAAGCACAAAATTGGCTAAGATAAACAGAGAACTTGTTTGGTCTTTTTTAGATCAATGATAGAAAGAAGATATAGTTGGCCGCATAGCAACTGAAGGATGAATCCTCATACTAGTAGGAGGTGACACAGGAAAGACAACTAGTAGCTACCTGGGATGATTTCAGGTAGAGATTTGAGATGATGTTTTTATCTCAGGCGGAAGAAGGGCTACAAATGGAGAGATTCTTGGCTTTGAAACAAAGGGACGTGTCTGTTAAGGATTATGTGAACAAGTTCAATCAGCTAGCGAGATTTGGTCCGGACTTAGTGAATACACCTAATAAGAAGGCTCTTAGGTTTGCGAGAGGGTTGAATCGACGTATCCAAGGACTTGCATCATCTCATATACTGATGGGGGCAATGTTTGAGAGGATGGTTGACATGGCTCTTATGCATTAAGATGGCAAGGATGAGAAGAAAGTAAGACCGAGGAGACACATGCTAAGGGCAAGAAAAAGAAATGGTGGCCCAAGAAGGGAGCACAAAAGAAATGAGGGAAGACTAACAAGGCTCTGATCAAGAAAGATATCAAGTGTCATGGTTGCGGAGTTATGAGTCATTTTTTGAAGGATTGCAGAAAGACAAAGAAAGCTTGCTTTAATTATGGTCAAGTGGGGCACTTTACTAAGCAATGCCCTATAAAGCAAGGACAAGGGGCATGATCTACTAGAAAAGTACATGCTCTTGAGGCTAGTGGACCTGATCGAGGTAGGAAAGTCACAGTTGAAGGTTTGATCTCCCTTTTTGACTATCATGTTAGAACCCTGTTTAATTATGGCACTTCTCATTCATTTATATCCAGTTCTTTAGTAGATAGTATTCACCTTAATAGTAGTACAGTCTATGATCCTGTAGTAGTCTCAAACCCCATAGGAGGTATGACTCATTTGTCCATGATATGTAGAGGTTTGAGAATTTCTACCTCGGGCGTCGACTTTGAATGTGATGCATACGTGCTGGGATTTATGGGCTATGCTTTGATTCTGGGAATGGATTGGCTAGCCATGTATGGTGCCATTATTGATTGTGAAAAGAGAGTAGTTAAACTTCTTACTTGTCATGGTAGAACTCTCGAAATTTCCTGTGACCCACGGGGGTCGTTGATGCTCAGTTTTCTAGAATCACTTGATACTTCTGTTGACGATTTCCGATCTATACCCATAGTCAGATATTATCCGGACGTGTTTGAGGAGGCTAAGGGGTTACCTTCAAGGCATGAAATAGACTTCTGAATTTGTTTGGTAGAGAATGCTAAGCCAATTGCTCTACCAGTGCGCCACAAGGCTCCTAGAGGGAGGAGGGAGCTTAGCAAGCAAGTAGGGGAGTTATTCGAGAAAGGATTTATTAGGCGAAGAATACCAGAGTTGGTAGCTCCAATCGTCTTTGCAACTAAGGTAGATGACTCACTTCGTCTATGCGTGGATTATAAAGAGCTGAATAAGCTCACGAAGAAGAATAGGCACCCGCTTCCAAGGATTGACGACTTGTTTGATCAGGTGGTAGGCACATCAGTTTTCTTGCAGATGGATTTGGCCATGGGATTTCATCAGCTGAGGGTGGTAGATGATAGTATTGATAAGGCTGCATTCAAAACTCCATATGGTTTCTTTGAGTGGTTGGTTATGCCTTTTAGGCTAACCAATGCACCCGCCTATTTGGTGGACTTGATGAGTAGGGTGTTTAGAGAGTTTCTTAATAAGCTTGTAGTGGTCTTTGTGGATGACATCATAATCTTCTCAAAGAATGAAGAGGAGAATGACCAACACTTAGGAGAGATTCTATGCACTCTCAGATTGCATCATCTCAAGGAAAATTTTTCTAAGTCTCTTTTGGAGGAAGGAAGTAAGGTTCCTAGGGCATGTGTTCTCCAAGGATAGGACAACAGTAGACCCCACTAAAGTTGTCACAGTTCAAGATTGGAGGGCTCTAATGAACGCGATGGAGGTGATAAGTTTTCTAGGGTTGGCAGGCTATTATAGAAATTTTATCAAGGACTTTACAAGGGTAGCAGCCCCACTCACCTGATTGACAAAAAAGAACTTGGCGTTTTCGTGGAGCATTGATTGCATGGATGCCTTTTAGAGGTTGAAAAGGACTCTGACGACAACCCCAGTTCTGACTCTCCCCGATGGAAGAAAGATGTTCACGGTCTGCACAGATGCTTGTGGTGCCGGGCTTGTGCCGTTCTGAGTGCTTTAGCAGCAGACAGTTGAGAGTTCATGAGAAGAACTACCCTACCCATGATCTAGAGTTGGCTGCAATAGTGTTCGCATTAAAATCTTGCTGACATTATCTACTTGGAGAAAGATTTGAGCTATACACGGATCATAAGTCTCTCAAATACTTGTTCTCATAGAGGGACCTCAACCTAAGGTAGCAACGGTGGGTGAAGTTCCCAGCGTCCTACGACTTTATGATAGCTTATACCCCGGGTAAGGGTAATGTAGTGGCAAACACGTTGAGTGGGCAGAGGATGACTTTGAGTCCTCTATTGGTAGAAAGGCGAAGCTTGGAGTATATCTCGACCTTTGATTTTAGGTCATCTACGGATTTCACGTTGGGATTGTAAGCATCATTTGAGGTGCGACCTACTCTATTGGAGCGTATTGGATTTATGCAGCGAGAGGATCCATAGATAGCAGACATCTTGGATAGGCTTGGTAGAGGAGAGACTTCTAATCACCTAGCTAGATACACTATGGACGAGAAAGGTTGGCTAAGATGAGATGGAAGGCTATGTGTCCCTAGAATTAGGGAATTGCTAATGGCAGTGCTTGAGGAAGCTCATCATTTTCGGATGACTATCCATCCGGGAGGCGACAAAATGTATCAAAACAAAAAGAGATTTTCTTTTGGATTGACATGAAGAAGGGTGTGGTGGAATTTGTAGCTCGGTGCTTGGCTTGTCAGCGAGTAAAGGCCAAAACAAAGGAAACATGACGGATTGTTTTAGCCCTTCCATGTCCTACAATGGAAGTGGAAGAGCGTCTCTATGGATTTCATCGATGGATTGCCTCTATCGAGGAAGGTCAATACGAGCATTTGGGTGATAGTGGACAGACTGATGAAGAGCACTCACTTTGTTCCTATTAAGAGTAAGAGGACGGTGGCTTGGCTGACATCAATATTTCTTCGGGAGATGGTCCGACTTCATGGGGTACTTTTCAGCATAGTAAGCGACCGCGACCCATCTTTACTAGTGAGTTTTGGAAGAGCTTACAAGAGGCATTAGGTACACAGCTACGTTTGAGCATGGCATACCACCCTTAAATCGATAGACAGACTGAGAGAATGAATAGAGTTCTTGAAGATCATCTAAGACCGTGTATCCTAGATTTTGGAGGGACTTGGAAGGAGCATCTCCCATTGGTTGAGTTTGCCTACAACAACAGTTATCAATCAAACGTAGGCATGGTACCCTTCGAAGCATTATATGGATGACCTTTTAGATTGCCGACTTGTTGGTAGGAGTCTACGGACAGACTTCTACTTGGACCTGAGATGATTCGAGATACTTCCGAGAAGATAGATCTTATCCGCCGAAGAAAGAAGGCAGCTCGGGACAGGCAAAAATCATATGCCAATAAAAGGAGGACCGATTTGGAATTATAAGTAGGAGATATGGTCCTCATTAAAATATCACT
Source organism: Allium sativum (assembly GCA_030737875.1). NCBI lineage: Eukaryota > Viridiplantae > Streptophyta > Magnoliopsida > Asparagales > Amaryllidaceae > Allium > Allium sativum. The sequence continues at coordinate 317,743,883 of CM060925.1, forward strand.
ACTGAGGAATGTAGTTTGCTTTGGATTAATAGGGAAGTTGGTGCCGAGATTCGTAGGGTCATTCCCTATGGTGGAGAGGATAGGTCAGATGGCCTATATGATCAGACTACCGAACAGACTGGTGAGCGTACATGATGTATTCCACGTTTCCCATTTTGGGAAAAGCCTACATAATACAACAGAGATAGTAGAGTCAAGCATGCTTGAGGACGTGGAAGTTGAGAAGGAAGCATCAGTAAGAAGAGTTCCTACTCATGTTCTTGGATCAGAGATCAAGAAGCTATGCAACAAAGAAATCAGATTGTTGAAGGTACAGTGGGAGAAGGCCGCGAAGACGCAACGTTGGAACTCGAAAATAGGATTCACGCTTCTTATCCTTTTCTTTTTGAAAGTACGTTCTTGACTTTTTTCGAGCTTTTACTTTGCATATGATTCTATCATGTTTATTCTATCGTTCGAACCTTCAATCCTTAGGTAGAATCCAATGGTTGGAAACATGTGTTTGAAACATTTTATGATTGATGGTTGCAAGTGGATGCAAGTGTTCGCCCATGGATGCATATACACACTAGGCACTAGATCGGCTCAAGCACTTACATATTGCATATGGATATGTGTGCATTTTAATTTTCTATATATGGAAATGGGTGAATCATCATATGGATATTGCATTTTGATGAATGATTGTGCACACATACAGAGTTTATATGTTATACTAGGGTTATTTGCATACATTTTGGATACATAGCACAAAAATATATTGCATTAAGGAGGTCAACTGAATCAGTCGACCACTTGATTTTTGCATTAGTGTAAGGACATATACACACAATACCTTTGCATATGTTCATACAAGCATTAGAAATTCTTAAGGACGATGGATGCCTGTGGATGATAGATGAGTAGATGGTTGTAGGTGGATAATAATATTATTCTTAACTTAGAGGCTTCGGGGATGAAATCCTTTATGTAGGGGAGAATGTAACACCCCAAAATTTAATACACTATAACCATACTTTAAAGATAATAAATTGGGAACTACTTAATTAAATATTTCAGAATTAAGTAAAATTGGCTTTACCATCGCGTTCGTCTCAGAATCCTAGTTTAGATAGACCCCAAGTTTGCATAAAACGAATGACGTATGAAGAAGTTATGAACCTTAGAAGTTTGTATACACATATGGGGTTATATATATATATATTCAAAATAATTCAAACCAGAAAAACAAAGCGCGCAGAAGACAATTACAGGACGACCCATAACGGGTCTAGGTCGACCTAAGTCAGGCTGGGTCAACCCAGGAGGTAGATGGGTCGACCCACCCAGATTCGGGGCAGATTCCGAATTCTGTATTCTGATTGATTTTATGTCTAGGTTCGTCACTGACTCAGCGCTACATGTATGGCTTGGATTAAAACCCTAGGATCTAACGGTTGAAGGTTGGCTCTATTAATCTTTATAAAGGGGATCTCTCTCCCATTTTATCTATAAACAATTCTTCACCTTCTCTCTGCCCCCATCACATATTGTAAATTAAATAATAAATGGGGAGACTATGCAGAAACCTAGATTAACAAAGAAGGTTCAAGATATGTAACCAACCTTCAACCCTACAATCAACAAAGAGATAGAAGTGGACTTTTCTACAATGGCATATATATATAAGAGATCTAATCCCTTATTCACCAAGACCCACTGTGAGTTCCCTATTATTTTTAGATCTGATACCTAGAACTATATCATGACAGTTAAATAAAATTGGATTAAAACATATAGTGTTTATAAGATAATTGCTATACCTGTTCTTCACTGTTATTCACCTATGTCGTTGTTATAAGTAAAATATATGCCTTTAATGTCGGATAATTAATTAGTTATGTGTATCTATCTTCGTTTTCCCTATTTCTACCGTTTTAGTTCATTTCCAATCTAGCCTATATGCCTATATGAATTGATTCTATTCTCCTTCCGCTAGTTTTCCCTTTTGATTTACGTTAAGTCTAGGCCTTTGAAATTCTAGGCCAGGTCCGATTAAAGTTCGCGTATAGTAAAAAAATGGGATAATAAGAAATGACATGAAAAGGGAGAATTTAGGCATATTGTTAATACGAGGACCATTTGATTGTAATTTTGGAAAGGGATAATATGCATATCCTTGTACTTGCTGAAACTTGAGAATATGGTAAAAAGGGATAATATGCACAAACTTGTGCATGTTGTAATTTGGGGTATAATTGAATGGAATAGTATGCATATGTATAAACATGTTAAATTTGACTTAATACATACATTAAGTAAAAAGGACATATTAAATTATGTAAGTACTAGATGTAGATTAGTAAACTGAATCACTATAGAATTTATACATACATCTGGGCAGGTGTTTTGGGAAGGGTTGCACACACATAATAACATGTAATCTTGCAAGCACGCTTATTAGTAAACCTGCTAGATAAAACATGATTATTAATAAGCTAAGTGGTCTCTCGTTATACTATCGTATCGAGTTTTGGGGACTCTTAAATCCTAGTCACTTAGGACACAAGCCTAGGGGATTTGGCTTGTGTCAATCGTGTTGTGTGGGACCCATATCAGTCAGTATCCCTGTTGGTATTTTATTGGAAGGCCTCGCACTAGGTAGGGGCTAGGGCACACTTTACTGAACTGAATGGTAAGAGGTTCAAATGGGGAAGGTGGGTACGGGCGCGTTCCGGTGGAGTCATGGGCGTGCATGAGTCCGATTAGAGAAACTAAGATCCTGTAACACCAGTAAATAGATCTGTGTTACATAAGTTGTCAGGTTAGGGAGTGATACACCCTACTGCTGGAGCTGGCACAGGATATTTACATATTAGGGAGTCGATAGCATGGGTAGTAATTAGGGTACACCTAATCCTGCTGTTATGTAATTAGGGTAACACCTAATCATGTTATGTAATTAGGGTATACCTAATCCTGTTGTTATATCCTGCAATATCTGTTAAGTAATTAGGTTAACACCTAATCTTGTTGTACTAGTATTGGTGCAAACACAACCTGTTTTAGGGATATAAACGAGAAGAATTACTCGATCACTGTTTATTCATGTTGTTCTTGCGTATCCTATTTATCATGTTTACTTGTTGCCTTATATGATATTGTGCTTTCTCATCCAGTCTAGTTTACTTGTCTTGATATCTCTATTTTATGTATATTTGAAAATCATTGGAGCTCGCCAGACTTTATGTCTAACCCTTTTGTTTTTGCTTCTCTCTTCCTTCCCCCCAGGTCCTTAGAGTTGTAGCACTCCTCAGTGACTAGGACTTTATCTTCCAGCTTGGTTTTGGACGTTTTGAGATGTATCGCTTTGACTTACTTTCTACTATGTTATGGCTTATTACGAGGGATATAGTTTTATATTATTTCACTCTATTATTTTGCATTATGAGACAGATTTGAGACACTTGGGTTTGATGTAACTTGTTTGATGATGTAACCTTTTTTGAGACTATATTTTATTTTCAATAATAAAGTTGAATTTTTTTGCCTAATTTTATATCTGTCTTTTGAATTTCTGTATAGTTTACCTATTGCGCTTCATGAAACTTAATGCATTCTCTTATGAATGATATTAACGGACATGGTGTTTCACAACTACACTTGTCATTGACAATATTTTATGTATAGTTACACACGTTTGTGTCGGTTGTTTGCCACTCTATCGTGTTGAATCTAGTAATGCTCAAATATTTTGCTTTTGTTGCATTCTTTTCCATCATATTTTTCGTACGATGGTGTTAATGCGGATGTGCTCCAGTGAAGTAGTACATCTTCTGTAGAAGTAACTATTAAGACGATTAAAATATGTGCTACCAATGCCTTCATTGGTAATGACCTTGCACCTTTCAAGACTTTGCCGAAACTCTTCAAACCTTTTGTTGTAATCATATAAAATTGTTCACCATTGCCTTAGTAAAGAGTCCATTGTTCATTCGTTTGTTGAAGGCATTTGTAAATCCATCTGTCAACATCCATGCTAATATATATTTTTAGGCAAGGCTGACCGGTTTTTATAGTGATCCGTAACTCTTATTATAATAATAAATAACAACAATATGAGATTAGCCGATTGTCAATCTACTACTATCGGTTTTTAAGTTGGACCGTCCACTACTATTGTTTTTAGAGTGGTCCGCCCACTACAGCTATACTAGCTTATAACACATGAGCTAATCAGTATGACTAGACTACTCTTATACATATAATTTCATACTCCACGCAGGAAGCCGAATTACAAAAGGATACACCAAAAAAATTACATAAAACATTTCTCTAGATAGGTAAGCAATAGAGCACATGCAAGCACATGCATGCGCCAACATTCAGAACAAAACCAACTCCTAGCACGGCTGTATGCCTGTACTGTAATAAGACATTGTAACAAACCCATAAATTACTCTAAAGGTACACACAAGGAAACACTTACAGTTCGCATAGCAAATTACATGAAAATACCTCATAAGAAGGCAAGCACATAGGTACCTTAGGAAACTTCACATCATAACCAACATAGCTTCTGCAAAACACAGAAGGCAAGAACAAGAAAACCAACCTTATTTCACTGCAGATTGTCCTAAGTATGACCCTATCCGAAGGCCTAACACCATTGTAACCATGAGCAAAAACGAGGTTCTGTTTCTTCAAAGAGGAGGAAACAGAAGACAAGGACAAGCTATGTTGGTCTCTATACTTTTTGTATGTTACCTCGTCTTTTGCTTCAACAGAAACATGAAACAAGTTCTGCAAATTTTTACTACCAAAGCCTGCCTTTTCGAAGTTTGCTTTCAAATAGCAAACGTAGAAGTGAGATGATGAAGTCTTCTCCATTTCTCTTGTAAAATACATGAAACCACGCTACCCTAAGAGTAACCATAAATTGTGTTAAAGTCTTCTCACATCTATAGCCACTTGACGCTAACACGACCCTTCGTATGATCATGAAAAGTCTAGATGTTATAAGAAGTAAAATTATACATTGAGTGGACTATTCTATCTCCTCAACTGATGACTTAGTAACAATCTTACGACCAGTTATAGGGTTGTAAATCCACTAAATTTTCAGCTTTTTTGCATGAATCCACTGGTAGAACTTTCTCATGCATTCGAAAGCAAATATCAGTGACATCGACATCATCAGAATAACTCACAATGGCACCTTGTATAGGTATAGAATGACAACTCCTGAAGAGTAATAGCCATTCTCCCATGGAGAGATGAAATATGCTATTTGCCGGTCTGCATCTTCACATAATGCAGTAAGCATAGCCCTATCGAATCTGATGTACTTAATCCACATGAAATGCCACAAGCACACTTGATGGAGCAACCGCGGAACGCGTACGTCATCGATAATATCTATTAAGTCTTCAAAACATTGGGAACGTTAAAGGTAGTCAAACTTGTTTCACACTCTACAAAATACACAATTATAACATATAGTTAGTTCAAAACTTTAAAACTCATCAACTATTTGTTGCATTTAGAAAATAAATGATTTACTTTCATTAAATTTTCAAAATTTGTTCAGTGCGCCACCTATAAATACAAAGCACTGTCATCAAAAGTTCCGCTTTTCGGTTCTTCAAGTTCATGCATAAATATAAAATATTAATTACACCGTTCATAAGACAAATTTAAAAGAATGGTGATAAATGAGCAACAACAATCTAGAAAAAGTATTTGATAGTGTTTTATTCAAGTTGAACCATATAACATATAAATTACAAATTAACATAAAAGGCTAGAGTTTAAAAATTATCAAAATTATATTGTGTTGAAGAAGATTTTGCTTCCACTACTGTAGTTTGGTTGCATTCGAAAAAAAAGGAATAGAAGAGGAAATAAGGATGCTACTGTATATATATTGCAAATTTTTACGGCAGAGATGCTAGAAAGCCTGAAATGTAGAGGCCAAGAAAATGTGGCTTTTTGCGTGATTCATGGGTAATCATTTATCTTAAAGTTTGATTAAAACCAAACTTATCTCCCACCGTTCATATTTTTCACACACACTACAACAAACTGACCATATTACAACGGTGGAAAACTATTCTAAAAGACTTTTTACAACGGTGGAGCCACCGTCGTCTATTAAGAAGTTGTAATAGACTAAAAACTTCTACAACTTTTTTGCACTGTTGCGACACCGTTGTGAAATGTATATTTTACAACTGTTTTCCACCGTTGTAATAAAATCTATTATAACTGTTTATAACTATTGTAATATATTTTATTAAAAGTATTATCTAAAGTTGTAATATATGAACAAATTATACACATATTATAAATAAAAGAATTCATTCAGAACATATTATCTACAAAACTGAAGATATCAAACAAACTTAAAACATGAACCAAAACAATATATTAGAATTTTCAAACTCCCATCATTTTTTTATAAACCATACAAGTATCTCAAGTACATAAAGCAACTACAACAAAGTCCACTATCCAAGGCTCCAAAATCCAAATGACTTGAAGTCATTTTTCATAAATATACATCATTAGGAGCCTTTAACCCAATTAAAAAGTCCAATTACCACATAAAAATGGAATCTCTTTCTTCAGCAAGTGTGGTTGCTTTGATTCATCAGTTCCTCGATTTCTTTTCTCTTTCTTCGACTCTACATTCAAGTAGAGATACTTTAGATTGAGCATCCATTTCAGACCCATGCAACCTTTTGATTTCTTCGGTTAGTTTAGTTTTTTCCCTCTCTAGATTTTCGACATCTCTTTCAGCTCTTTCTATTTGATTCAGTCTCTCCATTGCTAGTCTCTGAGCTTCACTTTTCTTCTTTTGAGCAGCAATATCTTCTGCACGTGCACTTTGTTTTTCCGGGTAAAGATTTCTTATTTTGCTATTAATTAATTTTCAACATAGAAAAACATTAAAAATAATGTTAAAAGAATTATAAAGAACAAAAACATATATATATTAATGATCAATAAGAAATGCAGTGGCATACATCAAAAATATATATACTAGAGCATGTTAATTTAAACACACAAGACTCACTACAATCTGCTGCAAAAGATTCAGTTGATAGCAACCAGTCTTCCAGTACTTGTAACATAATAGTTGCTAACATAGCTCAAACACAAAGCAGTTGAATGTTGGAAGACAGGACTCATATGTACAAGTACTATATCATGCAAATTGAGGACCAATATCAATAACGCATCAGTCAACAGTCATTACCCAAAATTGATACGCATTAGTCAATAGTCATTACCCAACATTGATACGGCACTGCCATAAGAAACAGTGATATTATTTACTAAAACCTTTGTTCTCGCCTTTTCCAGATGAACCATTGACACAATTATGTAGTCTTTTATAAGTTCACTATAGCCTAACGGACATTCAATCAAACATTCATTGTTTCCTCTGATATACAGTATTTAAGTCATTAATTTCATCGAGTATATCATAGATACCTCATCTAAATCCATTGAAGAATTATTTTGTCTCTCATTCAACGGTACCGAATCCTTGAGAACATATATCCTGCCTAACTGGAAATCTCCCACTCCGGAAACATGCATCTACACATCTAAGATCAAGAACACAATTAAGATACAGAAATTCAAACATATTTTAAATAGCATGCTTCTACACTAAAAAATAAAATGTTTTAAGTACTTCACCTTCTCAAATTTAAAACACGCAACCTGCACAGTACAACACAAAGCAATATAACACCACAGATGTCAACCGAACTAAAATAACCTAAGCTACAACCTTGCAATGAGCCAAAAAGCACGGGAGGAGAAGGTATCGATTATTAATGACGCAACACCTACCAGAACACAACAAATCACTGTAGCGAGCTATCACCTGTTTTGATGGTGAAAGAGGTGGTGCCACAACATTAAAGAGAACAACCAGCATCTTCGAACAACTCCACAAGACCAAAATGCTTAGTTCCAACAAAACAAATTGGCAGTACAACCAAACACTATGAAGATGCAAACTCATGAATTTCGGTCTCACAGTGTACACCAGTTCACGCCAGAAAACACCATACGAAATCCCCTCGATGACCGCCTTGTTGCCTCGAAATCGACGCTTTAGGGCTGCTGCCCCAAAACCCTTGTTTCTGAAAATCGAACGGAAATTAAAAATGCTACCTGATTTGTAATCAATTTTTAAAAGCGGTGTTCTTTTTTTTCGTTATTTAGAGAAGAAGGAAGATGGGCATTGAAATGAGAAGACGCGATACAGAATTGAGAAATTAGGGATTTGGGTTGATTTATTGTGGCGAAACTTGGTTTGGTTTGAGGAAGAAAGAGAATCGAATTTGATTTTTTGGCAAAGAAGAAGATAAGAGGCCGCCTGCGTGAAGTTGAAATTATAGCGCATGAGTTACTTTTGGAGCCAAATTTTCCAACTTCCCGCTTCCTACCTCAAGTTTCCTGCCACATGCCATTAATTTTTCTTGGTTTTCATAGCACAAAATTGATAGAAATGAATATTATAATTTATAATTAATAAGTAAAAATTTATATTAAATATAACATGAATTTCTTGAAAACTATTTTTTTTTACTAAAGTACTAAATATTACTTCTTAGTTATTATTACTTTTTTAATTCTATGTTATAATTTAATATTAATTATAGAATAGTAATTAATTTTTTATCGTATTAATGAATGAATATTAATTACTAATATGAATTATTTCATATTTTCCAATTATTATTATTTGACGGTGATTATTATTTTTAATTAACTATTTAAATAGTAAGTATTAAATTAACCAATTAATTATTAAAACCGGACAAACAAAAAATAATTGTTTAAAATAAACATATATTACAACTGAAAAAAGGAAGATTGTAATATAAATTCATTATAACCAACAATAAAATAGTTGTAAAATTAGGCAGTTATTACAACTGCCAAAGAAGAAAAGTTGTAATAGACATCTATTACAACTTCTGAAATATAAGAGTTGTTGAAAATACAGTTATTACAATTTTTCGAAAAATACCGTTGTAAAAAATCTTTATTACAACTGTCATTTTCTGACGGTTGTAAAATTACAATTGTAATATGGTGTTTTTGTTGTAGTGACATAATTTTGTCTACTAAATTCGGGTTTTCTAACTGATGCAACTATGAGTTGTGCCCCGGCAGCGCAACTATGAGTTGTGCCTTTCAGGTTTAAAATAATAATATGGATGCATAGTTGCATCCTCATAGAGTCAGTTATCAAATAGCTGACTATGTTGGTGATTGGACTGAAATTAGGGCTTTTTGGTAATATATTAGAAACAACATCAATCAGAAAATTGTTTCCAAAAATTTACCTTATAAATAGTGACCTTACATAAGAAAAAAGGGTTTGCAAGTGACAAAAGTTCAACCAAATTTCCACCTCATCCATCTTTAGTCCTTTTAAGGGTCTGGCTATTCACACTCCATTATTTGCTCTTTACCCCTTAGTTAAAATTTTAGAACTTTATTTCCAAATTACCCTTCAACAACTAATTAGATAAGCTGTCTAATCTTGTATGATTACTAAGAATAATAATATCAATCACATACATATATGAGTGTTTATGGTTAAGTTACAAACAATAATTTAAAATTTAAAATTAGCACTATACGTGATTTTTTTTTAAATTAAAGACAGAAATTACAAATAATGAATAAAAAATAGAAAAATTATTAACAATTTAAAAACTGTAAATTAACGATTTGTATTGTTTTGTATTTTGAGATCGAGACTTAGTAGTATACGAAAATTGCAAAAATCCTAAACAGGAAGTAAATAAATCATCAATATAAATGGTGCTGTTCAAATAAATCGATGCTCAGGTGAAACGTTGATTACCCCAACCAACATTAGGGTTGCATGCCCGTTTATTTCAACCAACGATGCCGTATACAAATGTTAATTAATTCAATAAAAAAAAAAAAGCAGTAAAAACAAATTGCAAGTTGAAAACTAGAAAAAAAAAAAAAAAGTAGTGAAAATGATGATGTAGTAAGAACATTTTTGAATTAAACGGGATGGAAAGAGTAAATGATGGAGTACGAATTTTATTTTTTATTTAGCTGGGGTGAAGAACAAACAATCACAATGGGTCTTAATAGACGCAACTACTTTTAAACCGTCCCAAAGTTACAATTGCGAGCTCCATTTATCACGTTTTTTCACATGGCTATCGGAAGCAGTTGCTTCTTTCTTATCATCATTTTCGTGGTACCTTTACTGTACTTCCTTTCTCGGTTTAAGGACAGATCTGGATTCCAAAGCATGTGTATTGACCTCGTTTTCGTACATAGGTATCAATATTAGTTCGATATGGCGATGGTGGACCCGATATGCCGGGATCGAATTTTCCGATAGTAGTAAGTACTTGGCCGTTCCGGGAAGCAGTGAGAGCTGCTTGGAGGTCTGTGGAAGTGGGTTCTTCAGCCGTTGATGCGATTGTTGATGGCTGCTCCGCCTGTGAGCTGCTGCGTTGCGATGGTACAGGTAGAACGTTGAAGCTTTGTTTGCTAAAATTCAATTATTATTATTATTATCATAGATATACCCGTATATGATACTTACTGAGAACCCTAATCTTTAAGTGGGAAATTGCTAACTGGCGTTGTTGGTGTTGGAAATATTGGGTGAATTATTAAAATATTGAGATAAGTGTATGAATGGCTCCTTTATTGAATAGTCCTATATCATGGGATTATATGGAAGAGACAAGTATTTATATTTGTTTGTAAGAAATAATATTGGGGTCTTGGGCTCCCAATACATGCTTTGTTGTGAAGGGAGGCCATGCATCATGACCACCACACGCGCGACCGACTCGACCCGGCCTGGCCTTGGGCTTGAGCTTTGTGGTGTAAACACTGCATTTTTCGAACTATGTTTTTAAATACGAAAATATTTCTGAGCCGACTTTTATTTTGAAGCGGTAAACTATTGACCCGGTATTTTAGCAGATTTTATTACTGTACAATATTTTCGTTCAGCCCTAATCTCCATCTATATATTATCTTCAGTTGTAGGCGGAAATAGATAACTTGCCTCCGCCATTAAGATTATAATCCAGAAATTTTCGAGCAGTGATTTTAATTTCGAAAGTGCAAATCTGCACTGATTTGTAGTGCAAAGCAAATCAGTTATTAATTCCAGAGGCTGTTTTATCCTAGAGGCGGCGACGAAAGTACGAACTGGTTTTGCACCACTGACCAGATCGCCGAATCGTCTTCAAGAAAGCGACCAAGTACGTGACTCAGCCATTGTTTTCCAACAGTTGGAATTCGAAAGTCAGTAGAAAATTACTTTCTGGGTTATTTTCTATTCCTGGTTGGTAATTTCCTTACTTGTCAGTTGTCATGCTTGAAAGTTGAATGTCATCTGTTGATATAAAATTGGTAGTTCCCTGTGTTTTCTCTAAGATTTTGATATACAAGTAGCATTTATCTCTAGTCTAACAGGTAGGTTTTCATTAAGATCTAGCCGACCAAGTCAATTTCCACGAAGCACATTGTACATTATTCAAAATAAAGATGCATATATCAACTCGAACTCCCTAATGATTCTTATGCACAGAAGAATTTTTTTCTTAACCTCCGTCTTAATCAATACTCTGTAGAAAGACTTTTAGAGCATCTCCGCTAGCTATGCAAAATATCATTCTGAAAAGGAAAATAATTGAAGAGCCACATGAATTTAGTCTTTCAACTATTTCTTAATTTTCCAAATAGGGTAGCCAATGAGTAGTTGCTTTCCAATTTGACAAATGCGAAGTTGTTTGGTTAAAATGAAGAGTAGTTGTATTTTTCAATGGTAGGTTAGTTTGATTAAGTTTTTCATTTTATCCAAAATGTAGTTTTTGTATGTATATCCTAGTATCATGATTGGAGATGAGATGCTTTCAACAGTGCAATGGTATCAGCAAATGAATGGGACGGTGTTTGAGTAAGCCTACAGGCCACTGTAACCTATTAAACATAGTTATCAAGGCGCGCGCTGCGCCTAAGTGTAGAAAAGCCCAAGGCTCAAGGCTTGTGCCTTTTTGCAGTTTGATTGCGCCTTTTTGCAGTTTGAGGCGCTTTTTTGGTTAAATTCAAAATTTTGTTTATAAATAGTTAAATAAAAATAATTAATTGTTCAATAAATTATAAAATATGGTTTAAAATTTAAATCTTATCAATACAATATGTAGATAATTGAATGAATTATAAAATATGGTTTAAAAATTAATCTATAGTTAGTAAAATAATAGATCAAACTCATAAAATGCACACAAAAAAGCCCCAGGCTCAATGCTTGCGCTTTTTGCGCCTTAGCGCCTTGACTGCTATGTTATTAAAGAAATAAACAACATAGCCACGTACTATTTAACTTTTTTAATACTAACTACAATTTCCTATAACTCTGATCGCCATAGACCTTAATTTTTTTTTGTATCGCGTGTAATTTATTTGAGCTCATGCATTAGTTTTGTCATAAAGGATTCTTCTGTTTGGTAAGATCATATGCTAAATAAAGGTTGTTTGTCCTACATTAAATTATAAGTCACTGTTAAACTAACAAAAACATTGGAGAGGACCCAATCTACACCTGAAATGTTTTTGCATGCTTGTATAGTGGACTTGTTTGATAAGAGCATCTCCAGCGGTTTACAAGCCTTAATCTTAGAGCATCTCCAACAGTTGTGAAACTCAGTTGTTGAATCCTGAATTGAAAACTTATCGGCCCAAACAATGAGTTTTTGCCTGAATATTCAGGAAAAAATTCAAAGACCAATTTCGGATGCTGAATTGGCCCGGACGCTGATTAGATCAACATCCTAATTAAGGGTGTTGATTTATTCAACGCCCTTACTCCACCTCCTACCTAGGCTGCTTACCCCCCCCCCCAATGGCTCTAAAAGGACATATTCTCATAGATGGCTCTATTTTCGGTCGTAAATTACTATTTTCCACACTTCAAAATTACACATCCCTTCCTTCTTATCTATACCCTTTACGAAACACAAAACTGAACATTGTCTTCGCCGTTTGGAGATTTTAGACATCCGACGTACTCTGAAAGGCTATGTTTCGAAGACGACACCGAGATCCGTCAAATACTTCTCTAAACAAGCATTCCACCGTTCTATGGACTAGCTAGGATTATGACGATCTATGCAATATCTACTGTCAATATTCATAGGATTCGGCTACAGACAACGACCAATCAGGTGATTGTGTTTTGGAAAAATAACGAATACCTTCAACATGAAGCATCCCGAAAGCATACATATATTGTCGACGATACGTGGTTTTTTCGAAAAAATGAATCGCCAAACTTCGTTTTACAAATCTCAGATTTATAAAATAAAGAAAGTTAATCCTAGTTGAATTGAAGGTGAAGAACATTTGGTATGTTTTTTATTTAATACGTTTGTTAATAAGTTGATTATAGTTTATTTACGAACCGATAAAATTTTTATGTTACCTAAAAAGAACGACGGACGAGGAGTTCAAGAAGCTATTCATAAAAGAATATGGGGCTAAAAGACCACATTGTTATCAGTTTTCAAATTATTATGAGTTGCTTACCAGTCAACTGAAATGAAACTATGATATTGTTAAGAGCCTCCGAGATGTTCAAACTTAGTCAAAGGAAAAGAAAAACAACTTCAAAACCAACTTACTCGTCTAATCCAAAAGAATCGTTTGGAGGGGATTCTCGGTTCGAGAGAGAAAACGAAGTTGATTAGCTTAGTCAAAACACGGTGAAGGTTATAGACTGGTAGGCGTCAAAGTTGCAAAGAGGAAGAACAAAGTTGATGTTGTTGTGGATGCAAAAATTCACAGTTGCACATGAAATGCACGAACAAAGAAATAAAGACAGAAGTTTGCAAAAGCTTAGAAGAAAATAAAATTAACGAGTATGTTTGCTGACATTGAGGAGCAAATGTTGTAAATTAAAGCACTAAAGTTAGCTATACAACAACAAAGATAGGAGCAAATAATAATGAACAAAGACTTGGTGGAAATAGATGAATTTCAGACGCAATATTGAATGGAGCTCAAAAAACAAGTCCTTAGTTCTAAGCTTCCTCAAATGTAGTTTATTTTATTAGTGGCGATGTAGTAATTGTATTATTATCAATAGAATGTTTGTTTGACTTTATTTAGTAATTTTGCTATTAGCTTTTAATTTCAGTTTTATACATACTAGTTGCTAATCAAGTAAAATGACATCTTCAAGCAAATGACATTTACTCTTAATATGGTACTACATCACAAATTCAACGTAACTCTGTACAACAATGAATAAACATATTACTATTGAAACTAAGAATTATCAAAGTGATTCCATGTATGGTTCATAAGATCTTTTTGTAGTCTGTTGTGTAGTTGTGCGTCTCTATATGAAAGTTGGCGGCCGAGATGAATGTTGAAAGCTTCTTCTGTTATAATGATGTTGTTTTGGAATACATCCGACGGTTGTGACGTACATGCGTACTCATAGTGTCGTTGTCTTTTACTTATATCTCTCTCGTCTCCAATTATTATGTTGTGGAGAACAATGCAGGCTAACATTATTGTTGACATTCTTTCCTAGATCACAAACGACAAGGATTGTTGATTATTGCAAATCTAGATTGTAAGACGCTAAATGCTCTTTCTACGTCTTTTATATTTCCCTCCTACATCACAATAAATTTTCCTTGTTTCAATGTTATAGGATTTAGACATGTTTTAACAATGATGCTAGACCATTAAGCAGATGTGATCTTTCAATAACATTTAAGTCGTTATTAGAATCATACATTCTAAAGAAATTTTGCTAAATCACAAATCGTATGAAGCTTCGATTTTCAAAATTATAGTCGATCTTTTTCTCTTGCCATTGTATGATCCTTGGTATACTTAGGGGTAGTTCTTTTCTTTTTCAATGCATACGGTCGGGACTTCCTAACATGTCTAGCTATCCTCTGGTATTGTGCATTTCTCTAATCCGTACAACATCGACTTCATTTGGAGCTCTTAGGTACTCCGTTCTGTAGACATCTACGATAGATTGACTAATTTTTTCAAGAGTTTCACGTGTTGTGCTCTCTGCAATTCGGTATGCATTGTCCAATGCATCTGCAAGGGTGACAAAAGCTAACATTCTCGTTGCCACCACCATTTTCTGTTCATCACTAAGCCCCTGCTTTTGAAGCTTTTTGACATGTACTCAAAATATTTACTATTGTTATGAATACCTATCAAAATTCTCATTAAATGTTCTCTTCTTATTATGTATCTTCTTCTAAACATATATAGTCCGTACGTACAATTGATATTGAAGTAATCTTGCATAAAAGTTTTACAAAATGCGGTTTGATTATGATTTATATATTTCTGACCACTTACCGATTCATCGTGCTTTCTTGATGTGGAATCATAAGCTTGATGACATATATCAATTACTTCTTGCAATTCTTTGGCTTCTTTTCAAATGATATCTTCTTTTTTTTAGAATCATTGTCAGAAACTTTCATGCATTCGAGAAATGATGATGAATTTATTGTTATGTTTACTGTAATAATGAGATAAGCTATTTTTTGATAGCTAATGACCTTATATAAAAAATTATATAGAAACATAGAAGGATAAAATTTGTACAAATGCATATGGCACATGACTCAGATTGGAAACATTTGCACATGGCACACGACTCAGATTGGAAACATTTGCACATGACACCCCTATCACATGACTTCTATATGGTTGAGATAACTCAACATGTTATCTTGTGACACATTATCACGTGACACATTATCATGTGACACATTATCACATAACACTGTATAGATGGAAACATTCTGGCTACGACGTCCTGTCGGTGTCACTCCCTATTGCCATGTGACATTGTCTACCATGGTTGAAAGACTCGCGTTGATGTGTTTATATGCAAAGATTTAGCGAAGTTTGAATGAAAACGTAGACAAGTTTATATGAAAACGTAAGAGAATATTTTTGTAATTTGTAAATTTAGCGAAGTTTGAACGAATTAATTAAATTTAATCAAATCGTGGCAGGAATTCATAATTTTCCAGATCTATTGGAATATGAACATAATATTGGAAAATTACATACTGCCATTACGCGGCAAACTCAATTTAATTAAATTTAGATTCTCTTGGAATATACGAACTTCGTATCGTAATATAAGTCGGATTTCTTTAAAACAAGAATCTTTCGGATATATTGTAATGTATTTTTCAAATGAAGTAAAATTTAGATTGTCGTGTGGATTTTGAAATATGTCAAAATCAAATTTCCCCAAAAAAATAAAATAACGATTTGGTATTTGTAAACCGAAAGTAAAGAATTTATTAAGATTATAAAATACGAAATATGAATTTTTTGAATATTTCATGTTAAACCATTGTCCATTACTCATACCAAACATTAAACAACACGAAAGCATGCTACGGAAGCTGCTGAAAATATTCAATTGTTAAAACAAAAATAAAGTTACCAAAAACAAACAACCTAAACCAATATTGATGCTTATTTAAAACCTAGACGCTTGAGCCAACTATAGTGAAGTTCAAATGTTTCATGACCGACGAATTTCATTCCGTACTCTAATAGGTAACGCGAATCAAAAGTAGAACGACTTAGTTCAAAAACGTATTTGTTTTCAATATGCTCGATAATGTCGCGATAACGATCACAAGCTATCATAAAAACGCCATAACTTTTTTGATTTCTAAATAAGACCGCTTCATCGGGAAGTCATGGTGATTGTTGTAAGCTTTATTCACCAGGTTCCAAAATATTTCATGGCTTACAACCGCATTTGTACTCAGCGTAATTTCATATGTGCGATCAACATCAACATATGCTTTTATGATCACGAGTAACTAGAAAAATAGAAGGCTCTCTCAATAATGGCGACCTCATTTCAATTATCTCCAAATTTTCAGACGAGTAAAGATCTCAACGTAGATTCAGATCAAAGATCGGAGATTCCTCCAGATCTAAGTTCGTCTAAGCAACATGCAAGCCGTTTGTTCTCCTCAAACCATGGTAAGATTCGTAGTCCAGATCTGGATTCTAAGACTGTTTTTCCAGAGTTTCTTTCGAAGTCTCAGGTAAGAGAATCTAGGGTTAATTCTTTACAAGTTAAATCCTGGTTAGAAGCTGTAAAGGAGAATAATTTGCATCCTGATGCTATTCAGCTTACTTATTATGAGCCTTTAAGCCAAGATAATGTTAAATTTGCGGTAATCGGTGAAGAACTAGTTAGTAAAGCAAGAGAAAAATGGTTGAATTCGATTGTTTTTTATGTTCATAGTAGCAAACCGTTTTATAATTACTTGAAGGAATGTATTGATAGAAGTTGGAATTTGAAGGGTAATTATAGACTGTTTGCAAGAGAAAACGGAATTTTCTATTATCAAGTGCGGATTAGTGGAAGACTGTGACAAAATTTTATCTTCTGGACCATACTTTTATAACAAAAAATTGATTTTTATGAAATTAACAAGGAAGCTCCTTAATACAATTCCTATTTGGATTAGATTACTGAATTTAGACTTGGATTTCTGGTCTGTAGAAGCTATTAGTAGGATAGCTTCAGTTTTAGCTTGCCCCATAAGGTTAGATAGTGTTACTGAGGGTGTATCTCGTATTTCATATGCTAAAGTCTTGGTTGAAGTTAATATTGACTTTAAATTTCCTGATATGGTTCCAATTCACTATTTTAGTGGGGATGTAGTTTGACAAAAGGTTCAATATAAATGGACACCCGCTGCATGTTCTAACTATAGAGTGTTTGGGCATGCTAATGCATTTTGTAAATCCAATAAGGTATGGATTCCTTAAAGTAATTCAAAAAAAGATACTGGAATGGATTTAGATGAAGCTTTAGACAATCATGATAAGCATTTAAATGTTGCTGTTAGTATTCATACCTTAGATCATAATAACAATACTGCAGTTGGATATAATGAGAACCATGGTAAGCAGTTAGCATCATCCGTGACACCTGAAATGAATAGTTTTCCATAGGATGGTAAGGTTGTATGTCAAGACAGTATGATTGAAAATTCTGATATCTTGAATAGACATGTAGTTTCTAATGTTATCCAATAGAATATTAAAGATCAAGAAAATATGGTTTCTGATGATATCGAGAATTTCGAGTTTAGTAAAGAAGCTGATGATATGGCAGAAATGGAGGATTGTAATAGGTTGCTTGAGGGAGATGAAGTTCGAAATAAAAAAATATTAATGGAAGAATCAAACAATTCTTCCAGTAGTATTAAGAGGAAGAGATCCCTTTTCAAGGCATGTGAATTAAAAAGAGGAAATAAGATTATGAATAGTGAGCCTTTGGTGGAGGCTAATCTTGAATGGGTTAAATTAGCCTTGCAATTTCAAAACAGGTCAAAGTCTAAAAAGGTTTAAGGAAGATGGTAACTTCTATGTGGTGTTATAAATGGAGGAATTTCGAAAAAATGATTTACTTTCCTATTTCTCTAGCTATTGGCTTGCTGATCTTTGTGTTTAGCTTTATGGTTTGAGGTCTTGTTTCTAGTTCCTAGCTTTGGGCTGTGCTTGGTGATTGGCTTGGGAGTTTGGCTTTGCCGTTTGCTGGGAATGTGTTTACTCACTAATAGCAGTTGTCGTAGCTTGGTCTTGGTTTGATGCTTGTTGTAGCTTGGTTCGGGTTACAGTCTTTTGTCTTCCTAGGTTTTTTGCTTGATGAGCTGTATTTTCTATTTTCTAGTCTCAGCTTGCTTATTGTAATGTTCTGTCTTAGAAAAGCTTGGCATTGTTTTTCTTTTTGTACAGTATTTCTTGTGTTGTAAGGTTTATTTTTGCCAAGCTTTTCTTTCGTGTACTCTTTTCTTTGTAAATAAAGTACCCTGTTCTAAAAAAAATAAAACTAAAAAACTATTAGTGTACATTTTAGTTTAGAAGTTTATATGTTTGAATTTATGAAGACAGGCAATAACCTATAAGCCAACTAATAGTCAGTGTATTGTCTTATCATAAATTACTACCTCGTGTGTTTACCGCACGTTGTAGCTGTTGTAGTGTATTGTCAAATTTTTTTATTAGTGCGTAGTCATTTCAAATATTAGAGTTGTATTCTCGAGTGAAGACAAACACATCTTTGCATATAAAGACATGAGGTTTAATCTCCTTCCTTATAGTTATTTATTCAAACAACCCAAATGGTTTAATAATTAGTTTAATTACCTCAAAAGATGGGTACAGTCCGTGGGTGAAAATACCAGCAATTGCCTCATCCGGTGGATATACTATAGGTTCTGTTGTCAAAGTACCGTTGAGATCGTATGCTCTGAAACAATCGTCCAGACCAAAATCCATAGGCTACTGTGAGTACTGTTATGAGGTGTGATCAAAAGTAAATTATGGAGAATGAACTCTACCTGGAACCAAACATGGACCCACATGTTTGGAATTCATACCCCGACTGTAATCAGATAACATGTAGCATCAAGGAGCTACTACCCAATATATGTCGAAATCTACACCTGGTATGAAAAATGTCTGCATGTCCACCCATTCAGTCTGTTTAGGGCCGTTTATGCACTGTGATCCTATAGTTCGACGTTTGCTGATCATGTCATCATAAGACAGTGAGTCTTTATGTACACGTACCTCTCTCCTGTACTGGTAATAACGCCGCTTTTTTAAGTATCAGATAGGAAGATAGATCGATGTGTGCAAAACAACACGATGAAGACGCAAATGATATGCAACAGAGAGAATGACTATTATGCATCGGACTAGCCTGCGTTAGGGCAATCCATTATGAAGCTCACGGTGCGCTTAAAATATTGGCCATGCACCTCAGAACAATCTGAGATCGAGTTTCAATCAAATTGTGCTTAACACCCGTAGGCGTACGCAAAACAAACTGAATACTTCTACCATTGCATGCGTGGAAAATACGTATCTGCTATATGACTAGCAGCCTCAGCAATGTGGGGATGCATGTTCGTTGTGTACTCGTAGTGCCAGCACGACAACATGTACCAAAATCCAAACATCCGTCTCACCTTCTCGAGAGCAAAAGAATCTAGAGGTGTACCGACAACCCTATCAGAGTATAGAATGAGATTCGTCGTTCATGAAGCATTTGAACTTCGTGATAGTTGGCTCACATGTCTAGGCTCTGAATGAGTATTAATACTGATATAGATTGTTTTTTGTTTAGCAATTGAATATTCTCAACAGCTTTTGTAGTATGCTTTCGCGTTGTTTAATGTTTATTATGAGTAATGAAGTGTTTAGCAAAATATTCAAGAAATTTCATATTGTAATTTTTTCCATTTAATAAATTCTTTAGTTTCTGTTTACAAAGTACCAGATCACGATTTTTTCAAAAATTGAATTTTTGATATATCTCAAAATCTACAAGACGAATTCTAAATTTTTCACTTTCATTTGAAAAGTATATTTCAATAAAACCGAGAAATTTTTGTTTTAAAGAATTCTGACTTATATTGGATCATATATATTAATTTGAACTTTATATTATAAAATTATGAACTACTGGTATGCGACGAGCTCGATGTAATTAATTCGTTTAAACGTCAATAAATTTATAAATTATAACACATTCTTACATTTTCATATAAACTTGTCTATATCTTTGAATTCAACGTGGAAAAGATTCCCAATTGCACATGACCACGTGACTTATCTCACTATAGTAATACCATAAAAATTTATAAATAGAGGGTGCGATCCATCATTGAGTGGAAAACATCTTTTTTTTTTTGGATACAGTGGGTTGTCAACAACTACTAGTCTTTCAACCGTGGTAGACAATCTCACATGGCTAATAGTGAGCGACTTTGACGGGGACACCGTAGCCGGTGTCTCCATCCATAGTGTCATGTGATATTGTATCATGTGAAAACGTTCGAGTTATCTCAATCATTCAGAAGTTATAATGAAATATCTAACATAGATTCTTGTTTGAGCAGTGTGTTGTCAACATCAACGAGTCTTTCAACCGTGGTAGACAATCTCATATTGTTACAGTGAGTGACACTGATAGGACGTTATAGCCGGTTTGTCTCCATTCATATAGTGTCATGTGATAATGTGTCATGTTATAACATGTCAAGTTGTCTCAATTATTTAGAAATTATAATGAAATATCTAACATAGATTCTTATTTGAATACAATGTGTTGTCAACATCAACGGGTTTTTCAATCATAGGAGCCAATCTCACATGGGTACAGTAACACTAGCCGGTTTGCCTCCATCCATACATTGTCATGTGATAATGTGTCTTGTGATAACCTGCCGAGTTGTTTTAATTATTTAGAAGTCATGTGATAGCTGGTCATGTGCCATGTGCATTTGTACAACTTTTATGCTTATGTTTTCATATAATTTCTTATATAAGGACGCAAATTTTCAAAGAATAGCTCGTCTAATAATTACTGCAAACACAAAAATGAATTCATCGTTTTTTGAATGCATGAATGCTTTTCATAGCGATTCCGAGGAAGAAGATATCCTTGGGAGAAAACCGAAAAACTGTAAGAAGTAATCGATATATTACGGTTCTGCATCAGGAAAACACGACGGATGAGTAAGTGATCGAAAATTCATAAATCCTAATCAAGTTGCATTTCATAAAATTGTTATGCAAGATTACTTCAGTATCAGTTGCACGTACGAGTTGGATACTATTCATGAGAATTTTGGTAGGTATTCAAAATAATAATAAGTATTTAATGTATAAGCCAAATGCTTCAAAAAAACGAGGGTTTAGTGGTGAACTGAAAATGACGGCGGCAATGGGAATGTTAGCTTATGGCATCACTGTAGATGCATTGGATGATACATACCGAATCGCAGCTTGAAACTCTTGAAAACATATGCCAATCTGTTGTTGTTGTCTATGAGACTAAATATTTAAGGACCTCGAATGAAGCCGGCGTCGGAAGGATCAGAGAAATGCACGAGGCCAAAGGATGACCAGATATGTTAGGTAATCTCGACTGTATGCATTGGGAATGGAAAAATTTTCCCAGTACATACCTAGATTCTTACAACGACAAAGAAAGAAGGCCGACTCATCTTAGAAACTATAGCTCCATTGGATTTGACATGCTTTCTTGGGAATACTCGCTAATAACAACTTAAATATTATTAAAAGTCACATTTGTTTAATAATCTAACTCAGGATCGATACTTCCGGTGACATTCATTCTTGAGCAATGCACTTAAAACCATGGCTATTGCCCAGGATATTTACCCGAAATGGAGCATCATTGTTAAATCATGTCCAAATCGTATAACATCGAAACAATCAAAATTTGTTGTGATGCAGGAGGTACAATGAAAAAGATGTATAAAGAGCGTTTGACGTCATACAGTCTAAATTTGCAATGATTAGTAATCGTTGTCGTCGTTTTAAAAAAATCATCTTGTTTGTCTGCATTGTTCTCTACAATATGATAATTGAAGACAAGAGAGATATGAATGAAGGATAACGACACTATGAGTATGAAGGTGAGTCACAACCGTCAAACATATTCCGAGGCAGCATTCTTATAGCAGAAAAAGCTTTCAATATTCATCTTTATCGCCAACTTTCATTTAGAAATGCACAACTAAATAATAGTTTACAAAAAGATTTTACGAACCATATATATAATCACTTTTGGCGAACTAAGGGAGAATATTGTTTGCTTGAAAATGTAGTACTATATGAAGGGAGAATATCATTTGCTTGAAAATGTTATTTTACTTGACTAGTAACTAGTATGCATGAAACTGGAATTAAAAACTAATTAAATAAAAAATATTTCATTGATAATAATACAATTACTACATCGTTAATAATAAAACAAACTACATTCGAGAAACTTAGAAATAAGAGCTTGCTTTTTTTAAAATTATCCAATACTGCGTTTGAAATTCATTTATTCATGTCAAGCCTTTGTTCATTATTGCTTGCTTCTATCTTTGTTGTTCTATAGCTAACTTTTGTGCTTCAATTTGCATCTTCTGCTGCTCGAAGCCTCAAAATTAGCAAATCTGCTCATTGCTTCTATTTTCTTCTAAGTTTGCAAACTCTTGTCTTGATGTCTTCATTTGTGCATTTCATGTGCAACTGTGAATTTTACATCCATGACAATATCAACTTTGTTCTTTCTCTTACTAAGCTCATCAACTTTGTTTTCTCCTCGAATTGAGAATCTCTTCCAGTCGACTCTTCTGATTAGATAAGTAAGTTGATTTTAAAGTTTTTTTCTCTTCCTTTGACAAAGTTTCAATATCACTGAGGCTCCTAGCAGTAAGAGAGTTTCACTTTGGTTGACTGGTAAGCGGCTTATAACAATTTGAAACCTAATAATAATATGGTCTTTTAGCTTCATTTTCTCTTGCGAACTTCTTGAACTTCTCGTTCGTCATCTTTTCTGAAAACAAATTTTTTTATTGGTTCATAAATAATTTATAATCAAGTTGCTAACAAATGTGTGAAATAAAAAATAAACAAAATGCTCCTTGTCTCCCATTCCACTAGGATTGGCTTTATTTATTTTATAAATTTGCGATTCGTAAAACAAAGTTTGAGTATTTATTTTTGCGAATCGATCTTATATCGTCGACAACGTGCATATGCGTTAAGGATGATTGATGTTGAAGGTATGCATTATTATTTTCAAAACTTATTACTTGATTGGTCGTTGCTCGTAAGCCGAATCCTATGAATAATGACAGTAGATATTGCGTAGATCATAGTCAGGGACGGAACTGCAGGGGGGGGCAAGTAGGCCCCCCCCCCCCCCCGGTCCCATATTTTGGAAAAAAAAAAGGTTAAATCATGTACCGCTATGCAAAAATAACCATTTTAAAGACGTTTGTACATGTATTTATACACCTTAATGTGTGTTGAAATTTTTTTTTGGTCCCCCCCTAAATTCGCCCCCCTCTAACCCAAATCCTGGTTCCGTCCCTGATCATAGCCCTCTTCGTTGGTCCATGGAACGGTAGATTGTTTACTCGGAGGAGTACTTTGACGTATCTCGGTGTCGCCTTCGAAAACATTGCTTTCGGAGTACGTCGGATGCCTAAAATCTCAAAGAGTAAAGACATTGTGCAATTTCGTGTTGCGTCAAGGATATTGATAGAAAGGAAGAGAAGTTGTGACGTAATTCTGAAGTGTGGAAGATAGTAATTTATGGTTGAAAATTGAGCCATTGAGGGGAATATGGTCATTTTAGAGCCGCTGGGGGGTGGAGCTGATCGGGGAGGAGGTAGAGTAAGGGCACTGATTAAATCAATGTTCGGAGTCAATTCAACATCCTAAATTGGCCTCAGTATTTTTGTCTGAATATTCAGGCAAAAAGTCATTGTTGGAGCCGATAAGTTTTCAATTCAGGATTCAACAACTGAATTTCTCAGCTGTTGGAGATGCTCTAATGGAATCTCATAAAAAATATTACGTAGAATGCTGAATCACATTTAGCTTCATAGCAGAAAGTTCAGCTAGATGACATGTCTTTATTGATAAAACACCGCCATACACGACCCTAACATAAAAATATATTGCAAAACATGATGATTGTTTTCCTTATGATAATAAAATTGTTTATTTTGAATAGTTGGGCCTGGTGGAAGCCCCGATGAGAATGGAGAAACCACATTAGATGCTTTAGTAATGGATGGGGTAAGTAGTAATAATAGTAATACCACAAAATCAAATATTCTATTGCTTTGCTTACCTTTCTGGAATATGACAATCATTAACTTGTTTGTCTAAGGGTACATAGACAACCATGGAGGTTGGTGCTGTGGCAGCCATGAGATACGTAAAGGATGCCATTAAAGCTGCAAAGTTGGTTATGGAACACACTGAACACACATTACTAGTTGGTGAGCAAGCTTCAATTTTCGCTATTTCAATGGGCCTTCCAGGGCCAACAAATCTGAGCTCAGCAGAGTCAATCCAAAAATGGCAAAAATGGAAATCGAACTCATGTCAACCTAACTTTCGGAAACGCGTGTCTCACGTCGATAGCTGTGGCCCATATCATCCGATAAATACTAAATCTATCATCGCTGAGAGTTCCTGTGAGTCTTCTTCGGATGTGATAATTCCGGATTTTGTTAAGTCAGATCTTAACCGTATTGATCGGGGAAATCATGACACAATATCCATGGCTGTAATTGACAAAGTAATTGTTTTCTTTTTTACTTATTCTTCTCTCGGTGTCCTTTTTTTGCATCTTCCTCGTTTTCCTTTTGTTGTTATCTAATTCAACATTAGTTACTATCTTTATAGGCTGGAAGAATTGCGGTTGGGACCTCTACTAATGGCGCCACGTTCAAAATTCCTGGTAGGTAAGCATCTGCAGTTTCACCATGTTTTAAACTATAGCAGCTAAATGTATGTACTTTGATTTTGAAAGCCATTTCGATATACATTTGCTTGCTGGGAATACACACTTTTTTTTTTTTTTTTTTTGGCATTACATTCCCAAGTACAAATAAATACTATACACTGCAAATTCATGGGTAAATTGAAATATTATTTTGGATGTACGTAGATAGGCTTATTTTTTTATTAACCAGCCCAGTTCATATACCCACTTTGCAATGGAATATTTTCAGAGTGGGGGATGGGCCGATAGCTGGATCTTCGTCCTATGCAGACGACGAAGTTGGTGCATGTGGTGCTACAGGAGATGGCGATATCATGATGCGCTTTCTTCCATGGTAATCTTTTGTTTAACATTTGCATGTACCATTTGCCGTTTTTAAACCGTATTAGGCATTTAGACCTTTTTCAAAGCTACATCATTTTATAAATTTCTGTTTAAAGAAATGCACTAGTGCACTTTGAAACTGCACCAAAGAATGGGATAACATAGATACATCTGTGCAGCATGAGCATGTCTATGTATTTACTTCATTGCCTGAAGTTGATGAAAGGTTTTGATATAGCTATCAAGTTGTGGAGAGCATGAGGCAAGGGATGGATCCGAAGCACGCTGCGCTAGATGCAGTATCAAGAATTGCACGCAAGTACCCTAATTTTGTTGGGGCGGTTTTTGCGCTGAACAATAAAGGAGTGCATGCCGGAGCATGTCATGGGTGGACATTTCAGTATTCAGTGAAAGCAAAAGGAATGGATGATGTAGAAGTCTTTACTGTTAGGCCTAATGATATCTGAACTGATTTCCAAGAGATCGAATGTATTTGTAATATTTCTTCTGAGCCGGCCTCGGTAGCAAACTACACAGGTTCTTGTGTTGGTATCAGCTAGATATTTATGTTGGGATCTATTTTATTTTAAAAACAACGAAATAAACATGGAATTTTTACATTCGTATGAAAGTTATATTAGATTTTGCGTATTAGAACATCGAAATAATATTTTTTAAAAATCTTTAAACCTTATTCATTGTTTTACCTCATTTTCTTTTGGAAAGATGTAATATTACTATCCAGTAGATTTCTAAGCCAGCGAGGTTTGTCATTTCTTCTTTTTCCAATACCTCTCTGTTCTTTATCATTTTACCATTCTGTGTTAATAATACTGAAAAAAGCGTAGTGCCATCTTAAATTTTTAGCTGTTGATTTATACTATGTTTTGTGTTTTGAGTTTTTAGCATTAATTACAAAAGACACAAAAGCTTAGGAATGGCGGAAGAAATAGAAATGATGAAGGGACGATGATGGATAGAGAAACGAGTTGTCTCTTGTTCTGCTTTTCAAAAACTGACAAATAAAAATTATTTTTTGGTCTGTGCGTCAACTTTTTTATTTTAAAACATATGTTTTTTTAAAGATATACATGCATATTTTTACATCAGTGAAAATTTGTAATTAAAAACGGTAAACCATAACCATATTATATTTTCTAAGCAAAATCATGGTTTATGTATTAATACGGGAACACCGTGGCAATGACTAACCATTATAGCTGGTTTTTAAATAAAGAACGAATTATAGACTGTCTAATGACTTTTGTTCAAAATCATTTTTGATGTGGTAAAAAACTCACGAGAGCAGCATGCCGTCAAAAGCATCGTAAACTGTACTATTTATTGATGGCTATGTCAGACTTTTGAGTTCCGGATTTTTCAATTCAATTTAGTCCGATTTCTATATTTTATTACATATATAGCTCACTATTTAAAATATTACAATTATAGTCAATTTCAAACAAAACTCAGCGTTGAGTTTGTCAGAATGAACTGGTGCAATATCGGATTGTGTCAGTACACGCGTACACTGGCGCAATCCGAGACTACTTCATTTTATTTTCATTAAAAAAAACAATGAAGCTTCGGGTGCAATTCCAGATTGAGCCCCAGAGCTTTATACAGCAAGCTATTTTACTCTTTCCCTTTCTCATTCTTCAACTCTAAAAAATAAAAACCCAAAAACCTAAAATAAAATATTTCCACATTCAACACTGTTATTCATTAAAACGCGGACCATTATTTTACAGATCTACTTGTAATGTAGACTAACAAATTTAGCTTGTGTTAGGTTATCAAAGGTATGTCCCTTTTTTTTCTTTCCATTTAGCAATCTAGTACTTTTTTATTTTGTGTTCAATATAGAATGACTCCAAATTATATTGCTACTATATGCTATTATGATGGAGATTTGGTTGTTGATGAACATAAATGTGAAATATATAATGGTGGATCTAACAAACTGACAAAAGTTCTAAAAAGGTCAAACTTCATATAAGTAAAAGAAACTGTTTATAAAGCTACTAGGATTAAACCGGAGGAGTTTGACATTGAATTGGTTTGCAATTGGATGTCATTCCGGATCTAAGACAACAAAATTGTAGAGGACGACTATGTTGAACTAATGTTTTCTGCGGTGTCAAAATCTATTGAACTACTTGTTTTGAAAGAAAGAAGATTGTTGTTAGAACAACATGTAACTCCTTTCTCAACGGCTTCTGCAGCAAACCATTCATATCCTCCTATGAACATACTCAATTATGGGCAACAACAGATGTTTTTTGGGTATAATCCGTTTATGAATTTTCAACAAGCATCACAACATGTCTATCCATATCCAACACACGATACCATTGCAAATATTAGTCAAGGGTATCTCGAACTTAAAACTTCTCCTACTAAACAATATTACCATTGTTTTGTGTTTGATAGTAAAATATTTGTATTTTTCAGTTATGTTCCGCATTACTTTCCAACGCAAAATACTGTTGGACCGTCAATACTTTATCAGTCTTCTCCCATGCCAACGCTGCCAATAGTAAGTTACGTCTGTTATTGATATAAACTATGTTACATATAAAGGTTTGCTCAAAATTTTCCACTTGCTTACTGCAGTTATCTGACAAATGCAACCGAAACATAATCAAATTTGGAACCAAATCAATCCGATGTCGATATGGATATAGAAGAACCTGACATCGGAGAGTTAAATCACGTTTCTTCACTTGATAACATGACCGTTGTTAGTATTTCTGAGAATGATACTACGTGGATCGATGTAATGCAAGTAAACAATGTTTCTTTAAATTATGATTTTGAGGGTGAAGATAATGCTTCCGAAGATAGTGACAATCTAGAGCCTGACATGGAGATACCGTTAGATGATGATTTGTGTATTGCACAAATATTGGCTAAATCCGTTATTGCTAATTTGCAATTCATTAACGAAATTTTCTCATCATACCGTGCTCAGAATGGTTTCAAAGTCGATATGATGTTCGAGAGCATGCCTTTGGTTTCGAAGATCATGCCTTTTGTGAATGCGGATTTGAGCATTACTGTTGGGACAGTGCAGGTCTTAATGGAGGAACAACTATTTATAAAAACTGGTTACATGAAATCTTAGAGGGTGTTACACAAAGCAATTGAGCGTATATATTGTGATTGGGCGGAGTTGTCCACCCTACAACAGTATTTTGACGAAATGGCCAAAACCAAACCGGGAAGTGTTGGGCATGTAATAACTAATGAGTGTTGTACTATTTTTGAAAGAGAATTTTGGGCATTTGGACCTTGCATCGAATGATTTGTACATTGTCGATCTTTGCTTTGCATTGACGACACACATTTATACGGTAAATACAGAGGTACCTTATTAGTTGCTATTGTAGTAAATGCGAATGATTAACTATACCATTTGGCTTATGGGATTGTTGAGTTTGAATCATGCGATAGTTGGGGTTGTTTTTTTTGCTTGTATGCGAAGATTCTTTCACAGTGTTAACAATCGACGTATCACTTTCATTTCTGATAGAATGAAAGGAATACCGACAACGTTGGGGAGTCATAGGATATTCCCTTACAAGCATAGTTTCTGCGCAAGACGTTTAAAAGCCAATTTTCAAGCTGTTAGATTTAAAGATAAAAGGTTGACGAGTTTATTTTATGCAGCAGCATGTGCTTCGGAGGTGGTTGAATATCAAAAGATCCGGAAAGAAATTTAAATAACCAACTTTCAAGCTTATAATTGGATTGAGCGTAGTTTGCGGGGGAATGAGGAGAGCTGGGCTTTTCGTAAGGATGACGGTGGAAGATTTCATGTCACGACGACAAATGTTTTTGAAAGCTTTAATGGTGTACTTAGAAGTGCAAGATAATTGTTCGTCAAAGCTTTAGTTGCTCGCACGTTCTTTCGGTCGATAGGTTATTTTTGTAAACAAGAGAGTTTGGTATGTCATCAACGGCTAGATTAATCCCAAATTATGAGGCAAAAATAGCTGAAAGGGCAAGTGGAGCAAGACGTTGTCGGATTGTCCGATTTAGTGGAAACGAGTGGGCATTGATTCACTATTTTGGCAATGAGTATAATGTAAAAATCGATGGATCCCGTTACTGCAGCAACTTTCATGTGAATATGTAATGGCGGCTTGTTCAAATGTAGCCAATGATGCTAATAGGTTTCATCATGACTTTGCTTCATAGTAGTATTCGATCCAGGATTACTTGACAACTTACAAACCAGAGTTTCATCCTGTTCCAGATAAACGTTATTGGAGCATCCTGTACCACTTGGCGTTAATCATCTCGTTCCCCCACCACTGATCACCGGGAGGAGATAAACATAACAGTCTTTCGCACATCTATGCATAATCAACGGGTTCGGATTTATCAATTGATGTCCATCAATGGGTATACTTGGCAATATTTCCACATCAGTCAATGTAATAGTCATTTCACCGCATCTAAGGTGAAATGGTGACGTCTCTGGCCTCTATTGATCTAGCAAAACAGTGGTATGATGACGGTCTAGCTGTATGTACTTGAGCCGATGTATTAATAGAAAGCCCGTTCTGCTAGCGCTAACACGCTTGGATGAGTAGAATTGACCAATTTTAAGGAACATGAGTGATCAATGGTAGCAACAGAAGTTTTGCTCTGCCATAAAATAACAAAAATGATTTTAAACTACGTATTATAAACATAAATTCTTATTTGTATTAAAAATAGAAATTTGATTACCGCCACTAAATCCGCGTTGCTTGTCCAATGATGCAGCTGCATATATAAGACGCTCCCGTCTATAGGTCCTGGTAACATCTCCGCATACTCTACAAATATTCAACGATAACAAATTCAAAATTATGTATTTTCAAAACAACTACACAACTATCAATCATCTATTCTGCACAAAGATTATTTCACTTTATAATTCAGTTCGAAATATATATGTTAATCTACATGAATCAACAGTGTTCGAATGTTCAATAACACTAAAAAATCATTTCAAACCCAAAATATCATTTCTAAACCTAAAAGTAGCAAACAAAAATTAAATATCCATCTTTAACCTCAACAAAAAAATGGACAAATTTGTTGAATCATAATTTTTGGAGCACATATTACATACCATTAACTTATGTTTTCAACCACAACAAAAATTAGCCAAAACCAATGACTAATGTTGGCAACCTCACCAAAAATCTCACGTAATCAACTATTATAAAGATTAAACAACTACAAATCAATAATAACTAGCAATAAAACATCCATCTACATAATCCCCAAAAATTAACCAAAAACCTAATTTTTGAACAAACTATGTATAATGATAGTAACTGATACCTATAGCTTATTCATGTGTAGAAGAGCTTGCCATTTTTGAATTGAAAGTTAAAACTTGATGATTTAAGCTCAGATTGAATTTTTTAGGTTTTGGGTGTAGTGTTTTGAGAGTTAAAGTATGAGAAGGAAAATGGGAGGAGCGTTCTGTATAAAGCTCCGAGGCGCAATCTTCTGTATAATTCTCCGAGGCGCAATCGCGCCCCGGAGCTTCATTATTTTTTTAATGAAAATGAACTGGCGCAATCTCGGATTACGCCAGCGTACATGTATACTAGTGCAGTCTCGAATTGCGCTAGTGTACACGTATATTGGCGCAATCCGAGATTGTGTCAGTTCATTCTGTTCAATCCAGCGTTGAATTGGTCAGAAGTGGGCTATAATTGTAATATTTTGAAAAAGTGGGCAAAATATGTTATACAATACAGAAATCAGGCTAATCTAAAAAAAAAAACTTAATTTCCTTCATGCTTTTTTCAATGCATTTTAAGATGTTTTACGTTTACTTAGGGAAAATTTAAAGGCTCACTGAAATTAATTAATAGGCTGATTCAGCTAAATTTAAACTAAATGATTTAATAAAATCATTGAATATTTTTAGAACTTCTCTAATGATATGTAATTTTTGCAAGCTATAAACTCACCCACTTCAAAAAGTCGTCTCAGTATTCATAACATGAACTATTTATTTTTTAAATAATCTTTTCGGAAATATTTTAATGTTTTTGGTTATTTCGTTGTGCTTATAAGCTGAAACCTGGAATTCCCCTCAATTGTAATTATTGAATGACAACAATTTTTTTAAATATAAATAAACTCATTTGATGTGCCATTTTTAATATGTTGGTGCGCACAGAGAAAAATTAAATTTAAAATCGTAGACTGCTTAGTTCATCTTATTTCTTAACTTACATAAGCTGTGAAAATAAGCTCAAGCTATTTATTCTAACTACTTAAACTTATTTCTAAACTTACACAATCGTTACGATACATGCTTCTAACAACACGAAAGAATAAGATTTGCTCAACTATTTATAGTGTCGGTCCTACCACTTTTATTGCCCTAGACAAAGCTCAGTAAAAATGAATTGAAAAAAAAAAAACATGTTCAAGTTGCAGCTATTGGAATTCCCCTCAATTGTAACTATTGAATGACAACATTTTTTTTTTCAAATTTAAATAAACTCAGTTGATGTGCCATTTTTAATATGTTTGTGCGCACAGAAAAAAGTAAAATTAAAAATAATAGACTGCGTACTTCATCTTATTTCTAAACTTACATAAGCTGTGAAAATAAACTCAAGATATTTATTCCGACTACTTAAACTTATTTCTAAACTTACACAAGCGTTATGATACACACTTCTAACAACATGAAAGAATGTAATTTGCTCAACTATTTACAGTGTTAGTCCTACCACTTTTGTTGCCCTAGACAAAGCTCAGTAAAAATGAATTGAAAAAAATAAAATATGTTCAAGTTGCAGCTATTGGGATTTGAACCTAGGTCAGTACTGATGCATCAACTGTCAAAGAAGCACCAAAACACCTAGCTATACATCACTTTCTCAAAAATTTGCTCTCCCACTAGATGAAAGGAAGGCCAAATCCGATCATGGGTTTACGAATGTACATCAAGGCTAATTCGTTGTTGTCTGTTAGTCCGTGTTTCGTTTTGTGTCTAATCTTTTCAGTGATCACGTACAGATTTTTTTTTTCTAGTGCACAATCTACCTTTTGCCTGTATGTAAGATGTGTGAGGGCTATCAATGGGCCATGTCGAATCGGGTCAAGTCGGGTTGGGTCAACCTGTTTATTAAACGGGTCATTTTCCTGCAACCCTAACTCGACCCGTTTATAAGCGGGTTGATCCGACCTGACCCGTGTAACCCATTTAACTAAACGGGTCGTGTCGGGTTTATTTGTTTGACCCATTGGCAAATATTGTCTATTAGTATAAACAACAAAAGAACAAAATCACCGACAAGCAACACAATTATATAATCACCAACAAACAGCAAGTTACAAAATCACCAACATGCAGCATATATGAAGCATGAAATCACCATATCCAAAAATCATTCTCTATACATAAGAATATATCAGCGTAATACATAGATAAAAAGACTAATAGTATGGAAGAGATACAGTTGTTATAAGTAAAATATGACTAACAACATACAAGAATAAATCAGAAAAATATAATAGCTTACACAAGAATATACGAGCATACTGATTACTGCATACATAAAAGATTAATACTAACAACATACATACAAGACTAACAGTATGGAAGAGATACAATGTATTTGTTGGAGAATGGAGTTTCGATGACAACAACCATATTTCAGTATTAACTGGTTATAAAATATATATTAACATCTCTATCTAGAATATATATACACACACATATATGCCGGAGTTATATACATGAATTAATACTGAAGATTGTACAGTTTTAGAGATTCAAGAGATTCAGACTTCCGAGAAGATTCAAGACTCAAGAGTAATCAAGAAATCAAGAGTTCAGGATATATATAGTAATAGAGTCTAGTTTATATGTAAGACTCTGAATAACACTCCAGGTTCAAATTCAAATTCTATTTTCCAAATTCTGATTTTCAAATTTTGTTTTTCAATTTTCAAATTCTAATTTTAATTAGTTTTTCTATCTTGCCTTTGATTTTAAACTTAAGTTTCAAAGTTTATATATTTATATAGTTATATACTTTTCTGTTTATATAGTTTTAAACTTTATAATTTTATAAACATGTTTATATAATTTATATTTATGATTTCATATGATTTTCTACTTTATAATACACGTTTATATCATTATGTTTTAATTCAAGAATTTTCAAAATAATATATATGTTTAAAAACTAGAAAAATAGTTTTAAAAAATATTTTTTTTAATACATATGTCGACATACAAAGAAGGGGATGTCGACATATAACTGTCACTTTTTCAATTTTCAAAGGAAGTGTCTTTTCACTATTTATTACATTCCAGAAGCGTTGCAATCTTTCAAATCTTATAAATAGGGGTTGATTTCAAATTTTTTAACCATTCTTCTTCTCCATCTTCATCTCTTTTCATTCCTCCATTATTTTTTTCATATTTTTATGATTTCTACACTTCTACTTTGTCTATTTCTGTTCTAAGTACATAAAACTTCTTCTTTTCTCACTCTCTACTCATTACTCTCTGAATTGAAGTGCTATTGAAGAGTTATTGGGTTGTTATAATCATTTGGGATTGTTTGGGAAAGGGCATATTCCTTGTAGCCTGGAAATCAAGGAAAGGAAACGGTGTTAACCTTATAGCCATGAAATCAAGGGTGGTGGAATCAGCGTTAACCTTGTAGTTGTGAAATCAAGGGGATTGTACTTAGATATTGATCTAATAATAAAACTCTGCACAATCCAGCGTTGCGTGGGACTGGACGTAGTAATCCGAACCAATGTAAAATCCGGTGTGTTCTTTCCTTTTCTGCATTTCCTTTTTGTTTATTTCTGTGTTTGTGTTTGATTCTGTGTCTGTGATCGTCTCTGTGGTTAGCGATTCATATAGTAGTTCATATAAGTTTTAGATTTTCTTAAATTCCTTGAAAACACTATTCATCCCCCCTCTAATGTTAGTTTTTCCTTAAGATCCACATTCCGCGTTCCCTAACTATTGGTATCAGAGCAAGGTTTTTCAAAAAGTTCATAATATAATTTTTGAAAATATTAAACGACAACCAACACTGGTAATAACAGTTATTTTGTAGAGGGTCAGTCCATTATTAGACAATCGCTGTTTAATGGTAGTAATTATTCATATTAGGCATGTAGAATGAAGATATATTTACAATTAACAGGATTAGACACATGGAATATCACACAGACTAAGTATATAGAACCCACAACTAATTTTTCACAATGGACAAATGAACAAAAGGCCGCTGCACAAAGCAATTCTAAAGCCATGAATACGTTGTTTTGTTCATTAGATAGGAATGAATTTAATAGAGTGTCAGTTTGTAATTCTGCTTAAGAAATTTAGAGAACTTTATTAGTTACTCATGAAGGAACTAATAAAGTTAAACAAACATGGATATCAATGTTAATTAATGAGTTTGAGTTATTCGAAATGAACGAGAATGAATCTATCTCTGATATGTATTGAAGATTTCAAGAGATAGTGCATTCTTCAGTAGCACTTGGAAAAACTTATTCTGAAGAAGACCAAGTCAGAAAAATATTGAGTTCGTTGACTTCAGAATGGGATCAGAAAACATTGGCAATTGAAGAAGCCCATAATGTCAATGAAATGAGGATTGAGGAGTTAATCGGAAATATGATGCCTTTTGAAGTCTAACTACATAAAAGAAAAGAAAATAGACCAACTGAGTTGCATTCAAAGAGACAACAAATGGTTCAAACTCGAGCAGTGAAGACGTTGAAGAAACAACCGTAATGACAAAACAGTTTAGAAAATTTCTGAAATACAGAAAGAGAAATAATTTTCAAAGTAATAACCAAGGAAGTTCAGGAAGAAATGATAATCGATGTTTTAACTGCAATAAGACAGGCCAAGTGAAGAGAACGTGTCCATATCTAGATAAATCAATTCAACAAACGGACAACAGCAATTCATCAAAGAAAAGAAAGAGAGATACACAACAACTTTAGACGATTCAGATTCATCGTCAAGTGATGAAGAGTCAGAAACCAGAAACACAAACATGTGCTTCACAACAATTCAGAATTCAGAAAATATCGAAGAAATGGATCTAAAAACCGGGTACACCTTAATTAATTTTTAAATTTTCTCGGTTGAATGGATGATTTATTGTTTGCTTTGTTTTGAATTTGAAATTTAAACTTTAAAATTCAAACTTGAAATTTAAAATTCAAATTTGAAATTTGAAATTCAAAATAATAAAATAATAATTAATAAAATAATAAAATAAATTTTGAATGTTTGCTAAGATTAGTATTATTTCAGGAAATAGTTAAATTTGAAATATAAATCGATAATTTAAACCAAAAGTCACAAAGCCATATTTCTTGTGAACTCTATACATGTATGTCGACAAACATATGTCCATATGTCGACATATCAGCCTACAAAATGAAATTCAAATTTTGAATTTCAAAGGTTTAAACTTTCAAACTTCCCTCCAACTTTTCACCAACTCCCAAGGTCTGAAAAGGTGTCATTGATTTTTGAAAAGTTGTGTCCATTCAATTCATATCTATTCAATCTCTATTTATATATCTATTCTCTCTACCTCTCATTCAAAATTCAAACTACATTCTTCATATCTATACTCTTCAAAACAAACATCCAATGGCTTCTTCAACCACTTCTCAGAAATTGAAATTAACCAAAACCATCAAAGGATATCTCCATAATGATAAAGAAGCAATCAAAACCTATGTTAATTCTGTAGCAAATGCAAAAGTCAATACAGGTGCTTTCACCATCTTTGGAGACTTTTAATCTTATGATCTTACTTCTCTTTTCAATCACAATGAAATATTAAGCTTAATAGACTCTCGGGATAATGATGAAGCGTGTTACCCGAAACTTGTCAAAATGTTCTATGCAAATCTCTATCGCGACTTTTACGAAGGAGATGAAGATCAAATTTGGAGTAGCGTAAAAGGCAACAAATTGTTCTAGATTGCGAAATCTTGGGAAATATCTTGAATTGTAAAAGCACGGGCTCGGATTTTTCGGATTTCAAAATTGCTGAAAACGATTTAGAAACTTATCATGACATACTTGAAAGCGATGCTCACATTGAATTCAAAAATCGCTTTTTTCGCCCAAAAACGAGAATCATAAACCTCCTCCTTCAACATACCATCACTCCTCATTCCGGAAATTTTAACACCCCAACTCTTAAGGTCCAAAAATCACTCTTTGCTATTATTAGCGGATGTAACATCAATTGGGCCGACATATCTTAAAAGAATTCAAGCCCATAGAAACATCAACAAGAGAAAACACTCTTTATTATGGAGTTTATCTCACTCATATTTTCAAGTATTTTGGAGTTGATCTTCATAGTGAAGAATTTGTATCAAGAAAGGTGTTTGACTCCACAAATATACACCTTATGCATATTCCACTCACTTTCAAACCTTATGAGACATTTGAAGACAAACAAGCTCGAATGCAACAAGAACAAGAGCCTATGGAAATCGTAGAAGAAAAAGAAGAAACTTCTTTGGAAAGTGTTGAATGTCCAATCAACACTAGAACCATTTCCAAAGAGATGACTGCTCAAAATCAAGTGAAAATAGTCAAAAATCAAAAGAAGCTTAAAAAGAGTTTTACCAAAATGACTAAGTTCATGGGTAAAATTGGAAGAAAACTAGGAATTTCATCTTCCTCCTCATCATCCGCTGATATCTAGCTTATCTAGTTTAAGTTATCCTTAACATTTGCTTGTATTTTCTTTTCGAATCTTGTATTTAGTGTTTCGCAATTAATTGGATGTATTTACTTTTTCAGAAGTAATGAATGGAGTTTTATTTTTGTTAAATCATCTTTAAGTTACCGTGAAAACTTTAGAACTAAATATAATATAATATAATAACAAAAAAAATTAAAATCTGAAAATTTTCAATTTTTTTTAAAAGAGTATGTCGACATACATAATTTCTTATGTCAACATATAACTGCCAGTTTTTCAAAATTGTTCAAAAATTAAATTTAAATTTAAATAACTAACTCATGTCCATTCAAATCCAATGAATTCCAGACCCTTTTTAAGCCTACTTCTTCAAGAAAAATTCATTATATCATTCCTCCTTCTTTTATGTTCAATTCTTATCAAAACTATGGCAAATCCAATTCATAACTTGAGTGAAAATCTTGAAGTCACGTTGAATTACTTCAAGAACATTCTTTCCGTAGTACCATGAAACCAGCGTCATCTAGAATTAATTCAGATGCAAATGCTTGAATATTAAGAGAAACATTTTGACGTAATTCGTTGGTCAATCTCTTCTCATTTCAGAAATGAAAACAACAAAGAACCACTCACCAATGAAGAAGACTGGAAGGACATCAAGAAGAACCCAGTCACTAGACAAAATGAATGGGTAGAAGTTCCAAGAGAATTTTGATTATTTGGTACGATTTGATTGGTTCGATTAGTTTGAATTTGTTTGAATTTATGTATTGATTGGTTTGAATTGCTTGACTTGAAACATGTACATATTAAAAGATAGATATAAATAAGATAGCAGCGGAAATTTAAAATTTTTATTTCAACATAAGTCATAACACCGTGGTCTACAATACCATAAGTCACAAAAATCATTACAATAAAATATCTTACGTCTTGAATCATCAGAGTACATAAGAATATAAATACATAATTCCCCAATTAAAAAAGTTAAGCCATAGTAGAGACAAGAACTTGAGCCATACTTCATAAGTAGCTCCTATCAAGATGATATCTGAGTCCTGACTAAGCCTGAGTGTTTCCTCCCTGAGAACCTGTGGGGGGGGGGGGGGGGGGGGAACAGAAGAAAGGAGGAGAAACAAAAGGGTCAAACATAAAGTCTAGCGAGTCTAGTTACTTTTAGGCAGTAAATAAATAAAAGTAACATGATAGGCATATAAAGTGGATAAGGGAGATCACTACATAAATGGCAGGTGTGACAAGGTAGACAAGATAAGGTGTATATGGTTCTAATGATTACTCTGCTTATTCTCTGCACCAATACTAGTATAACAAGTACGTAACAAGATTACATACTCCCTAATTGCTTAATTGAAACAGGATGATCCCAACAGAAATATAATGGTAGTTTTAGCTGTACTCTAGTAATGGGTTTTAACCCAAACAAAATTAGTCGATACCTAAACAGGAATAACGGGTGTTAACCCCAACAGAAACATAGGTACCCCACAGAAACAGACATGACTGGATGTACCATATTTACTTCCCTAGTTGATCGGCTCACTACTCCGTTGATACCCTATGCTAGCCCCACAGTAGGGTGCATCACTCCCTAAAGTGGCAACCCTTCATTTCCCGAATGTGCACAACCATATCTACTGATGCCACATAGGCAATGTAATATAATAACCACAATTGCATTAGATCTAAATAATTAGATCTATCATGACAAATTATCTGATCTAACAATAGCATAGATTCAAGGTTTACAACGTATCCAAATCACAGTCTTCCATAATTTACTTCTATTCATTTAAACTTAAAAATAACTAGAAACTCACAGCGTTAGGTTTAGAGAATAGAGAAAGAACGGATCTTGAATTTCCGAATTTGATCTGCAAAGTACATTGTTGTAGAAACGGTTTCGTCTCAGTTCGTATCCCGGCAGCATATAGCTCCCATAATTTCCAATGAAGAAATAGGAGATTTGGACACATATTTATAGCTGTAGAACCCCCTGAAACCGACTGCCACCTCAGCCCTAGGGGTGTCGACAACCCTGTGGGTGGGTCGACCCATAGGTCGATACCCCTTAAGGTGGGGCGACCCCTAGGTCGACACCCCTCTACGGGGTCGACTCCCTAGAGTGGGAATTTCGCAGCTCTGACAAATTTTTAAATTCGAACTATTCTAGATAAAATTCTGACTCATGCATATATATAATCTTTTTGCGCGTATAAAAACTTAAAACCCTCATAGCTTCTTCATACGTTGTCCGTTTTATGCAAACCAATGTCTATCCTGACCAGAATTTCGAGAGGAATGCAATGGTGCAATCCGTTTCCTCTAGTTCTGAATATTAAATTAATTATTATTTAATTTGTCCTCTTTAATGTTGTTAAAAAATTCAGGGTGTTACATTCTCCCCTACTCAAAGGATTTCATCCCGAAATCTCTAAGTTGAGAAGAATGCATATCCTACCATCCTTCATTCTTCTACTCATCCACCAATCACTGGAATCCATTGTCCTTAAAGATTTCTAATGCTTATATGAATATATGCAAGGTTGTGTTTATATGTCTCCATACTAATGCGAAGATCAGGCGGTCAACTGATTCAGTTGACCTCCTTAGTGCAATGTATGTTAGTGGATGAACCCAATATGTATGCAAATAGTCCTATTATAACATGTAAGCTCTATTTGTGTGCGCACTCATTCATCCAAATGCAATGTCTATATGCTAGTACATTCATTTCTATCCACGAAAGAAAAGAAAATGTACACACATCCATATGCAGTATGAGAGTGATTGAGCCGATCTAGTGCCTAATGTGTGTGTATATGCATCCACAGGCAACCACTAGCAAACACTTGCATCCACTTGCATCCATCAAACATAACATGTCTCAAACACATGTTTACATCCATGGTTTCCCTACCTAAAGGTTGAAGATTCGATCGACAGGATACAAATGAATGATAGAAACAAGTACGAATAAAAAGATTTGGAAAAAGAAGTTATGAACATAGTCCTAAAAAGGAAAGGGTATGAAGCGTGATCTTTATCTTCAGTCTCCCAAGTCGCATCCTCGCTGTCTTCTCCCTATTGCAATTTTATTAACCTAACCTCTCCGTTGCGTAGTTTCTTAACCTTTGATCCAAGTATACAAGTCGAAACTCATCCAATCATTGCTTCCTTCTCTACTTTCACAAATTTGGCTCCACTACCTCGAACTCTATACATTTTATCGCCGCTTGGACGAATAGTCATCCTAGAATGGTGGGCTTCCTCAAGGACCGTCTTCAATAGGTTTCCCATTCTGATATGATTCACCTATCAATCCTCTTCTCAAGTAGCTCCCCCACTTGCTTACCAAGTTCCCTTTCTTCTTTTAGGAGCCATATGACGCACAGGTAAAGCAACTGGCTTTGCATTGTCCACCAGGTATATACGGAGACCAATCTCGTGCCTCGGGGGTAAACCCCGGACCTCATCAAAGAAATCAGGATACTCATGGACTACTGGCACTGATCGCAGATCATCGGTAGATGCCTCAAGAGATTCTAGGGAACTAAACATGACAGACCCTTTCGGGTCACAAGAAATCTTGAGGGTCCTCTCATGATAAGCCAAAAGCCTAATGACCCTCCTCTCACAATCCAGAATGGCACCCAACATGGCTAGCCTATCCATCCTTAGAATCAAACCATAGCCCATGAAAGAAGATGTGCGTCATACTCAAACTCGACGCCTAACACAGATATTCTCAAACCCTGACCAATCATAGATAAATGAGCCAAACCACCAATGGGGTTTGAGACAACTACGGGATACACTACCATACTAGTAATTAAGTGTAGAGATTCAACCATAGAACTAGATATAAATGAATGTGATGCGCCAGAATAAAAAAGTGTTCTAAGGGAAATTAAACCTTCCACATAAATTTTTCTACCTCTATCAGGAGCATCGATCGCGAGAGCATGCACCTGCCCTCCAAAAGTTCCTGCGCTTTGACCTTGTCCCTGTTTCTTCAAGCAAAATCCTTAATAAGATGCCCGACCTCTCCACAAGCGAAGCAAGCATTCTTCCTTTTCCTGTAGTCCTTGGGTAAGTGACCCTCTTGCCCACAACTATGGCACTTCCTCTTATCTTTAACCTTGTCATTCTTTCCTCCTTTCTTATGTTGTTGTTGTTGTTGTTGTCCCTTTTTGGGCCACACCTTCTCATTTTGCATTGCTTCCTCAGCCTTTACCTCCTTCTTTTCTCCCTTGTCCTCCTCGTGCATTAGGGCCATATCGACAAGCTTTTCAAAAGTGACCCCCATCGGAATATGGGACATGGCTAACCTATGAAGGGGTTCATTCAGCCCTTTAGCAAACCGTAAAGCCTTTTTGTGTGGCGTATCCACCAATTATAATCCGAATCTTGCTAGCTGGTTGAATTTGTTCACATATTCTTTCATCGTCAAGTTTCCTTGTTTGAGTGCTAAGAACCTCTCCATCTGCATGCTTTTCTCGGCTTGGGAAAGAAATTTCATTTCAAATCTTTGTCTAAAATCTTCCCAAGTTTCCACCGGACATCCTTCTTGGGTGACTTCCCCCAAAACGAGGCTTCGTCCTTCAGTAGCCAGGCGGCTAACTGAACCTTCCTTCTGTCTTTACTTCAAAGATTATGAATAAATCCTCGGTCTCCTTGAGCCAATTCCGAGCTTCTACGAATATCTCGTTCCCATGGAATGGCTTCCCTCCCATAGCAAGGAAGTTCTTGCAGATCTTGGCGAAGTTATCTGCTCTTGGAGGGGGAGGAGGAGGAATGACTGGTGCAACTGGGAGAGAAACGTCTCTTTGGCCTTCGGCAGGCGCCTTGGCCTCCAAATACCTACGGAACCATTCGGGTATTGTGACGCCCTCTTGGATATTAGGAATGTTTTGTTCCCCAGACATGCTGAAAAAGGAAAAAGGAAGAAATTTAGATAAAGGACCGAAGGATTTTACATATAGCTTCTTAGGGAATATTTTCAAAACAAACTTTTCTTTTTGAAAATACTTTCTTTTAAAACCTTTTTGAAAAATAATTTTCAAAAACTTTTATCTGAACTAGTAAACTTCAGCTCTGATACCAAGTGTGACACCCCACATCCATTAATGTCACTCACTAAGGGAATGCATTAAGTTTCGTGAAGTGTTATAGGTAAACAGACATAGAATAATTACAAGACAGATATAAATAAGATAGTAGCAGAAATTTAAATTTTTATTTCAACATAAATCATAATACCGTAGTCCACAATACCATAAGTCACAAAAACCATTACAATAAATTATCTTCTGTCTTGCATCATCAGAGTACATAAGAATATAAAAACATAATTCCCCAATTGAAAAAGTTAAGCCATAGTAGAGACAAGAACTTGAGCCATACTTCAGAAGTAGCTC
The DNA here is from genome assembly GCA_030737875.1 of Allium sativum. Taxonomy (NCBI): domain Eukaryota; kingdom Viridiplantae; phylum Streptophyta; class Magnoliopsida; order Asparagales; family Amaryllidaceae; genus Allium; species Allium sativum. The sequence goes on from CM060925.1 coordinate 317,786,842, forward strand.
CTAGCAAGATGATATCTGAGTCCTAACTAAGCCTGAGTGTTTCCACCCTGAGAACCTGTGGGGTGGGGGGAGGGGGGGTTGGGGGGAGGGGAACGGAAGAAAGGAGCAGAAACAAAAGGGTTAGACATATAGTCTGGCAAGTCTAGTTAATTTTAGCTAGTAAATAAATAAAAGTAACATGATAGGTATATAAAGTGGATAAGGGAAATCACTACATAAATGGCAGCCGTGACAAGGTAGACATGATAAGGTGTATATGCTTCTAATGATTATTCTGCTTATTCCCTGCACCAATACTAGTATAACAAGTACGTAACAGGATTACATACTCCCTAATTGCTTAACAGAAACATGATGATCCCAATAGAAATATAATGGTAGTTTTAGGTGTACTCTAGTAACGGGTTTTAACCCAAACATAATTAGTCAGTACCTAAACATGAATAACGGGTGTTAACCCCAACAGAAACACAGGTACCCCACAGAAATAGACAGGACTGGATGTACCATATTTGCTTCCCTAGTCGATCGGCTCCCTACTCCATAGATACCCTGTGCTGGCCCCACAGTAGAGTGCATCACTCCCTAAAGTGGCAACCCTTCATTTCCTGAATGTGCACAACTATATCTACCGAAGACACATAGGGAATATAATATAATAACCACAATTGCATTAGATCTAAAGAATTAGATCTATCATAACATATTATCAGATCTAACAATAGCATAGATTCAAGGTTTACAACATATCCAAATCACAGTCTTTCATAATTTACTTCTATTCATTTAAACCTAAAAATAACTAGAAACTCACAGCGTTAGGTTTAGAAAATAGAGAAAGAACGAATCTTGAATTTCTGAATTTGATTTGCAAAGTACGTTGTTGTAGAAAACGGTTCCGTCTCAGTTCGTATCCCGGCAGCATATGGCTCCCATAATTTCCAATGAAGTAATAGGAGATTTGGACACATATTTATAACTGCAGAACCCCCTGAAACCGACTGCTATCTCAGCCCTAGGGGTGTCGACACCCCTGTGGGTGGGTCGACCCATAGGTCGACACCCTTGGGGGGTCTACCCCATAGAGCGGGAATTTTTCCGCTCTGACGAATTTTTCAAATTTGAACTATTCTGGATAAAATTCTGACTCATCTTTGACTCATGCGTACATATATAATCTTTCTGCAAGTATACAAACTTAAAACCCTCATAACTTCTTCATACGGTGTCCGTTTTACGCAAACCAAATGTCTATCCTGACCAGAATTTCGAGACGAACGCAATGGTGCAGTTCGTTTCCTCTAATTTTGAATATTAAATTAATTATTATTTAATTTATCCTCTTTAATGTTGTTAAAAAATTCGAGGTGTTATAGCTAAATGTCTAATTGAGATTAGATTTGACAAAGAACTTGTCGAAGATTTTTTGGTGACATTACCTGATGGAGGTACACAGCGTGTTAGAGTGAAAAACTCATGGAAACCTCATCTATGCACAACTTGTAGTGTGTTTGGACATAAAAGTGAAGATAGCGGTGAAAATAGCAACAGGGAAATAACTCAAGTGAATATAAATAATTTCAACCAAGTGAAATCAAATACAAGAAAATACGTTAGATGTGAACAAAGGTAAACAACAAACAGAAACAACCACTAAACCAACAGACTCAAGAAAAGGTCACGAGCAATATTACAAGCATCAAGTGCAAGAATCCTGGCACAAAGTAGAGAGAAACAGGAATAGTGTTACATTTAAACCCCAAAAGGTGGTATAAAGACCTAAACCGTATGCTCTACCGGTTAAAAACAATGGCAGGAGAGAATTTTGCTTGGCTGATTTCATTCTTGAAGAGGGTGAAATTTGAGAAAGACCAAACTAGCAAAACTCTGTCACGAAGAAAAATACCAACCTAGTTACTAATAATACCCTCCTAACTATGAAAGACTTCTCTATGCTTGAAATGGATGTGGATATTGTCAATGCAGATCCTTCATCTACCATTGCCACTATTGTTCAACCAGAAGTGGTTGCAACCGAGGCAGTCAATGTGGAGGAACAAAGTGTAACAGGCAACGATGCTGATAGAACTCAACCAGAATTTAGAGCTACTGTCAAAGTTGTAGCAGCGGATGTCAATATGATGAAGCAAGTAATTTCAAGCAAGATTGATGATACCTTACTCCTAGAATTAGATGCTAGCAAGGAAAAGTATGTGAAGAAGAAAATCGCAAATAAGGATGAAGTATTAATACAATCAATAGTTGATGTTAACAAGGAAAATGAGGCTGAGTAAGTTTACTGTCAAGTGGAATTAGAGTCTGATTCCATGGAATCTTTTGAAAATGTTGTTGATGAAATATCTACTGTTACGAAAATTGATGATAGCAACAGCGAACTCAAGACCATAGAATTCACCAGTGTTTTCACGGAAACAACTTTTGAACCAGTTATTTTGGCACTAATGCCGGGCATTAGAACATTAACGGTTTTCACACTTGAAACTTCCAATGCAGAGGATCGACAACTCTTTAATGACTAGAAGCAAACAAAACCAATGTAATACCTCAGTCAATGGTAGTTCATCTGAAATTATCCACCAAAGATCGAGCCTATACAGTAGTATTCCCCCTCCGCTTGGATTCAAAGAAGCCTCAGATTCACTCCTCTTTGAGGCTGACAAAAGCTGTCTTGAGGCTTAAACCACCTCTCTCAACAAAGGAAAAAAGCAAACCAAATATGAATCTCCTATGAATACTGGAGTTTCAGTTGCTTTAGACCCCAACATGGTCAAGACTAGATCAATGACAAGAAGTTCGGAAAACAAATCAAGTTTAATGATGCAGCAAAACCTTTGCATTTGGAATATTAGAGGAGCCTATAAGGACATTAAACTGGATAGATGCAATATGATAATCAGGAAATATAATCTCTCAGCGATGGCTTTATTGGCGACTAAACTCAATGCTGAAACTAGATATATCAATCCTAACTAGAATATGATTCATAATCTTGAAAATGCTAGTTGTAGTAGAATCCTATCATGTTTGTCCCTACAATACACAATTTCACTAAACTTGGTTCTATAAGTCAATTTATTCATTATCAAGATATGCACATTCCCACGTCAACAATGTATTTTATCACTTTTGTGTATGCTTTCAACTCATCAGCTACACGTGAAATTCTTTTCAGGACATACCCGCACTTAAACAGTCACTTCATCTGTGAATCATTGCTGGGGATTTTAATTCTCCTCTGAAATTGTCTGATAGAATAGGTGGCAATGCTGTTTGTCTTTCTAAAGTTAGTCACATTAATTTAGCCATCATGCATGCCAAACTACTTGAATCAATACTTACGGTTCTGAATTTTCCTGGAATAACAGTAGTAGAAATGGTATTCACACATTTTCCAAAATTGATCACTCTTTTTGTGATTCCGCTACTTTAAACACATAGCCAAGTATATCAAATGAGCTATCTTGTCCAATCTTTCTGATATATGGAAGAAAGTCGAGCTTTAGGTTTTTTTTATATATGGATGAAACAACCTGACTTTTTTGAAGTTGTCAAAAGAACTTGGGCTATTCCGTGCTATGGCAATCCCACGCTAATCCATTTTAGGAAATTAAAAGCGCTCAAAGATGTTTTGAAGGAGTGGTCTACGAAAAACTTCGGGAGTGGAAGTCTAAAGTCTAGCATTCTTCAAAGGCAGCTTGAGCAAATTCAAAGAAGAATGCAAAATGACCCGGTGAGCCCTCTTCTCTCAAGTATCGAATATGACATTGCGCGGAAACACAGTGAAGCTCTTACTATGAATCCATGATGAGAAAGCAGAAAATCAAGATTAAATGGTTTGAGGATGGCGATAGGAACACTGCCTACTTTCATACAGTTCTTAGGGATAAGCAAGTGGGAGAAACAATTCATTCCATCATCGACATGCAAGGTCAGGTACATGTTTCTCCTCCTTGTATTCAACAAGCTATTGTCAAGTATTTCGCGGATTTGTTTGGTAATAATGATAACTTTGTCCCATATGTTGACGACATTAACCCGATGATACTTCCTAGACTTAGCTCTAGTATGAAAGCCTTTTTATGCAATGATATTACTGATGTGGAAATTAAAGAGGCTATGTTTTCTCTTAAACATCACTCATGTGATGGACCGGACGGTTACAACGTTGTTTTTTATACAAAATGTTGGAATATAGTTCATGAAGATGTTTGCAAAGTTGTTAAGTACTGCTTTTTAAAAGGGAAAATGCTTGAAGCTTTTAATAACACTGTTATTGCACTAATACCTAAAGTTAAAAATGCGAGTTGTGTTAACGCTTTCAGGCCTATTCTCTTGCTGCAACACCATTTATAAGTGCATTACGAAAATTTTAGCTAGCAGATTTAAGCATGTCCTCCCGAATATAATATCTAACAACCAGTCTGCTTTTTTGCCAAATAGGAATATATTAGACAACGTGCTTCTTGCTCATGAACTAATCAAAGGTTATAACACTAAGAATATTTCCCCTAAAGCGATGATTAAGCTCGATATTAGAAAAGTGTTCGACACTATCCAATAGCCTTCTATCAAAAGAATCCTTAGTTTTATGAATTTTCCTGCTTGCTTTTCTGCGTGATATACTCATGTATTAGTTCAGCTCATTTTTCTATCAACATTAACGGCTCCCCGACGGGCTTTTTTCATAGCAAACAAGGTATTAGACAGGGAGATCCGATCTCCTCTTACATTTTCATTACTCTCATGGAATTGTTAAAAATGATTGATCAATTGGTTGTCTCTGATAACTTTGACCTGCACCCCAAATGTAAAAACCCTCGCATCACTATGTTAATGTTTGCTGATGACTTAATTATTTTTTGTAAGCCTACCCATAGAACCTTGTGTAGCATAATGAATTGATAAATTTTACATGCTTACTGGTCTGAAAGTGAATTATGAGAAATCTAATATAATGCTTGCTGGTGTTAGCCAAGCTAGTAAACTTGACATTCAAAGTCTTACTGGACTTTCTTGCAGTGAGTCCACACTTACTTATCTCGGTTTACCTATGGCTACCTCTAGAATAACCACTTCCCAATGTATCCCTCTATTTGATCGTATTACTGATAAAATGAATTGCTGGTCTACCAGTCTGCTTAGTTAAGCGGGTAGATTAATTCTTATCAAGTCTGTTTTAATTTCTATGCAAATTTACTGGTCAAGAACGTACTTGTTACCTAACAAACTGCATAGCTTAATTAGATCAGCTTGCATTAAATTTTTCTGGAAAGGTAATATCCATGCGAGGTATCTTGCCCCCACTTCGTTTGTTGTGCTTGAACTGCCTGTTTCCAAAGGAGGTTTAGGAATCGTCAACACCAAAGTATGGAATGCTACTGCAATTGGTAAGCACGTTAATGATATCCTTAATAATAATAGTACATTGTGGGTTTCTTGGTCCATGACTCATGCGATCAAAGAACAAAATTTCTGGACCATGAAAACGCATCAGATAATAGTTGGACTTGGAAAACTATTAACAAGCTTAAACACAAACTTCTCCCCTTTTTCAAATTTGGGGTAGCGGCTTTTGATCGTACCAGTTTTTGGGAAGATCCTTGGGTAGATTATGGTTTTATTATTAACGACAAAATAACATACATGGAAAAGATCACCTTTGGCATTCATAGCAACAAGTTAGTTGATGATTTAGTTGTGCATGGAAATTTTGCCATGCCTTTTACCACTAACCATAACCTGCAGGAAAAATGGAACAAAATTCATGCAATGGACATGTCAACCAATGGAGGTCAACATACTTCTTGTGTTTGGCAAGGTGAGAGTTTCATAATTAAGCAACTTTACCTTAAACTGCATGGTACATCATTTTTAGTTGATTGCAGATGGCATAAATGTGTGTGGAAAAGTGACAATAATGCAAAGGAAAATCTTGGGCTTTGGAAGGTTATCAACAAAGCACTCTTTACTAAGGAAAAGCTAATCAACTTTGGAATGAATCTAACGCTAGCTGTGTTTTCTGTGATGGTGCGGTAGAAAGCTTGTAGCACCTTTACTTTGAGTGCATGGTAACGCAGCAGGTCTGGAAAGATATTATCATGCAAGTGGGCTACACGAACCATCTTTCTTCCAGTGCAGATCAACGGGAATTTATCAAAAGAAAGGTGGGTGTAAAGAAACCAAGGTCAAGATTGTTCAACTTTTTGCTGAACAAAACTGTTAATAGCATATGGAATCAACGTAATTACAGGGTTTTTGACAACTTACTTGCGACGAGCAACTCCCTTTGGAAACAACAACTATGGCGAAAAATCAGAGATGGCCTCAAGTTCCATAGATTCACATATGATCCGGGAATTTTTGTGTCATAACCGAACTCTGTTCCTTTTTGTTAATACGTGTTTGTCTTCGTTTAGTGTAGTTGTTGATATTCTTTGTTATCCCTGTGTATCATTTGTTTCTTTTACTATCTTTATATCTGTGTAATCTTCCTTGCATATCAATAAAAGTGGTAGGGGTCCATTCAACCCCGTCGGCTTTGCCAAAAAAAATATAAGCATAAATTTAGGGGGAGTTATATAGAATCATTTATAGGATATGTAGATATAGGAATAAGTTGGAGTATTTTTAGAATTTATTTTTGATAATGCCAAAGGGGGGGAAATTATAAAATATAGACTTAGTTTTAGTAGAATATATAAGATTCATATTGACAGAGCAGTATTAGAAGGATTAGCATTAATAGGTATGAATATTGTATAAACTAAGGTTATCATCATCAAAAAGGTGGAGATTATTGGAGAATGGAGTTTTGATGACAACAACCTTATTTCAATATTAATTGATTATAAAATATCTACTAACATTTTTATCTAGAATATATACATATACATACATATATATATATATACACATATATGCAAGAGTTGTATACAGAAATTAATATCGAAGACTGTATAGTTTTAGAGATTTAAGAGATTCAGAATTTAGAGAAGATTCAAGACTCATGAGTAACCAAGAAATCAAGAGTTCAAGTGTGACAACCCAAACCCACGTGCCACGGAAGTATGGATAATTATTTGAATATAACACATTAATCACATTAGTAGATTACAGATAATAGCATAACACTGAAATCATAGAATAATATACATCATCATAATAGCGGAATCATAAATGTCATCATCATCAAAGTTATACAGATACATGATCATACTTAGGACATAAATAGAGATAGTAAGTCTACATCGGAATCAAAGATACATAGGCAATGGCTAAAATTCCAAAACAACCGATAAAAGATAAGTCTTCGTCTTCAACCAAAAGAGCACCCCATGCTATGGTGCATGTCCAAAATAAAGCCTGTTACCTTCTTACTTGGCTACCGTGTAAAAATAGGGGCACCCGATTTTGCAAGTGAAAACAAACTACGAGTCAGTCATGGTACTGGTATGAGAAATCTTACTTAAATTAACTCAATAATAAGGCGAATCACAGGACTACGCTGCTAATGCGGGACGGGTTTACTTCGTTTGATTGCCAATGCATGAAATAAAGTAGATTGTTTAAACAACGCAATGCTTTTTAGAAAAATGAAGCCTTTATAAGACTCAGGTCCCATCATACAATGCAAGCCGGTGGATAAAGTTTTACCTTATAATGGCCAAATATATTTGATACGCATAAAAGAAAAATCATTTGATATTATTATTAGTGTCTAGTCAATTTAAAACACTTTCAATATATATGTATCAATCCTAGACGGCATAACTACCATATACTATGTTGCCATATAGGCTTACAATCAAAACCGAATGATGTCATATTGAAATTTGGATTTCCATCATGAACCAAGGCAAGGGATCTCTCCTTCTGTTTCGAGACAATCTAGCCTACCATGTCTCAGGATTCAGCCACAACTGCACCTGGGATCTTCAGGGCTGATCCACACTTACTTTAGTGGATTGGTTATTCCTGAACAATACATTTCCCTGCCCTATGGGGCATAAAATCGGGTCAGTATGTCGACCATCATATCCAAGGTACCTTGCTTTCTAACATCCACATAAGTAAAATGTCTGGGCTCTATACCATGACATCAGTCCTAGCTAGAAAGAAACGCATGTTCTCCCTGCAGTCCCTCATCCCGTTTCTGGTTCATATCGGGGTGTGAGGCTCGCAAATTAATGCTATACACAAAGCTATGCTAATTAAATCTGTGCTTTGATCATCATCATCATCCACAAGACTCTGCTTTTCAACAAAAGCCTTGTTCATTTGCATCTTAGCATGCCACATTGATAATTCACGCCATACGATCGATGTCTATCAATATATAACCTCTAAGCTCGTACGTCTCAGAAAAGGGTGTTAAGCAAGAGAATAAATTCCCTTCCACCAAACAGATATATATTTAATAGAAATCAATCAACACAGAATAAAATCCAATGTCATACACACATCCATTTACAAGTCCGTTCTGGGATTGAACGAAATCGGAGGCACCTTATTCCTCGTTCCATACGTCCAATACGGAAGAGAGGCCCTCGCATATCCGGACAATCAACAAATATGTCCGGACCACAACCACTGTAACCTCATCAAGGGAGCTACCCATATAATAATCCATTCGACGTGAAGATTACCGGTCTTGCCACCATCTTCATTTTCTTTGACTTTTAGTCGTCCTTCAATTATTTAAAATGAGATTTAACTCAGCCTTTTCAAATAATTCTCAAATATATATAATTCAAATCATTTCATTCCTTGGTTAATTATTTGACATTCATGATTCAATTCATTTCTATAGTTTCACGATTCAGTTCATTTCTATAGTTTCATGTCAAATACATCTAAACATCATCATTATTTTATAAACCAAGTGAAATTGGTTCATTTCCATTCCAAATCGTTTATAGTATTTTAAAATGATTTATCGCTATATGTATATAGTCCATTTTAATTAAACGACGTTTCAGGTCATGCCGCGGCATTGGCGCTGTTTTCATTCAGATTTGAATTACACATTTCTCGAAATCTAACCATTGAATCTTAACAGATTTAATATCATTGGAAAGATCTTTCCAAAGTGAACCTAACAGTTCCAGCTTCGGGAAAATCCGATTGTCAGATCTTCTAATTCAAATCATTTCATTCCTTAGTTAATTATTTGACATTCACGATTCAATTCATTTCTATAGTTTCACGATTCAGTTCATTTCTATAGTTTCATGTCAAATACATCTAACCATCATCATTATTTTATAAACTAAGTGAAATTGGTTCATTTCCATTCCAAATCATTTATAATATTTTAAAATGATTTATCGCTATATGTATATATAGTCCATTTTAGTTAAACGACGTTTCAGGTCATGCCGTGGCATTGGCGCTGTTTTCATTCAGATTTGAGTTACACATTTCTCGAAATCTAACCATTAGATCTTAACAAATTTAATATCGTCGGAAAGATCTTTCCAAAGTGAACCTAACGGTTCCAGTATACGGGAAAATCCGATTGTCAGATTTTCCAGTATAATCGTTTAAAATTACGATTCCAAAAAGCGAACTACCACTGCACGATTCGTTTTATTTTAATTTATATTTTATATAAATTATATAATTCGTTCGACGACTTCGAAAATATTTAATTCCTCAAATAATTGGCTAACGCCTTTAAATTTCGGAAAATTACACCATAACCTCCTTTGTATAGGGAGGGTCTAAAAAAATTATTGGGCCGTATTAGGCTTTTAATAAATCCAGAAAAAGCATACACATGTTTTGTGACCTATTTGTATATAAGGGAGAACGTGTAAAAGTCAAAATCTCAAACCTTGCCCCGGTGTTGGAAAATAAATAATCTATGTGTCGTATCTAAAATCAAGAGAGACGTGAATTATTGTCATCTCCAGACCCGTATGGGGTTTTTATTAAGTCTTGCCACAAGCACCGCTACATGTATTCCTTAGTTATGTCCATAATCAGTCTTCAGTTCAACTTGTAATACAGTCATCTCCATACGAGCATCTCGCTCGTATGGTAATCCCAATCTCATCACATAAGCTCCAAATGCTTATATGGAATATGATATGCTATGTTGTCTTCATGTAGTATGCCACGTGGTGTAGTTCATAATTTGTTGTTGTTATCCTATGGCGTGGTTTATAATCTCGCACAGAACAACCATCACACCGCATCCAACAACACTCACAATAGTTTATATAATAAATAAAACTGCGCATCCAACATATTAAGGTGTACCTATTTTCCAGCACGAAAATTAATTCTTCACTCAACAACAAATCCATTTAACTATTCAGCATGTGTGTGTATGCATATCTAAGCTAAAAATAATATTTTTAGTAAACACATATTTATACATGACAAATTTATTTACTTCATATACATGTTAAAAATGATATTTTTAATGAACAAACATTTATTTCAACACATGGTTATTTTTAACACTTCATATACATGTTAAAAATGATATTTTTAATGAACAAAAATATATTTCAACACATAGATATTTTTAAGACTTCATATACATGTTAAAAATGATATTTTTAATTAACTAACATTTATTTCAACACATGGTTATTTTTAACACTTCATATACATGTTAAAAATAATATTTTTAATGAACAAACGTTTATTTAAACACATTGTTATTTTTAACACTTCATATACATGTTAAAAATGATATTTTTAATGAACAAACATATATTTCAACACATGGTTATTTTTAACACTTTATATACCTGTTAAAAATGATATTTTTAATGAACAAACATATATTTCAACACACGGTTATTTTTAGCAACTATTACAGAAAATTTTGCCATTATAACGGCGCGATATTAGAACCGGGAAAATAATGTCTAGCATTATCCCTTTCCTGATATTGTTTCACGCCATACATAACCATTCCATCCAACCAAATCAATAATAGGGTTGCCAAACCTATATTCAACCAAATTTCCGCAACACAATCAATTTTTTTGGATTTCCAATTTATACAATGCGTAAACAATTTTTATGCATCGCATACATATATTTTATACAATGCACATATATATATATATATATATATATATATATATATATATATTACTCTGTTTTATTTTATACAACGCATATGTATATTATATGTAACACACCGCATTTTAAATGCAAATAAAAATAAAAATATGCATATATGTATATATATTATATGCATAGATATATTTAAAGGAAAAATTAAATAATAATATAATTGCATGTAATAAGTCCATGCATTAAGATGAAGAAGATTAATAAAAGAAACTACATGCAATGTATAAAATGAGAAGAAATGCATGCAATGTAATTGAAATTGCATGCGAACATTTAATAGAAAAAGGAAAATTTGAAGAGCTTCCAGAATTTGGTCACGGGATTAACGTCTTGGCGTTCATGACGATTTTCTGGTCAATTTAGACCCATGGGTTGTAGAAAGCTGATTTAAAATGAAAGAGATATCTTTAAGTTAAATATTGTAACAAAACATGAAAAAGAGGAATGAGAAAAGAATAATGTCTAGCACTGTTCTAAGCCTTATTAACAATAGTCTAAGTAGCTCAGTTGGTTAGAGCATGTGACTTGCATACAAGAGATACAGAGTCCGATCTCCGCCAGCGCCATATTTTTGTTTAGAGGGAATAGCTACAAAATGACTTAGTGTGAAAGAAGATTAATTAAAAAGTGGCTTAGTGTGAAAAGGGTTAATAAGAGGTCTAGTGCTTATATATATGTGTGTGTATGAATGTATATAACAAGATAAAACGGAAACAAAATAAATGATTATTCGCGTTCAAAGCTTAGCATACGTATGGGATTTGAATATAAATGAACATAATTCAAATATAGGGTTGCATGCGAACAAAAGGGATGTTTGAAATTTGATTTATATGCAAGAATTATATGTATTATAAATAAATCAAATTCCAAATCAAAAGAAAAAAAAGTATAAATACGGCGGGGGTGTCGACACCACCATAGGGGTGTCGACACATGTGTCAACACCCAAGCAGGGGTGTCTATCCCTGCGCATCATTCAACACACATGACGCGTTTTGATTGGTGATCATTTGTTTTTGTTGCGACGTGGCCATTTCCTATTGGTCGTATGATGTAGTCAGCTCTGATGGAGTTTTATTTAAATCTAAAGGACCAAATTCATTTAGCATGCCTATAAATAAGATGGTTAGGTTTACTCTGTCCTCATGATTTCTAAGGCGACACCAAAACTCTGCCATGGCTCTCTCTCTCTCTCTCTGTTCTCAAATCTATTCTGAAATTAAAATGTTAGCCTAGGGAGTTTATGAATCCATATCTGGAGGAGAGAGTCAATGTTAATAAAAGATTATTGAAAGCAAGGTAAACTTCTAAGACCAATCTATTTAAATTATTTCTCTTTCCCTTCTCTTTTCATGAAAATAATAAATCCATGTCGATAGGTTGTAAATCCGATTAAAAGGGAAACCATGGATGATAGAGTGGATCAGATCCAAAATTTGGGGAAAGCATGAAGGTGTGTGAGTTTAAAATATATTTTTTGAATTATAGTACATCGATCATTTGGCATTCCTCATAATGAACATATTGGAAGGTTTGGTGTGATGAAGTACATTATTGTGCTAAAATGGATAATATGTTCAATTAGTTAATATGTTAAGATGCCTAAACATATGCTAGTAATGATTAAAGTGGTGTAAATGACATGTGGGAATGATTAGCATGATATAACTTCAAATTGTTAATATGAATAATTCATATATTGAATTAGTTGAAATGTTGGAATGTTTACATGCTTATATACTGGATTTGTTGGAGTGCTAAAAAAGTTTACATGTAAATTTGTTCTAATTATATACAGGAACTAATTGGAGTAAGTATACGATTATATGGATTCATGTTAACATAGAATTGAATAAATAAATATGGGTTTGGGGCATCGACCAAATTATGTTAAAAGATCTTAAATTTGATCATAAGTATAAAAAAATGATATGGGCACAAATGGGATCATATGTAAAATATGAATTGGCATAATTTGAATAATAAGAATTTAGACGTATAATCCATCATGAATATAATTGGGTAAATGGGCATTAAAACCTATAAAGGCATAGGTTTAAATAATTGATTAATAATGAATGCCTAGGATTACAATTAAAAATTGTAATTGCACTTATGACACGAGGTTAGGTTGCATTAGTGGTGGAAATCTGCCCGAACCCGACCGACATATCCAACAGCCACTAATGTTGAACCTAATGTGAGAGGTCTAAGTGTGCAAATATGAGATGGGCTATGACATGCGGTTAGGCCCAACTTGTGGAAGATGTCTGCGCGGACCCGACCGGCATATCCAGCATCCACAAGTTGTAGGCCTTATGTGGGAGGTCTAGCCCATTATAAACCATAAACGGACATGGTAATGAATTGGACTACCTAACCTAATCTAATCCATAGGGATTGTATGAATGTGAACTAAAGTTAGGGTTAAGTAAAATTGGTTGGACAATGGGTGGGCTAAGAAAATCTGAGGGGGTGGGTAATATTTACATATAGGCCAGCAAATTTAGCACGATAAGGTAATGTAATTGAAGATACCTAGTGGTATACATAACCGGCAGAAATTATAAAGTTATGTAATTAAAGACACCTTTAGGGTAATCATAACTTGTAGAAATTATAATCACCTATTATAAATAAGTAACATAAATGAAAATATTGTATAATAGGTAAACTTGTCCTAGGGACAAGGGGGGATTATAACTTTGGTTATAATAAGTTAGTAAGAGAATGGGATAACTGGTGAATTGAGTTAAGGGACACTTAATTGTAAATTAAGTAATCAGTAAAGTGGAAAACCTAAAACCAGTTAAGAAAATGGGGAAAATATATTGTATTTAATAATAATTTAAGTAATATGTAAGCTTGGAAGTCTGAAACCCGTTGATAAGAATGTTTAGCTTTGTCCTAGGGACAAGGGGAAATTATAACATAGGTTATAATAAATGGGTAGAGAAACTTATTAATGGGCCTTATTTAGTGGAACTAAGTTAATAAGTAAACAACGATAAGTTGTATTGACAATGTAAGATGGAATTATGATTAAATGAGAAGAGACAAGGAAAACTGGTGAAATAAAATAAGTTATATTTAACCATAAATGGTAAGCGAGATGTTAATTAGAAAACATGTGTATTGGGATATACTTAATTACGTATTAAGTAAAACATGTTATTTTAATGATGAAACCAAACAAGAATATAAGGGGATTGTGGATCACAGACCTTGGACCACAATCTAGAGAATAACATGTTTGTGGGTTTATTAATGAACTTAAATGGGTTAAGCTATATGTCTGAAATTAATAAGCAAGAGAAACTTGATAATTTGAATAAGAATTCAATATGAATTGGAATAACCAAGTTAACTGGAAACCTGATGAGGTGAGGCAAGTGCATAAAAAATTGTTTAGACATAGGGTCTAACAACATGCTGAAGTAATGCACTTAGACAAGTCCGTGCGGTTGATGGTGAATAACCCAACGGGGTAGATCATCAAGGTGTTATAAGGCATGAGGGGGAGCGTACATTCGTCTGATTTTTCTAACGGCTCCGGAGGACTGGAAGGGGAAGCACGCGGCTTCCTGAGGTACGTAAGGTGCTCCTAGTAGTCCTTTGTGTGACGACAGATGTCTTAGCCTATGTTCGCAGAGGTTGGGTCTGCGTGCAACTACTTGGTGGGTGGGCCTTGACTGCAAATGTAACTATGTAGTCAGAATGCTGTGACGAGGTGACAACAGGGTGGTTCGGCGGTTTCCTCACGAGGAGGTAGAGGTAGGCAAGGGGTCACGACCAACAAGGATAGTAGACCGTCAGATACGTGTCATCGACAACCAGTGGGATGTGAAAAGATTAGAGCTAAACCCAAGATACCATTTCACCCTTCACTATCGGGGTAAGGGGTTGAGGGAGACGCCACATGGATGTTTAGATTGTTTGCGTAAGGGCGGTCGCTTAGCTCTTGTAGTCTTTAATAGTTGAGGGAGGGGCCGATATGGGGCCATAACCACTATGAAAGCAGACCCTAGGTATATCTGTAAAGGCTCTTTAAAGACGGGCCTGTACAGATATGGAAAAGCTCCCGACCGAGTTCCGTGTTTCTTGTATCGCCCTGCCATGGAACTCATTGCACATTAGAGAACGTGCGATTGAGGCATCGAGCTACAAATGAAGATACATATGTTGGACAGTCTAGATACATACATATTGGCTCTGGGTGGTGTATCGTAGACTTGAGGGCATTACTCCGTTATGGAGTCTGATTGGAACAAAGGTGGCAGTCTATACGTTTGCGTAGCATAGTAATGATAGATATATGCGGAACATAATATTGTTGTCCATACGTCACTACGGCGTAGGATGAGGGACTGTTATATTGCGATAGTGTTACGGTGGAGATCGTGTGCCTGGGGTTCCATGGGGTGTACCTCGATATTGGTGGTAGCTACACATATACTGTATTAGGTTAATTCACTGGGAAGTAAATGGGTACGACGTGTGTGTAAGCCTTGAGTGCTGTTAACCCAAGTAAGCTAATAAATAAGATAATATGATTAAATGATATATGTTGGATTATCCAAAGTGTATAGTTTAAATTCAGTCACCAGAACTTGTATTCTGACCCCCTTCCTCATAACATACTCGCAGGTTAGATATGTGGCAGGGACATGGGACATTATTGCTCTGGATACTAGTTAGGCAGTATTATTAATACGTTAAGGCTATACTTTGATTTATGTTATATTTTATGCATTCCTCTGTGAGATATTTTCTGTGTTTTGACATATTTTATGTGTCTATCTTTTCTGCAGGATACCATAGCAAACCAATCCGAGTTTCGATAGATTGGAATTCAAAAAAAATCGATCTATTGAAATTAGGGTTGTCACATCTGGTATCAGAGCTTAGGTTTAGGATTCCTATATAAATAGTGAGTGAACGTATTTGTATTTTTTAAAATAAATAAATATATTATATATACCTAGATCCATAGAGGAACCCACTAAATAGAAAGAGTATAATATGGTAAGAAATGGGATGTTTGTTTCGTATACTAAAGAAATGAATATGGAAATCTGAGACCCTCAGGTAATTTGGGTGAAAAGCGTACAATGTATAGAAGGAAAGTGAACCCCGTATGATTAGTATTTTGGGCTAGTGGGCTTGAAAACCTTATAAATTGGAAAAGGTTAAAAAGAGAAAAATGGATTAGGAACATATATAGTTGAGAGAATTGACCTTGAGGGGTGTCTAGGAAAGCCTAGAAGAAAATTGGCCGCTTTGAGTCTAACCCCATTGTTAACTTTTAAGAACTTGAAATTATAAAAGTTTTGGGAAAAAGGTTTATGGTGTTTTCAAGTTTTAATCTTGAAAGTTATAGTTTTAAAATATGTAAAGAAGTACATATTGAATTTTAAAGTAAAATTCTCTCAGTAAAAAAAAGTGCATATTATAGAGCATGTATAGCTCGCTAGTTTTCTTGTTACATTTCATACAAGAATTTTTAATAAAGAAAGATTTGAAATCTCTATTCTTATGACAACCCTTTTTGATAAATTATTTTAAGATATTTCTGTGGGTGGACAAAACAAGTTGTAGAAAATAAGAATAGAGTGGATGTTGGCACCTAGTAGTAAGAGACTGAACCGACCTTATAAGTAAGAACAAGTCATAAACCCAATTGAGAAAAGATGAATATGAATAGAAAATTTCCAAGTCAAGATGGAGAGAAGATCTATAACAAAAGAACATTTTCTTATGTGGATTGTGCTTGAATAGGAAAATAGGGAATTTTTATAAATAGTTACATAAAAACCCAAGTATGGCTAGAAAGAGGTTGGAAAAGAAAAACGGAGGATGCAGAGTTTTCCGTTATACACCTTTTTGTAACATAAGAAATCGAATTTAGAAAATTAGATTTTTATGAAATTCGAAAAAAAATTGGTTGGTATGATTATGGATGCAACAATTGGATGAACTATGCTCTTACCCAGTAAGAGTGTCGGAAAATTTGGATGAAAAAAAAGATTTTTATTTTCAAAATATTGCATTCATATAGAACTGCCAGTATATTTAGGGCGTGAGCATCATGTTTTAAAAGGATTTATGAAAAAACTTTCATACACATAGGAGGTACCGCTTAGGCATACATGCATTACTATGATGTATTTCACTTTGCACGTGTGCACTATGTTTGCAAAAATTGGTTGCACACATGATGGGTAGGTATTATGTGAGTGATTATTTACTTTACCCTTATTAAATTTCGGGGATGAAATTTCCTAAGGGTGGGAGAATGTAACACCCCGCATTTTAAATACAAATAAAAATATGCTATATGTTTACATATTATATGCATAGATATATTTAAAGGAAAAATTAAATAATAATATAATTGCATGTAATAAGTCAATAAATTGAGATGAAGAAGAAGATTAATAAAAGAAACTACATGCAATGTATAAAATGAGAAGAAATGCATGCAATGTAATTGAAATTGCATGCAAACATTTAAAAGAAAAAGGAAATTTTGAAGAGCTTCTGGAATTTGGTCAAGGGATTAGCGTCATGGCGTTCATGGCGATTTTCTGGTCAATTTAGACCAATGGGGCGTAGAAAACTGATTTAAAATGAAAGAGATATCTTTAAATTAAATATTGTAACAAAACATGAGAAAGAGGATTAAGAAAAGAATAATGTCTAGCACTGTTCTAAGCGTTGTTAATAATAGCCTAAGTAGCTCAGTTGGTTAGAGCATGTGACTTGCATACAAGAGATACAAAGTTTGATCCCCGCTAGTGCCATATTTTTGTTTTAAGGGAATAGCTAAAAAGTGGTTTAGTGCGAGAGCAGTTTAATTAAAAAGTGGCTTAGTGTGAAAAGGGTTAATAAGAGGTCTAGTGCTTATATATATATATATATATATGTGTGTGTGTGTGTGTGTGTGTGTGTGTGTGTATAACAAGATAAAACGGGAACAAAATAAATAATTGTTCGCGTGCAAAAGCTTAGAATATGCATGAGAGTTGAATATAAATGAACATAATTCAAATGGTGGGTTGCATGCGAATAAAAGGGATGTTTGAAATTTGATTTATGTGCAAGAATTATATGTATTATAAATAAATCAAATTTCAAATCAAACGAATTTTTTTTATAAATAAGACGGGGGTGTCGACACCACCATAGGGATGTTGACACATGTGTCGACACCCAAGCAGGGGTGTCTACCCCTGCGCATCATTCCGCACATGTGGCGCGTTTTGATTGGTGAACATTTGTTTTTGTTGCGACGTGACCATTTCTTATTGGTCGTATAACGTAGTTAGCTCTGATGGAGTTTTATTTAAATCTAAAGGACCAAACTCATTTAGCACGCCTATAAATAAGATGGTTAGGTTTACTCCGTCCTCATAGTTTCTGAGGCGACGCCAAAACTATACCGTGGCTCTCTCTCTCTCTCTTTTCTCAAATCTATTCAGAAATTAAAATATTAGCATACGAAGTTTATGAATCCACATCTGGAGGGGAGAGCCAATGTTAATAAAAGATTATTGAAAGCAAGGTAAACTTCTAAGACCAATCTATTTAAATTATTTCTCTTTCCCTTCTCTTTTAATGAAAATAATAAATCCATGGCCGATAGGTTGTAAATCTGATTAAAAGAGAAACCGTGGATGATAGAGCGGGTCATATCCAAAATTTGGGGAAAGCATGAAGGTGAATGGGTTTTAAATATACTTTTTGAATACATCGATCGTTAGGCATTCCCCATAATGAACATATTGGAAGGTTTGGTTTGATGAAGTACATTATTGTGCTAAAATGGATAATATGTTCAATTAGTTAATATGTTAAGATGCCTAAACATATGCTAATAATGATTAAAGTGGTGTAAATAAAGTGTGGGGATAATTAGCATGATATAACTTTAAACTGTTAATATGAATAATTCATATATTGAATCAGTTGAAATGTTGGAATGTTTACATGTTATAATTCATATATCGGATTTGTTGGAGTGCTAAAAAAGTTTACATATAAATTTGTCCCAATTATATACAGGAAATAATTGGAGTAAGTATACGATTATATGGATTCATGTTATCATAGAATTGAATAAATAAATATGAGTTTGGGGCATCGACCAAATTATGTTAAAAGATCTTAAATTGGATCGTAAGTATAAAAAATGATTTGGGCGCAAATGGGATCATATGTAAAATATGAATTGGCATAATTTGAATAATAGGAATTTAGACGTATGATCCATCATGAATATAATTAGGTAAATGGGCATTAACACCTATAAAGGCATAGGTTTAAATAATTGATTAATAATGAATGCCTAGGATTACAATTAAAAATTGTAATTGCACTTATGACACGAGGTTAGGTTGCATTAGTGGCGGAAGTCTACCCGAACCCAACTAGCATATCCAGCTGCCACTAATATTGAACCTAATGCGAGGGGTCTAAGTGTGCAATTACGAGACGGGCTATGACACGAGGTTAGGCCCAACTTGTGAAAGAAGTCTGCCCGGACCCGACTAGCATATCTAGCATCCACAAGTTGTAGGCCTAATGTGGGAGCTCTATCCCATTATAAACCATAAACGGACACGGTAATGAATTGGACTACTTAACCTGATCTAATCCATAGGGATTGTATGAATATTGTTGACGACAAAAATTGTCACAAACACCAAAGATTTCTAATTACTAGGGATTATAAATATGGTCGCATAGACAAGAACGTATTATAGGACATAAACAGTAAATAACACAAGAGATTTATAGTGGTTCGGCCTCAGGGAGGGCCTACGTCCACTTTGAAGAGTTGTAGGAATTTTATTGATCACTTGAAAGACTACAAGGTTGAGATCCTCTCATTACATTCACTGACTATGATATATGAAGCTACAATAGTCATATTTGCAAGAAATAGTAAAATGGACAAGTTTGCCCTTCTTCTTCCTCAAAGAGGAGATGCCATTAATGAAGCTTTATGGAGGTATCAAATCCCAAGAATCTCTCCCTTTTGAAGTGTGAGGTAGTGGGGTATTTATAGGAAGTGGTTAGATAGGGGTTAGGTAGGAGTAGGTAGAAAAGGGGACCATCTTTAGGAAATCCGCGCCTCCAGGTGTTGGCCACGGAAAATTAGTACCTGGGTGGAGGTACGAAATTTCGCACCTCCCACGTACGAAATTTCGCATCTGCTAGGTACGAAATTTCATACCTGCTAGTACGAAATTTCGCACCTTGGCAGGGTGCGAAGTTTGTTTGGAGCGGACGTGGCCGAGGTTCGTTGGCGCGGTATGTTGGTTCTTTTTGTGTGTCGAAGCTCGTCAGCACGAAGTGAAGGAATCTATCATTTAGCTAGTCCAAAGTCAAGGAATCTGAGCTTTCGGAATGGAGAAAATTGGATGAATCGGGCGGTGCCCATAGTTTCGACCTAACCGGTTAGGTCAATCGGTCGCCGCCAGGACTGTGGGGCCCCAGACGCCCACCGGCGATGCGTTCGAACCTGCTTGACGGCTCGCCTTCGGCCCAGATGCGGGGGGATACTGATGGAGGTTGCATCCGTGGGATGCGACATCCTGCTAGTGGCCAGGCTCGAGTCTTCTGATACTGGCCCCCGAATGATATTGGCGACACCTCCGGGCTGTAATATCACGCGGTATGTTGAGTCGAGCGTGTCTTGAGTACTTTTGGTGACCGAACCAAAAAGCCGGTTAACATTTGCCCCCCAAAGTACATCTTGTCTTGACATGATGTGCTTTGGAATGAAAGTTGGGATGATATTTGGGTTGCGGACTTATCCTACAAGTTATAGGAAAGACATGTTAGTTAACGGGCACACTCGTTGGGGAATCGTGAGCGAGCCGCTGCTAGTTTGGTGTCGCACTCGCATCACTTAGTAGCCGCATAGTGCCGTCGTCGCACGTTTTAGGCGACTTGACACTTGCGGGGGATGTGCGTATGCGGGCACTTTGATGATTGAGTATTTGGTGAGTATGCAAGTGGTCATTGAGTCGTGATTGTCTTGGTAGCCAGTGCTTCAAAGATAAGTGGATGTAGCCGTATTTATGTGTACAATCTCGAATTCCGTCCTTGGAACGTTCGTTTGGGTCATCCCGATCCCCTGACTGTAGTTACTTCCTTTCTCCTATTCTCCGGATAGAAAATCACTGTAGGGCATGAAGGATGCCAAGATACTTCTTTTGTACTTTGGTTGTTTGAGGTATTCTTAGGTTTTTTGGAGAAGGGAAGAGAGACGTGGAAAGTAAGAGGGCTTTCGGATCTGGTACCCAAGAACGTGGAGCGGCGGATCTCGGGAAACGGGTTTAGGAATTTGGATAAAGGTTTCCAAGCATGTGTGAATACGGGATTTGGCTTTGTGTCCCAAACTCTTATTAAATCTTTCACGCTCTTTAGGAGTTCGAATCTTGGTTGAGGAGATGACGACTAAGCCGACGCGCGGGAGCATAAGACATAACTTTGCACTCCCACGACTTTGTCGAAACCAATCTTCGATCTTGATTTTGTATACTTGAACCTTTGCATGGCGCCATTTGAGCGGACAGTGATTAGTGATTTTTGGTCTCGCGACGTGGTCCTCAAGGAATGGACCTGCTTGGATTGTCAGCTTGAATGGTTGTGTAAGATATTGACATATGGTTAAGCGATTAGTCTTGGGATCCGATCAAAAACCTAACCATGATGCGGTCACATCTTAACTTAGGCATTGCACTGGCGGTTGGTGATGGCCGTGGCGTCAGTTGTTGAGGCTAAAGGCTACCACGATGTTCCGGAGCGTCATCTTTTTGTGGAGTCTGGGTAATGATGGAAGCCGAGAAGCCTCCAGGGCCTGAACTCTGGCTCCGGATTTCCTTCGTTGCAAGGTGAAGGTGCTCTAAAGATGGTGTTTCCGTAGGATGCTGTGAAGATGATGCCAATGCAGAGACTTTAGGGGATTTGATCGGGTCATGAGATTGCCAGGCCGGTGTGGCAATCCGTAGAGGGTTGCCCCAGGCTCGGGTACCTACTAGATTCTTCTCGACGTTAGATACGAGCTAGCAGGCTCGGATCATTGTTCAATGTTTCATGCCTGATCAGTAATTGAAGTTGAACTTAACACAATTGGTTGGCGAATGATTCTGGAAATGAACTTATTCAGACTGATTGCTCGGATATGTGCACAAGATGCGGGTATATGTTCGAGTCTTTAGTCTCCAACCCAATTATGTCGGGGTCGTTATCCGATTAAGAAAATGGTGCTGACGTTTACTGGTAACTACTGGCATAGTTATCCAAACTAGGTGTTGTCACCGCGTTTCGATGCGCTTGTAGGTATGCATCGAGGGGTGTGAGTTAGCTTCATGTTGCGTTTAAGTATGAGTTTGCTAGCAGGGCCCTGAGACCTTGCGAACCCAATGAACCTACCATGGAAAACCGATAACTTGCACTGAAATATGGATTTTTTTAATTCGCGTCTTGAGAATTTATCTAAGTTCTCCAGTTCCTTGGGGAACTGCGATCGTATTGCTTCCTCTGCCCTTCGGTTCGGGCCTCTATGCCTAGTCTGCCTAGTACTACCGAGAGGTTAGAAGTTTCCAAGACCCAAGATTTTGGGTTCGGGTCCTTCTCGTGGCGAGGTGTATGTTCCTCCTTAGAATGGTTGCCCCCACGGCTGTGGCGATGGAAATGCTAGTGCAGAAGCCGGCGAAGATCCTCCTCAGGTCCTACGATGAGTAAACCAGTGTGGAGATGGTAGGAGACTGCCCCCACGCTCATGTACTTGCCTTTTGAGTGGGGGTAACGTCAGGCTTTGCCCTCGTACTTCCTCAAGCGTTCGGGTCCCAGTTGTTGTCATAGCGGGAACAATTTGGAGAAGTAAGAGAACCCATGGCTTTGGGGTCCCATGTTTATATGATCCTCCTTGGAGGAGGTGAAGTTGTGGCCGGTCGAAGTGCTCATGCAACGGGCGTAGCTGGTGTAAGTGTGCGAAAAAATCAAGCTATGGTGGTAGATCAGGAAGCTCGGCTGGTGGCAAATTTGGAGGAGCCGGAGGGGAAGAGGGACAGGATGAGGCTGCCATACAAGATGCATGGGCATAGGCTAGTCAGGATACCGAGGAGAAATCTGCCGCTGTGGTGGCGAAAAGGTAAGCCGATGCTGAGGCGGAGAAGGAGAGGGCCTCTGAGTAGGCTAGGAATAAGGAGAGCCGCCGGCGATGCCCGTTAGAAGAGGGTGAGAGGTCCCTTAGCACACTTGTAGCGGATACCATTATGGGGCTCCGAGCCAGGAGCTTAGCTGATCGGAAGACTGCCGAAGATGCTGAGAAGAGAGCGGAGTTAGGAACCAACAAGGCTTGGGGAGACACCTATGCTGGATTGGTCCTTTATTCTTACATCGTTCCTAAGTTGTTGCCATGTGTTGCTCTCGCGGAGGCTATGATGATTACAAGCGGCTAGGATGATGGCGGAAGGTACACATCGATACCTCATGAATCCATTACTCTTGTGTAGAGTAGAGGAGGAGGAAGCAGTTCTGGAAGGAAAGGGCCCGTCATTGGTGGTGACCTTCCTGTAGCGAACCTGTATTGATGAAAGAAAAGAACAGGATGAGTAGCATCAGTAATTGTTAAAGGAATTAAAGATGCCTTGGGTTAAGTGAACCAATAGTATATGCGAGTGCGGTCCTCGCTTTTGGTCCTTAAAGACATGGTGTGGTATTCATGAATACCCTGTCATCAGAGAGAAGAGATGTTAGACATGTAGTCTGTTTAATGTGTGCGTGTGTGTGAAATGGAATATGAATTAGTAAAGATCGCATTTCGTGTTAAGTGTTCGGACGTTCTTCTCATGTTTTCCGGCATCCCGTACTTGCACAAGCATACTTGTTGTTACACCAACAGGAATGCGATCGGAGACCGCGCTCTGGGTTGTTGTTTCAGAGGGGTGAGACAGAGTACCGCGCTCTGGGTTGTTGTTCCAAAGGGGTGAGATAGAGCGCAGGCTTCTAGTAAGTTTCCTTCAGCTTAGGAAACCTGTAGTTTGTGAAGCCAAGCTAGAGCACCTGCTATTTTTTCTTGGGTTGCCTGGGGTTAATCCCAAGAGTAGCGGAGGCGTATGACGTCCCATTATGCGGTCCGTCCAGAGGGTGGCTCTCCCGTCATTCATCGGGTTCGAGCGAGTGACGGCGTCGTTTACTCGTCGGAGAAAAGCTCCGATCATCAGCACGTATGGTCCGATCGTGGCCATGAGTTGCACCTAAGCCTTTAGGGCTTCGGGGAAACGATTTAACGTCGGTCTCGGTGCTGTACCGGGATTCGACAGGTACTCGTAGCCAGGGGGAAGTGTACATCGCTCCCGGCTATATGTTGGGCGGCCCCAAGTCATGTGGTACTTGGGCGAACGATTCGAGTCAGAGGTTATTTATACTCGATCGCGCCGCGGGCCGACGACTCGAGTGGCGTGCCCGGCTCCTGTGCTCGGGGCGTCGGTCGTTGCCAATGTTGTTAGGCCATGGGGTTGGTTCGCGGTTGAGACGGCGGTGCCGGCCCCAATGTTAGGGGCGAGTATGGCGGTTAGAAGTTTGAGTGCAAGGTGGTTGTTAGGATTAACCAAACATATCATGCATGGAGCAAACATGGAAGGGAGACAAGAAACTGAACATCACTTCTACGGATATCTCTGGTAGTAGTAGCCTTTGCAATTCCTCGAATTGCAGGAAAGCAAAACATCGTTGAAAGGCCTGAATTGATTATACACTAAGTTATGTAGAGTAGAGGTGAAGATGTTTGTTGTTCCATGCCCTTCGGAGTTCGGGTCCGTCCATGGTTGAGGGTTTGAAAGTTCCATCGCTGAGCTTCCGTTGTATGAGTGTGTGCCTTCCTATCGAGGGGCGAGGCCTGCTGGCGGAGGAAGGACCCATTATAAGACGAGGTTGCCGATGTTGAGGTCCTTATGGCGGACTCTGGAGTTGAAGTATCGGGGTACTTGTTGCTGATTAAAGCTTGATCTAAGTGACCGGTTCCCGGGTCGGAGATGTTGATCCAGTGCAGCGCGCCCGTGTATACGAATTAGTCGTAATGGTTGACTATAGGTTGGACAAAATCCATTTGGAAGGCTTACAGCACTTGAGGCCTAATATCAACTAGATCGGCGCAAAAGGAAACCCCGGTGAGGCGAGTTGTGAGGCATGGATGCTTATTGTTGCCATAGTCCTGATGAGCCCGGGGGATGATCTTGTGGGACTAATTGTCAGTCGAAGTTATGTATAGTGGGAATCTTTGATGAGCGTCGAGTGGCTCGGAGTTCCCATGCTGTGCGGATTTCCGATGAGCGTCGAGTGGCTCGAAGGCCCCATGTATTTGGAACCCTCAATGAGCGTCGAGTGGCTCGAAGATCCAGTGCAATAGGAATCTTCGATGAGCATTGAGTGGCTCGGAGATTCCGTGCGGATGAGTTCCTTGATATTGTTCCGCAAGCAGCGGAACATGTTCGTGTTGTATCTGCGGATGCTATAGAACCGACAATATCCTGTAGAGTCCCTTGGTGCACTGTCGGACGTTTAGGTCCTCGCCTTTTGCATGGTTGGGGATTGCAGGCTGCGAGATGGATTTTCCCGGGGGTGTCGCTGAAAGCAGTATAGCTGCGGAAAGAAGGAAGTCGAAGGCGCTTCCCTTTATTGTTGCGAATACCTTTGATGCTGCCGGCGGGAGCATGATTGTGCAGAGTGGTGGAATCAGAGTTGTTGGAGTTGTGGGCGTCATCACGAGGTATGATGTTGAGGGTAGGAGCTTGATTCCTTTATGCTAGACTTTGGCATAGGAAGTAGTCGACATTCGTGTGGAAGATCTTCTGAATCCTTGATTGTTTTTGATCGGTCCATGCCCCAAGTTTGGAACCAGGTGGCATGCCCTTTGTAAGCTGGACGTGCATCACCTGAGGAGTGGGTTCCTTGACTTCGGAAAAGGCGGTGCTGGATTTTGCAAGGTGGCCTTTAAGAGTTCACAGATGCCTTGGTAATCGTTCGAGAATAAGAAGATGTCTCTGGGTATCACGACGTGCATCTTGGATTGTGGGACCATTCTTTTGGCGGTTTAGTCGAGAGTTGAGATAGTTCATGGTGAAAGTCGAGGGAACCATAATAGAGCCGTCTTGGATAAGAACGGGGAGCTACTTGCATTTTGCGGCGTCGGTGACGCGTAATGAACCCATGTGCCACTTGTGGCAGCTAATAAAACTTCGAGAATCATGGCTTCTTTAAGTATGGGGCAAGCGTCGGCATGTCAGAGTGCTGGCGCCACTGGCGCCATTTGGTATTATGGCTAGACAAAGTGAATGGGTTACGCCTCGTACTACTTTCGCTGACGTCGTTGGCATGCCCCCGCGATTCCTGTACGATCCATGGATCGTGTCGGTGACAATCGGAGGTTGGGCTCCTGCTGCATTATAGAAGTCGTGATCTAGTACATGACTTTGGAGCCTAGCGCACCTTCTTGGTGGAAGGTCTTTGGCACTCCGTGAGTCTCTAACTTTGGTTGCATGACGTTGTGGAAGTCGGTTGAAGTGAACTTGAGCCCAGTTGGATGGTATAAGAGTAGGCGATAAGTATGGACTCATAGCAGCCTGAGTCCGCTTAGCGGAGGCTTGAGCGTCAAAGCCGAGGACGGCCGGGATGACGTGTTCCATTTCTCGTGGTGTCCCGGATATTTCCGAGGTTAGAGGTCAGTCGTGCCTTCATGGAATGCCATATGTGATGTGTTGGAGTGTCAGGGCCACTCATCTTTGCAAGCGATCCTTGTGAATGGATAATTCCTGGAGTGTACCGACGGATGACACCTGCGGTCTCTGGCCCATTTTCGATAGCAAGCAATTGATTTTGATTTCCCATAGTGGCACTGGTGCCCCTAGTGCTTATGTCCAAGTTGGGAATCAGCTGATTGAGAGGAAAATCTTGTTGGATTCCAACTGGAGGGGCCACATCGAGCGTAATTCTGACTCATGAAACCATAGGATGAGTACCATCCAAAGCTGCGCGCGTTGGTGCTTGAGCAACATTTCCAACTGCAAAGCCTGACCAATCGAAGCGCATCGAGCTGGAGCGATGTCAGGATTAGGGGTTCCCTCGAGTGTAGCGGGACCGACACTGTTCCGAGGAGTGACGTCGGCTAGTCGGTTAGTTTACGGGGCTGCCCCCAAGTCCTAGGTCGATGGTAGAGGAGCATCGATACTTGCCTTTGTAATGTATGCTTGGCCAGTCGGATCTAAAGTGCTTCTTATCTGGCGAGGAAGGTATTTAAAGCTTCCTCCTACCGCTCGAGTCAAGCTTTCAAATTGGTGGCAGGATTCTTGATCATTCTTTTGATGCTCCCCTCGAGTGACGTAATTCGATGGAGATCTGGTTTTGGTATAGCTGTCAAGTTTGGGTGAGCTGGTGTGCATCCAGATTCGGAGGTACTTTGATCTGACGAGTTGCTGGAAGAGCGGGACTTTGGTTGCAAGCGACGACAGTTGGGCTCTTTCGAGTAGAAGGTTGGTTACACGAACCCGGTTTGTTACCATGTTCCTTGGCCGTAAGTGATGATTGTTTGATCATCATTTCCTTTCTATTATTGTTGCTGTTGCCATGCTTATGTTGGAGTGAATGGCGATGTTTTTAATGAGGCTGAATCTCCTTCCTCGCCGTGGGCCATTAGCTTCAAAAGAGGAAAGTTCTGATGCGGTATGATGCTAGCGGGCGCGGTTTTAAGCAAGCTAATGTAGAACGATGATACGTTGAATTTTTTTGAAGTTGGTGCATAAGGTCGATGTTGATCTTCAACGCCTAGCGCGAGAGCTACATTCTCATATTTCTTATTAAGCGTGTGAATCTGTGCTTGAGCCGCAGGAGCTTCGAGGTCCATAAGTGAGAGGAGATCCGTTTCCAGTGGGTCCTCCGCCACTCGGGGCGGGTGAGAGGTACCATTGTCAATTGCGGTCAATGTTAGGTTTTGTCGGAATTCCGCTTAGTGCCGCTGAGAGTCATGATGCTTTTCGGACGTACTGCTCAAGGCGCTTCTCGCGGATAAGCCTTTCGATTTCATCTTTGAATTGATGGCAATTATTAGTATTGTGCCCGTACATGTCGTGGTACCGACAGTACTTGCCGGTCTTCTTCTCATGATTAGTGGACTCCCTGTTGTATGGTTTCTTGTATTGAAGCATGTTGGATGTTTTCCGGTAGGTTGTTTCCAAGTCTTCATTCAGCGGGGTGTAGATCTTGTATGTCTGGTGAGAGCTAGGCTTTTTGGGTTCCGTAGAAACTTGGCCGTTGTTGCGGCCGCCTTGCCTACTGCTATTTTATCTTTGTTTGTAGGGGCCTTCCCCCGTGTCCTTATCAAAGAGCTTTACCATATGTTTCCCTTTGACGTTGTCATTTATGGCACCCGCATGTGGATTGTTGGGAAGACCGACCCTAGGGAGCCGGATTCGTCTCGCCTCTTCTTGACATAAGTATTGCCTAGACTTTTCATGGAAAGTGTCGAGGCTTTTTGGCTGCTTTTGATCGATCCATGCCCCGAATTCGGAAGTAGGGAGGACATCTTTGGCTAGTTGATAGAGTACGGTGCAAGGATCTGGATCCTTGACCTCAGTGAGCGCGACATTGAACCGGGAGAGGTAGCTTTTGAGCGACTCGGCAGGTCCTTGGCCTAAGTTATACAAGGTGAGGACATTCTTCGGAGTCGGGATGTGTACTCTAAATTGCTTAACCAATTCTGCTGCTAATTGGCTGTAGTTGTTAATGGAATTGAGTGGGAGGCGAGAGAACCATAACAAAGTGGTTCCTGATAAGAAGACTGGGAAGCACTTGCATTTGACCGGATCATTGCCCCGGCTCGAGTCTGTTTGCCATTCATATTGATTTAAGAAGGTACAGGGGTCGGTTGTGCCATCATAGAGCGACATCTGTGGCATGCTGAAGCGGCGTGGCCATTCAGTTTCTTTTACCCTCCTGGTGAAGGGGTTGCGCCTAATGTGCGCTTCCCATGAAGCACGCATGTTTCCTTGCCTCTCACTCATGATCCTTCGGACCATGTCGGGAAGGTATGTTGGATGGGGATCCACCATCAGGACCCATGGGTTTTGACGAGGTTCCGGGGTCCTATTGCGAAGGTATTTCCTATGATGGATGTCCGGATTGTCTTCCTCCATGTCCTCGACATCTATAAGCGGACCTTGATGAAGAGTGGATTGATGCGGATCCTGTTCTGGAAGAGCGCAGGCCATTGGAATAGTGGGCCATCATCCTGATTAGCGGTCATCGAGTTGTGTCGAGGAAGAGGTTGGTTCATAGGATCTGGTCCGTTATTGATAATCAAGCGAGAGCGGTCTTGGTACTGTGCCCCCTCGCTATATGTGACTGTAGTTCGGTCGCCATTGTCATTGTCGTGACCATTGCCGTTGCCGTTATCGAGTGTGTTGGTACGAGCGGCGATGTCGTTACCGAGACTTAACCTCTTTCTTTAACGTGGGCCCTTGACTCGGAAGAGGAAGTTTGCGAGACCATTGGTCGAGGTTGAGTGTTGTTCCGAGCTAGTTGAAGTCGATCGACGATGCGCTAACTTTCTTGAAGTTGTCGCATAAGGTCGATGTTGTTCCTTAATGCTGGGTTGAGCTCGACATCCGTGTACTCATATTTTTCATTAAGTGCGCAGATTTGAGCTTGTATTGCGAGCGCTTTGGGATCCATAGTAGGAGGGACGATTTCATTAGTGGCTGAGCCTCCTAGTCCTTGTGATTGATCTTCCTTGTTGGGCAAGAGTGGTCGAGGAGTTGCCGATGTTATAGCGTAGCCGAGTGGGGCAGAGTTGAGGTCGAGTGAGGCGGAGTCGAGGCCAAGTGAGACGAAGTCGAGGCTGAGTGAGGCGGGATGCGGAGTCGAGGAATCCAAAGTAGTGGAGTGGAGGCTCGAGGCCGAGGCGAAGGACTTTCAAACCACTTGGGGCTCGAGGGTACGAACCCCGTGAAGTTTGAGTTTCAAACCCCGTGGGGGTTTGAGTTTTCGAGCCTCGCAGCGTTCGAGTTTCAAACCTGGTGGGGTTCGAGCTTCAAAGCCCGTGAGGCGCGAGTTTCGAACCCTGTGGCAGGTTCGAGGCTCGAGGTTCGAGGCGAGAGTTTCGGGGCTCGAGGTTGAGGTTGTTGGGATGTCTCGTCCTCGACTGCGGCTGAAGAGCCGATCTTTGCGTTCTTTGGTCGCTTTGCCATCGTGAGCGGACTCGACAGCAGGTTTAGCAAGGAACTTTAAGCTCGTCGGGGGTCGAGATGACAAGGTGCGACAAAGGCGCAAAATCCGAGTTTTCTCAGTGAAAGCACCAAATGTTGACGGCAAAAAATGTCGCAAACACCAAAGATTCCTAATTACTAGGAATTATATATATGGTCGCATAGACAAGAACTATTATAGAACATAAACAGTAAATAACACAAGAGATTTATAGTGGTTCAGCCTCAGGGAGGGTTTACGTACACTTTGAAGAGTTGTAGGAATTTTATTGATCACTTGAAAGATTACAAGGTTGAGATCCTCACATTACGTTCATTGCCTATGATATACGAAGCTACAATAGTCATATTTGCAAGAAATAGTAAAATGGACAAGTTTTCCCTTCTTCTTCCTCAAAGAGGAGATGCCATTAATGAATCTTTATGGAGGTCTCAAAGCCCAAGAATTTCTCCCTTTTGAAGTGTGAGGTAGTGGGGTGTTTATAGGAAGTGGTTAGGTAGGGATTAGGTAGGAGTAGGTAGAAATGGGGACCATATTCAGGATATTCGCGCCTTCAGCTGTCAGCCATGGAAAATTCGTACCTGAGTGGAGGTACAAAATTTCGCACCTGCTTGGTGTGAAATTTCACACCTCCCAGGTACGAAATTTCGCACATGCTAGTTAAAAAATTTCGTACCTGCTAGTACGAAATTTCGTACCTTCAAGGTACGAAATTTCGCACCTTCAAGGTACGAAATTTCGCACCTAGGAGGTACAAAATTTCCTACCTAGGAGGTACGAAATTTCGCACCTTGGCAGGGTGCGAAGTTTGTTTGGAGGGGACGTGGCCGAGGTTCGTTGGCGTGGTATGTTGGTTCTTTTGGGGCGTCGAAGCTCCTCAGCACGAAGTGAAGGAATCTAGCATTTAGCTGGTCCGAAGTGAAGGAATCTGAGCTTCCGACATGGAGAAAATCGGATGAATCGGGCGGTGCCCACAGTTTCGACCTAACCGGTTAGGTCGATTGCCGTCGGGACAGTGGGGCCCCGGACCCCCAACGACGCTGTGCGCGGACCCGCTTGACGGCTCGCCTTCGGCTTAGATGCGGTCGGATACTGATGGAGGTTGCGTCTGTGGGATGCGACATCCTACTAGTGGCCAGACTCGAGTCTTCTAACACTAGCCCCCGGATGATATTGGCGACACCTCCGGGCTGTAATATCACGCGATATGTTGAGTCGAGCGTGTCTTGAGTACTTTTGGTGATCAGACCTAAAGGCCGGTTAACAAATATGAACTAAAGTTAGGGTTAAGTAAAATTGGTTGGACAGTGGGTGGGCTAACCAAATCTGAGGGGTGGGTAAAATATACATATAGGCCAACAAACTTAACCCGATAAGGTTATGTAATTAAAGATACCCAGTGGTATACAAAACCGGTAGAAATAATAAATTTATGTAATTAAAGACACCTTTAGGGTAAGCATAACTTGTAGAAGTGATAATCACCTATTATAAATAAGTAATATTAATGAAAATATTATATAATAGGTAAACTTGTCCTAGGGACAAGTGGGATTATAACTTAGGTTATAATAAGTTAGTAAAAGAATATGATAACTGGTGAATTGAGTTAAGGGACACTTAATTGTAAATTAAGTAATCAGTTATGGGGGAAATCCGAAACCAGATAAGAAAAGGGAGAAAATATATTGTACTTAATTATAAATTAAGTAATCTGTATGCTTGGAAATCTGAAACCCATTGATAAGAATGTTTAGGTTTGTCCTAGGGACAAGGGGAAATTTTAACATAGGTTATAATAAACGGGTAGAGAAACTTATTAATGGGCCATAGTTAGTTGAACTAAGTTAATAAGTAAACAACAATTAGTTGTATTGACGATGTGAGATGGAATTATGATTAAATGAGAAGAGCGTTGGAAAACTTGTGAAATAAAATAAGTTATATTTAATCATAAATGGTAAGTGACATGTTAATTAGAAAACATGTGAATTGGGATATACTTAATTACATATTAAGTAAAACATGTTATTTTAATGATGAAACCAAACAAGAATATAAGGGGATTGTGGATCACAGACCTTGGACCACAATCAAGAGAATAACATGTTGTGGGCTTATTAATGAACTTAAATGGGTTAAGCTATATGACTGAAATTAATAAGCAAGAGAAACTTGATAATTTGAATAAGAATTCAATATGACTTGGAATAACCAAGTTAACTGGGAACCTGATGAGGTGAGGCAAGCGCATAAAAGAGTGTTTAGACATATAGTCTTAACACATGCTAAAGTAAGGCGCTTAGACCCAGTCCATGCGGTTGAGGGTGAATAACCCAATGGGGTAGATCATCAAGGTGTTATAAGGCATGAGGGAGAGCGCACATTCGTCCGATTGTTCTGACGGCTCCGAAGGACTGGAAGGGGAAGCACGCGGCTTCCTGAGGTACGTAAGGTGCTCCTAGCTGTCCTCTGTGTGGCGGCTGATGTCTTAGGCTGTGTCCGCAGAGGTTGGGTCTGTGCGTAACTACTAGGTGGGTGGGCCTTGATTGCAGATGTAGCTATGCAGTCAGAATGCTGTGACGAGGTGACACCAGGGTGGTTCGGCGGTTGCCTCACGAGGAGGCAGAGGGTCATGACCAACAAGGACAGTAGACCGTCGGATGCCTGTCATCGGCAGCCAGTGGGATGCGGAAAGACTAGAACTATACACAAGATACCATTTCACCCTTCACTATCGGGGTAAGGGTTTGAGGGGAGATGCTACATGAATGTTTAGATTATTTGCGTAGGGGCAGTCTCTTAGCTCTTGTAGTCTTTACTAGTTGAGGGAGGGGCCGAGATGGGGCCATAGCAACCATGAAAACAGACCCTAGGTATATCTGTGGAGGCTGTTTAAAGACGGGCCTGTACAAATATGGAAAAGCTCCCAACCGAGTTCCGTGTTTCTTGTATCGCCCTACCATGGAATTCAGTGCACATTAGAGAACGTGCGATTGAGGCATCGAGCTACAAATGAAGATACGTATGGTGGACAGTCTAGATACATGCATATCGGCTCTGGGTGGTGTATCGTAGACTTAAGGGCATTACTCCGTTATGGAGTCTGATTGGAACAAAGGTGATAGTCCGTACATTTGTGTAGCATAGTAATGATAGATATATGCGGAACGTAATATTGTTGTCCATATGCCACTACGGCGTTGGATGAGGGACTGCGTATATTGCGATAGCGTTACGGTGGAGACCGTGTGGGGTTCCATGGGGTGTACCTCCATATTGGGGGTACCTACACATATACTGTATTAGATTAATTCATTGGGAAGTAAATGGGTACGACGTATGTGTAAGCCTTGAGTGCTGTTAACCCAAGTAACCTAATAAATAAGATAATATGATTGAACGATATATGTAGGATTATCCAAAGCGTATAGTTTAAATCCAGTCACCAGAACTTGTGTTCTGACCCCCTCCTCATAGCATACTTGCAGGTTAGATTTGTCTCAGGGACATGTGACGTTATAGCTTTGGATACTAGTTGGGCAGTATTATTAATACGATAAGGCTATACTTTGATTTATATTATATTTTATCCATTCCGCTGTGAGATATTTTCTATGCTATGATATATTTTATGTCTCTGTCTTTTCTGCAAGATACCTGAGCAAACCAATCTAAGTTTCGATAGATTGGAATAAAAAAAAATATTCGGCCTACTGAAATTGGGGTTGTCACATTATACAACGCATATACATATCATTCAATGCACGTATATATTATACAATGCATGTACAACGCATATATATTTATGCTCAACAACTAAATGCCATTTACGACGCCATAGGTGGCCATTCACAGAGTATGAAATCCAAGTGTTGGTAATATCCATACATCGCTTCCAATTTATATGATTTGTGCAAATTCGAGTGTTGAACTCCAAAAAATAAATAACAATAAAAATAATTTTTGTTGCATTTCAATTTTATACTTCGCATGTATATTTTATACAACGCATATATATATATATATATATATATATATTTATTTTCCATTTCAATTGAATTTAGAGATCTCACATTAGGTTCTACTCCTTCTAAATTTGCGGCTAGTTCTAAAATTTCTCCGGTCACTTCTAGAATGTAGAATACGCTGTCACGAGTCCAATGTCTCCTATTTCACTGGAATTTGACACCGTATGAGAAAGTTGTGTATTTTTGAAGGTTAATGACATTTTAATATTAATTAACATTGTAATTAATTAAAATAATTAATCTCCTTCCTGTTAATCACCCTTAGACATGTTCGAACAACAGCTCAAAACTAGGGCTCCATCTTTCGTGCAAACCGAGGCACGAGATGACGACCGGCTGGTACCATCTCCTTCGCCGTCGCGAGAGCTTCCCATAACCACCAACAGCGGTGAACTCGGTCACCTCCAGGCGCGGAATCTCCAGTCGAATGGCGGGGGTTTGGGGATGAAATCCGAGTCAAATACGCAACTACAGAGGACCACACCCGTATGGATTGGAAAAGGATAAAAATCTCTACAATTTTGCTTCAAGAATTTTCAGAATTCATTGAGAGGATCAAAAGATATTAAAGAGAGAAGTTTGGAGTGTTTTCCGTCGATCTTATTTTGAAGGCGGCGGTTTTTCTGGAAATGAACGAGGGTTAAAGAAAAAAACCTATTGGCTGATGTATTTATATATTTTATTTTTAATTCTTTTAATTCCAAAAAAAGAGATTTTACATTCGAACTCCAAATGAATCCCAATGAGTATCGTCCCTAGCTAAATACCCCCATTCCGGACACAATAGAATATGTTTTTTGAGCCAATTTGATTGTTTCAATCAGTTTTTATTTTTCAAAATTGAAATATAACATTCAATATTGAATTTAAACTTACATTTTAATTTACCAGGGCCACATACTAATTCCAAAAATTACTGAAAAATAAATCTAGCTATGTTTTGACGATACGGTCCTAACAAAACTAATTTCATTGAATTTGGAGACCGTTTGAAAAATGACATTTTTACTGGTCGATCCAATTCAACTGAAATCACCTAACGTATTTTAATTTACCACGCTCACATATTAATTCAAAAATTATGAAATTTCAAACCTTGCAATAATTTGACATTTTAGATCCAACAAAAGTTTCGTCGAAAACAGAGGTCGTTTGTAAAATGGCTATTTTAAGGGTTATATTCTGATTTAAAAATCGAATTTTTGAATTCTGACACAATTTTTGACAAAATTACCTTTAAAAATAATTTTTAAATTGGTTTTGAATCCCTAGGTTGTTACATGAAGAGTTCAAGATAAATATAATAATAGAGTCCAGTTTATATGTAAGACTTTGAATAGCACTCCAGGTTCAAATTCAAATTTTGGTTTTCAAATTTCAAATTCTGTTTTTCAAAATTCAAATTCTAATTTTAATTAGTTTTTATATATTACCTTTGATTTTAAACTTAAGTGTCAAAGTTTATATATTTATGTAGTTATATACTTTTATATTTATATAGTTTTAAACTTTATAATTTTATAAATATGTTTATATAATTTATATTTATGATTTCATATGATTTTATATTACTCATTTATGTCATTATCTTTTAATTCAAGAATTTCCATAATAATATGTGTTTAAACACTAGAAAAGTAGTTTAAAAAATATATTCTTAATACATATGTTGACATATGAAGAAAGGTATGTCGATATATAACTGTCACTTTTCCAATTTTCAAAGGAAGTGTCTTTTCACTATTTGTAACGTTCCAGAAGTGTTGCAACCTTTTAAATCTTATAAATAGTGGTGAATTTCGAATTTTTTAACCATTTTTCTGCTCCATCTTCATCCTTTTTCATTCCTATATTATTATTTTATATTTTTATGATTTCTACACTTCTACTCTGCCGCTTTCTATTCTAAATACATAAAACTTCTTCTCTTCTCTTTCTCTACTCATTACTCTCTGAATTGAAGAGTTATAAGGATGTTATAATCATTTGGGATTGTTTGGGAAACGGTGTGTTCCTTGTAGCCTGGAAATCAAGGAACAGAAATGGTGTTAACCTTGTAGCCGTGAAATCAAGGATGGTGGTATCAGTGTTAACCTTATAGCCGTGAAATCAAGGGGATTGTACTTAGATATTGATCTAGTAATAAAACTCAGCGCAGTCCAACGTTGCATGGGACTAGACATAGGAGTAATCCGAACCAGTGTAAAATACGGTGTATTCTTTCTTTTTCTGCATTTTATTTTTATTTATTTCTTTATTTGTGTTTGATTCTGTGTCTGTGATCATCTCTATGGTGTGTGATTCATATAGTAGTTCATTTAAGTTTTAGATTTTCTTAAATTCCTTGAAAGCACTATTCACCCCCTCTAGTGTTAGTTTTGCCCTAAAATCCACATTCCGCGTTCCCTAACAATATAATCGGGTTTAGCGAGTCAAAATCAGGTTAGAAGGTCAACCCTAATACTGTTGGAGAATGGAGTTTTGATGACAACAACCTTGTTTCAATATTAATTGATTATAAAATATATACTAACACTTTTATCGAGAATATATATATACACACACATATGCAAGATTTATATACAAGAAATATTATTGAAGACTGTACAGTTTAAAGATGTTAGAAATTCAGAATTTAGAGATGTTTCAAGATTCATGAGTATCAAGATTTCAAGAGTTCAAGATAAATATAGTTATAGAGTTTGGATTATGTAAGACTCTGAATAGCACTCCAGGTTCAAATTAAAATTTATTTCAAATTCTGATTTTCAAATTCTATTTCCAAATTCTATCTTCAATATCCTTCCTCTCTATTTTATTTTTTATTTTATTATTTGAAACTTAAGTTTTATAAGTTTATATTTTATAATTTTTAAATATATATATTTTATATACTTTATATTTATAGTTTTAAACTCTATAATTTTATAATTATATTTATATAGTTTATATTTATGTATCTATATATTTTTCTACTTTATAATATTTATATATAACCCTGTAATTTGTGACAAAAATTTCCAGAATTATATTTATATAAAAACACTTGAAAAATGTACAAATTTCAATTTTATACCTATATATGTCGACATACATATATATATACATGTCTACATATAACTGTCTTTTTTTTTTAATTTGAAAGGAAGTATCTTTTCACTATTTGTGACTGTTCTGAGACGTTGCAATCTTTCACACATTATAAAAAGGGCTGATTTCGAATTTTTAATCACTTCTTCTTCTCCACTGTCACTCTCTTTCATTACACCATTATTTTTATGATTTCTACACTAATACTTTGCCGAATTCAATTTTATTTTCACTAATCTTCTTCTGTCTACACTCTTTACTCATTACTCTCTGTATCAAGTGCTACTGAAGAGTTATAGAGCTGTTTGTAATTGTTTGGGTTAAGTAAAGAAATCGGTGGTATCCCTTGTAGCCGTGAAATCAAGGACGAGTAATCGGTGGTATCCCCTGTAGCCGTGAAATAAAGGAAGGTATACTTGATCTAGTGTGTGTGTGTGTGTGTGTGTGGAATTGGTGGTATCCCTTGTAGCCATCAAATCAAAGAGGGTTGTAATTGGATATTGATATAGCAATAAACTCTGCGTAATCTAGCGTTGCATGGGACTCGACGTAGGAGCAATTCCGAACCAGTATAAAATTTGGTGTGTTCTTTCCTTTTCTGTACTTTATTTTTGTTTATCTGTGCATTTGTGTTTGATTCTGTGTCTGTGATTGCTTCTGTAGTATTTGATTCATATAGTAGTTCATATAAGTTTAGATTTTGTTTAATTTCTCAAGAAACACTATTCACCCCCTCTAGTGTTTGTTTTGCCTTAACGATCCATTCCGCAATCCCTAACAATTGATATCGGAGTAAGGCCTTTCAAAAGTTTATAATCTGAGTTTTGAAAATTGAGATAATGACAACCAACACTGGTAGCGATAATAGTTCTTTTTTAGAGGGTCAGTCCACTATCAGACCACCACTGTTTAATAGTAGTAATTATTCATATTGGGCATGTAGAATGGAAATATATTTACAGTCAGTAGGATCAGACTCATGGAATAGTACACAAAATGAATTTGTTGAACCTACAACTTCTTTTATAAAATGGACAAATGAACAAAAGACTGCTGCACAAAGCAGTTCTAAAGTCATGAATATGTTATTTTGTTCATTATAAAGGAATGAGTTTAATAGAGTGTCGGTATGTAAAACTTCTTGTGAAATTTGGAGAACTTTACAAGTTACTGGTGAAGGAACTAGTAAAGTTAAACAAAGTAAAATAGCAATGTTAGTCGATCAGTTTGGATTGTTCAAAATGAATGAGAATGAGTCTATTTCAGATATATATTGCAGATTTCAAGAGATAGTGCATTAATTAACAACGCTAGGAAAAACTTATTGTAAAACAGATCAAGTCAGAAAAGTATTAAGTTCATTGACTCTAGAATGGGATCAGAAAACTTTGGCAATTAAAGAAGCCAATGCTGTCAGCGAAATGAAGATTAAGGAGTTAATCGAAGATCTGATGTCATATAAAGTCCAATTACAGGAGAGAAAAGAAAACAGACCAATTGAGAAGAATCTATTGCATTAAAAACAATAGCAAATGATTCTGACTCAAATAGTGAAGATAATGAAGAAACAACTCTTATGACTAATCATTTTAGAAAAATTCTGAGATATAGAAGGAAAAATTATAACCAAGGAAGTTCAAGAAGCAACGATGGCCGATGTTATAACTGCAACAAACCAGGCCATACAAAGAAAATGTGTCTATACCCAGATAAATCGACTCAACAGACGGACAATAGCAATTCGTCGATAAAGAGAAAGATAACATATGCAGCAACGTTAGATGATTCAGATTCATCATCAAGTGATGAAGAGCAAGAAACCAGAAATTCAAATATATGCTTTACGACAATTCAGAGTTCAAAATTTTTCGAATAAAAGATCTAAAAACCGGGTATGGCTTAGTTAATTTTTAACTTTATTTGGTTGAATGGTTGCTTTGTTGGTTTGCTTTGATTCGATTTTTTTTAATTTTAAACTTGAAATTTGAGATTCAAATTTGAAATTTGAATTTCGAAATTCAAAATAATTATATAATAATAGATAACAAATAAAATAACAAAATAAATTGTTTGTGTTTGATAGGATTAGAATTATTTCAAGAAATCGATAAACCTGGATTATAAATCGAATATAAAATCACATTTCACAAATATTAAATTTCACTTGATAATGAGTACATATGTCGACATACATATGTCCATACGTCGACATATATTGACCAGTAATTTGAAATTGAAAATTTGAATTTCAAAGGTTTAAACTTTCAAACTTCCCTCCAACTCTCAAGGTCTGAAAAGGTGTCATTTAAGTCTGAAAATTTGTGCCTATTCAATTCATATCTATTCAATTTCTATATATACACCTATTCTTTCTACCTTTCATTCACAACTCAAATCAATACTCTTCATATCTATTCTCTTAAAAATTATCAATTCAATGGATTCCTCAAGTTCATCTCAAAAACTGAAAATAACCAAAACCATCAAAAGTTATCTTCATAGTGATAAAGAGGCTATCGAAACCTTTGCTAACTATTTAGCAAATGCTAAGTTAACATGGGTGCTTTCACCGTCTTTGGAGATTTTCCTTTATACGAACTTACTTCTCTCTTCGAACACAATGAAGTCCTAAGTCTATTTGATTCTCATGATAATGATGATGTGTGTTATCCCAAACTCATCAAGATATTCTATGCAATTCTCAATCATGGATTTTACGAAAGCAACGAAGATCAAATTTGGAATAGCGTCAAAGGCACGCAAATTGTCCTCGATGCTGAATTCTTAGGCACTATTCTAAATTGTAGAAGTACGGGCTCAGATTTTTCGGATTTCAAAATTGATGAAATCGATTTAGAAACCTACCACGACATATTTGAAGACGATGCCCTAACGGAGTTCAAAAATTGCTTCTTTTGTCCAAAAACAAGAATCGTAAACCTTCTCCTCCAACATACAATCACTCCCCATTCAAATTTCAACAATCCAACTCTCAAAGTCCAAAAGGCCCTCTTTGCTATTATGGGTGGGGTTATACTATCAATTGGGCTGATATAATTTTAAATGAAATTAAGCCCATAGAATTTTCCCCAAGAGAAAACAATCTTTACTATGGAGTTTATCTCACTTGTATTTTCAAATACTTTGGAGTCGAGAAGAGTTTGTGCCTAGAAAAGTGTTTGACTCATCAAACATGCATCTTATGCAAATTACTCTCACTTTCAAGTCATATGAGACATTCAAAGCCAAACAACAATCTTATCCTAATACTGTTGGAGAATGGAGTTTTGATGACAACAACCTTATTTCAATATTAATTGATTATAAAATATATACTAACACTTTTATCTAGAATATATATATATGTATATATGCAGGATTTATATATAGAAATATTACTGAAGACTGTACAGTTTGAAGATGTTAGAAATTCAGAATTCAGAGATGTTTCATGACTTATGAGTATTCAAGATTTCAAGAGTTCAAGATAAATATAGTTATAGTGTCCAGATTATGAAAGACACTAAATAGCACTCCAGGTTCAAATTCAAATTTATTTCATATTCTGATTTTCAAATTCTATTTTCAAATTCTATCTTCAATCTCTTTCCTCTCTATTTTATTTTAAACTTACATTTTGTAACACCCCGAATTTCGGTTAATGTTAAAATTCACAAATTAAAGAATAACTAATCCCAGATGTGGGAATTAGGGGAAACGGGCTGCGTCATTGCGTTCGTCTCGGAAAAATACGCGAAATAGAGTCCGAGTTTTCGAAAATCGGAGTCCGTATGAAGGAGATATGGACGAACGAAGTTAGGCAGAAAAAACCGGAAACAGGCCAGAAATGCACTGGCGCACCTGTGAAGTGCGCCAGCACAAAAATACACTGGCGCACTTGGGAAGTGCGCCCGTGTCGAGCCAGAAACCTGCACAGCCTTCTGGCTTGACCCTGGCTGGCCTGGTGCACCTGTTTTGGCCCTTGGTCTTGTTTTGGAGGCTTGTGACGATTTTTGAGGGCTGGGATCTATCCTAGGGTTAATCTAATGGCCTAAAACACTACCTAATCCTATAAATAAGACCCCAACCCTACCCTAATTCATCCATAATTAGATCTTGTAACTAAACTATGGCAAAATGAAACTTGGTCATGGCCTCCACAAATCAAATGAAGAGAGTTGCAAGCTAATCAACCCCTAATCACCTTCTTCTTCATATTTGGCAACTAGTTTTACTTCATTGATTTGCTAATCTTGGTTTTGGTGAGTTTCTATGGCTTTAATAATCAATTGTTAAATTGATTATGGTAGGATGTGATAAGACATGGCTATGTTTGTGGATAAATGCATTTATGCAAGTTTGTATGATATGTGATTTGCAAGTTTTATGTTAAATGCAAGTTAAGGCCATGTTTTATGATGCAAAACACCGTGTTAAACATTTATGCATATGTGACATGTTATGCAAACTATATGTGA
The DNA here is from genome assembly GCA_030737875.1 of Allium sativum. Lineage (NCBI taxonomy): Eukaryota > Viridiplantae > Streptophyta > Magnoliopsida > Asparagales > Amaryllidaceae > Allium > Allium sativum. Next base: position 317,828,837 of record CM060925.1, read on the forward strand.
GAATATATGCAAGTTATATGTAACATGATATGCAAGTTATGCATGTGATTTTATGCATGCTAAGTAGTTGGTGTTATGCATGTTAAGTATTTGATGTTATTCATGCTAAAGTATTTGACGTTATGCATGATAAGTATTTGATTGTATGCATACTAAGTATGGGGTTTTATGCATGTTAAGTGTTTGGAGTTATGCAAGTTAAGTGGTGGGTTTATGCATAATAAGTATTTGATTTTATGCATAATAAGTATTTGATTCTATGCATGATAAGTAAGTGGTTTTATGCATGCTAAGTGTTTGGTATTATGCATAAATCATGACATGCAAGTTTACCCTTTTAAATATGGTATATACATATGCAAGATGGCACCCTTATATGCTATGCATGTTTACCCTCCTTTAAGATGCAAGTCATATATGTAAGTTCGACATATTATGCAAGTTATGCTTACATGCAAGCTCAACATGTTATGTAAGTTATGTGCATATGCAAGTTATGTGTATGAGGGTATGCAAGTTGTGTGCATAGTGTTATGCAAGTTAAGTTTATGAGATTATGCAAGTTATGAGCATGATGTTATGCAAGTTATGTATATGCTTAAATGCGAGCTTAATGTGATATGCAAGTATGTGAATGCTTATGCAAGTATATGAATGCCCATACAAGTATGTGAATGCTCATGCAAGTTATGTGTAGGCTTAAATGCATGTCTAACGTGTTATGCAAGTTATGAGAATGCTTATATGCAAGTTCAACATGTTATGTAAGACATGTGTATGATAATGTGCAAGTTTGGGGTTAAATGTGGTTGGGTTAATATATGCTCATATATGCAAGTTGACATCCTCTTAACCCATGACAAAGTTGTATGCTAAACCCATGATATTTGTGATGATCTTCCCCTTATTTATGTTATGAAATGAGAACGATTTACGTGGGGAACGATGGGGTTGGTAAATATGTTAATAAGTGAATGATTGGGTATGATTAAGCATACCATAAAAATAAATTACCATAAGTGGGAATTTACCTATTGAGTTAGGTCTACCCCATGGGAATTTACCTATTGAGTTAGGTCTACCCATGTTATGGAAAACTTGATATTAATTAGGGATAATTAATATGGGGGTGATTAATTAGGTGTAATTAATCGACTAAGACACGAGGTTGGACTCATTTGTAGTGTAAAACTGCCCGGACCCAACCGGCTTAACCAGTTGCTACAAATGTCAGCCCAATGTGAGAGGTCTTAGCCATAAATTAAATACGTGATTAAGATAGAGACACGAGGTTAGACTCTGTTATGACGTAAGACTGCCCGGACTCTACCGGCTTAACCAGGCGGTCATAACAGCCAGTCTAATGTGGGAGGTCTTTATGGGAGATCACGGTCTTAATTAATTAAGAAACACTTAACCATATTAGCATGTAGTGGGACATGAGGGGTTAAGTGGGTGCCTTGGGTGGCATGTAGTAACTAGTGTGGGTGCCTTGGGTGGCATGAGAAAACTAGTGGGTTGCCTTGGGTGGCAATAGAAAATACGATTAGAATACTTAACCAGAGTGGAACATGTAACTAAACATGATTAAAGGGTTAAGTAAGTGCCTTGGGTGGCATGGGGGAATCAAGTAAGTGCCTTGGGTGGCATGCGGAAATCTAGTGGGTGCCTTAAGTGGCAATTGTAATATAATTGGATGACTTAACCAAACCTTAACATGTAAGGGGGCATGATTATAAAAAGGGGTTAAGTGGAATGCACTAGATAAAATGACAAGCTTAAGTAGTAGCTTGTGGGGGCCCATTTCAACCAATATCCCAAACGTATCTTTGTGGGCTCGACCCATGTCGAGTGACGGGACACGCATATTGGGCTTGATTATAAGAGGCCAAAACGGGGTAGCGGTGGCAACGCAAGTCCAACGGGTTTCATATGCGTGTGTGGGCCCGGGCTGGTAGATAAGCCGTTGTTGCATCGTGTAGATATAAAGCCGTGCACCGTTGATAGTATTGGGTAGCCACTTTAGGGGAGTGATACACCCCACTGTGGGACCAGCACGGGTATCTACGTTAGGGAGCCGATCGATGGGGAGTAGTGGGTACACCTAGTAAAGATAGGAGCAGACGGCACCTATGTAGGGGTACACGAAACTACTGGGTAAGATTACTAGGTACACCTAGTGAATGTAGGGGCAGACGACACCTACGTGGTCAGTTATACACCTAGTGGAGGTAGGGGCAGACGGCACCTACGTGGTCAGCTAGAAGTACCAGAGACTACTAGCTATATTTTCTAAGACTTTAGTGGGATCAACCTTTAAGTAGGAATTACTCTTGGTGGGTAGAACTGGTGTGGTGCAGTGTAGGAATTACCCTTGGGTGGGTAGGGTCTGGGGTGGTGTAAGCTAGTAATTATCCTTGGGTGGATAAATACGTCGTTTCGATTATCGTAGTACATCCTGTGTTTTGTGGACTACTTATTGTAGTCATTATCCCCAGAGGTACCGTATCTTGTTTATATCATACCCTAATTACTTTAATGGTTGTATTGTTAGGGTTATAGGACTCACTCAGACTTATGTCTGACCCCGTTGTTGTTTATCTTTTTCCCCACCCTCAGGTTACCAGAGTGGACTTAGCACTAGTGGGCTTGGACCAGACCGCTATATCTATCTTTTGGGGCTTGGACGATAGAAGTAAAGCTCAGTTTATCTTTTGGCTATTGTCTATGTAATGGGATTATGTACTTCTATTTTATCAGGATGGATATTATGTACTTGACTCTTGTTATGGTTTTGTGATGTAGCCAAACATGTTTTGTTAATGAAATGATGATTTAAATTTTCAAGTATTACTTATATCTGTCCTGTTGTAATTTTTCTGCTCTATACTCACTAAAAATACTCCACCAAAACTAAGGCATTCCCTTTGTGAGTGACCTTAGCGGGCGTGGGGTGTTAAACGTGGTATCAGAGCTTAAGGTTACCGGAACAGATAAAATTTTTAGAAAAACTATTTTCTAAGAATATTTTTGGAAAGGAGTATTTTCAAAAACATGTCTTTTAAGAGAAAAGTTTTTGAAAGGAAAGCATAATCCCCAATAGCCATATCTATATCTTTCGAATTCTCCATTTTGAATCTCTTCCTTTCTCTCGTTTTGAGTTTCCCCTCCGCGTATAGATGATCTTTCTAAGATAGATAAGGATGGAAAACCACTTCAAGGGACTTAGACGTTAGTCGGATTAGAAGTTGGTTCAAGAAGGAGGAGGACTGGTAGGTATCTATTGGATAAACGATGGGAGGAAGGCTCAAATAGTTGTTTGGTTAATGAAAGATGAAACCTCATTGGTGGGAGGTTACGAGTGGAGAATAGGGAAGTAGAAGGCAAGTGGTTATCCTTTTAAGAGGAATAGGACACCTTATTAGGATTGTTCAAAGAAGCAAGGGCAAGGTATGGAATCTTCTGGAGGGTAGTTGTATTCCCTCACGACTAGGGTACCAGATGGGGATATGACCGTCTAGGTTGGAATTTGGATTTCTTTATCATCCGATTCAAGCTTTATTTGATTCTGATATATTGAGTTCGTTTATCCCACCATTGTTAGTTGAGTCACTGCACTTAGACACCAGTTTGGTAGATGATCCCTTAGTTGTTTCAAACCCAGTTGGGGCTCCATGATATGTTTGGGTTTGAAAGTTTCTATACTTAGCGTTGAGTTTAGATGTGATGCTTGTTGGGCTTCACGGGCTATGGGTTAGTTTTGGGCATGGACTGGTTATCCAGTAGGAGTGCTGTTCTTCATTTTGAAGGGAGAGTTGTTAGGCTTATGGGCCGCCTGAGTAACACTCTCGAGATCTCTTGTAATCCCATAGAATTTGTTATGCTAAGGTATCTAGAATCGCCTGACACGTTGGTCTAGAGTCTGCGATCTGTTAGAGCGGTCCGGGAATACCCGGATGTGTTTGAGGAGGTGAAGGGCTTACCTCCGAAGCGGGAGATTGACTTCCGAATATATCTGGTGGATAATGCCAAACCAGTATCTTGGCCAGTGTGCCACATGGCTCCTAGTGAGAGGAGGGAACTCCATAAGGAAGTAGGCGATTTGCTTGAGAAGGGGTTCATAAGACGAAGTATATCGGAGTGGGGCGCTCCAGTAGTTTTTGTTATGAAGGCGGATGGGTCCCTCAGACTTTGTGTAGGCTAAAGGGAACTAAAGAAACTCACAAAGAAGAATAGATACCCATTGCCGAGGATTAATGATCTCCTTGATCAGTTGGCTGGCGCCTCAGTATTTTTGTAGTAGGACTTAGCCACGGGATTTCATCAGTTGAGAGTGGCTGAGAATAGTATAGAGGAGACTGCCTTTGGGACTCCGGATGATTTCTTTTATGAGTGGCTGGTGATGCCATTGGGTTTGACGAACGCCTCCGCATACTTTGTTGAGAAGGGTGTTCAGGGAGTACCTAAATAAGTTCGTGATGGTCTTTGTAGATGACATCTGGGTCTTTTCTAGGAGCGAAATAAGTTTTCGTATGTGCTCAATTGGCCGAGCAGGGCCAGTATAGGATAAACGACGGTTTTGGAGCGAGACTGGCGAGAACATCCAGAATTGGTCAAGGGCTTAATTATTTAGCCATTTTTACTAGTATCGTCTCACGTAGGTCGTCTGAATTCGAAGGAGGTATCCCTTGGGTGTTTGTCTGATATTGGTTTAGGCCTTTGGGGCTTGCATTTGGGGGATGCCGAATTCGACTAGGGTGGTCTGCGTGGGAGACAGTTGTGATGATTTTGGATGATATTCTGGTGGAGAAGAGCATGCCCTACATCTTAGGGAAGTGTTGGAGACTCTTCGAGCGCATAGTCTTAGGACAGCAAAAGTGGATGGGATCCTTAGCATCCTATGAGTAAGGGTAACATGGTAACGGACACCTTAAGTAGAAAAAGGTTGTCCTTGAGTTCATTGTTCGTTGAACGACGGAGCTTAGAGTTTATTTCTAAGTTTGACTTTAGACCTTCCGTTGACTTTGTACCCGGTTTGCTAGCTTCTTTGGAAGTTAGACCTACTCTTTTGGGGCAGATTGGAGAAGCACAGAGGGGCGACCCACAGTTGGTTGAGTTAGTAGAGAAGCTCATAAGGGGGGAGTCGTCCAGCCATTTGAGTAGGTACACCCTAGATGATAGAGGGTGCTTGCGTAGAGACGGTAGACTTTGTGTACCGCAGGACGAGGGTTTGAGGAAGGCTATTCTTGATGACGCACACCGTTTTAGGATGACCATTCATCCCGGTGGGGGTAAGATGTACCAAGACATGAAGAGGGCTTTCTTCTGGGCCGGTATGAAGAAAGATGTGGCCGAGCATGTCGCTCGATGCTTGGTGTGCCAACGAGTGAAGACGGAGCGAAAGAAACCAAGTGGGTTGCTTCACCCATTGGAGGTTCCGCAATGAAAGTGGGACAGCGTCTCGTTGGATTTTATTGACAGGTTACCCAGATCAAGAAAGAGTAATACAGGAATTTGGGTGGTGGTAGACAGACTTACTAAGAACACCCATTTCATACCTGTGAAGAGTAAGTGGACTGCTCCATGGCTAGCTTTTGTATATCTTCGAGAGATAGTTCGATTGCATCGGGTACCCTCCAGTATAGTGAGTGATCGAGATCCTATCTTCACTAGAGAGTTTTGGAAGAGTTTGCAAAAGGCGGTAGGGACTCAGTTGCGTTTGAGTACCGCATATCATCCTCAGACGGACGGCCAGACCGAGAGGGTGAATCATATTTTAGAAGACCTTTTGAGGCTATGTATCTTGGATTTTGGAGGTACATGGGAGGAGCATCTTCCATTGGTGGAGTTGCCCGACAGACTTAGTGGTGTACATGATGTATTCCATGGGAGGAAGTGCCTACATAAGACTGCAGAGGTGGTAGAGCCAAGTTTGCTTAGAGAAGTGGAAGCAGAGCGTGATGCGACTATTCGACGAGCTCCTACTCGCATCCTTGGGTCAGAGACTAGGAAATTGAGGAATCGAGAGGTTCAGCTAGTCAAAATGCAATGGGGAGAAGAGGAGAGCAATGCAACTTGGGAGACGGAAGCGAAGATGCGTTCTTTGTATCCATTTCTTTTTGAGAGTATGTCTTTTAACTTCTCCTTTATCGTTTGACTGGTACTTATCTTATCCTTAGTATGTCCTCTCGTTAGTACCTTTGACCTTCAGATAGGATAGTCCTATGGTTGAAACATGTGTTTGAGACATGTTATGTATGATGGATGCAAGTGGATGCAAGTGTTTGCTAGTGGTTGCTCGTGGATGCATATACACACACTCTAGGCACTAGATCGGCTCAATCACTTCATATTGCATATTGCATAAAATTGTATGTAGGAAGCTATATTTATGGATGTATAATGATTGTGTTATCATATGGATGATGCATTTTGGTGAATGATTGTGCACTCATGTAGATATTGTATGTGTCGATAGGGTTCCCTCGCATACATAATGGATGCATGGCACTATCATGGTTTGCATATGTTCATACATTAGATAGGGAACATATACACACACTTTTTGCATATGCTCATACATCATTAGAAATTGTTTTAAGGACAATGGATGCCCGTGTTTGATGGATTGAGTAGATGGTTGTTTGGATGGTAGGATATGCATTCTCCTTAGCTTAGAGATTTCGGGGACGAAATCCTTTAAGGAGGGGAGAATGTAACACCCCGAATTTCGGTTAATGTTAAAATTCACAAATTAAAGAATAACTAATCCCAGATGTGGGAATTAGGGGAAACGGGCTGCGTCATTGCGTTCGTCTCGGAAAAATACGCGAAATAGAGTCCGAGTTTTCTAAAATCGGAGTCCGTATGAAGGAGATATGGACGAACGAAGTTAGGCAGAAAAAACCGGAAACAGGCCAGAAATGCACTGGCGCACCTGTGAAGTGCGCCAGCAAAAAAATACACTGGCGCACTTGGGAAGTGCGCCCGTGTCGAGCCAGAAACCTGCACAGCCTTCTTGCTTGACCCTGGCTGGCCTGGTGCACCTGTTTTGGCCCTTGGTCTTGTTTTGGAGGCTTGTGACGATTTTTGAGGGCTGGGATCTATCCTAGGGTTAATCTAATGGCCTAAAACACTACCTAATCCTATAAATAAGACCCCAACCCTACCCTAATTCATCCATAATTAGATCTTGTAACTAAACTATGGCAAAATGAAACTTGGTCATGGCCTCCACAAATCAAATGAAGAGAGTTGCAAGCTAATCAACCCCTAATCACCTTCTTCTTCATATTTGGCAACTAGTTTTACTTCATTGATTTGCTAATCTTGGTTTTGGTGAGTTTCTATGGCTTTAATAATCAATTGTTAAATTGAATATGGTAGGATGTGATAAGACATGGCTATGTTTGTGGATAAATGCATTTATGCAAGTTTGTATGATATGTGATTTGCAAGTTTTATGTTAAATGCAAGTTAAGGCCATGTTTTATGATGCAAAACACCGTGTTAAACATTTATGCATATGTGACATGTTATGCAAACTATATGTGAGAATATATGCAAGTTATATGTAACATGATATGCAAGTTATGCATGTGATTTTATGCATGCTAAGTAGTTGGTGTTATGCATGTTAAGTATTTGATGTTATTCATGCTAAAGTATTTGACGTTATGCATGATAAGTATTTGATTGTATGCATACTAAGTATGGGGTTTTATGCATGTTAAGTGTTTGGGGTTATGCAAGTTAAGTGGTGGGTTTATGCATAATAAGTATTTGATTTTATGCATAATAAGTATTTTATTCTATGCATGATAAGTAAGTGGTTTTATGCATGCTAAGTGTTTGGTATTATGCATAAATCATGACATGCAAGTTTACCCTTTTAAATATGGTATATACATATGCAAGATGGCACCCTTATATGCTATGCATGTTTACCCTCCTTTAAGATGCAAGTCATATATGTAAGTTCGACATATTATGCAAGTTATGCTTACATGCAAGCTCAACATGTTATGTAAGTTATGTGCATATGCAAGTTATGTGTATGAGGGTATGCAAGTTGTGTGCATAGTGTTATGCAAGTTAAGTTTATGAGATTATGCAAGTTATGAGCATGATGTTATGCAAGTTATGTATATGCTTAAATGCGAGCTTAATGTGATATGCAAGTATGTGAATGCTTATGCAAGTATATGAATGCCCATACAAGTATGTGAATGCTCATGCAAGTTATGTGTAGGCTTAAATGCATGTCTAACGTGTTATGCAAGTTATGAGAATGCTTATATGCAAGTTCAACATGTTATGTAAGACATGTGTATGATAATGTGCAAGTTTGGGGTTAAATGTGGTTGGGTTAATATATGCTCATATATACAAGTTGACATCCTCTTAACCCATGACAAAGTTGTATGCTAAACCCATGATATTTGTGATGATCTTCCCCTTATTTATGTTATGAAATGAGAACGATTTACGTGGGGAACGATGGGGTTGGTAAATATGTTAATAAGTGAATGATTGGGTATGATTAAGCATACCATAAAAATAAATTACCATAAGTGAGAATTTACCTATTGAGTTAGGTCTACCCCATGGGAATTTACCTATTGAGTTAGGTCTACCCATGTTATGGAAAACTTGATATTAATTAGGGATAATTAATATGGGGGTGATTAATTAGGTGTAATTAATCGACTAAGACACGAGGTTGGACTCATTTGTAGTGTAAAACTGCCCGGACCCAACCGGCTTAACCAGTTGCTACAAATGTCAGCCCAATGTGAGAGGTCTTAGCCATAAATTAAATACGTGATTAAGATAGAGACACGAGGTTAGACTCTGTTATGACGTAAGACTGCCCGGACTCTACCGGCTTAACCAGGCGGTCATAACAGCCAGTCTAATGTGGGAGGTCTTTATGGGAGATCACGGTCTTAATTAATTAAGAAACACTTAACCATATTAGCATGTAGTGGGACATGAGGGGTTAAGTGGGTGCCTTGGGTGGCATGTAGTAACTAGTGTGGGTGCCTTGGGTGGCATGAGAAAACTAGTGGGTTGCCTTGGGTGGCAATAGAAAATACGATTAGAATACTTAACCAGAGTAGAACATGTAACTAAACATGATTAAAGGGTTAAGTAAGTGCCTTGGGTGGCATGGGGGAATCAAGTAAGTGCCTTGGGTGGCATGCGGAAATCTAGTGGGTGCCTTAAGTGGCAATTGTAATATAATTGGATGACTTAACCAAACCTTAACATGTAAGGGGGCATGATTATAAAAAGGGGTTAAGTGGAATGCACTAGATAAAATGACAAGCTTAAGTAGTAGCTTGTGGGGGCCCATTTCAACCAATATCCCAAACGTATCTTTGTGGGCTCGACCCATGTCGAGTGACGGGACACGCATATTGGGCTTGATTATAAGAGGCCAAAACGGGGTAGCGGTGGCAACGCAAGTCCAACGGGTTTCATATGCGTGTGTGGGCCCGGGCTGGTAGATAAGCCGTTGTTGCATCGTGTAGATATAAAGCCGTGCACCGTTGATAGTATTGGGTAGCCACTTTAGGGGAGTGATACACCCCACTGTGGGACCATCACGGGTATCTACGTTAGGGAGCCGATCGATGGGGAGTAGTGGGTACACCTAGTAAAGATAGGAGCAGACGGCACCTATGTAGGGGTACACGAAACTACTGGGTAAGATTACTAGGTACACCTAGTGAATGTAGGGGCAGACGGCACCTACGTGGTCAGTTATACACCTAGTGGAGGTAGGGGCAGACGGCACCTACGTGGTCAGCTAGAAGTACCAGAGACTACTAGCTATATTTTTTAAGACTTTAGTGGGATCAACCTTTAAGTAGGAATTACTCTTGGTGGGTAGAACTGGTGTGGTGCAGTGTAGGAATTACCCTTGGGTGGGTAGGGTCTGGGGTGGTGTAAACTAGTAATTATCCTTGGGTGGATAAATACGTCGTTTCGATTATCGTAGTACATCCTGTGTTTTGTGGACTACTTATTGTAGTCATTATCCCCAGAGGTACCGTATCTTGTTTATATCATACCCTAATTACTTTAATGGTTGTATTGTTAGGGTTATAGGACTCACTCAGACTTATGTCTGACCCCGTTGTTGTTTATCTTTTTCCCCACCCTCAGGTTACCAGAGTGGACTTAGCACTAGTGGGCTTGGACCAGACCGCTATATCTATCTTTTGGGGCTTGGACGATAGAAGTAAAGCTCAGTTTATCTTTTGGCTATTGTCTATGTAATGGGATTATGTACTTCTATTTTATCAGGATGGATATTATGTACTTGACTCTTGTTATGGTTTTGTGATGTAGCCAAACATGTTTTGTTAATGAAATGATGATTTAAATTTTCAAGTATTACTTATATCTGTCCTGTTGTAATTTTTCTGTTCTATACTCACTAAAAATACTCCACCAAAACTAAGGCATTCCCTTTGTGAGTGACCTTAGCGGGCGTGGGGTGTTACACATTTTATAATTTTATATTTTATAATTTTATATTTTATAACTTTTAAATATTTATATTATATACTTTATATTTATAGTTTTAAACTCTATAATTTTATAAATATATATAGTTTATATTTATGTTTCTATATGATTTTCTACTTTATTATATTTATTTATAACACTATATTTTAATACAAGAATTTATAGAATTATATTTATATCAAAGCACTTGAAAAATGTTCAAATTTCAATTTCATACCGATATATGTCGACATACATTTATATACACATGTCGATATATAACTATCGTTTTTTTTAATCTGAAAGGAAGTACCTTTTCACTATATGTGTCGGTTCTGAGATGTTGCAACCTTTCACACATTATAAAAAGGGCTGATTTCGAATTTTTAATCACTTCTTCGTCTCCACTTTCACTCTCTTTCATCACACCATTATTTTTCATTATTTTTATGATTTCTACTGCTATACTCCACTGAATTCAATTCTGTTTCCACTAATCTTCTTCTCTCTGCACTCTCTACTCATTACTCTCTAAATCAAGTGCTATTGAAGAGTAATAAGGTTGTTTGTAATTGTTTGGGTTAAGTAAATATAATGGTACTGATTTCGCTCAGACCTAATCGATCGCTAAATCGACCAAGATCGTTCGAAGCCCGAATTCGCTAACTCTGGGCATACAACACATCAGAACAAATAACAGAAGAATTTTATAAACATTATAATAATGTTACATCAGAGTACAGAAAATATTAGAGTACGTCGAAAAATAATACTACAGCGGAAGATTAATTTACAATAAATTTAATACAATGCAGACGAACCAATAAACTAACACAGCGGAACCCTATCAATGCTCGGGACGTAGCTTTAAGCTTCAATTTAGAATCCTGCTCAATAAATAAATATCTGTAAAACAAACCACTCGACTGCCCGTGTGGAAATAGAGGCACCTGAGTTTGCAAGTGAAAACAAACTACGAGCCAGTCATGGGACTGGTATGAGAAATCTTACTTAACGAACTTAATAATAAGGCTAATCACAGGACCACGCCGCTAACGCGGAACAAGTTTACTCCATTGGATTGCCAGTGCATAAAATAAAGCAAATCTTTAAAACAACTCAATGCTTTTCAGAAAAAATGAAACCATTATAAGACTCAAGTCCTATTACACAATGCAAACCGGAGGATAGAGTTTTACCTTATAATGGTCAAACATGATTGATACGTATAAAACAAAAATCATTTGATATTATTACTAGTGTCTAGTCAGCTTAAAACACTTTCAAAGTAAATGTATCAATCCTAGACAGCATAACTACCATATACAGTGTCGCCATATATAGGTTTAGAATCAAATCCGTAATGTTGTATTGGAAATTGGGTTTCCATCATGGGTCAAGGCTAGGGATGGTCTCCTTACTGATTCGGGTCACCTCTAGCAAGATGACCCAGGATCACACCTACGGGCAACCCTTGGATCCTCCAAGGCCGGTCCACAAATATTTTAGTGGATTGGTTATTCCTAAACACATGTTTCTCAGTCCTATTGGACCTATCACTTGGCCAGTAGCGACTAATATATCGAGGGCCCTCACAATCCATCATCCACATAAGAAAAAAAAGTATAGGCTACATACCATGACACCACTCCTAGCTAGAAACGCACGAACTCCTTGGGTCCCTTGTCCAGTTTCTTACTCATATCCGGGTGTGAGGCTCGCGAATTAACGTTATACACAAAGCTATGCTAATTAAAGCCGTGCTTTGATCATCAACAACAAGGCTCTGCTTTTTCAACAAAAGCCTTGATCAATTGCATCTTAACATGCCACATTGATAATCCACGCCATGTGACTGATATCTGTCAATATATAACCTCTAAGCTCGTACATCTCAGAGAAGGGTGTTAGGCAAAAGAATAAATTCTCCGCAACCAAACAGATATATATTTAATAGAAATCAATCGGCATAGAATAAAATCCAATGTCAGTCATACATCCATTTACAAGTCCGTTCTGGGTCTGAACGGAATCGAAGACACCTTATTCCTCATTCCATATGTCCAATACGGAAGAGAGGTTCTCATATATCCGGACAATCAACAAGTATGTCCGGACAACTGCCACTTTAACCCTTCCCTACGAGCTAACCTATCCAGGGCATCAGTAGTCATCCATTCGATGTGAAGATCGTCGGTCTTCATCCACCGTCTTTCATGTCTTCGACTTTTAGTCATCGTATAAGTATTTGAAATGAGATTTAACTCGGCCTTTTCAAATAATCCTCGAATATATATAATTCAAATCATTCCTTTCTTTGGTTAAATTTAATTCAATTCTATATATTAATGTTAAATAAATCTAACCGTCCATATTACTTTATAAACCAAGGGAAATTGGTTATTTTTCAATCCATGTCGTTTATAATATTTTATAACGATTTATCGCTATTTTTATTATATAAAAATAGCCCATTTGATTCGAACGACGTTTCAGGTTATTATGCGGCCCTGGCGCTGTTTTTATTCAGATTTGAATTACACATTTCTTGAAATATAACGGCTGGATCTTAATAAATTAAATATCGTCGGAAAGATCTTTCCAAAGCGAACCCAACGGTTCCAGTTTTGGGAAAATCCGACGGTCGGATCTCTCGGTATAATCGTTTAAAGTTATGATTCCAAAACGCGAACTACTGCGCGCGATTCATTTTATTTTAATATATATATATATATATATATATATATATATATATATATATAATTCGTTCGACGATTTCAAAACCATTTATTCTTCAAATAATTTTGTATACTTCATATTCATGTTAAAAATGATATTTTTAATGAACAAAAATATATTTCAAGATATGTAAATTTTATAAACTTTACACACATGTTAAAAGTGACATTTTTATCAAACAGAACATATATTAACATGTAATTATTTCATTCTAAACTAACATGTTAAAAGTGACATTTTTATCAAACAAAACATATATTAACATGTAATTATTTTATTCTAAACTAACATGTTAAAAGTGATATTTTTAATGACAACACATGTTTTAACATATAATTCTTTGATTCTAACTTAACATGATAAAACTGACATTTTTAATGACAACACATGTTTTAACATATAATTCTTTTATTCTAACTTAACATGATAAAAATGACATTTTTAATGACAATATATGTTTTAACATATGATTCTTTTATTCTAACTTAACATGATAAAAATGACATTTATAATGACAACACATGTTTTAACATATAATTCTTTTATTCTAACTTAACATGATAAAAATGACATTTTTAATGACAATATACGTTTTAACATTTAATTCTTTTATTCTAATTTAATATGATAAAAATGACATTTTTAATGATAATATATGTTTTAACATATAATTCTTTTATTCTAACTTAACATGATAAAAATGACATTATTAATAACAATATATGTTTTAACGTATAATTCTTTTATTCTGACTTAACATAATAAAAATGACATTTATAATGACAACACATGTTTTAACATATAATTGTTTTATTCTAACTTAACATGATAAAAATGACATTTTATATTGACAACACATGTTTTAACATATAATTCTTTTATTCTTACTTAACATGATAAAAATGACATTTTTAATGACAATATATGTTTTAATATATAATTCTTTTATTCTAACTTAACATGATAAAAATGACATTTATAATGGCAACACATGTTTTAACATATAATTCTTTTATTCTAACTTAACATGATAAAAATGACATTTTTAATGACAATATATGTTTTAACATATAACTCTTTTATTTTAACTTAACATGATAAAAATGACATTTTTAATGACAACACATGTTTTAACATATAATTCTTTTATTCTAACTTAACATGATAAAAATGACATTTTTAATGACAATATTTTAATCTAACAAAACATATTTAACAAATGATCACTTTTCTAACTTCGCTAACATGTCAAAGATTACATTTTTATTTAGCAAAATCTCTTTAATGAATCAAACATACGATAAAAATATAATTTTTATTGTCCAATCATTTTATTTAAAACATGAATCTTTTTAATGAATCAAACATACAATAAAAATGTAATTTTTATTGTTTAATCATTTTATTTAAAACATGAATCTTTTTAATGAATCAAACATACAATAAAAATGTAATTTTTATTGTTAAAACATTTTCTTTCAACTATACATGAACATTTTTAATGATTCTACATACAATAAAAATGTACTTTTATTGTTAAAACATTTTCTTTCAAAACATGAACATTTTTAATGATTCTACATAAAATAAAAATGTACTTTTATTGTTAAAACATTTTCTTTCAACTAAACATGTTTAACCAATGATTATTTTTCTAACATCGCTAACATGATAATATTTTAATCAAACAAAATCATATTTTTAACATATGATTATTTTTCTAACATCGCTAACATGGTAATATTTTTAATCAAACAAAATCATATTTTTAACATCATACACAATTCAATCCAACTATTCATCACAATCACAATAAATCAATTCCAGTTCTATACAACACATATATGAATTTTATATAGCATATATATATAAATTTCACATCGCAATCACAATTAATTTTATTTTAAATTTCGAAATCTCACCGATGGCTTCCATCCACCAAAAATTGAGACGAGCTCCAAATCAATCCAAATCAGTTTTTTGCGAAGCTCTCGTCGATACGGTTCCAATGGATCCAACCTCATCAAATTCTATCATCGTTTGAGAGAGATATAATCATTAATACCTTGAACATTTTAATAATTAATTAAACAAATAATTTATTTAATTAATTTTCACTTAACCCACTTTTTACTTCCTCTTTCTTCGTTACTTTCTAGTTTCGTTTGAACCCATGACCACCCTAAGCCTTCCACCATCGCACGCTGATTCTTGCCACCAGAACTTCAACGGACAACGCCACCTAGAGCCGGACAACGTCGCCACTCATGCCCCTGACCCACGGTGAACTTGCACCCTCGTGTGCTTAGAAAAATGAGCCCAACTGCAGCAGTTTTGAGCTGCATTTCCGACCATCCCAGGCGATGATTTCCAATCATGGCCGTTGGTGTTGTCGAGCTCGAAGAGACGGATGTTTTTGCCTTTGGATGACCCTCGGAAGAATGCGTGGATATGAAGTTAGGGGAGAAAGAACATCGTGAGTTTCAGGCCGTCGAATTGCATCAGAGGCAGCTACGTTGTTTTGTGAGAGATTAGGGTTTTGAGTGGCCCTTATATAATAATTATTTTATTGATTATTTAATTCTTTAATTTCAAAAAGGCCCGTTAATCCATACGAACTCCAAATCAAGCCCAGCGATTGTCTCCCCTAGTTAAATACCCTCATTCTGGACACAATGGACTATGTTTCGTAAGCCCATTCGGCTGTTTCAGTCTGTTTTTCTCTAAATTAATATACATAATGTTCAATATTAAATTTGAACATACATTTTAATTTACCTGGGACACATACTGATTCCTAAAATTCCCGAAAAATAAATCTAGCTATGTTTTGATGATATGGTCCTAACAAAATTAATTTCATCGAATTTGGAGGCCGTTTGAAAAATGGTCTTTTTAATGGTCGATCCAATTCAACAGAAATTACCAAATGCCTTTTAATTTACCACGTTCACATATTAATTCCAAAAATTATGGAATTTTAAACCAAGCAATAATTTGACATTCCGGATCCAAAAAAATTGGTTTTGTCGAAAATGGAGGTCGTTTGCAAAATGGCTATTTTCAGGGCTTTATATAATATAAAATATGTATATAAATTCCATAGTGAATATTTTAATTTTTAAACTGGACATAACTTTCAATTCCCGTTATGAAATCTGGATTTTTCACATTCATTAGAAAGATAAAATTAAACAGATTCAAATGTTTCTGGTTTTACTGAAATCCATTTTATTTTGAATCATGTACATTCATTTGAAATTAAAAAACAAAATTTCAAATTACTACGCCTTTTCGAACTCCTTTTATAATTAAATTAAATTATTACGTTCTGACTTCGATTTAAAATAAATTTTTAGTCATTATTATTTAAAATAAATCATTTTAAATATTCAAAATCCATTAAAATAGCTAAAATAAAATTTTCAAATTGGTTCAGAATTTCCAGGTTGTTATAGTAAAGAAATCGGTGGTATCCCTTGTAGCCGTGAAATCAAGGACAAGTAATCGGTGGTATCCCTTGTAGCCGTGAAGTCAAGGAAGGTATACTTGATCATGTGTGTGTGTGTAGAATTAGTGGCTGTTGGGTACAAGAATGTGTTGTATGATTTTTGTTTGATGATAACAAACATATAGTATTATTTAAATGTGTTTGTAATTGTACTATTTTATATTACACCGTTTCACAGAAATAAATATTTATTGAATAATATACTGTTATACACAATTGAATATATTCACATTATATTTATTCAATTGAATGTTTTATTTCAAAATCTGAAATAGTACAAAATTCTAACTCCACTATTGTATATTCACAGTTATAAAACATGAAATTGTACTACTGAATTTATTTTAATACGATGGACAATATGATTTGAACATAATAAATTAATATTTTATTTCAATCAAATTTGTCTATTACAAATAACAATACAATTTTATTCATGTCTACAACCGGTTACATATACATAGATGCCTCATTACATATATCACTCATCACTCAACACATTTTCATATACAAATTCATTTACTAACACACACTGACATTTTCTTCTATCTTCTTGGCTTCACAGCACTTCACAGTCAATCCTGTCACCATCTGCATACCTATCACAAATGGAAAAACACACAGCACACGCAGTAAACTAGAAAAAAATAAAATTAAATATTAGCAAATAAAAAATTATCTTTAAATTTTATTTGCCTTTGAATTTTGGTGTGTTTCTCATCATTTTTCTAGACTGGACTGATATATATCAAGTTCTCACATTTCTTTAAGTGTACAAAAAACAATATTGCAACTGAGAGCAGCCCCGTGGACCAACTCAACTCTGTGCATGAATCAAATCAAGGCAGCATCTGTTTATATCAGATTTTTTATAAAGCCAAGAAAAATTCAAGGAAAAGATCAAGTGCATCATTTGTTCGACATAAAGCAATTAGAAAGTATGTTCATTTCAGCAACAACAATGGTATATGTGCACAATCAAGTGGTGCAACAACAAGTCCAGATCTAACCTATTATACATGGTGGTGCAAAGTGAAACTGTTCTCGATGTAAACTGGACAATGATGGTGCATGTACACAACACAGTAGTACAATATGTTTTTCAATGTCAAGCAAGGTGACATAGCATCAAGGATGCTCAGGTGTCAAGACAGTGCAACTTGATTGTGGTGGAACAATTGATGCAACATACATAATCGTTTTCAGATTATACACGAGATTCATGCGTACAAGATAAACAGCTCAAAGTGATATACATAAATGGGCAAAGCAAGTGCCAAACTACATAAAAGAAGTAGGGATGAGCTTACATACAAAGTATTGGCAGCATGATCAAAACCAAGGAACACAGCAGCCCCAAGATATTACAGTTTGTAAATAACAAATGTGCACATGCAAGATGTTCAAATGAACGCAGAAAATACAATTTGTGGAAATATAGCAACAAAAATTTGTCGAGTACAAGGCAGCTGGATATACAAACAAATGAACTTATGTGGTTAAAAGAAAGAGCAATTCTCAAGCAGTCAAGAGCACAAGGCACAATATACAAGCATGCATGAGTAACACAGAAAGTGGTCTAGCACAATGGTTAGACAAGGATGGTTCAAATGCAACACACACAAAATCATGTTCAAGCTAAATGTCAATGCAGTAATAAACGGGCATTCGATTTACCAGTTCAGGTAAAGGGAAAATCAATGAAACTACAAGTACAAACTCGAGTACCAAATAATGAAGCAAGGGGCCACAAATAAACAAAGCACAACAAATATGTCAAGTGTAGCATCCGTTCTTATTTTCAGCAAGATCAAATCAGTATTGAAACTGTTCTTATCCAAGTATCTCAAAGCAAAGGCATAAGTAAAAGTTTTGGAAAATCTAAGATAACATCTGCTCATTTTTTAAGGAAGTTCATCAGTAGAAAGCCGAAAAAGTTAAGCATCAAATAAGTCCAATTCAAATTTACTGGAAATGTTTTAACTTGTAAGAAATGGTAAAATGAAATTGTATAAGAAGTTCCAAAAATCATGCAAGTTCGAGAACAATTCAAAGCCGTTTTCAATCCCTAAAATTTCGTACATATCATGATCAAGTCGAACACGAAATCAGAGATATTTGTGGATTTTAGACCCCTATAAAAACACCCATTCATCACGGGTGTATTCATCCAAGTTCAAAAAAAATAAAAAATAAAATTCGAATTGAAATTTCATACTAGAAAAACGAGATAACTTGGATCCAAATCAACTTCCTCTAACTCAATAAAGTAGAGATTGCCACTGGGTACTAAAGCACATCAAAGAAGAGAAGAGCAGCAGCTTAATTCAAAGATTAGAAAACCTAATTTTAAATCTCCATCGTGATTTCCAGAGATAAAGAGGAGATCGGGCTCAAGTTAAAATGAGTGAAGCAAATAAAAATATGGTCGACCGAGTTTTTAAAAGGGACAAGGACTTAGTAAACCAGGGTTTTGATTTAAAGGGTTTTTAATTGTTTTTATTTTTAGTGTTTTTAATTTGTAATCGTTAATAAAGTTTTCTAATTTGTTTGTAAAACTAGGAAGACGAATTACAGGGTTGTAATTCAGGGAAATCTGATTTCGGGGATAGAAATCAGTGTAGGGTTTTGAGCATAGGATTAGTGCAACTAGAGCAAGATTTTGAGGCCTTTTGTGTAGCTCTTAGTAGAAACTGGGGATAAGTTTTGAGCGTAGGGTTAGGACAAATAGGCTAGGAATTGTCGCGAGTTTACGGGTGTTGTAAGCGTTGTAATTGTTGACTAATACCTAATAGAAACCTTGGGGAATGCAACAATAGGCAGGGTTTTGTCGAAGCTGGGTATATCTATGTGTTATTTATTTTTCGCATTTACTCTGATTATTATCTGTGATTGATATTATTTAATTATTCTGCAAAAACTGTAATAAACCTTATTCACCCCCTCTCTGGGGTTAATTTAGATCCTACAGTGGCATCCCTTATAGCCGTAATCAAGGAGGGTTGTAATTGGATATTGATATAGCAATAGAACTCTGCGCAATTCGGCGTTGCGTAGGACTGGACGTAGGAGCAATTCCGAACCAGTATAAAATCTAATGTGTTCTTTCATTTTTTGTACTTTATTTTTGTTTATCTTTGCATTTGTGTTTGATTCTGTGTCTGTGATTGTTTATGTAGTGTTTGATTCATATAGTAGTTCATATAAGTTTAGATTTTGTTTAATTTCTCAAAAAACACTATTCACCCCCTCTAGTGTTTGTTTTGCCTAACAAATACTACAAGAAAAACTGCAGATAGCGGTAGATTTTTAGCAGCGGAAAATTCCGTTGCAAATTTGCAATGGATTTTCGTGGAATCTGTAAGGGATATTATCTAGGATTTTTTTCATTTTAGCTAGTTTAAAAATATTACCGTCAAGTTCTGATTTTTGTCGCTAAACAACAACAAATTGCAAAGGTTTAATGTCATCATTTTTTCGTCACCGAATTCCGCTATAATTTAAGACAGTTTACCATCATGTATTTTTTGAAGCTATTTTGCAGTAGGTTTTCAAGGGATTGGCAAGGGACTGGTATGTATATTCTTCTTAAAATGTTTTGCTTTTAAGTTTTTAATAAGTAATTGATAAGTAAAAATAAATTTTAAATAATTAATGTGAATAATAATATACTAATAACAAAAAAATAAAATAGTGCTATTAATAGTAAATAAAGTTCAATAGTTAGTACCGATTAATTAATAATTACTAAATAATTAAGAGGTAATTATAATTAATAATATAGATTAATAAGTAATATTTAATAATCAATGATTAATAAGTAATTTTTAATAATTAAAAAGTAAAGTTTATTATCTAGTATGTAGAATTTAATAATTACAATTGATAACTATGTTTAATACATATTAATTCAAAAAATTAGAACTTTAGTATTTTCTAAAATAAATATAAAGTTTAAATATAAACTTTTGAATTTTTCATAATTTTGAAATAGATATATAATTTTATAAAATATTCAAAATTTAAAGGTAAGAAATTTTATAAATATTAAAGAATTCTGAAATTTAAAGAATATAAATATTACCATACTAGTTATTTTTTACAGGCTTTCACATGTAACTATCTTTTCTCTCACATAGTAAGTGTTGAACAGGTTTTCAATTGTGCTGAATTAGTTAATAATTACACATTGAACATTGCGTATTTTTAAAAAATGATTTTGCTAAACATATTTTTAATACTCATTCATATAACAAATAATAACTAATATATCTAAAAATTATTAGTTATCAAGCAAAGTTCTATTTAGTAATTAATAAATAACATGAAATAGTTAATATTAAGTATATAATATTAAGTAATTTTAATTTTTGTAAAATATTCAAACTTTCATTTTGACAAGCATTTGTCCTTACATTTGTATTGGTGAAAACTTGGGCGCCGCTTCCAATATTTGGCTCCAGCTGAATGTTTGGTGAAAACTTTGGCAACGCTTCGTATTGCCTCCTAACCCTAACCCAATAGCCACCTTCCTTCGTTCTGTTCATTTCCCATTCTTATGAAAAAAAGCGAAACAATGCAATGGCCTCCTAACCCTAAATCTTCTAGCCGCCTACCACATCATACACGATTTCAAATCTCTCCCTTGAACCGCGCTCAGGCTTCCACGTTTTGCCGCTTCCAAGCTTCTACGATTCGCCGCCTCTGGGCTTCGCAACTTCCACGCTTCGCTGGTTCCAGGCTGATGCTTCCATGCCACCTACGAAAGCATCAATGCTTCTAATTTGTTTCAAAAAGGGTATGCATTCTGATATCGGTCTTAGTTCTATGATTTGGGGTTATTATTTTGCTTGATAACCAAAGAGATTCAAGAGTTTAATTTTTGGACTTCTTCATTTTAATGGCGCAATAATTCTTACTGTCTATTGAGCAACATAACTTGTCATTGGCAGTAATTTTGTTCTTGCAAAACATTAAACTTTTCAATCAGATAGAGGGATTCAGGTCATAGAATTTTATTGGTCCATACTCTGGGCATGTTTTGTATATGGCTAGTAACTGCATAATATCTCATGCCAAATGATGTTTGATGTTGGCATATGATTTATGCTCTGCTTGGAAATTTATAATGGTGTACAAGGGTCTGTTCACTAGCGCTTCATTATTTTAAGAGTCTTAAGCTAGAAGGAAGACATTTTAGAAAGAATCACAACTAGCATATAGATATTTCTACAAA
Organism: Allium sativum; assembly: GCA_030737875.1. Classification (NCBI taxonomy): domain Eukaryota; kingdom Viridiplantae; phylum Streptophyta; class Magnoliopsida; order Asparagales; family Amaryllidaceae; genus Allium; species Allium sativum. The sequence continues at coordinate 317,850,841 of CM060925.1, forward strand.
TGCTAATCCAATTTATGTGTACCAAATTTATGAATTTGAGAAGCAATATCAGGAAAAGATTTTGAGTTGGTTGATAGATTCTCATTTTCTTATGGACAAACTTAGTCACAGGACTAAACAGTTAGTTTATAAATGCCTTAGCAGTCCTTTACAATTTTATAAATGCAGATTAGGATGCAAGCTCTCAAATCTTATCCTGTATCATTTTACCTAAAATATTATATATTAAACTTTATCAAAATTGTTGTAATAGTACATAGAGATGATAGGAAAAGAGTTGAAGAGTGGAATTATGAGGTGGAGTACCCTTTGATCTCAATAACTCATTGTATTTATGTGATAACTAGAATTATAAAATACAGTTATTTTCACATATAAGATATGTTGTTCAAAATTACACACACGCACACACACATTCATTGTTAAGTAAAGTTGGGGAAAATTCAAAAGTTCAACATATAGACAATAAATTGTGTCCATGATCTAGATGGATATTAGACAACAAGTTAATTCAAGGTATTAATTAGAAAAATATACATATGTACATTATTCAGTGTGCCCTACTGACTTATATGGTGAAGATTCATATTCTTATCCTTATAAATAATTTTCAATTACTATTATGTGTATCTAACATAGCATATACTGTAATGTGCCTGAAGAGACTTTTAATTTTATTCCTTTCTTGCAAGAAACTTATTCTGATAGTTAGAATATTTTCATTTTGTAAGGCATCCTGGATTTCAGAAATGGCAACAATTTCTTCTTCTTTTCACCTTTTTTTTTCTAAACCACCTTCCTCCGTTCCTGTCTTCATTTCATTCTCCTCATTCAATTAAAATTGCTTTTGAGGTGCCCGATTTTCAAGGGTTGCCCACTACTCGTTCCCATCCCCTAATGATCAGATCTGTAACGTACATCTCCTCTCAACCTAATTTGGCTTCTGATGACTCACAGACTTCGGACCCTGCGTGGTTACCTAGTATCCCTTCGAAGCCTGCTCTCTCTCTCTCTCTCTATTGAACTAGATAACCCCATACAAGACTCTTTTGGGCTAACGTAGGATTTTAATTTTTGATTCGGTGTTGTGTTTTGTTGGGTATACATGTTGGCGGTGAATTTGTTGTTTTTGTGTGTTGCGTCTTTGCCTACTTGGGTTCTTTGAGGTTTTGTTCATTTTTTTGTGTTTATATGCTTGGATGAGTGGCATTCTTTGGAGATGGAAGCCTGGTTTGTCTCTTTCGTTCACCTTATTAAGCTCGGCTATTCGTGAAGCCTTTCTCTGGTTGCTTTTTTTAAGATGGTGTGTAATAACCCGGAAAATCTGGGCCAGTTTAAATTTTTTATTTTTGGCAATTTTAGTGAATTTTGAATATTTAAAATGAATTATTTTAAATAATATCGACAAGAAATTTATTTTGAATATAATTAGAACGTATATATTATATACGTCGTCGTTAGAATATAAATATTTATATATAATTATAAATAGAATTGAAAATGGCGCGGTAGTTCGATAATTCGATTTCAAACTTCAATTGAATGTACCGGGTGCAAAACAAACCGGATTTTAGTGAAACCAAAAACATTAGGATCTAATTGATAATATCTTTCCAACGAATCCGAAAAATTGAAATTTCATAGCGGGAATCAAAAGATGTCCAGTTGAAAATTCTGAATAGTCGCTATGGAATTCAGGCCCTTAAAAATAGACATTTTGCAAACGACCTCGGATTTCGACGAAACCACTTTTGTTGGATCCGTAGTGTCAAATTATTGCTAGATTCCAAATTTCATAATTTTTCGAATCAATATGTGAGCGTGGCAAAGGAAAATGCGTTTGACCAGTTTTAGTTGATTTTAATCGACTGGAAATTGGCCATTTTTCCAACGGTCTCAGAATTCGACGAAACTAGTTTTGTTAGGACCGTATCCTCAATACGAAGCTAGGAAATATTTTTCTGGAATTTTTAAAGTTCGTTTGTGACCCCAGTAAATTGAAATGCGCGTTCAAATTCAATATATAGAGTTATATGTTGATTTTAATGGAAACTGATTGCAACAGTCGAATCAGCTTATGATACATATCACATTGTGTTCGGAATGGGGGTAAAACGCTATGGACGACAGGCGGTGGGCCTCGTTTTGAGGTCGAAAATAAAAGTTGCTTTTTGGTGAAAAATAAAATAATTAAATCATAAAATAAAATAAAAAAGCCCTCTCCCCCCTTATACTCTGCCCCCCATCCCCCCCCCCCCGTTCAAAATCATTTCCGCATTAAAAAAAAAAGAAGAAAGAGGGCGACGGGGGGTGAGCCGCCGCCACCACCGCATCGCCCCCCCCCCCCCCCCCCACAAGCGGCGGCGGCCACCGCCACTCCGGCGAGAACCCCCCCCCCCCATCGAAGAAACCGACGCATCGAAGCCCCCCCCCCCCCACAAAAAATCGGCCGCAACCACCATTGGAGCCCCCTACCCTGCTGCCGACTGAAGAAACCCCCCCCCCCTCCGTCCATCCGTCGCATGAAATCGACCCACCCCCTTCGCAAATTACTGTAAGTAATTTATTTGGTTATTGTTATATGAAAATCAGTTTTTTTCTGTTTATACTTTAGCAAAATAAAAATGTTGTTTTTATATATACATTATGAAGATAAAAATAGGATTTTTATATTTAAAGTATTAAAAATATAATCTTTACTATATAAAAGTATAAAAATATGATTTTTGTTTATGTAGAGAATTAAAAATATAATTTTTACATGATAGGAATATTAGAAATACCATCTTTATATGTGTAGAAAAATAAAATTGTGATTTTTATAATGATATATTTGAAAAGGCGAAATCTTTATATTTGGCAAGGCGTAATCTTTATATAGAGAATAGCGAGGTAAAAATAGAATTTTTATCTATATAGCAGCGATGTGAAAATGGAATTTTTATCCATATAGCGTGGTAGTAAAAATTCGATTTTTATATATTGAACAGCGAAGTAAAAATTCGATTTTTATATATTAAACAGCGAAGTAAAAATTCGATTTTTACATATGTAGAGAATACGGGCAACGAAGATGACAAAAAGGCGAGAACAACGAAGGTTTCTGCAAAAGAAGTGTCGTGAAGTTGGAATAGCTATTTGTGAGAATTTCTCACCTTTCAATTTCATTTTCTAATTATATATATACTAGGATGCAGACGGTGCTTAGTAACACCCGACACCCGTCATCCACAGACCATGGATGGCTTGTTTGTTAAATTGTTTGGTTGTGTAGTTGGTTAGATTATTTAATTTGATTTGAATATGGTTGTTGGGTGAATTTGATTGATGTGTGAATGGCGTGGGCCTTCACTAGACCGGGGATAAGGCTAGGCCTCCTCCCGTTTCTAGTATCGTGTCGTTATGCCGCCGAAAATTTCTAAAATAAGTTAGAAAAATAGAAATATCATTTTTATTTTGTAAATGAACTGAATGAAAGTTCATGTGTTAAAATAAAATATTTTATCGTTAAAAATATATTTTTTAACGTGAATGTGAATAAATAAATATTCATTTACAAACCGGACGGTTTGTTTATGTACACCTATTTGAAGGACATTGATTGGGACGACAAATTTTACACATCGCCCAGCTGCACAAATAAAATCTGTGTTTGTTGATTTGAAACCCCACACGGGTGTTGGGATGAAAATTTGAAGTCCACTCATCCTGATTGATTAAATATGTCGATCGATTGATTGACAGGCTGTTATAAGCGTTAGATATCTATATTTGATGCTTATACAGTGTAGTGCACTTTGGTTGATGGTTGATTATTTTTCAATGCTATTATATACGTGTGATGTATGAAAATCCATATAATTAATATTATATGGTGATTGATTGGGCCTCATTCCAAATTAGAAAATAAAGAATATTATAAAATAAAGGTTCATGTGTTGACCGTACTCATCCGTTGAGATTAGTCATGTGTTGAACGAAATATTTTAATAATAAAACTTACATCTTTATCAATATAAAATAAAGGTTCATGTGTTGACTGTACTCATCCGTTGAGATTAGCCATGTGTTGAACGAAATATTTTAACAATAAAATTCACATCCTTATCATATATGAAATTAGAAATCAACTGGAAAATAGATAAGATGAGTGGTCTCCTGGGTATTGATCTGATGTTGGTTTCGGCCTTCGGGGTTAATATTTAGGGAATTGTTCTCTTACTAATTTACGGTTGGAGTCTGATTTGATATCAAACGATAGATACCCAAATTTTTATAAAATATATTAAATAACAAAAATAGTCACACGTGGACAGTACTCATTCGTTGAGATTAGTCGTGTGTTGACAAAAATAAATATTAATTTTTTGAATAGAATATTTGAAAATAGAAATATATGAAGCCGTGTTGATTAGATTGACGCCATTTTGACGTGAACGATATTTATATCGATTTTATTCACTTTAAAATGAATATTGAAAAGTGATTTCGAAATTGAATATTTTGAAATGAAATTTGAATTGAATTGAATATATAACGGATCTGATTTGAATAGAAAGCGAATTTGATTTGATTATAAATCCAATTTGAATTGAATTGAATATATAACGGATCTGATTTGAATAGAAAACGAATTTGATTTGATTAGAAATCCAATTTGAATTGAATTAAATATAAAACGATTTCGAAATGAATTGAATATAAAACGATTTCGAATTGAATTGAATAGAAAACCAATTTGAATTCGAATTGAATAGAAAACCAAATTGAATTCGAATTGAATAGAAAACCAATTTGAATTCGAATTGAATGGAAAACGAATTGAATTCAAATTGAATAGAAAACGAATTGAATTCAAATTGAATAGAAAACGAAATGAATTCGAATCGAATTAAAATCGATTTGAATTGAAGTCAAATAGAAATGAAAGTAAAAAGGATTTATAATAGGAAATTCAATTTTGATTTGAATTTGAAATAAATGTTGAAATTGTTTTTGAAACGAATTCAAAACTATTTATAAAATTCGTTTTAAATAGTAATCGCCGAAATATATATTATATATATAATATAATGGCCTGAATAGAACGCGCCGCGCCGCGGCAGTTCGTGAATTTCGACCATTAATTTCAAACGGACATTACGGGAGATCCGACCGTCGAATTCTCCTAAAACCGGAACCGTTGGGTTCGTATAGAAAAGAGCTTTCTAACGAATATTAGAAATTTGAAATCTAACGGTTGGATTTGGAGATACGTCCAAATCAAATTCGAAAAAGGTCGCTATAAGTGCAGTTCGATGGTCGTTGTTGGAAATCGACTGTACGGGCCTTGATAAAATTATTAAAAATATCAATAATTTGTGTAAAATCATAAGAAATGATTTGGGAAAAATTGGGATGAAAAACTCCATATTTGAAAAGATAAAAATAGATTTTTATCGAAACGAACTAGTTTTGAACTGAAATTTAAAACCCATTTATTTTTAAATAAATAAATTGGATTTGAAATGGGTTTAAATAGAATTGATTCATGGGTTTATCGTGAACAGTGTTTTAAATAACACTAGTTATTTAACCCGAAAATAAATAGAATGTGATTTGGGTTTGCCGTGAACTGTGTTTAAAATGACATTAGTTCTTTAACCCAGTAAAAGGAGTTTTAAAGAATCTGCAATTAAATTGAAATGTGGATTGATAATCTAAATTATCAAATTTGGAAAATGAGCGAGAATGGAGTATCACCAGTTTTGCACCGAAGCGATAGTTAAATATTTAATTAGATTTGAACGTGAAATGGTAATTAATTTTACCGATAACACCATGGTGTTAGATATGGAGTATTACCAGTTTTGCTTCATGGGATGAATAGGTTGGGATTGGGAAATAAAATAAATAATTACTTCGGTGTGGTTCGCTAATCTCGACTAGTTTAGAAAACTATAATTTGGTTTGAAATGACATTCAAAGGAAGATTAAAGGATAGATTTTAAAGAATTTATCTTGGATAAAATTAATGGGAACCTTTCCCTCAGAATGTGATTTCGTGAATAAAAGGATATTCTGAATTGGAATGAGGTGTATGTTGAGTTTGTGTAACATTTGTTTTTAATATATGCGGTTTGTTCGGAAAGGCCGGGTTTATACCCATTCTGAATAACCGATTCGACGATATGTCGAAGATGAAGACGGTGGTCGAAGACCGGAAGTCTTCACATCGTTTGGATAATTACTGACGATCCTGATTGGGTTGTACACCCAAGAGGATGGAAATAGTTGGTGGTTGTCCAGACGTACTTGGAGATCGATGGATATGCGAGGAAAGTGCCTCCGGTTTCGTTCAGACCCAGAACGATCTTGTAAATGGATTGTGTGTCTGACATTGGATTTTATTCTGTGTTGATTGATTTCTGTTAAATATATATCTGTTTGGCGGCGGAGAATTTATTCTCTTGCTTAACGCCCTTCTCTGAGACGTAAGAGCTTAGAGGTTATATATCGATAGATATCAATCGCATGGCATGAACTGCCTGTGTGGCACGCTGAGTTGCATGGATCAAGGCTTCTGTTGAAAAGCAAAGTCTTGTGGTTGATGATCAAAGCACGGCCTACGTGGCAGCTTTGTGTATAACGTGAATTCGCGAGCCTCACACCTCGGTATGAGTCAAAAACGGGATACAGACTGCAGAGAGAGCACGACGTTTCTTTCTAGCTTTGGTGGTGTCAGTGACTTACCAGCCCTAACATTATATACTTTTCACCTTTGTGGTTTTTGGATGAGGCGCCTCGATTTTAGGTCTGTAAGGACCGGGAAACGTGTGTTCTGGAATAAATAATCCTCTAACGTAAGTGAGGACCGGCCCTGAAGATCCAGGGGTTGCCCAGAGTGCGTAGCCCTGAGACATTGGCTAGAGTGTCTCGAAAGCGGAGAGGAGCTTGTCCCTTGCCTCGGCTCTTGACGGAAATCCAATTTCCAATACGTGATATTGCGGTTTTAATTGTAGAACTAGTATGGCGACATGATATATGGTACCCATGCCGTATATGATTTATACTTATGATTGAAATTGTTTTGACACTATACACTTATTATAGTATCAAATGATTTGTTTTTAAACGTACCAAGCATGTTTGGCTATTATAAGGGAAAACCCTATCCTCCGGCTTGCGTTGCATTGTGTGATGGGACCTGGGTCTTATAATAGCTTCATTTTTCGAAAAAAACATTGCGTTGTTTATTCTATGCACAGGTATTCTTGGGAGGAAACCCGTTCCATGTTATACGGCGTGGTCCCTTGAATTACTCTCTTTTAAAATTGAATTAATAACTGTTTTAGTTCTCACACCAGTCACATAACTGACCTGGAGTTTATTGTTTTAACCTAAACTCTGGGTGCCCCTATTTTCCGCACGGGCAGCTAGTAGTTTTGGTTTTGCAGATTTATATTCATAGGATCCTGATTTACAGCTGGAACGATGCTCGGAAAGCTCTGTATCCGTGTATTACTTTCAGTTGTGTTTTGTATTATTTTTCCGTTGCAATACTATATTGAAATCTTTGATATTTATCGAATGTAATTTATTCATTCATTTATACTCTGTATATTCTTGTATTCTGATGGAATTGTTGTAATAGCAATGAAATGTTCTTCCGTCTGCGTTCTGTTTTGTCTTGTCCTCACAGTAATTCGTTCTTTCTCATCTCTTCGGAGACCGGGGAAGTTCGGGTCGCTTCATTTGGTATCAGAGCTTTGGTTTACAGAGCTCGAGAACAAGACACATTAGAACCATACGAAAGAATTCATCAGATATTGGATTAATAATATCCAATTAGAATGACTCGTTAGAGATAGGATCAGTAGTATCCTAGAAAGAGTGGGAAGAGTATATTTTTCAAATGAAAACAATTTTGTTTTGAAAATTTAAATCGCTTTATACGTATTTGATTATTTATTTATTTTGAATTTGGACAATCCAATATATAAAGATTTCGCGTATACGCGTCATGAACGTATATTCGAAGTTTTAATATACTGGATAGATATAGAATCACATTCTAGACGCCCGGAGATGGTTCTGATGATTGATATATCATCATCAGAATTTGTGTTCGTGTTTCGAGGATATGATATCTATATATTTCCATTAGACTGGTGTGAAAACCAAAACTTATATAGCTAGAACACATTGTTGTGAATTGGCATCAAAAACAAGATTTTTTGTATATATATCAAAATTTATGAATTTGAAACGTTAAATTCACTAATTGATTGGTGTTTGTGTTGGTTGTTTAGTTGTTTGATAATTTTGAACCATTATGCCTAATTGCATCAAATATTGAATTGTATTGAAAATTAGTCGCATTTGCTTGCATATACATGTACTTACATTGAACAGGTCATAGCAAGAAGGCTAGAACAGAGAATAAAATTTGTATGCCCGACAAATATGTACATGTTTACTATAATTTACTGTTTTGTTTGGGTGATGATGATTTTATGAGCCTATTGGCTAGCCGCTTGGCTTTTTCTTTTTCTTTTTGAGATCAGAAGGCCTGTATGGCAATTTCGGGATTTTCCTGTGGCTCCCGGTGCAGGGGAGGTTATGGCGAAATTTTTCGAAAATTTAGGGGGTTAGCCAAATTTTTGAAGAATTTGAAAATTCTCAGAAACTGAAAAGTTGGAGAATGGAAGCCAGATCGAACGTAGAGTTGATTAATCAAACCACTTTCGACTTTGTTCCTTTTCGGGGACGAAAAGTTTTAAGTGGGGGAGATTGTAATAACCCGGAAAATCTGGGCCAGTTTAAAATTTTTATTTTTGGCAATTTTAGTGAATTTTGAATATTTAAAATGAATTATTTTAAATAATATCGACGAGAAATTTATTTTGAATATAATTAGAACGTATATATTATATAAGTCGTCGTTAGAATATAAATATTTATATATAATTATAAATAGAATTGAAAATGGCGCGGTAGTTCGATAATTCGATTTCAAACTTCAATTGAATGTACCGGGTGCAAAACAAACCGGATTTTAGTGAAACCAAAAACATTAGGATCTAATTGATAATATCTTTCCAACGAATCCGAAAAATCGAAATTTCATAGCGGGAATCAAAAGATGTTCAGTTGAAAATTCTGAATAGTCGCTATGGAATTCAGGCCCTTAAAAATAGACATTTTGCAAACGACCTCGGATTTCGACGAAACCACTTTTGTTGGATCCGTAGTGTCAAATTATTGCTAGATTCCAAATTTCATAATTTTTCGAATCAATATGTGAGTGTGGCAAAGGAAAATGCGTTTGACCAGTTTTAGTTGATTTTAATCGACTGGAAATTGGCCATTTTTCCAACGGTCTCAGAATTCGACGAAACTAGTTTTTTTAGGACCGTATCGTCAATACGAAGCTAGGAAATATTTTTCTGGAATTTTTAAAGTTCGTTTGTGACCCCAGTAAATTGAAATGCGCGTTCAAATTCAATATATAGAGTTATATGTTGATTTTAATGGAAACTGATTGGAACAGTCGAATCAGCTTATGATACATATCCCATTGTGTTCAGAATGGGGGTAAAACGCTATGGACGACAGGCGGTGGGCCTCGTTTTGAGGTCGAAAATAAAAGTTGCTTTTTGGTGAAAAATAAAATAATTAAATCATAAAATAAAATAAAAAAAGCCCTCTCCCCCCTTATACTCTGCCCCCCCCCCCGTTCAAAATCATTTCCGCATTAAAAAAGAAGAAGAAAGAGGGCGATTGGGGGTGAGCCGCCGCCACCACCGCATCGCCCCCCCAGGCGGCGGCGACCACCGCCACTCCGGCGAGAACCCCCCCCCCCCCCCCCCCCGAAGAAACCGACGCATCGAAGCCCCCCCGCCCCCCACACAAAAAATCGGCCGCAACCACCATTGGAGCCCCCCCACCCTGCTGCCGACTGAAGAAACCCCCCCCCCTCCGTCCATCCGTCGCATGAAATCGACCCCCCCCCTTCGCAAATTACTACAAGTAATTTATTTGGTTATTGTTATATGAAAATCAGTTTTTTTCTGTTTATACTTTAGCAAAATAAAAATGCTGTTTTTATATATACATTATGAAGATAAAAATAGGATTTTTATATTTAAAGTATTAAAAATATAATCTTTACTATATAGAAGTGTAAAAATATGATTTTTGTTTATGTAGAGAATTAAAAATATAATTTTTACATGATAGGAATATTAGAAATACCATCTTTATATGTGTAGAAAAATAAAAATGTGATTTTTATAATGATATATTTGAAAAGGCGAAATCTTTATATTTGAAAAGGCGTAATCTTTATATAGAGAATAGCGAGGTAAAAATAGAATTTTTATCTATATAGCAGCGATGTGAAAATGGAATTTTTATCCATATAGCGTGGTAGTAAAAATTCGATTTTTATATATTGAACAGCGAAGTAAAAATTCGATTTTTATATATTAAACAGCGAAGTAAAAATTCGATTTTTACATATGTAGAGAATACGGGCAACGAAGATGACAAAAAGGCGAGAACAACGAAGGTTTCTGCAAAAGAAGTGTCGTGAAGTTGGAATAGCTATTTGTGAGAATTTCTCACCTTTCAATTTCATTTTCTAATTATATATATACTAGGATGCAGACGGTGCTTAGTAGCACCCGACACCCGTCATCCACAGACCATGGATGGCTTGTTTGTTAAATTGTTTGGTTGTGTAGTTGGTTAGATTATTTAATTTGATTTGAATTCGGTTGTTGGGTGAATTTGATTGATGTGTGAATGGCGTGGGCCTTCACTAGACCGAGGATAAGGCTAGGCCTCGTCCCGTTTCTAGTATCGTGTCGTTATGCCGCCGAAAATTTCTAAAATAAGTTAGAAAAATAGAAATATCATTTTTATTTTGTAAATGAACTGAATGAAAATTCATGTGTTAAAATAAAATATTTTATCGTTAAAAATATATTTTTTAACGTGAATGTGAATAAATAAATATTCATTTACAAACCGGACGGTTTGTTTATGTACACCTATTTGAAGGACATTGATTGGGACGACAAATTTTACACATCGCCCAGTTGCACAAATAAAATCTGTGTTTGTCGATTTGAAACCCCACACGGGTGTTGGGATGAAAATTTGAAGTCCACTCATCCTGATTGATTAAATATGTCGATCGATTGATTGACAGGCTGTTATAAGCGTTAGATATCTATATTTGATGCTTATACAGTGTAGTGCACTTTGGTTGATGGTTGATTATTTTTCAATGCTATTATATACGTGTGATGTATGAAAATCCATATAATTAATATTATATGGTGATTGATTGGGCCTCATTCCAATTTAGAAAATAAAGAATATTATAAAATAAAGGTTCATGTGTTGACCGTACTCATCCGTTGAGATTAGTCATGTGTTGAACAAAATATTTTAATAATAAAACTTACATCTTTATCAATATAAAATAAAGGTTCATGTGTTGACTGTACTCATCCATTGAGATTAGTCATGTGTTGAACGAAATATTTTAACAATAAAATTCACATCTTTATCATATATGAAATTAGAAATCAACTAGAAAATAGATAAGATGAGTGGTCTCCTGGGTATTGATCCGATGTTGGTTTCGGCCTTCGGGGTTAATATTTAGGGAATCGTTCTCTTACTAATTTACGGTTGGAGTCTGATTTGATATCAAACGATAGATACCCAAATTTTTATAAAATATATTAAATAACAAAAATAGTCACACGTGGACAGTACTCATTCGTTGAGATTAGTCGTGTGTTGACAAAAGTAAATATTAATTTGTTGAATAGAATATTTGAAAATAGAAATATATGAAGCCGTGTTGATTAATTGACGCCATTTTGACGTGAATGATATTTATATCGATTTTATTCACTTTAAAATGAATATTGAAAAGTGATTTCGAAATCGAATATTTTGAAATGAAATTTGAATTGAATATATAACGGATCTGATTTGAATAGAAAGCGAATTTGATTTGATTATAAATCCAATTTGAATTGAATTGAATATATAACGGATCTGATTTGAATAGAAAACGAATTTGATTTGATTAGAAATCCAATTTGAATTGAATTAAATATAAAACGATTTCGAAATGAATTGAATATAAAACAATTTCGAATTGAATTGAATAGAAAACCAATTTGAATTCGAATTGAATAGAAAACCAATTTGAATTCGAATTGAATAGAAAACCAATTTGAATTCGAATTGAATGGAAAACGAATTGAATTCAAATTGAATAGAAAACGAATTGAATTCAAATTGAATAGAAAACGAAATGAATTCGAATCGAATTAAAATCGATTTGAATTGAAATCAAATAGAAATGAAAGTAAAAAGGATTTATAATAGGAAATTCAATTTTGATTTGAATTTGAAATAAATGTTGAAATTGTTTTTGAAACGAATTCAAAACTATTTATAAAATTCGTTTTAAATAGTAATCGCCGAAATATATATTATATATATAATATAATGGCCTGAATAGAACGCGCCGCGCCGCGGCAGTTCGTGAATTTCGACCATTAATTTCAAACGGACATTACGGGAGATCCGACCGTCGAATTCTCATAAAACCGGAACCGTTGGGTTCGTATCGAAAAGAGCTTTCTAACGAATATTAGAAATTTGAAATCTAACGGTTGGATTTGGAGATACGTCCAAATCAAATTCGAAAAAGGTCGCTATAAGTGCAGTTCGATGGTCGTTGTTGGAAATCGACTGTACGGGCCTTGATAAAATATCAATAATTTGTGTAAAATCATAAGAAATGATTTGGGAAAAATTGGGATGAAAAACTCCATATTTGAAAAGATAAAAATAGATTTTTATCGAAACGAACTAGTTTTGAACTGAAATTTAAAACCCATTTATTTTTAAATAAATAAATTGGATTTGAAATGGGTTTAAATAGAATTGATTCATGGGTTTATCGTGAACAGTGTTTTAAATAACACTAGTTCTTTAACCCGAAAATAAATAGAATGTGATTTGGGTTTGCCGTGAACTGTGTTTTAAATGACATTAGTTCTTTAACCCAGTAAAAGGAGTTTTAAAGAATCTGCAATTAAATTGAAATGCGGATTGATAATCTAAATTATCAAATTTGGAAAATGAGCGACAATGGAGTATCACCAGTTTTGCTCCGAAGCGATAGTTAAATCTTTAATTAGATTTGAACGTGAAATGGTAATTAATTTTACCGATAACACCATGGTGTTAGATATGGAGTATTACCAGTTTTGCTTCATGGGATGAATAGGCTGGGATTGGGAAATAAAATAAATAATTACTTCGGTGTGGTTCGCTAATCTCGACTAGTTTAGAAAACCATAATTTGGTTTGAAATGACATTCAAAGGAAGATTAAAGGATAAATTTTAAAGAATTTATCTTGGATAAAATTAATGGGAACCTTTCCCTCAGAATGTGATTTCGTGAATAAAAGGATATTCTGAATTGGAATGAGGTGTATGTTGAGTTTGTGTAACATTTGTTTTTAATATATGCGGTTTGTTCGGAAAGGCCGGGTTTATACCCATTCTGAATAACCGATTCGACGATATGTCGAAGATGAAGACGGTGGTCGAAGACCTGAAGTCTTCACATCGTTTGGATAATTACTGACGATCCTGATTGGGTTGTACACCCAAGAGGATGGAAATAGTTGGTGGTTGTCCAGACGTACTTGGAGATCGATGGATATGCGAGGAAAGTGCCTCCGGTTTCGTTCAGACCCAGAACGAACTTGTAAATGGATTGTGTGTCTGACATTGGATTTTAATCTGTGTTGATTGATTTCTGTTAAATATATATCTGTTTGGCGGCGGAGAATTTATTCTCTTGCTTAACGCCCTTCTCTGAGACGTAAGAGCTTAGAGGTTATATATCGATAGATATCAATCGCATGGCATGAATTGCCTGTGTGGCACGCTGAGTTGCATGGATCAAGGCTTCTGTTGAAAAGCAAAGTCTTGTGGTTGATGATCAAAGCACGGCCTACGTGGCAGCTTTGTGTATAACGTGAATTCGCGAGCCTCACACCTCGGTATGAGTCAAAAACGGGATACAGACTGCAGGGAGAGCACGACGTTTCTTTCTAGCTTTGGTGGTGTCAGTGACTTACCAGCCCTGACATTATATACTTTTCACCTTTGTGGTTGTTGGATGAGGCGCCTCGATTTTAGGTCTGTAAGGACCGGGAAACGTGTGTTCAGGAATAAATAATCCTCTAACGTAAGTGAGGACCGGCCTTGAAGATCCAGGGGTTGCCCAGAGTGCGTAGCCCTGAGACATTGGCTAGAGTGTCTTGAAAGCGGAGAGGAGCTTGCCCCTTGCCTCGGCTCTTGACGGAAATCCAATTTCCAATACGTGATATTGCGGTTTTAATTGTAGAACTAGTATGGCGACATGATATATGGTACCCATGCCGTCTATGATTTATACTTATGATTGAAATTGTTTTGACACTATACACTTGTTATAGTATCAAATGATTTGTTTTTAAACGTACCAAGCATGTTTGGCTATTATAAGGGAAAACCCTATCCTCCGGCTTGCGTTGCATTGTGTGATGGGACCTGGGTCTTATAATAGCTTCATTTTTCGAAAAAAACATTGCGTTCTTTATTCTATGCACAGGTATTCTTGGGAGGAAACCCGTTCCATGTTATACGGCGTGGTCCCTTGAATTACTCTCTTTTAAAATTGAATTAATAACTGTTTTAGTTCTCACACCAGTCACATAACTGACCTGGAGTTTATTGTTTTAACCTAAACTCTGGGTGCCCCTATTTTCCGCACGGGCAGCTAGTAGTTTTGGTTTTGCAGATTTATATTCACAGGATCCTGATTTACAGCTGGAACGATGCTCGGAAAGCTCTGTATCCGTGTATTACTTTCAGTTGTGTTTTGTATTATTTTTCCGTTGTAGTACTGCATTCAAATCTCTGATATTTATCGAATGTAATTTATTCATTCATTTATACTCTGTATATTCTTGTATTCTGATGGAATTGTTGTAATAGCAATGAAATGTTCTTCCGTCTGCGTTCTGTTTTGTCTTGTCCTCACAGTAATTCGTTCTTTCTCATCTCTTCGGAGACCGGGGAAGTTCGGGTCGCTTTGTGGTGTATGTAGTCTATGCTTTCTCCTCCTGGCCAGGGGCGGATCTAGGTAGTGGCCAGCTAGGGCCACTGCCCACCTAGAAAGCTGCAAGCATGGCAAAATTTTACTTGTTTCAGTTGATTGCCCTAGGTGAAAGCAATAGAAATGTCTTATCTGGGCATCAGTCTAGCCACTATTTCACTGAAAGTGTATTGATTCTAATTAATTTGCACTAAAGGAACATATGTTGATATATATATATATATAATAGAATTAAAAGTTATTTGATGTTAGGACAAAACTTTAAAAAAATTGCCCTACCTGAACAGAAATGCTAGATTCGCCCCTGCTCCTATCCGTGCACTGTTTTATGCTATAGATATGATCATATTGGTTTTTGCAAAGGTTTTCTCTTGTTGAGTTGCTTTTGAGCAACATCCTACATTCTTGTAACTTTCTCTGTCGCGATGAGTGTTTGGTCTTATGTTGGATTTGTTGTCTCTTCGTTGCAGATACTGAACTATGTCAACGTTTATGAAATGTTATGGGTTAAAAAAAATAGTTAGAATATGTTCATCGATTATATGATCATTGTTTAACTCTATTTATCTTAGCACTATCGGTAAATATATAGTAGTTAACTAGCATACCTTCAAGGCACCCAACCTTCACAATTTTAATCAATGTGATAGTTTGTTTTGCAATTTCCTGTAAATTATATTGATCATTCTAAGTTGTTTTTCATTTCTGTAAAAGTTATGGACAAACTTAGTTATGAACAAATTTATGATAGATTCTCATTTCCTATAAATATTGGTTTTGTATTCAATTTTTCTATTTATCTAGAAAGAACACCTTTTAACTATAATATAATATGTCAACAGAGTGGGCAACAAAGAAAAGCACCCAGACCCAAGTTGAGGATGTTGCATGTCTAAGAAGCAATGCTGAACTAGTTGAAATTGCTCATAGGTAATATAGTTGTAGGCATTTTGCTTACAATATATATAACACTTATATATATATATAGACACACACACACACATACACAAACACACACACACACACACACACACAATATATATATATATAACGTTTTGCTTATGTTTGGATTTTGTAATTTGCAAGTGAATTCTTAAGTGCTGATAAATTGTTGTTTATGATAAAGCATTCAAGAGAAGAGGATGAAGCATTAGTGGAACTCTCAGTTTCAAAATTTGAAAATATGAGAAAGATGCTTAGGATGTTTAGAAGCATAAGTTTGTGCAAAAACATCCAATGAATATTTATACAAATACTTATTATGTGGAAGGATTATGTTTATTCATGTGTACACTGAGTTGTATTATTTTGTGTTAATAATTAGGCAAGTGTATTGTACTGCTTATTTGAATGGAATTTTTAAAAAAAAATTATCATTGTTTGAATCAATGAATTTTATATGTTAACTTATTCATAGATGATTATGTTGTTGGTTGGTGAACTATTAACATATACTGTACTAAGAAAACCATGAAATGCAAAATGGAAAATAAATTAGAGTTATCTATGGATTAGAAAGAGAAAACCGGTGGAATGTTCAAATTCAAATCATTTCGAATACCAACAAATCAGCGATGAATATTTAAAACTTCTTGTCGCTAATCCCCTGGCAATTAATAAGGGTTTTCCAACGCCTTTTATAAATAATAATTTGTTATAAATTACTTATCCGTTGGTAAATAGCCGGTAAATAAATTAAAATTACATTAATAAATAAAATTGTAATTTTATTATATAAATAGTAAAATGATGGAAAACTGTTGGAAAACTCATGCTATATTCCGTCGCCAAAATCTGACACAATTACCTTCATGGTTTTTACAGACCACCGTATTATACAGGAAACCTGCCGCTAAGGCCAATATTACAATGGATTGGAAGTAGATATTGCCATCGCTATATGCGGTTTTTCGCGTAGAGTAAACTCACCCGTTTATAAATGGGTCAAATTCGGGTTGATCTGAAAATGACCCGCCAATTAAACGGGTCGGGTTAACCTGCTAATTTCCGTGTTGGTTTCGGGTCGTGTCGGAAATTAACAACCTTGTAACACTGTGATGAACCCTATGAATTATAATATGAGATGACAACTTCTTACAAGGAATAACTTAAAAGTAGGTTTGAATGTTAATTCTAAGTAGTTGTGAAAAGTAAATTATATGTACGCAATTGTATTTTAAGTTAGAATAATTACGTGATTGCACTGAAATTTTCTAATAGAGAATATGGTAGTTGAAAAGTTGTACGTTTTATATTAATTTAGTTACTTATAATAAGTGAATTTAATTATCGATAATTGGTTAATTTAGGAGCCTATGATATGTTCATTTTGATATATACGATAAGTTGACTTAGGTGTCTACAACAATTTAAATAAAAAACCTATAATAATTCTTCCTGATGATTTTTAACTCTATCTTTATTTCGATAAATATTTATGTACAGTTGAACATACTTTATTTAAGTCTTTATTTGTAAAACAATATATATGTAGTCACAGTTTCTTGAAAATAAGGCAAAATTCCACATCTTATTATAAGTTTGAGATTCCATGTTGTGAAGTTTAAGGAAAAACATCTGGATAATAACTTGACTGAATGATTATCAAATTACCTATGTTAGTTATCTGACATGCATTCATTTATTTTCCTTGATGTATAGTTTGATATTCCAATGAACATATGTATATATATATATGCTTAGTGCTATTTATAATCATGTACCTTTGCTTAAACTTTGATAGCAGACGTGGTAGTGAAAAAACTTGGTTAGTCTAAGTAGCGGTTAAATGGATGATTTCAATTATTTTGTCCATTTTACACCTGTGTTGAGTCAGTGAAATGTAAGTATATTAGATCCAATCTAATTTAATTTTAACTAAAATCATATTCTATTTATTTAAATTTGAGATTGAAAATTGAATTCCAATTTTGCATCGTAGTTCGACTGGATGACTTTATGGAGCGGAGGAGAGTGACAAGGTGATAGCTAGTTGTGATGAGTCGTGGTGAGAAGTGATGTGTATGGGTTGTTCAAATACATTTTTATACACTTTTATGTACTAGAGAAAGAAGAGGGAGTAGTGTAGCAGTGTGGGCTAAAGGAATTGGTCATGCTTCTTTTATTTGGCGTTGAGCTATAGACGAGAATTGCAGTTATATTGGCATGGATGTATAAATTTTAACTTCAGCTTCTGTTTGAGATTTTCAATTTGCTCTTGCTATATTGTTACTACCAAAATAAAGCACCGAAGCAGGCTTGTAACGACCTGGGGAATTTGCGATCCTGGATATCGGCATACAACACTATGTCGACTATTCAAGCATCGGAAACACTGGATAGTCCATGAAAGAAATTAGAGGGTGATGATAGATAAGATAGAAACGTAGAATAGAAGAAGAAGAAGAACATACAACATCATCAGAGTAACACGAATCTCACAGCGGAACGAACAATATATAGTAGATACATAACTTTGAAATAAAACTAGTATATGTATACAGTAACATTATCATAGTACAATACTTACAACACAGCGGAAATACAATAGCTATATAATCCTGAAGCCTCCTGCTTTAAGCTCCCCAAATATATCTGTAAAATCTTGACTACTTGACTGCTCGTACAAATTTGAGCACCCAAGAGTTTAAGGGAAATAAAACAAAATTAACTCCGGGTCAGTCATGGGACTGGTGTGAGTAAAACAATTTAAAACAGTTTGAGCAATTAAACGATATCTCATAAGACCACGCCGTATAACGGAACGGGTTTTCCCTTATAAGAATCCAAAACATTTGATTTAACTTTCAAAATCCTTTTGAAAGAAATGATAAACTTTATATCAAAACTCCTTTGATATTATAATAATGTCTATCAACCACAATTAAATAATCATCTAGCAGAAACGCTTTTATCTCACGTTCCACATATATAGTATACAATCAAAACCGTGAGCACTTATTGGGTAATGGATTTCCAACTATGACAAGGTATGGAACCACCTTCCTATAGTGTACCTCTAGAGAGGAATACACTGGGTTCAACAAGAACATCTTGAAACCCGGCCACACATGACCGACCACTCATTTCGCTTGAGTGTATCGAATCTTCACTGTCGAATCTTAACCATTCCTTAGTTAAAAACAAATCCAATCAAGTTGGGGTATAACTACCTCTCAGACCTTAACTGAACAACATTTCTGACTTCGAAACAGACAAGGTTCACCTTTAAACCTTTAACAATCTTCCTGACATAACTCTATTTCGAATAAATCTCTATTCGATAACTCTTTCCTTTGAATAAACTATATTCGATAACCACTCTTCGAATAGCCACATTCGATTAACTCTATTCCATTTACACTATTCGGTTAACTCTATTCGATTAACTCTATTCTATTAACTCTATTTGATTAACTCTATTGGATTAACTCTATTGATTAACCCTAATCAATTAACTCCTATCAACTTACTCCTTTCAAATAAATTATATTCAATTAGCTTCTTTCGAATAAACTTTATTCAATTAACTTGTTTCGAATAAACTATATTCGATTTACTCCTTTTAAATCTATTCGAATAAACTATATTCGATTAACTCTTTTAACTCTATTCGAATAAACTATATTTGATAACTCCTTTCGAATAACTAATATTCGATAATGTCTTTAGAATACTAATATTCAATAACTCTTTTCGAATAATTAATATTCGATAACTCATTTCGAATAACTAATATTCGATAACTTCTTTCGAATAACTAATATTCGATAACTTCTTTCACTCTATTCGAATAAACTATATTCGATAAATTCTCTTCTTCGAATAACCTTATTCGATAACTCTTACTTCGAATAAACTATATTCGAATAACTCTAATCCGACTAACTCTAATTCAATTAACTCTATTCGAATAACTAATATTCGACTAACTATAATTCAATTAACTCTAGTTCGATTTAACTCTAATCGATTAACTCTAACTGATTAACTCTAACTGATTAACTCTAACTGATTAACTCTAACTGGTTAACTCTAACTGGTTAACCCTATCCAATTTACTCTTCGTCCATATTTAGTTCAAATATCGATGTTGAAATCAATTGTTACTTCTCTATATAAGTCCCGACTTATATATTCTGTTTATCCAATGATAAATATTTTATTTTATTTATAAAACCTTATTTATAAATTAATCTTCTTACTTTATCTGTTAAAACAGATTTCTCTTAAATGTTCACTTTGAATTCATATTCTGTTATACCCGTGTGCGAAGCACGGGTCTAAACCTTCCTAGTGTAAAATTCTCTTTTTATACAATTCTATTTATTTTTCAAGTGTTTCCTTTTATAATCTATTTATTTTTGAAATAAATATTTCCTTTATAATTCTATTTATTTTCATAAATAAATATTTCCATTTATAATCTATTTGTAAATGTTTTACAAATATTTCCTTTTACAACTTTATTTATTTTCTAAATAAATATTTCTTTTATCTCTATTTATTTTCCAAATAAATATTTCTTTTCCTATTTGTTTCACAAATATTTTCCTTTATATTTGTTTTACAAATATTTTCCTTTATATTTGATTTACAAATATTTTCCTTTTTAAATCTATTTGTAAATGGTTTACAAATATTTCCTTTATATTTGTTTTACAAATATTTTCCTTTTCAAATCTATTTGTAAATGGTCTACAAATATTTCCTTTCCAATTCTATTTGAAATCCTTTTATATAAAATCATTTGATTTTATATAAATATATTTTATTTTCAATATACACATTGAAAATTCCTTTTTCTACATTCCACTATTTCTTATGGTATTGAAAATACCCAAATAACAATGATCGGTATCATTCAACACACGTAATCATCGCAGATTATATATCACATTATATATTACAATATATAAAAAACAGTAAAATAAATGTTGAGGAATCCAGTTGGATTCCTCCGACCTGTTTCTCTGCATCCACAGATGTTAAAACAATATACTAACATCAATTTCATTTCGATATGAAATATTCTGATAAACAGAATCCATATTTGATTAACGATTTATATATATATCGTTATCTATAATTTCAAACAATCAATCAGCAATTCAATCAAACAGTCAACACACAAATATCAATCATAATTTATCAGTTTTAAAAATACATTATAAAAATATAAACTCTTCAGAGTTAGTGAGATTTACTCACATTGGACAATCATCGTTAATAACGATAACCATCGCTTGATTCAGACGAACAATTTATTTTGCTATAAATTGTAACGAGCTCTGATTCGCTTCTAATCTGTTCCATTATGGATCCGTCATCCGTACGATCCCATCGGATCTTGTTTCGTCTAATTCTGATAACGTATGAGGTAGTTATGTAATTTACAAATTTGTAAACAATTTAAATTAAAAGTTTAAAACAAAAACAAATTTTCCTTTTAGTTAACTTGGGCTTTACCTCACAATTTCGGCCCATCCACACCTTTAAAACCCAACCCGTGTTTTCCTTCTTCCCCGTTACTTCTAAAAACGCGTCCTTCAGAATGCCATTACTGTGATTTCATCCTTCCATTTCACCAGTTCTACTACATGATTTCAAAAACAATCTTCACCACGATCTTCTCCTACAATTTCTCTACCCAGTGATACCATTTTCTTAAAACCCGAACTTCACCACAAAATGCGATCTGCAGCACTTCTCCGCAATACAACTCACATTCACAGACATAACCATGCTATCAAACTCCATTGATATTCAAATAGAAACTACCAAAATTTCTCTCATCAACTACTCTTCCACCACGTATGCATTTCCTCCCACTCGCACATCTTCTACGCGTTCCCTTCTCCAGGTCGACAACTCAACAACAGTAAATGTATCAATCCTTTTTAGAATGAACCTCACCAAAATAATACACATGACTCCAATCTTCACGAGAAATCCAAATATGAACTAAAAATCCAGAATCAATGCTTTAATTACCCAAATCGAAGAACCCTAGAAAAGCTGAAAAAATACAGTGCCAAGAAAAAGGCATCGGACCCAAATCTGTGTATATAGAAACGAAGAAAAACTCTCAACGATCACAAATATACCCACTTCGAAATTTATAGATTTTTATTTGAATTTATTTTGATTTTAGAGGTTCACGGATTGGTTGAGAAAGAAAGATGTTGGCGGCATAAATCTGTTGACCAAAGAAAGAATGAGAATAGGGTTTAGAAAGAGTTGGATCTATTTATAGAAATTTTTTAATATTTTTATATTCAATTATTATATTCATTTTACTGAACCGTTACTTTTATTTAGCATTTAAAATTTCGTATGATCACATACGATACCCAAAAATCATGAAAATTGGCATGCGGCTACAGTTTGACATTACGGACCCAACGAAACTAGTTTCGTCAAATTTTGACTCTGTTTGCTCACACAGCGTATTTTTAACCATCGAAATACTTACTATTTTTCACATTAAAAATCTGTACGGCCACATACTGACTTCAAAAATCACGGAAATTGAAATCTAACAATAATTTAATATTGCAGATCCAACAAAATTAGTTTCATCGAAAACGGAGGTCGTTTGCAAAACTGGCTATTTTTAAAGCTCTAAATAACCCTTTTAAATATATAAATATATTTAAAAATAATTATATTAAATATTAATAAATTAATATTATCATATATATTCATAATAGAATATCATACAGCTCCAATTGGATTTACAACTCGATATTCAAATCCCGGTTGAATCGATATTCAATTCATATTGAAAAATCCTTTTATAATACAAATAAATCGATATAAATTATAAAGGTATTCCATAGTGACTTTTCTAAAATTTGATTCGGACATAAATCAAAATCTACACAATAAAATCCCGATTTTTCTCTTCCATTAGAAAGATATACTTCACCAGCTCCGAACGTTTCTTGTTTCACAGAAATCCGATTTAAAACGGACCCTGTATATCCAGTTGAAGTTCGAATCGCCAAATTACGAACTACAGCGCCATTTCAAGCTCGATTATAATTATAATATAATTATACGTTCAAACTGTCGTTCAAATAATATATTCGTTATTTTAATTCAAATTCTAAACTGAATTATATATTTTGAATTGCCCAATTCACACTGTATTGCCATTTCAGCTAATTCTGATTATTTCAGAATTAAATATATATTATTTAATTATTATATTAATTAAATATTCAAAGTTATTTAATTAAACCACCATTAAATCTTCTTAATCACTATTTATATAATTAAATTAATTAATTATAATACCTAAAAAAAGGGACATTACATTCTTCCCTTAAAATAATTTCATCCTCGGAATTGCTAAGGTAGAAAACAACCCTATTAACTGGTTAGAACTTATTTATTCACATCTTAACTTCAGTTTCAACTAAACCAATTTAATTTCAATTAAATATTAATTAATTTTCATCAATGAAATTTTTCAAAAATCCTGAAAGTTTTCTAACACCCGAAATTTTCGAAAATTTTTGCCAGCACCTCCTTTGTACTGGTCAATCGGTACAATTACAACTCGCCTCTCTAGGCCTTCTCCAATCCAAAAGAAAATCAAACAGCCAAGCGGCTTGCCAAATTGGCTCATCAAAATCTCGAACCCATATATTATATAAACTTGTACCTTTTTGTCGGGCATATCATTATATCCTTTACATCTGCTGCTAAATCAGCATATATCAATGTCATCCCAATCAAACACCAATCAATATATGTTCAACACAGCTATTCACTTATATCCAAACCAAATCTCATTTCAAAATCGAGTTGCATTCTCGATTCCAAACTCTAACTCACCAATCCAATATCATTTCAGATTCCTATGGCACAAATCCAAATTTCTCGATATCATTCTAATCCAATTCAATTTCCACTTAATTGGTTTTCAATTCAATTCCAATTTATTTCCACAAATTTTTATTTGAATTTGTTTTTAATTCAACAGTCTCTTCCTAGGAATTATAAACAACTTATCCTTTTAAGAAATCAAATATTTCCTTTTGAAATCAAAACAACTTTTTTTTCTCAAAACAATTCAAAAACCCAAAACCTTTGGTAATAATTTGTCACTTAGCAACTCGAAAATGACACTGATGATGTGGCCATCATCATCAGGGCTATTTTCCAACTTATCGAAGTGAGTTCAATACTATAACAATTTCAAAACCATATTTAAACACCTCCATTTTGAAATCACTTTCAAAGTATCATTCACAGTGCTTGTAAAACAATTTAAAGTCTCACAGGATTTTAAAATTTGCATACATTCAATTCAAATCCACTTATAAACACTCTTCATGTTTTTGAAATTTCAAATTCCAAATTCCAAATTCTGATTTAAATTTAGATTTAATTCATTTCAATTTCATATATTTCACTTATATGAATTCTGATTGGTTATATGTAACCATTTCACTTTTTATAATCTTACTCGATTATAATAACAACCAATATATCCAATATATTATAATTCCAATATATATATTTTATCTATACCAAAATATACTTTGGGTAAAATTATTTCATTTACCCTTTTTTTCAAAACATATCGTGTCGACCCATCGTATTCGAGTGTTTAGAAGCTCCTACCGATACAGTGGATCAAACTGATCGACTAGAACCCATAAACAACTCAACCAATAAATCTACACAATATAAAATAATTTTTATATCAATAACAAATACGTTCACTCGCGTATATACACTAAACTCAATCTAGGTTATTTCTAACCCCATCTTTACTGAGTTACGCCACAGAGCCAAGGTAATCAATTAACCTTTAGCTCAGATACCACTGTAACGACCCGGGGAATTTGTGATCCTGGATATTGGCATACAACACTATGTCGACTATTCAAGCATCGGAAACACCGGATAGTCAATGAAAGAAATTAGAAGGCAAGGATAGATAAGATGGAAACTAAGAATAGAAGAAGAAGAAGAAGAAGAAGAACATACAACATCATCAGAGTAACATGAATCTCATAGCGGAATGAACAATATATAGTAGATACATAACTTTGAAATAAAACTAGTATATGTATACAGTAACATTATCATAGTACAATACTGTAACGACCCAAAGATTTTTGGCCCCGGGAATCAACATAAATACCTTTACCGTAACTCATGCCGACCCTCCAAGCACCGAAAACACTAGATAGTTATTAGAAAGAAATTAGAGGGTGAGATAAGAAAGAAAGAAATATTAGAATAGAAGAAGAATAGCAACACAACACAGAGTGTCATGACGCAGTGGAACAAAATATAATACAGAAATAAATCTTTATTGAGAGCTTTAAAATACTTACAGTATTAGAGTACATCACACAATGGGACAGTTAAAATAACATGTTCCCATATACAACACACAGCGGAATAGTTTATATAATGTCATGCGTCTGAGCATCACCAGCTCGTCTCTGGACTTCACAGCATTCGATAGCCTGAACCTGTACATCCCGGGCTAACCCGAGCATTTACAAAACACCGGGTCAGTCTGGTGAACCTGAGTGAGATAAATTCGCACAGTATTAAGGGTAGATCATCCAATCATGATTTTTAATGTTCAAAATCTTTTCAAAAGAAAAGGATAATCGTAAGACCAAATCCACACATAAACACGGACGGTTTTTACCTTACGTTAACCCAAAACATTTTTGAAACCAATATCCTTTCTGATATTATAATAATGTCTAAATACAAGTAAATAACAATTTAGTGGAACGCTTGCATCTCACGCTCCACGTATAGAGTATACAATCAAAACCGCGGGCGCTTATTGGAGATTGGATTCCAACTATGACAAGGTATGGGACCACCTACCGATAGTGTATCTCTAGAGACGAATACACTGGGTTCAACAAGAACATCTTGCAACCCGGCCCTCACATGACCGACCACTCATTTCGCTTGAGTGTATCGAATGTATATCACCGACGGTTGGGATCAGCAACCGTCTCCTGACAAGGGACAACATCGAATATAGATTCAAGAAGTAAATAGGAATTTTTCTAGATAGGCGATTATACATCCTAATAGGAGCGACCCACATAGCCATGCTGCCTGCCTGATTTTTGTCATTTCCCAATTGATGAGGCTTGAGGTCAGAGTTTATTTTTGAAACATCTGATCACCATTCACTTTGAATGCCACATCGTCAGATCCGTCAGATATCACTAATTGTTGTCCACAAAAATACTCTAGCTGGAAGCTAAGAGAACGACAATTCCCTGCCAACAACTATAGCATGTTTGAAGAAATCAATGTACGTGGTCCTTTGGAAATACTCTGTCAGACATCCGTCCATACAAGTCATCTAGGAACAGGATGAACTGAAGGCACTCTCCTACCGCACCCATATAGGAATCACCCCATGGATCAGTAGCGAGAAGTCCTTGCAACCCGTAGAATCCAACCACGATAGAATCACAGCTTATCTCTGCTTGCCAAGCAGAGAATATTAGTGGTTCTTCCGTTTCTAAAAATCCACGGTCTTCAATGCTCCATCTCGATCATCTTCTGATATCTTCATGTATTTGTTGGCCAGAATGGTTTTCGAATAAATTCGATCCTGATCTTTCCGTAACAACAATCGTATTGGACAAATTTGATAGTCGGTGATTTAACTATCAAAATATACAGTCGGTGATAGTCGGTGATTTGATAGTCGGTCATAGCTAACCCACGTAGTGGCCCGTTCGAACCCTTAACAAATCTCAGGGCCTTCTTTTTGGGTGTATTCACCAATTCCAAGCCAAATCTCGCCAACTGATTAAACTTGTTGACATATTCTTTTACTGACAGATTCCCTTGCTTTAATGCCAAAAACCTTCCCATGTATAGATTCTCTTCAGCCCGTGAGAGAAACTTTGCCTCAAACCTATGCCTGAAATCTGGCCATGTATTAACTGGACGCTCCCCATTAGTGACTTCCCACCAAGAAGCTTCGTCCTTCATCAACCAAGCAGCCAATTGGACTTTCTTACAATCGTCCAAATCGAAAATGCCAAACAAGTCCTCCACTTCTTTCAACCAATTTCTAGCTTCAGTGAACGTTTCAGTCCCATTAAAAGATTTTCCACCCATCAAACAAAAGTCTTTACATATCTTGGAGAAAGTATCTCCACGTGGAGGAATAACTGGAGCTGGGGGAGGAAAAGGAGGAGGAACGTTGGCCGGACCCGCGGTAGCGGCCCTAGCCTCGAGATATTGATGAAACCAACCGGGTACAGAACACCCTCTGGTATCTCAGATGCTCCAGACATGCTGAAAAGAAAAAGAAAGAGTTTTAAAATAAGAGAAGCAAAAGAGAGATGTATGGCTTGCGGGGATTATGTTCTTTTAAGTAAACTTTCCTTGAAAATAGCTTCTTTAAAACAAGTTTTTGAAAATTCTTTCTAGGAAAATAATACTTTTGAAAACACTTTTCAAAACTTTTAATCTGTTCTTGTAACCATAGCTTTGATACCACGTGTAACACCCCATGTCCATTAATGTCACTCACAAAGGGAATGCATCAATGTCCATGAAGCGTTATTGTTGTATAGAACAGATAAATTACAAGAATAAATAAACATAGCGGAAGGTAAAACTTATTTTATTGCTTCATAACTCAAAATGAGTTTACATAAGTAGTCTCCAAAACCATTACAACTAGATCAATAGTCTTTTCCAAAAACTTCAAAGTACATAAAGAAGCAAATACTTAAATAATATAAATGCATAAATCCCCACTGAGCATAAGCAAAGCCATAAAGATGAGAGAGTCCAAAGCGGTACATCTTCTCTCTTCAAGCAACTGAAAGAAATCGGCACTAAGATGTAGTATTCTCTCCTTGCAAACCTGAGGGGGAGGGGAAGGAAGAAAAGAGGTGGAAAGAAAAGGGGTCAGACATAAAGTCTGGCGAATGCGATAACTTTAACAATACAATTATCAAAATAACTAGGATAAGGCATAAGCTGGAAAATAAGGAAATGACTGTGAAAAATTGGGTATGACGGAGCAAACAAGGAAATAAGACGATCAAAGATATAGTTAAAGGCGCACCTAAACCACTATAAGATAATTACTATACTGCACCACCACTAGTCACCTTAAAGGTTGATCCCGCCTACAGAACTTAATAATGATAATGGCAATTCGTGTACCCCTAGCTGCCTTCATAAGTGTCGTATGCCCCTATCTCCACTAGGTGTACCCACTACCCTCCCCATTCTAATCACAATATTCATTCATAATATGGTAGTTATACTCCTAGCTGTCTTCATAGGTGTCGTCCGCTCCTATCTCCACTAGGTGTACCCACTACCTTCCCCATTCGATCGGCTCCCTAATTCGTACCGTGCTGGCCCCACAGTGGGGTGTATCACTCCCTAAAGTGGCAACCCGATACAACCAAAAATGCACGGCTTATATCTACACGATGCAACAACGAGTTACCTACCAGCCCGGGCCTACACACGCATATGAACCCGTTGGACTTGCGTTGCCACCGCTGACCCGTTTTGACCTCTTACAATCAAATCCAATACGCGTGCCCCGTCCTCGACTTGGGTCGATCCCACAAAGATACTTAATGCATTACTGGTTTGAAAAGGGCCCTCACACAAGCTTTCCCCCTATGCTTGGTCCTCACTAGAATTTCCCACTTAGCCCCTCTTATTCATGTCTTCTTACATGTTTCAACTTGGTTAAGTGTTTATAATTATATCCCACATGTCACCCATGTTACTTACTCAACAAATCAACATGTGTTATTGGTTAAGCTTGTCTTAACCCTATCCACTTATCAAATTATTGGTTAAGTTTGTCTTAACCCTACCAGATCAATGAATATTATTGGTTAAGTTTGTTTTAACAAATTATTGGTTAAGCTAGTCTTAACCCTTTTTCTTAGTTTATGATTAGGTACTTCTTAGTCCACAGATACATTGGTTAAGAGAATAACTCCCTAAGTACCAACCCCGAAAACCTAGATCAACATCAGATCATTACTCAGAGAATCACTCACTCAACCGAATTTCTGTTTGTCATCCATATTTGTCTTTAATCAGCATTTATTAATTATTGAGACACCTAATCGTATTTCACATGCCACCCAGGGCACCCACTTAATTTCACATGCCACCCAAGGCACCCACTTAACCCCTCATGTCCCACTACATGTTTATCTAGTTAAGTGTTTCTTAATTCATTAAGACCGTAACCTTATAAATACCTCCCATATTAGACTGGCATTTTGTGGCAGCTGGATTTGTCGGGCGGGTCCGGGCAGTCTTACACCACAAACGAGCCTAACCTCGTGTCTTTACAATTGTTACGCATTTAATTTATGCCTAAGACCTCTCACATTAGACTGGCATTTGTGGCAGCTGGATTTGCCGGGTGGGTCCAGGCAGTCTTACACCACGAAAGAGTCTAACCTCGTGTCTTATGCGATTAATTACACATAATTAATTACCCCCAATTTGAATTAATTTCCCTATTCAAATTGTCAATCAATTACGAATTTAACTATGTCCATAATTGACTCAATTATGTCCATCTATTTATGGTATATAAAATTATACCAATTAACATCACATTTAAGGCATTTATGCCAATTCTCAATATTAAATCTTTTAATATTATCCCCTTGCCCCACGTTGTACGTTCATTCGTTTAACGTAAAATATACGTTAGACTCGAATAGTCTAACTTATGGAATAAAGAGAAAACATCATAACAAGCATAGAATAAAAACTAGATCTAAACATAAGGGGTGAACTTGCATGTGTGAATAAGGTTTTTCATCCAAAAACTTGCATATGCAAAAGTTACAAACTTGCATAAACTATGGATGTCATAGATCTAATTATAAGGTGTAAATTTGCATAGGCAATGGTCACAAACTTGCATAAACTATGGATTTCATAGATCTAACCATAAGGTGTAAACTTGCATAGGCAATAGTCACAAACTTGCATAAACAATGGATTTCATAGATCTAACCATAAGGTGTAAACTTGCATATGTGACTTATACAACATAGACTATGATGTAAACTTGCATCTAACTCACATATGTCATAGCCTAACTTTAGATCCAATTTACACATAAAATAGATGTCATGAAACATGTAAGGTTGTATATGATTCTCACTAACTTGCAAATGATTCATATCTAAATTAACATCTAAACTTGCATACGTACATATGATTTAACATAGGAATTAGTTCCAACAACATAACCAAACTAGCATATGAAACATCATTATGAATTGATTGTACATAAGACAATCATAGATTTACAACATAGATGATAACATCACAGCTTTACAACATAGATAATAACATCATAGAATTAACAACATAGATGATAACATCATAGAACTTACAACATAGATAATAACATACGGTCAATGATTCATAACATAACCATATAATCCAAATCATAGCTCAGTCCAATTAAATTGTTAATTATATTATTAAAGAAATCGAACTCACAAAAAGAAGGTCTTGCGTTCTGAAATCTATGTCTGAAATCGATTTGATACGGTTTGGCAGTGTTAATGGCCGTATCAAAATCGATTTGGCAGTGTTAATGGCCGTATCAAAATCGATTTGATACGGTTTTAAGCCGTATCAAAAAATGGCGTCTCTGTTTATTTGATACGGTTTTAAGCCGTATCAATTGAGAAATTTGATACGGTTCTGAACCTTACCAAATTAGCAATTTGATACGGCTTAAAACCGTATCAAATGAGATATTTTATACGGTTTTAAGCCGTATCAAATTGCTAATTTAATAAGGTTCAGAACCATATTAAATTTCTCAATTGGTACGGCTTAAAACCGTGTCAAATTTGTATGCTGGCACTTTCAATTTTTAGATGGATACGGTTTTAATCCATATCAGTTGAGAAATTTGATACGGTTTATAACCGTATTAAAATAGTATACTGATACGGCTCAAAACCGTGCTTAATGCCTCACTCCTACAATGATAACAATGAATTAGATACGGCTTTTAACCGTATCAAAATCGGTATATCATATATGCAATTTACAAAATCACTGCACCCATTGATATATATATATATACACACACACACACTAAAGAAGATACACTAACACTCATATAACAGTATATAAAGAAGTGATACGCTAAGAATAATTCGATTAATACATAATTCATAACTTCAGTTAATACATAACACAATATATACAAAGCATAATGTTCACAGTTCTTCCTCTAAAATAAAAAAATAAAAAAAAAATATTCTACAAAACTGCGGTTGTCGAGCTCATACAACTCATGCTTGTTCCAAAGCCTGAAAAGAAATTAAAATAACAAACATTGGTTTGGTAGGCATTGAGTAAATTTCTCATTAGGTGCAGTAAACAAAAAAAATGGCAGCAGGTCTCTTGATTAAAGAATGTCATGCATAACAACAATGCCTACAAAATGATTAAAGAATGTCAACATACAATTAAAGGACCTGATGCAAGAAAATAACATTCATATGCTTATTCACTACTGCATTTTATATGATCACTACTGCATAATAACAATATCAAATTTCCAACATGCTCATTTTTTATGACAATTTTAACATAGCCAATCAAAACAAGTTTTTGTAGTATTTATCTGAATTAATCTCATTACATATTCAAGTGGCGTTAAGCATGATTCTACTGCATGTAGATTGTAAATCCATTTTAAAATATATAAGGAAACACACACTGACCAAAAAGCGTCCCCTTCTGCAAAAGTAATCGAAGAATGTGACTTGCAAACTGAGACTCAGTTGCAAACTGATCTAGTTTGCAACTGAGTTGCAAACTGAACTCAGTTTGCAACTGAGATGCAAACCAAACTTCAGTTTGCAAACTGGACTCTGTTTGCAGCTGAGTTGCAAACTGAGACTCAATGGCTCGCCTAAGTCCTCATCTTTCTCATTCAACTTTTTTTGAATCCATTGTGGCCTGTTTTTAACGGCGAGATGTGCCAGTCACATTTTCGTCATCCACATTATTGCATGAATTTATAGAGTTTCTTCTCTGTTTTTAAATTAAACTGCCTAAATATACAATCTTCTAAGACTGTCTTTTAGCTCAAACATAGTACCATATTTATTCAGTTTGATCATTAAAATAATTTAGGCTTTTCCTAAAGACTGCACTCTAAGTAGATCATTGGAAAAACTGTGTATGCAAAGCTTATATGAAAACTGTAGTCAGAATAACCAAAAGAAATAAACTTGAGAACAGTTTGAAAACTACAACTGGAAGTAACGAGAAATGTACCCAGTCATGACATGCAACTAGGAAATGATCTGACCCTATATCTGGGTAAAATAGTAATCCGAGTCCAGCAATAATAACCTGTCCTCACATAATCTTGTAGCATATTTTTCTGATGTAGCAGTTGTCCATAGTAATGGAAGTACATCTTTGCAGAAGAAGACTCGATTTTATGATCAAAATTGCTTTTAAAAGATGAACATGATCCATTTTCGGTAAGAACTCCTGCAAAATCAAGAGTTGGGGATTTGTATAAATCAAAAGGTAGAAAAAAAAGAGACATGATAACAATACAAATAGATGCGATGTAGATAAGGATTGGTCATATGCACTTAAGATCAACTACTTTACACCTAGTCAAATAATGTGTTCAACTTTAAATTTGAGTATTTATCATTCAATACTAATCACTCTGAAATTCATAAATTTCATATATTAGTATGACTATAGTGGACAGTGAGTGGGTTGATAATGATGATTATTAACTGTAAACGTTGCAGCTATAGTACTTTAAAAATGGTCATAAAAATGATATTATTTCGTTGCATTATCAGAACAGATTGTTAAACACTTAAGATTATTTACCGTTGACCGATATCCAAGATGGCATAGCCTGAGTCAATTAACTATAAGCAGTATTTAGGCATAAGTCCGAATGATATATAAAATTGCACAATAACGGTGTTGCTAAAAAGTAGTAGATGATACCTAATTTTTATGGCACATAATAATATGCTATCCCCTTTCTACTATTTGGACCACTTTAGATAAAAAGCTCCCACTTGAATTGTGTCTGTTCCTCTTTGCTGCTGTTGTGATTCCATCCTTTCTCCCGTTGCCAACATGGCCGACTCCAGCTCTTTATGGGAATGGCTACCGGTTGCTTACTCTCTTTGTACCTTCCAATTTTCCTACGCCCTTATTTCGAAGTTGTCATCTTCAACGGACTCCCTATTACGGACAGTCATTCATCGATTAGGTTTCCTCAAAGTTGCCAGTTATTTGGATGGGCATTGTTAATACCACTTTTGAGAGTTCAACTACAATAATGATATATTGAAGCATTAATTCTTCTAATGGAAAAGTCTGATGTACGATGAAAGTATGATGGCTATTAAGAACCTTCCATATGTCGAACATGCAATGAAAACAACGATGATGACAACGAAAAGAGCAGGGATCAAGCTCGAGTTTTAAATATGTAAAAGGACGCACATGTAAATGTGGCATGTGCAATGCACAGAATTATTACAGTAAGCTTTGCTGCCAAATGATCAATTGTCTGCTTTTGCTGCCAACTAATTTCCATGCAGAAAGGTATAATGATAAAGTATATGAATGCTTTCCCAAGTTGGATGCACTTTTCTTCTTTCCTTTATTCGTTTCTTGATAACATCTGTAAAATATTGATTAATGCTACCCAAATCGGTCTTTAAATGCTTTTTTAGAAAATAAAGGGCGAACTTGATTGATATAATATATAAATTAATATCCATGTACTAATTATGGTTTAATCACATTTCTAAAATTCATCTACTTTCCCATGTTTTGGGATTTCTTTTGACAAATTAATTGTGTTCTAATTCAAATGCATATAGACAAAAATAATTGAGATAAATGCAAGTGCTTTCAAAAAAAAAAAGAACATTCATATGAAAATTATGGATTATCCCCAAAAATCTTAAATATACCTTATAGGAAACAAGTTTTTTTCTTAAAGATAAATTTGATAATAGTAGATTTTCCCAATTTTGTAACAAATAAATAGAGAAAATTTGGAGCGAAGGTTAATTTAGGAAAACAGATTGAATATCTTCTAGAAGTTTTCCTTATTTTTGCAATATGCCTAAATTTAATATCTTCCAGAAGTTTTCCTTTTTTTTCAAATATGCCCAAATTGAATATCAAAAATGCAAATACTTTCCAGGGCATCAAACTTGGCTTTAGAATAAGTAATTACCATGGAATAACTATAAAATATTTGAAAAAAAACATATAAAGAGTATGGACAACCCACAGACAGTATTTCCTATAACTAAATAATCAATCAATGCAGTACGTACTTATATGAAAAAATGTTGAAACTACGAGGGTAAACCGCTGACCTTATTAGGATGTTGCAATGAGATTGAAAATTAGATATTTTTGATATATATACCATGGGATTGATAAGGTTTTATATCATGGTTGTCTGTGAGTTCGTCGACATGTTTACCAGCAAAAACAATACACTTCACTTACTAATTTGTTTAATTATGTGTTACAGATAAGCAATGGTTCCAGCCCACAACAAAGTGCTGTCAGCCAATTGTTATAGAAGAGGATGAAAAATTCAACAGCCGTTCATGCTAAAGTAATCTCAATGCCAAAAAGACAGTCATTTTAAACATGAATATCAAAAATGTTATCATGCCATTATTGCTGGTACTCACTTTTTTAACATGCACTTCCACTGAAATTATGTTTAAAATACTTTTGTTACCTTTTAGACAACTTATGATTACAATTAAAAAAAAAGTGTGTAAATTTCATTCTAATGGAGTACCATTGCCTTCACTTGATCTGTGTCTCCAACGTGAAAATGCAAAACAAAATGCTTCAGTTTCAAAACCTATCCAAAATGCTCTCGATACAGGTTTCTGATTAGAAAAGATTATTCGATAAATGGTCTAAAACATTCCAGTAAAAGGAAATGGTTGTCATATTAGCACAAAACAGGTTAGTTTCTCATTTCGTGTTGAAGTACAACATCTGGAGGAAAAAAAGTGACATGCTAACCATTTAGCAAAATTTTGTATGAGCAGGTTTTTTGAACACGGAACATGAATATGAAAATCACAGCGAGCATTGATGGGAGTGAAACTGAACTGCAACATTATAGTCAGTTATTCGTAGCTTAATGTAAATGTTCAAATATTCATATCTCTATATCATTTTGTAAAACCAGCATTTCTGTGAGCCATATGCAACAACCTGCTATACCAATGTTTGATTACAAAAATAAAGATGACAAACAAAGTTTTCACTTAGTGGGACACAACATATTTCAAATTAGGTACTGGTATTCAGTATTGAAGAGGATAGCATATTTGATTTGGGGCAAACAGATATATTCATTATTCATTAATGAACTTGGAAATTGACACACACTATAATACAAGTTATAAATCATCTTCCAAAGGAAAATCATAGGTACAGACTACATAGTACATGTATGGGCCTCAAAGTTTCCACTTTGCATGTTTGGTTTTATAAAATTCACCTAGTTTTGCAACTTAGCAAACCATAACAATTTATATTTCCAATTGCAGCATTGTTATCCTCAAAAGTATTTTTTTATTAAACGGAAAAAGAAAAAAAATGTCATGTGAATATTTGATAGGGCTCAAATGCTTGAAACTATGTGAATTCCCATTTTTAAGTTTATTTATTCATTGTTTCACTGATGTCCCCCCAAAAGAGGAACACAAACAATCAAAATCGTGTGTTTTCCACAAAATTGGTGACCATTTGATGATCAAATTGCTTACTAAATAGCCACGAAACTGTTATAAAATAGCAACTCAGTGCCATATTCATCATTCTATTGTATAAGCAGTACAACAGTTTATAAAATACCTTAGGATGATTGGTATCAAATAGAAGAATAACAGATGCATTGCAGGTTTTCATCAAGGTCAACTCAATTGTCTTCAACTACACTTCTGTTTAAGATCCAATACCAGGGCCAGAGAAAATCAATGATTTAAAACGAAATTAGAGAAATTGAATAAAGATCAACAGAAGTACTGCTGTCGATTGTAAGCTAATAAACCTAAGTTTAACATCCATCACCGATTTTAATTTTCTAATAAGTATGTGGATAAATTAACAAATGATTTCATTAGTTTCCAATTTTCTAACACGATTCTGAAATCTAGGTTTAACATCCATCACTGATTTAACCATGCGCGATTTCAGACTCAACTAAAAATTAGGGTTAACAAAATAAAAGCTTACCTTCACACGTCGCAATTCCAGAAATGGAGGACGAAGGAATACGCGATTTGTGGAGTAAGACGAATTGAAATTAAAATGGATGAAAGGGAAAATGAAAATTGACGAGGGAAATAAATTTGATACGGATGGTGGAAAATGAAAAAATAACGGGGGGAGTGAAAATTTGGTGCCTTTATGAACTGATCTGAAGAATGAGTGATCTACGGTCAGATTTCACCATTTTGAGAAGGTCTGGATTGCAAAAGAAGGCTGGCACGGGTAAAAGAAAGTTGACACGGCTATGGACACTATCAAATTTGATACGGCTTAAAACCATATCAAATATCTGCATCCTGGTGTGCCAAATTTGCTGTTTTGGTGTAGTACCCCATTCGATCGGCTCCCTAATTCGTACCGTGCTGGCCCCACAGTGGGGTGTATCACTCCCTAAAGTGGCAACCCGATACAACCAAAAATGCACGGCTTATATCTACACGATGCAACAACGAGTTACCTACCAGCCCGGGCCTACACACGCATATGAACCCGTTGGACTTGCGTTGCCACCGCTGACCCGTTTTGACCTCTTACAATCAAATCCAATACGCGTGTCCCGTCCTCGACTTGGGTCGATCCCACAAAGATACTTAATGCGTTACTAGTTTGAAAAGGGCCCTCACACAAGCTTTCCCCCTATGCTTGGTCCCCACTAGAATTTCCCACTTAACCCCTCTTATTCATGTCTTCTTACATGTTTCAACTTGGTTAAGTGTTTATAATTATATCCCACATGTCACCCATGTTACTTACTCAACAAATCAACATGTGTTATTGGTTAAGCTTGTCTTAACCCTATCCACTTATCAAATTATTGGTTAAGTTTATCTTAACCCTACCAGATCAATGAATATTATTGGTTAAGTTTGTTTTAACAAATTATTGGTTAAGCTAGTCTTAACCCTTTTTCTTAGTTTATGATTAGGTACTTCTTAGTCCACAGATACATTGGTTAAGAGAATAACTCCCTAAGTACCAACCCCGAAGACCGAGATCAACATCAGATCATTACTCAGAGAATCACTCACTCAACCGAATTTCTGTTTGTCATCCATATTTGTCTTTAATCATCATTAATTAATTATTGAGACACCTAATCGTATTTCACATGCCACCCAGGGCACCCACTTAATTTCACATGCCACCCAAGGCACCCACTTAACCCCTCATGTCCCACTACATGTTTATCTAGTTAAGTGTTTCTTAATTCATTAAGACCGTAACCTTATAAATACCTCCCATATTAGACTGGCATTTTGTGGCAGCTGGATTTGTCGGGCGGGTCCGGGCAGTCTTACACCACAAACGAGCCTAACCTCGTGTCTTTACAATTGTTACGCATTTAATTTATGCCTAAGACCTCTCACATTAGACTGGCATTTGTGGCAGCTGGATTTGCCGGGTGGGTCCAGGCAGTCTTACACCACAAAAGAGTCTAACCTCGTTTCTTATGCGATTAATTACACATAATTAATTACCCCCAATTTGAATTAATTTCCCTATTCAAATTGTCAATCAATTACAAATTTAACTATGTCCATAATTGACTCAATTATGTCCATCTATTTATGGTATATAAAATTATACCAATTAACATCACATTTAAGGCATTTATGCCAATTCTCAATATTAAATCTTTTAATATTATCCCATTGCCCCACGTTGTACATTCATTCGTTTAACGTAAAACATACGTTAGACTCGAATAGTCTAACTTATGGAATAAAGAGAAAACATCATAACAAGCATAGAATAAAAACTAGATCTAAACATAAGGGGTGAACTTGCATGTGTGAATAAGGTTTTTGATCCAAAAACTTGCATAGGCAAAAGTTACAAACTTGCATAAACTATGGATGTCATAGATCTAATCATAAGGTGTAAATTTGCATAGGAAATGGTCACAAACTTGCATAAACTATGGATTTCATAGATCTAACCATAAGGTGTAAACTTGCATAGGCAATAGTCACAAACTTGCATAAACAATGGATTTCATAGATCTAACCATAAGGTGTAAACTTGCATATGTGACTTATACAACATAGACTATGATGTAAACTTGCATCTAACTCACATATGTCATAGCCTAACTTTAGATCCAATTTACACATAAAATAGATGTCATGAAACATGTAAGGTTGTATATGATTCTCACTAACTTGCATATGATTCATATCTAAATTAACATCTAAACTTGCATACGTACATATGATTTAACATAGGAATTAGTTCCAACAACATAACCAAACTAGCATATGAAACATCATTATGAATTGAGTGTACATAAGACAATCATAGATTTACAACATAGATGATAACATCACAGCTTTACAACATAGATAATAACATCATAGAATTTACAACATAGATGATAACATCATAGAATTTACAACATAGATAATAACATACGGTCAATGATTCATAACATAACCATATAATCCAAATCATAGCTCAGTCCAATTAAATTGTTAATCATCTTATTAAAGAAATCGAACTCACAAAAAGAAGGTCTTGCGTTCTGAAACCTGAGTCTGAAATTGATTTAGCTCTCCTTTGTAGTAGATTCATTATTGTTTAGATTTGAGTTGAATAGAACTGAATTGATTAGCTTTGATTTCCCCCTAGTTGGTGACGGCTACTCGAGGTTGCAAGATGATAACATGATGGCCATGATTCAGCTTTTAATTTGATTTTAGGGTTTGAGTCTACCGATGTTTATATAGAATTTCAATTTAATTATAGCCATCGGATGATCTTAGGGTTAATCAAAACCACTCAGTCAGGATAGGGTGACACCTCAGCCCTAATGACTCAGCAAGGAGTCAGAAAGGACTCAACAAGGAGTCATAATATGGATCAGACTGCACCAGAAAGCTGTGCAGGCATGCTGCTCGATCTGGGCGCATTTGGCAGGTGCGCCAGTGCAATATTTGTACTGGCGCACTTCCCAAGTGCGCCAGTGTAATATTTTTTTTTCTTCTGATTCCTTCGTTCGTCCATATCTCCTTCATCCGGTATCCGTTTCCCGCAAACTCGGATTCTGTCTCAACCAGAATTCCGAGTCGAACACAATGGCACAACCTGTTTCCCTTAATTCTCACGTCTGAGATTAATTATTCTTTGAATTTAGTTAATTCTATTATTCAAAAATACGGGGTGTTACAATTAAACTTGATTAAGAGGAAAAACATGGGTTTTGGGTATGTTTGATCCATCTTGACATGTTAAATTTTTTTTTGGTGTTTATGGATGATTATGCTTGTTGCCATTACTATTTGGAATGTTTTGTGATCGTCTAGAACTGTTAGATTGGTCGAAAATGCCATCGTGTGGCGTAAATAGTGGCTGGAAAGAGTTGCAGGAATTAGTGCAGGACTCCACTCGTGAACCACCCCCACTCGTGAGGCCACACTCATGACCCGGGGTGAGACCCACGAACCACTCGCGCTCAAACCCCATGAGATGGAGCATCATCACGAACCGCTAGTCACGAGCTGAGTCACCATCAGGAAATGAAGTCATGAACCGGGTCTATATGTGTGCCACGAACCAATGCCACGCGCTAGCCATGAATTGATGCCACCTATGGAGATCACGAACCAGAATTATGTGCGAGCTGCAAACTGCTTGCCACCCACGAACCGACCGTCACGAGCCATGCTAGAAGGAGGACCACGAGTCGCTCCACGAACAGAGAGTGCACCACGAATCGAACCTAAGTGATGGTCACGAACTGGATAGAGACTGAACCAAGATGATGACCAAAACCCGAGATGCAAATGTAGTCCAAATAGGAAGTGGAACTCAGGATCCAGGTGGGAACCAACGAGTTAACTTCATGAGTTGGACTTTGCTGTGGGATGTGTGCAACGGGTTTATTGATGTCTATAGCTTTGACTCGCCACTGAGAGACGGATTAGCGGCTATGGATCAGTGCAGTGGAGTTGTTATGGTTTCGTAGGGCAAAATGACCATAGCAGGGCTATGAGCCAGTGTAGTGGAGTTGTTATGACTCCATGGGGAAGAGTGGACATAGCAAAGGATTAGTGGCTATGGATCAATGCAGTGGAGCCATCATGACTCCATGGGGCAGAGTGATCGTAGCAAAGAATTGGATGATCAAAGTGGTAGATATCATATGCTTTACGCACTGAGTGAGAGATGTAAGGATGATTGCTATGTTTGATGTTTGTTATCACCATGACATGCACACCCCCTCCCCATTATTTTCACACCATGTGCTAGTGTCACCTAAGAGTACTGTACATCCTGTCATGCTAACTCTTTGGTTGCAGGTCCAGGTTCAAGTATGGTTATGTATACCTGTTATTGTTCTATTTTTGTTGCTTATCGCTCATACTAGACTTTTGTCTGACCCAGAGTTTTATGTCTCTTCTTATTACTCTCGGTGCTCCTAAACAAGTAGACTAGAGACATGTTAGCTGGTTATGCACGAGTAGCTGTCCAGAGACGAGCAGAAGGCTTACACGTATTATTCCCATATATTCTCCCTGCGTTGTTGCTGGCCACTACTTTGGGCGTTAGTAGTGTACCTTCCTATTTTGCTTTAGAGACAGTTTCAAAAGTTGTAGTAATGATGGTCTGGATCATAAGCTGTATTTTGAATTTTCCGCTGCTATGATGGTTTAGTTTTTAGCTTATGCACTGTCTCGCCTGTTGTATATGTTATTATTATATTTTGTTCCATGCGCTATGAGATATACTACAGGTTCTTTGATGATTCATCATCTTCTTTCTTTCCTCTGACAACCGTCCCGTGTTGGTTGGACATCGACACAGCGCATTTCATTGGAAATGTCGGCTGGTGCGGGGGCGGCCGTCACACTTGGTATCAGAGATCTGGGTTGCGTAGTTAAGTTAGGGAAAGATACCAGGGAGAGATAGTATATGTATATAAGAACACGTATTTGTGATATTTTGGGTTTTCAAAAGCTATATATATGCTATTAGTATATCTAAGGATGAAGTCGCATTGCACTGACACCACTGAAAAGATGGTTAATCGTTTTCTCTTTACAGATTGAACGATGAGCCAATATACGAGGAATACCGATTTAGAAGCCAATAATAGGAATGCTCCTGACATGAGGACGGTGTTTACTACCTTCATGCGAGAGATGCTTAGAGATGTTCAGGGAGCAGCTCCTAATGCTGCAAATGGGGGTGGTGCAGCGGTGCAGGCGCCTAGGGCCGATTTCGCCAAGCTCTATAAGGACTACACTAGCCTTGGTGGGAAGCCGTTCCACGGAACGGAATTGGCTACAAAAGTTTAGGATTGGGTCGATAGTTGTGAGCACATCTTCGAGGACTTAAGGATTGATGATGCAATGAAGAGAAAGCTAGAATCGCGTCAACTGCAAGGACGGGCTATGAATTGGTGGAATGCTATTAAAACAGCTACTCCTGAGGATCAAGTTACTTGGAATCAGTTTAAGATCCGCTTCAGTGACAAGTTTATCCCAGCTGCTCAGAAATCAGAATTGTTTAGGAAATTTCTAGAGCTTAAGCAGAATGGTAGGGCAGTCTCGAAGTACATTGCTGAGTTCGATAGCTTATCGAAGTATGGATTATCCCTTGTTGACACTGCCGAGAAGAAGAACAAGAAGTTCATAACTGGTGTAGATGGGTACCTAGGGAAAAGACTTATAAACCACATCGATGCGACGTTTGAATCCTTTGTGGGAAAGGTATTGAGATCGGAGAGTCATTAACCTAAGCCGAAGACCGAGTTTGCTATTACATCTGCAGGGGAGCCAAATCCGCAAGCAAGCGGTGGACACAAGAATAATTCTCAGAATAAGAGGAAGCAGAACCAGACAAAGGATGGTCAGAAAAAGAATAAGAAAGATGTTGAGTGCTATAGTTGTGGAAAGAAGGGCACTATGCCAAAGAATGTCGAGCAAAGCCAGCGGACAGGAAGTGCTTCAACAGTGGCCAAGTGGGATATCACAAGGATAAATGTCCACGACCTCTTAAAGAGAAGTAGAATATGAAAGCATACGCTATTAATGCTGTCCTTTCTTCATCGAATTCCCCAATTGCGGCGGAGAAAGGAAAGAATGTCGTCATTCAAGGTATGCTTTCTATTTATGATGTTCTTGTTCGAGTATTTTTTGATACTGGGGCTTCTCATTCCTTCATATCTAGTGACCTAACCTTTAGTTGTGACAAACCCAATCGATGGTTCAACTAGCCTTATCATGATTTTTCGAAATTTGGTCTTATCGAGTCATGGATGTATGCTTGCTTGTGATTGCTTTGTTTTGGGCTTTACTAGTTTTGGAAATTTTGGGGGTTGATTGGATCTAAAGGTACGGGATGGTGGTATACTATGAGGGATTTTCAGTGACTATTAGGGAGGACGATGGGCGGAGGATAGTGTTTGGTGGCCTACCTAGTGATGACGTGATGGCTAGTTTTCTAAATTCCCTCGAACATTCCGCAGGACGAGTTATCAGGGGTTCCCATTGCTGGACAATATCCGGATATCTTCGAGGAAGTGACCGGACTTCCACCACACCGAGAGATTGAGTTCCGTATTGATTTAGTCAAAGATGCCAGACGTATAGTGATGCCACTTCGTCGTATGACACCAAGGGAGCAGCAAGAGCTCGGGGTGCAAGAAAGCA
The DNA here is from genome assembly GCA_030737875.1 of Allium sativum. Lineage (NCBI taxonomy): Eukaryota > Viridiplantae > Streptophyta > Magnoliopsida > Asparagales > Amaryllidaceae > Allium > Allium sativum. Next base: position 317,894,054 of record CM060925.1, read on the forward strand.
ATCTTTTGAAGAAGGGATTTATCCGAAGAAGTATCTCCAAGTGGGGAGCACCAGTTGTATTTGCCACTAAGGCAAATGGTTCCCTTTGTTTATGTGTGGATTATCGCGAGTTGAATAAAGTGACTAGGAAAAATAAGTATCCTCTTCTATGGATAGATGATTTGTTTGATCAATTGGAAGGAGCAAGAATGTTCTACCAGTTGGACCTCGCGACAGGATTTCATCAGCTCCAAGTAGCAGCTGAGAGTATTCCTAAAACGGCCTTTCGGACGCCGTCTGGATTCTATGAGTGGTTGGTCATGCCATTCGGATTGACCAATGCACCAGCATATTTTGTGGATCTTATGAATAGGGTATTCTGGGATCAATTGAATAAGTTTGTTCTTGTGTTCGTGGACGATATCCTTGTTTATTCGAGGACAGAGGAAGAACATAAGGAATATTTGAGGATAGTGATGGAGTTGTTGAGAAAACATCAATTGAAAGCGAAATTTTCTAAGTGTCACTTCTGGAGGAAGGAAGTGAGATTCTTGGGCCATGTTGTTTCAGAGACTGGTATTGCCGTGGACCCTACGAAGGTGGCTACGGTACAAGATTGGTCTACGCCCAAGAATGCAACAGACATAAGAAGTTTCTTAGGGTTAGCTGGATATTATCGTAAGTTTATCAAAGACTTCTCCAAGATAGCGGCGCCGCTAACTCAGTTGACCAAGATGAATCAAGCTTTCGTCTGGGACGGAATGTGTGAAAATGCATTCAAGAGTCCAAAGGAAAAGTTAACGCGTGCGCCAGTGTTAGTCATTCCTAAAGGGAATGAAGAGATGACAGTATACACAGATGCATGTGGTACCGGACTAGGTGCTATATTGATGCTAGGAGGTAGGGTTGTAGCTTACGCTAGTCGACAACTGAAACTGCATGAGAAAAGATATCCTACCCGTGATTTGGAATTTGCAGCGATCATATTCGCGTTGAAAATTTGGAGACATTATCTCTTGGGAGAAAGATTCGAGTTGTTTATCGATCATAAATCGTTAAAGTATTTTTTCTCTCAGAAGGATCTAAACCTCCCAGCAGAAATGGTTAGAATTCTTGGCTTCCTATGATTTCGAATCGCATATACACCAGGAAAGGGCAATGCGATAGCTGATGCATTGAGTAGAAGACATGCCATTTTAGGGGCTATGTTTCTTGAATGGAAGCAACTGGAGTATATAGCTGGGTATGATTTCAGACCAAAGTGCGAATTGGATCCAGAAAGGTAAGCAAGTTTGACGATCAGACCCACTTTGATTGAGAAGATTGGCTCCAGTCAGAGGGACGATCCTAATCTATTAGAAATCATTTCCAAGTTAGAAATGGGAATCGACTTGATCGAGAAGGATAGCTTAGAAGGAATGGGAGACTAGTTGTACCAATGTCAATGGATTGAGAGATGAAGTACTTAGAGAATGTCATCACTCAAAACTGACTATACATCCCGGTGGAAATAAAATGTATCGAGACATGAAGCAGACCTACTACTGGGAAGGGATGAAAAGAGACGTTGTGAAGTTTATATCCAAATGCATGAATTTCCAGCTAGTTAAAGCCGAGCAAAAGAAGCCTAGTGGTTTGCTGCAACCACTGGAAATTCTAGAATGGAAATGGGAACAAGTCTCAATGGATTTCATTAATGGGTTACTAAGGACTAGATTGGGCCATGATAGCATTTAGGTGATTGTGGACTGATTGACCAAGAATGCAAGGTTTATACCCATTAAGTCGAATAGAACAACAACTAAGTTAGCAGAATTGTATATGAAGTGGGTAGTGAGATTTCATGGAGTACCCAAAGGCATTGTGAGTGACCGAGATCCGTTGTTTACTAATGGATTTTGAAAGAGCTTACAATAGGCTTTAGGATCAGAATTACATCTCAGTACCGCATACCATCCTCAAAACGACAATCAGACGGAGAGAGTGAATCGTATATTGGAAGATCTCTTGAGAGCTTGCAAATTAGATTTTGGAGGGTCACAGGATGACAATTTACATCTGGTTGAATTACCATATAATAATAGTTATCAGTCCAGTACTAGTATGGCTCCATTTAAAGCTTTATACGGAAGATCGTGCAACTCACCATCATGTTGGTTAGAAATTTGTGAGAAATTTGTGCTTGGACCAGATGTGATAAGAGAAACCTCATATAAGATCAAGGTTATCCAACAGCGAATGAAGGCCGCCCAAGATTAGCAGAAGAGTTATGCTGATAAAAGACGAAGAGAATTGAAATTCTCCGTTGGCGACTAGGTGTTTTTCAAGATTTCTCCATTAAAGAGCATGATTCAATTAGGTAGGAGAGGCAAGTTAACACCCAGATTTGTTAGTCTATTCCCAGTTCTCGAGCAAGTTGGGACTTTAGCGTATAAAGTTAGATTACCTGACAAGATGGCAGGAGTTCACAGCATATTCCATGTTTCCCAGTTAAGGATGTTCGTGAATGACCCCGATATGGCTATTTCACCGGATTAGTTAGATGACATAGAAGTAGAACCCGAGGCGGTTGGGAACCGCAGGCCGATCCGTACTATCGAGTATGATATGAAGCAACTTTGAAGGAAGGCAGTGAAACTGGTCAAGGTTCAATGGGGGTAATAACGAGCATGACTGTACTTGGGAAATAGAGGAGAACATAAGGGAGTTGTATCCAGAAGTCTTTGCCTGGTAAGATTTTAATGACCATTTAGTTATCCCATTGTTAGTAAACCGCATGCTAGGATAGGCTGGTTATATTGCTATGTATGTTTGATAGTTGCAAATGATTGATAGGCATGCGTGACACTTTGTTGTTTCTTAGTTAAGGAATTTCGAGGGCAAAATTTCTTAAGTGGGGGAGAATGTAACGACCTGCATTCTACGCATCATAGGATCGTAGAATATTTATTTCATTTTCGTATGAGGTCGTAAGGTCGTGTAACTTTGAGGAACGACTATTGGGGTCATTTCCTATGTTCATGATTTTTGCTGATTTTTAAATAACCGTTTTGCCCCAGGCGAATCTTGTTTTGTCTATAGTTTTTGATTGGTAAGGAATTATGACCTAAAACCACTTCCATTTTATTCATATGATGGTTTACCTTTCCGTAGAGTGGTCACATTAGCCAATAGGACTTATCGTTTGGGAGATATGGTTGAAATAAGGTTTGGAAGGTGAAAAACAGCTTAACCGGGCCTAATTAGGGTAATTAGCATATGGGCCCATAATCCATTTTGGGATAAGGTTATGGGGAGGTTGATATCGTTAGGGAAATCAGTTTTTATCATTTTTCCAGCCGCCATTTACATCCTTTAAACCCTAGCAATGGCCTCCACCTTCTAAATCACTCACTAATAACGTATTAGCCTAATCTACACCAAATCAAGGAAGATTAGTGTCAAATCAGAATTGGAGCTACTGTGTTGCATAGAAAACCACACCAAAACAGTAGAGTTTCAGATCTAAAGTTTTATTTGTGGCTAAGGTGGGTGATTTGTGTTGTTTCTAACTAATAACGGCTAATTAGGGGTGATTAGTGTTAATTAATGAAATTATGCATGTTAAAATTTCGGAAAAAATATATAGAAATTCCGAAATATTATTTTATGCCTCTGTTAGAAATTTGGGTTAATTTGGACATATTTTGCTAATCCTAATGTTAGATTTGATTAAACTTGATTAAGGGGGAAAACATGGGTTTTGGGTATGTTTGATCCATCTTGATATGTTAAATTATTGTTTTGGTGTTTAGATTATCTCCAACAAGGTTACCAGTCATAATATTATGACCCGTAACATGTTGGGAGATATTTTGGATATCTCCCAACACACGCGAGCCGATTTTATCGGCTCACAAGCTCGCGAGCCGATAAAATCAGCTCGCGCGGCTCGCGCGCCTATATATGGCACGAGGGGTGGTGGGGGTTTGGTATACTTTCCTTATTTCCTCCTTTTTATTTTTTTTATTCGTTACGACGCCGGGATGCCCCCATGCGTAAAGAAGATGGGGAGACAGACAGTTCCAGTTATGCTAGACGAAGTATCTGGTCCAGCTCACCTTCCTCCACGAACGGGGATGACAATTGAGGACTTACGTATCCTCCACGAGCTGCCACAGCGATTCACTCATTGATTGTTTACAGCGTTGGCTACCATTCAGGTAATAATTTTAATTTTTTTAATATTTATAGTTACTGAACTGTTAAAAAGTATGCCCTGTTGGTTTTACGTTATAGTTTAGTGCATGTACGTTATACGTTTTAATAGTATGAACTATTGGTTTTATAGTCATTTAACTGGTATAATTTTAGTAGACTGAGTACGTCTACCTTCGAAGGAGTTGGGCGAAGTTTGTTTCACATGCCCTTGACATATTACCATTGCATATTCGGGAGAGGCTACTTGCTATTCCGTTCGGACTCTTTTTACCTATTATACCTCCCCAGTCCATCGATCGACCTTTGGTAGATGCCTTAGTAGAGAGATGGTGGCCTACGACACACACTTTTCACTTTTCGGATTTTGAGCTAGGTATAACCCCAGCCGATTTTTACATGCTTACGGGGATTGAGATAGGCCTTCCAGATAGAGTCACTTGTCCATTTGATGCCTCTTTTGAGTCACCCGATTCCTACCTACGGTATTTGCCAGATTTGTCAGCGGCTCATATAGCTAATGGTGCGGTTTCCATCACATATTTACTTCAGTGTATTACAACGCATCTCGGTGTGGTAGATTTCCACGACATAGTATAAAGGGCAATCATTTTATACCTCCTTGGTTCGAGATTCTTTTCGAACCAATGGAGTACGATTAGGCTGGGATACCTAGCAGCACTAGTCGAGTTAGAGCGGCTGCATATAATTGATTGGGGCTCTTCCATATTGGGTTATCTATACGCCGCTCTTGACTCCTCTGCTTTTGGAGAGGTTTGCCAGATGTTCGGTTTTTGGTACATGTTGCCATGCTGGTACTATGAGTACACGACCAACGTGCATCCACGCATACATCCCACCGCCAGTCGTGCTGCTGAGACCTCTTTCCTATGCATGCGTAGATGGGAGAGTACTCATGGAGTTCGGCGTTCTCCTGCTAGTGTGAGACATGACTTGATGGAGGCTCGTACTCAGTTAGATACTGTAATAACCCGGAAATCTGGGCCAGTTTAAAATTTTTATTTTGGCTATTTTAGCGAATCTTGATTATTTAAGATGAATTATTTTAAATAATAACGACGAGAAATTTATTTTGAATAGAATTCGAACGTATATATTATATAGATCGTCGTTGGAATATGTGCAGACGGTGTTTTCTCTTGTTGGGACGTAAGCCGTGGGGAATTGCATTACGCGATCGATCTTTCGAATCAGGAGCCACCATGATGGAAATCCAATTTCCAATACGTGTATTTCGGTTTTATTTGAAGAGCCTAGTATGGCGACATAGTGGGATGGGGTGCTTATGCCGTCTATGATTGATACTTATGATTTGAAGATATTTTATACAATATGCACTTATAATAGTATCAAATGATTTGTTTTAAACGTATCAAGCATTTTTGGCTATTATAAGGTAAAAACCCTATCCTCCGGCTTGCGTTGCATTGTGTGATGGGACTTGGGTCTTATAATAGCTTCATTTTTCTTTATTTAGCATTGCGCTGTTGTTTTATGCACTGGTGTTCTTGGGAGGAAACCCGTTCCGTGTTATACGGCGTGGTCCCTTGATTTACCTAACTTTAAAATAAAGATTTACAACTATTTTAGTTCTCACACCAGTCCCATGACTGACCTGGAGTTTATTGTTTTAATCTAAACTCTGGGTGCCCTTATTTTGACACGGGCAACTAGTAGTTTTGGTTTTGCAGATTTATATTCACAGGAACCTGGTTTACAGCTGGAATGATATCTGGAAAGCTTTGTATCCGTATATCTCTTCTAGTTGTGTATTGTATTATTTTCTGCTGCGATGTATTTAAATGTAATTTAAATCTCTGATATTTCTGTGTAATATTTATTCATTTATACTCTGTATATTCTTGTAATCTAATGGAATTGTTGTAATATACAATGAAATGTTCTTCCGTCTGCGTTCTGTTGTGGCTTGTTCTCGAACTATCCGCACTTTCCTCACCGGGGAAGTTACGGGGTTTTACAGTTGGTATCAGAGCTTTGGTTTACAAAGCTTAGAGAACAGGACACATTAGAACCATACGAAAGAATTCATCAGATATTGGATTAGTAACATCCAATGAGAATGATTCGTTAGAAATGGGATCAGTAGCATCCTAGAACGAGTGTGAAGAGTATTTTTGAAATGAAAACAAGTTTTGTTTTGAAAATTTAAATCAATCATTCGTATTTGATTATTTATATTGATGTGAACAATCCAGTATATATAGATTTTGCATATACGTCTGATCCACGTGTATTCGAAGTTTTAATATACTGGATAGATATAGATTCGCACTCTAGTCGCTCGGGGATAATTCTGGTGATGTCCGGACATCATCAGTATTTATATTCGAATTTCGAAGGTGTGATATCTGTATATTTCCATTGGACTGGTGTGAGAACCAAAATTAGATAGGGCTTGTTGTTGTGATTTTGCATCAAAAATCTGAATTTTAGAATATATATCAAAGTTATGAATTTGAAATGATAATCAACTAATTGATTGATGGTTGTGTTGTTTGATTATTGTTGGATTAATTAAAATTTGAACCATTTAGTCAAATTGTACCAAAAAGTGAGTTGTATTGAAAATGTGTCGCATTTACTTGCATATACTTGTACTTATATTGAACAGGTCATAGCAAAGAGGCTAGAGCAGAAGAATAAAATTTGTTTGCCCGACAAATAGGTACATATTTACTATAATTTACTGTTTTGTTTGGGTGATGATGATTTTATGAGCCGATTGGCTAGCCGCTTGCCTTTTTCTTTTTCTTTTTGAGATCAGAAGGCCTGTATGGCAATTTCGGGATTTTCCTGTGCTCCCGGTGCAGGGGGGTTATGGCGAAATTTTTCGAAAATTTAGGGTGTTAGCCAAATTTTTGAGAAATTTGAAAAGTTCTTAGAAACTGAAATGTTGAAGAACTTAAGCCGTAATGAAAACAATGAAAGTTGAGTTGGTATGTAAAAAAACTTTCGGCTTCGTTCCTTTTCGGGGACGAAAAGTTTTAAGTGGGGGAGATTGTAATAACCCGGAAATCTGGGCCAGTTTAAAATTTTTATTTTGGCTATTTTAGCAAATCTTGATTATTTAAATGAATTATTTTAAATAATAACGACGAGAAATTTATGTTGAATAGAATTCGAACGTATATATTATATAGATCGTTGTTGGAATATAAATAATTATATGTAATTATAAATAGAATTGAAAATGGCGCGGTAGTTCGATAATTCGATTTCAAACTTCGAATGAATGTACCGGGTGCAAAACAAATCCGATTTTAGTGAAACCAAAAATAATAGGATCTAATTGATGATATCTTTCCAACGAATCCGAAAAATCAAAATTTCATAGCAGGGATCAAAAGATATGTCCAGTTGAAAATTCTGAATAGTCGCTATGGAATTCAGGCCCTTAAAAATGGAAATTTTGCAAACGACCTCGGATTTTGACGAAACCACTTTTGTCGGATCCGTGATGTAATGTTATTGCTAGGTTTCAAATTTCATAATTTTTTGAATCAATATGTGAGCGTGGCGGAGCTAAACGTGTTTTGAACAGTTTCAGTTAATTCGGGTCGACCAGAAATTGGCCATTTTTCAAACGGTCTCAGAATTCGATGAAACTAGTTTTGTTAGGACCGTATCGTCAATACGAAGCTAGAAAATATCTTTCGGGAATTTTTCTAGTTAGTAGGTGACCCCAGTAAATTGAAATGTGCATTCAAATTCAATATATAGAGTTGTATGTTGATTTTGACTGAAACTAATCGAAACAGTCAAATCAGCTTACGATACATATCCCATTGTGTTCGGAATGGGGGTAATTAGCTATGGACGACATGCGGTGGGCCTCGTTTAGAGGTCAAATGAAAAATTCAACTTTTGAAATTAAATAAATAAAAAAATACCCCTCTCCCTCTATACACTCAGGCGCCCCCCCTTTCCTTTTAAAATCGAAATACAAATAAAAAAAATATTGCGCTCGAGACATTGATGGCGACGACGGCCATCGCCTGTCGCTCCAGCCTCGCCCCTCCATCCGCTCCATAGCCGCAGCTCCGACCATCTCCCCCCCACTTCATCGTACTCTGTCTTCCATGGTCACCTGCGTCAGTCGAAGCCAGCAGCTTCAAACCCTGGAGCGCCGCCTCCTGTCGATCGAGATCCAAGATAGGTCTGCCCCGACGCGCCACCAGACCTCGTTGAACCCTCCTCTCTCACCATTCCCGATTCGAACACCCCCTAACCCCAAATCGAGATCGCCTGATACCCTAGCCGGCCACCAACTCGCGGACCAGCACCACCACCGAAGCTCCGGAGCCACCTCCCCGATGGTCCCCCCCAGTAGCCGCAGTCACCATCTCCCTTCCCTTTCCTTCACAAACGCTGTAAATTTTTCTGATTATTTTAATTAATTTATATAGTTAAAAATGCAATTTTTATTATGAGGATGACATGATTTTTATGTTAGTATAAAGTTATGATTTTAATATATTGAATAGCAAAGTAAAAATTCGATCTTTATATATTGAATAGCAAAGTAAAAATTCGATCTTTATATATTGAATAGCAAAGTAAAAATTCGATCTTTATATATTGAATAGCAAAGTAAAAATTCGATCTTTATATATTGAATAGCAAAGTAAAAATTCGATCTTTATATATTGAATAGCAAAGTAAAAATTCGATCTTTATATATTGAATAGCGAAGTAAAAATTCGATTTTTATATATTGAATAGCGAAGTAAAAATTCGATTTTTGTATATGTAGCGAACACGGATGGTGGAAGTGACAAAAGGAAGAACGATAAAGATATCCTACGTTTGAAGTGCCATGGAGTTGGGATAGCTTTGGTGAGAACTTCTCAAATTTTAATTTTGTTTTCTAGTTAATAATATATACTAGGATGCAGACGGTGTTTAGTAGCACCCAACACCCGTCGTCCACAGACCATGGACGGCTTGTATGCTTGTTTGTTTGATTTGATGTGTAGTTGATTGTGTGATGTGAAATAAAATATTTATATAGTTAAAAATATTTTATAGTTAAAAATAATATTTTTAATGTGTATATGAAATGAAATAAAAATAAACAAATCGAATGATTTGTTTATCTACACACATTTGACTGATATTGATTGGGACGATAAATTTTACACATCGCCCAACTGCACAAATAAAATTTGTGTTTGATTGTTTTAAAACCCCACACGGGTATTGGGATGATATATGACATACACTAGTCCCAATAATTAGCTGTATGTCGATCGATTGATGGACAGACTGTTATAAGCGTTAAATATTTATATTCGATGCTTATACAGTGTAGAATGCACTTTGGATGATGGTTGATTATTCATTGTTGTTATAGTATACATGTGTCGTAGGAAATCCATAGAAATAAAATCTATGGTAATTGATTGGGCCTCATTCTAGTCTTGAAAAAGAAATATTTGAAAAAAAGAAATATTTGAAATAGAATATTTGAAATAGAAAATATATGAAGCCGTGTTGATTAGATTGATGCCATTTTGACGTGAACGATATTTATATCGATTTTATTCATTTTATAATGAATATCGAAAGTGATTTCAAAATCTGATATTTTGAAAAGAATTGAAATTGAATAGAAACGAATTCGAATTGAAATTGAAGAGAAATGAATTCGAATTAAAATTGAATATAAATGAATTCGAATTGAAATTGGAAATAATTGAATTCGAATTGAAATTGAAAATAAATGAATTTGAATTGAAATTGAATCGAATTGAAAACGAACTGAAATTGAATTAGAAATCAATTTGAATTGAAATCGATTTGAAATGAATTTATATTGGAATATTCAATTTTGATTTGAAATTGAATATGAAGTTGAAACCATTTTGAAAATGAATTTAAAACGATTTATAAAGCACGTTTTGAATGGAAACCGACGAAGTATATATTATATATATAATATATTGGCCTGAATAGAACGCCCCGCGCCGCGGTAGTTCGCGAATTTCGACCATTGACTTCGAACAGATATTACGGGAGATCCGACCGTCGAATTCTCCTAAAACAAGAACCGTTGGGTTCGTATCGAAAAGAGCTTTCTAACGAATATTAGAAATTTGAAATCTAATGGTTGGATTTGGAATCATGTCCAAATCAAATTTGGAAAAGGTGGCTGTAAGTGCAATTCGATGGCCGTTGATGGAAATCGACTGTACGGGCCTTAATAAAATTATTAAAAATAGTAATAATTTGTGAAAAATCATAAGAAATGATTTGTGAAGAACTGGGATGAAAAATCCCATATTTGAAAAGATAAAAATAGATTTTTATCGAAATGAACTAGTTTTGAACTAGAATAATAATTCTATTTATTTTTAAATAAATAAATTGGATTTGAAATGGTTTTGAAAATAACCAGAATTTCCAATAATTATATTGGAATGGATTTGAATCGAAATTGTCTTTGGAATATTTCGATGTTGGATTTCGTGATGATACAAATATTGTTATGGGAATTTGAAAGATATATATATCGTTATTTCCAATATGATATTTGTTGGTCGTAGAATTTGATATTGAATATAAGCCGGTATATTTTCTATTCAGAGCCTTGTATTTAATGTCAAATGTGATTTGGGTTTGTCGTGAATGGTGTCTTTATTAACATTGTTCTTAAACCCAATTGAGAAAAGATTAAATCTTTTTATTTAGATTTAATGAAGTGCACCAATTAAATGATATTTAATTGGAATTGAATTGGTATTGATTTTTGGGTTTATCATGAACAGTGTTTTAAATAACACTTGTTCTTTAACCAGATAATTAATAGAATGTGATTTTGGGTGGTCGTGAACGGTTTCTTCAATAATACTGTTCTTAGATCCAAAAGAGTTAAGAAAATCAGAAACTAACTGGAGATTAGTTAAGTTGAATGGTTTCTGGGGTATTGATCTGATGTTGGTTTCGGCCTTCGGGGTTAATACTTAGGAAATTGCTCACTTGCTAATTTATGGTTTGGGTCTGATTGAAATGTAATGTGATTTTGGGTTTATAGTGAACCGTGTTTTAAATGACACTGATTCTTTAACCCAGTTAAAGATTAAAACTAAGTGGAGTTTTAATGAATCTTTAATTAGATTTGGACGTGGAATGGAGTATCACCAGTTTTGCTCCAAAGCGATAGTTAAATCTTTAATTAGATTTGGACGTGGAATGGTAATTAATTTTACCTATAACACCGTGGTACTAGATATGGAGTATTACCAGTTTTGCTTCATGGGATGAATAGGTTGGGATTGGGAAATAAAATAAATAATTACGTCGGTGTGGTTCGCTAATCCCGACTAGTATGGAAAACCATAATTTGGTTTGAAATGATATCCAAAGGAAGATTAAAGAATAAATTTTAAAGAATTTATCTTTGATAAAATTAATGGGAACATTTCCCTAAGAACGTGAAATTTAGAAACTAACTCTAGGTTAGCTAAGAAGGATGGTTTCCTGGGTATTGATCTGATGTTGGTTTCGGCCTTCGGGGTTAATATTTGGGGAATTGTTCTCTTGCTAATTTACAGTTAGTGACTGATGAATCGGAATGAGGCGTATGTTGTGTTTTTGTAACATTTGTTTACTATATACGCGGGTTGTTCGGAAAGGTCGGGTTTATACCCATTCTGAATAACCGATTCGACGAAAAGTCGAAGATGATGACGGTGGTCGAAGACCGAAAGTCTTCACATCGTTTGGGTGATTACTGATGATCTTGATTGGGTTGTACACCCAAGATGAGGGAATCAGTTGGTGGTCGTCCAGACGTACTTGGAGATCGACGGATATACGAGGAAAGTGCCTCCGGTTTCGTTCAGACCTAGAACGGACTTGTAAATAAATGGTGTTTCTGACATTGTATTCCTTTATATTGTATTCGTTGATCTCTGCTAAATATATATATCTGTTTGGCGGCGGGGAATTTATTCTCTTGCTTAACGCCCTTCTCTGAGACATACGAGCTCAGAGATTATATATTGGCAGAAATCAGTGGTACGATATGGATTGATAGTGTGGCATGCTGAGATGCAGTGATCCAGACTTTTGTTGAAAAGCAAAGTTTGGTGGGTGATGATCAAAGCGCAGCTTTAATATAGCATGGCTTTGTGTATAGCGTTGATTCGTGAGCCTCGTACCTTGGTATGGTGGTAAACTGATGGTTTGATCGGTATGCTTTTTAGTGGATGGGCACCTTAGTGGTGTCGTGGATTCGGTCGACCAAGATGAGCTTAGTGCTCAGGGATATATAGAGTAAGCGGTGTTTTCTCTCGCTGGGACGTAAGCCGCGGTGATACTCTAGTCCCAAAAGTGCGGATGTGCAGATGGTGTTTTCTCTTGTTGGGACGTAAGCCGTGGGGAATTGCATTACGCGATCGATCTTTCGAATCAGGAGCCACCATGATGGAAATCCAATTTCCAATACGTGTATTTCGGTTTTATTTGTAGAGCCTAGTATGGGGACATAGTGGGATGGGGCGCTTATGCCGTCTATGATTGATACTTATGATTTGAAGATATTTTATACGATATGCACTTATAATAGTATCAAATGATTTGTTTTAAACGTATCAAGCATTCTTGGCTATTATAAGGTAAGAACCCTATCCTCCGGCTTGCGTTGCATTGTGTGATGGGACCTGGGTCTTATAATAGCTTCATTTTTCTTTATTTAGCATTGCGCTGTTGTTTTATGCACTGGTGTTCTTGGGAGGAAACCCGTTCCGTGTTTTACAGCGTGGTCCCTTGATTTACCTAACTTTAAAATAAAGATTTACAACTGTTTTAGTTCTCACACCAGTCCCATGACTGACCTGGAGTTTATTGTTTTAACCTAAACTCTGGGTGCCCTTATTTTGACACGGGCGGCTAGTAGTTTTGGTTTTGCAGATTTATATTCACAGGATCCTGTTTCACAGCTGGAATGATATCCGGAAAGCTTTGTATCCGTATATCTCTTCTAGTTGTGTATTATATTATTTTCCTCTGCGATGTATTTAAATGTAATTTAAATCTCTGATATTTCTGTGTAATATTTATTCATTTATACTCTGTATATTCTTGTAATTTGATGGAATTGTTGTAATATACAATGAAATGTTCTTCCGTCTGCGTTCTGTTGTGGCTTGTTCTCGAACTATCCGCGCTTTCCTCACCGGGGAAGTTACGGGTTTTTACAGATATGAGGGAGAGGGGGAACATATTACGAGCACCTTGGACTTCTTATTGGTTGTTACTTGCAGTGGATGGCCCACTACCTGATTCCCATCCATTAGCCATTTCATGTCGCTTATGTACTCGACGTGTCCTTTTGTTCCCACTTGCCCACCTTACTATTTGGTATTTGGGAGATCGATGTTATTACCAGGATCCCGGTCAGTTGCGAATAACTGGAGATCCACCTCTGCCACTTGATATGTTCGGGCCGCAACATTCTATAGGGAGACAGTATGTGGATGGTCTGAGACAGGCAGACTGGGTTGATACGACTGATTTTCACTTACCCAACGCAGAGTTTGGTCCTTATTGGGTTCGGGTAGCTCCTAGACGGTACTTCCTGCCAGATTATATGCGGGGTGTGAACTCCGATCACATTAGTCCCCGATTGGTTAGTGGTAGAGTCCATCCTCCACCGTTTACTTTTGACCCGACCCCTTTACAGATCTCTAACCTTCCGACGGATTTTGCTCTGGCCGATACATTTCGGACATTTAATCTTAGCGGTGCACAGATATTCCTGCCTATTGTTTACACACCTGCACACATGGTGCACGGTGTCCCTACTGTTGGATTATATCCGCCACATGTGGTAAAATTTGTACTTGTTAGTTTACGTTGTATGTTATACGCTGTAGAAACTGATTTTATATGTTCTATATATGCGGTATGCACCCCGGTTAGACCAGCATAGGATACATATTGCGGCTATTCAGGAGATGGACCTGCTACATTCTCAGTCCTTATATCAGGAGCACCGGGCGATTGTTCAGGGATTGCAGGAGCAGATTGATGACTTACAGGTCAGATTAGCGGCAGTAGGGGGTGGTGATACAGCAGCATCAAGTGCCGTTGTAGGGTCATGTACTGGTGGAGGTTCAGGAGGCGGACTAGGAGGGGTTCACGAATCAGGTGGTGATGGCGGGCTAGGAGGGGGTAACGGACTAGTAGGGGATGACGGATCAGGTGGTGATGGTGGACTAGGAGGGGGTGATGGGCTAGGAGGGGGTGACGGATTAGATGGTGATGGCGGACTAGGAGGGGTGACGGACTAGGAGGAGGTGACGGATTATGTGGTGATGGCGGACTAGGAGGGGGTGACGGACTAGGTGGTGGTGGCGGTTCGGGAGGTGGTGGTGATGATGAAGATATTTCATATTATGACCCTTCTGATAGCGGGGACGACATGTCTTTGGATGGTGCTGATGATGATGCCGCAGATTTATCATGATATATATTCGTGTATGTCGCGATATATATATATATATATATATATATATATATATATATATATATATGTATGGCTCGATGTATATATGTGAATGTCTCAATGTTTTGGACTTTATGTTATTTTATAATGTGTTCTGTGTAATGTTTGCTCGTTGCTTATGTTTTGTGTAATGTTTGCTCGTTTCGTATGTTTTATGTAATGTTTGCTCGTTTCGTATGTTCTGTGGAAATATGATACTTTGGCAAGTGCCAAATCTGGTACTTTGGCAAGTGCCAAATCTGGTACTTTGCCAAGTGCCAAATCTGGTACTTTGCCAGGTGCCAAATCTGGTACTTTGGAAGGTGCCAAATTTGGTACTTTGCCAAGTGCCAAATCTGGTACTTTGCCAAGTGCCAAATCTGGTATTTTGCCAAGTGCCAAATCTGTTACTTTGCCAAGTGCCAAATCTTGTACTTTGGAAGGTGTCAAATCTGGTACTTTGGCAAATGCCAAATCGGGTACTTTGGCAAGTGCCAAATCTAGTTTATGATTTAATTATAAAACGAACTGAAGCGGAGCTGCAGTTCGTTTTATAATGTTTTGAACTTCAATTGTCTGTATGAAATCTAATCTAAGTCGGATTTCCTAACAACAAGACACTTCGTATCTAATCGACAATATTTTTCTAGTGGAAGAGAAAAAATCGGTTTTCATGTTGTAGATTTTGTTTTACGTCCAAATCAAATTTTCAAAAAGTCGTCTTGGAAATGGTTTATAAAATATATGGTTTACATATATAAGTTAAAGGATTTTTATAAAATAAAATGGGGACGACCCTCCTTTTTAACTCCTTCGTGTGCTGAAATGTTTAAATTATGCGGGTAAGTGGACGACCCTCGTTTTATAACATTCCGAACTTCAATATATGTAAATAATACGGGTAAGTGGATGACCCCGGACCCACACTCTTGTTTTCCCTATATATAGCGGCTTTTTTGAAACCCTTAATCACAATTTATTTTCTTCTAGCCGCCACCTCCTTCCTCTTTCCCTAAAGCAACCAAATTGTTAAGAAAAAAGTATAGTTCCCTTTTTGGTAGTATATCGGAACAGGTAAAAGAAAGTGTAGCCTCCAACATGGACAAATGGGAAAATGACGATGAGGGGGTAGCAAATCAAAGACCTGGAAAAGAAATGGTTGTTGAAGGATGCGTTCGCAAGCCAGTACGTCTAGGTGGATCCAACCCTGTGTGCCGTTGTGGAGAAGAATCAGTCGTCGTTGTTTCGAAGACCAAAAAAAAATGCTGGGCGCCGATTTTTTGGTTGTGCAGCCTACCAGGATCACACCATTTTTCCTGACGAAATTGATTGTTGTTACTTTAAGCAGTGGATTGACCCTCCGATGTGCGAATGTGGAGTTCAATATGCATTGGAAGCGCAAGACAAAATATGACGTTTGAACAAGAATGTTGCTGAGGTAGCTAGAGCTGGATTTTACCTACATCCGTGGTAGGTGTGGGTGGAAACTATCGTATCGTTTATTACTGTACTTTAAATTTGATGTTTATGTATTCATTTGTTGTACTTCCTTCAATTGCACTTTACATTTATTCATGTTGTAATTGTCGTTGTTGTAAGCTTCTAAGTTATGTAATGAAAATATTTATGTAATGCAAAGTCCAACGCTCTAAACGTTTATGATGGAGAAACTCCCCTAAAAGAACATTGTGCGCTATTTACTGTCCAATTAAAGACCATTTGTGCCAATAAAAGACCATTCGTACCAATTTACTGGAGCCATGACAGAGAATATACACTGTACGCTATTTACTATACAATTAAAGACCATTCGTACCAATAAACGAGGGCTATGTCCAACCAAGGTGCACTCCTTCTAATAAAGGAACATTCTTACCAATAAAGGAGCACTATGTCCAATAAAGAAACACCCTATCCAATAAAGGAGCACTTTGTCCAATAAAGGACACTCTGTCCAATAAAGAGGCACTCGTACCAATGAAGGAGCACCATGTCGATAAAGGAACACTCTGTCCAATAAAGGAGCACTTAATCCAATAAAGGAGAACACTCCACCCAATAAAGCTACCCACTTACCATTACCGCATACCTTATATATACCAGCAACATTGCAATTCATATCTCAAATCAAAACTTATTCACAAATATAAATGGATTTGAGTTTTACGAAATGCGTTTTGGCTTTTGATAGCGATTCGGAGGAAGATGAAATCCTTCAAGAGGAAGCGGAAGAAATACAGGACCTATAATGTGAAGCATATGGTTCATCATCCACAATTAGAGGGGGATCGGTTGCTGGAAGGAGGTTTATACACCGAAATCATGCTAAATACCATAAGTCTTTGATGCAAGATTACTTCGATGACGATTGCACTTACGGGCCTGATATGTTTCGTAGAAGATACAGGATGCTGAGAAATCTATTTCTTCGGATATTGGATGGTATTCAAGGTAACAATGATTACTTTAAGTACAAACAAAATGCATTGAAGATACAGGGGTTGTCCGATGAACCGAAAATGACGGCCGCTATGAGAATGTTAGCTTATGCCACTCCAGCCGATGCTTTTGACGATGCATGTCACATAGCAGAGAGCACGACACTTGAAACTTTCTATCAAGCAGTGGTGGACATCTACGGAGAAGAATACTTATGGTCTCCGAACGAAGAAGATGTAGTGCGAATCAGAGAGATGCATGAAAGCAGGGGTTGGCCGGGAATGTTAGGAAGTCTAGACTTCATGCATTTTTAATGGAAGAACTGTCCTGAGGGATTACAAGGTGTGCACAACGACAAGGAAAGGCGACCAACCATTATTTTGGAAGCTGTGGCATCGTATGATATGTGGAGATGGCACGCTTTCTTCGGAATCCCTGGTTCAAATAATGACTTAAATGTTATAGAAAGATCTCATCTGTTTAATGATCTTGCTAAAGGCCAAGTACCTCCATTAACATTTACCCTATAGGTCAAAATACTTACGAGCATGGATATTACCTAGGTGATGACATTTACCCGAAATGGAGCACCATTGTTAAAACATGTCCAAATCCATTGACTCATAAACAAGTCAAATTCGCGGCGATGCAGGAGGGACAAAGGAAAGATGTGGAACGTGCTTTAAGTGTTTTACAATCTAAATTTGCAATGATAAGTAATCCATGTCGGTTGTGGTCTAGGAAAAAGATGTCTACAATCATGTTTGCTTGCATTGTTCTTCACAACATGATTAAAGAAGATGAAAGAGATATGGATGAAGAGCAACGTCACTGCGATTACGAGGGTGCTTCGCAACCACCGCAACTATTCCGACAAAATCGACCACTAATAGAGAAGGACTTCAACATTCATTTGACCCGTCAGGTTATGTTTAGAGATGTAGAACTCCATAATCGGCTACAGAAGGACCTTATGAATCATTTATGGAACCACTACGGCGATACCTAGTTATGAAGCACCCTTATCCGAATTAGTGTTTTATTTTATGCTTGTCCGAACCTATCAATCATGTATGCAGTAATGATGTTCTTTTCTATCGTACCATTGCATTCTCTTGTATTCTAAGGGTTATTAATCATATATTATTATGTTTCAAATTTGTTTATTCTACGAAATTATAATGATTTTTTTTGGTCATATTCGAAACTAAGGTAGGATAAGGGAAAAAATTTAAACTAGTCACGAGCCGATATTATCAACTCGTGAAGTCGTGAGACGATTTATCCGGCGTGCACCACAAAAATCGGCTCGCGACTTCACAAGCCGATAAAATCGACTCGTGCGCCCATTTCAGGAATCAGAATTGAGCTCGTAACATTTCACTGAATGTTACACAGCGTAACATCTATTGGGGACCATTTTACCTTAAATCTTTGATTCAGGAGCTGAATCTCCCCTCTGTTAGAGATGCTCTTATGGATGATTATGCTTGTTGTCATTACTGTTTGGAATGTTTGCGATTGTCTAGAACTATTAGATTGGTTGAAAACGCCGTCATGTGGCTTAAACAGTCACTGGAAAGAGTTGCAGGAATTAGTGCAGGATTTCACTCGTGAACCAACCCTACTTGTGTGGCCTCACTCACGACCCAGGGTGAGACCCACGAACCACTCGCGCTCGAACTCCACACGACGGAGCATCATCACGAACCGCCAGTCACGAGCTGAGTCACCACCAGAAAATGAAGTCACGAGCCGGGTCTATATGTGTGCCATGAACTAGTGCCACGAGCTAGCCATGAATTGATGCCACCCATGGAGATCACAAACTGGAGTTATGTGTGAGCCGCGAACTAGTTTCCGCCCACGAACCAACCGTCACGAGCCGTGCTAGGAGGAGGACCATGAGCCACTCCACGAACAGAGAGTGCAACGGGAACCAAACCTAAGTGATGGTCACGAACCGGATGGAGATTGAACCAAGATGATAACCAAAGCCCGAGATGCAAATGTAGTCCAAATAGGAAGTGGAACTCAGGATCTAGATGGGAACCAACGAGTAAACTTCATGAGTTGGACTTTGCTGCGGGACGTGTGCAAAGGGGTTATCGATGTCTATAGCTTTTACTCACCACTGAGAGACGGATTAGCGGCTATTGATTAGTGCAGTGGAGATGTTATGGCTCCATGGGGAAAAGTGATCGTAGCAGGACTATGAGCCAGTGTAGTGGAGTTGTTATGACTCCATGGGGCAGATTGGACATAGAAAAGGATTAGTGGCTATAGATTAGTGAAGTGGAGCTGTCATGACCCCATAGAGTAGAGTGATCGTAGCAAAGAATTGGGTGATCAAAGTGGCAGATATCGTATGCTTTACACACTGGGTAAGAGATGTGAAGATGATTGCTATGTTTGATGTTTGCTATCACCATGATATGCACACCCCGTGTGATGACCCCAAACTTCCGTGGACCGTAAGTAAGGATAATCATTTGGAATACAACATATTTACAACAAAAACAGATCTCAGATAATTATCATAACACATAAACCATTGCAGCGGAAATAAATGTCATCAGCATCATAATATCCAGTACATCAGAGTATGCAGTTCAGGATACAACTTAGCCAAATAAAGAGTCTCAACAAAAAGGGAAATAAGTTTCAATGGAAAAGAAACAAGTCTCAAACTCCATCACATACATCAAAGCTATAGAAGATAAAATGTCTCAAAGCAGAAGTAAAAACTAGAGAAAAGGTCTTCTTCTTCTTTCCAAGCAAGCTCCAATCAGAATGTATCACCTGAACCTGTCAATTAGTTGCCCGTGTGGAAGGAGGGCACCCGAGTTTGCAAAGTGAAACAAACTACGAGTCAGTAATGGGACTAGCATGAGAATTCTTAACTAATTTATCTAACAACGTGGCAAATCACAGGACCACGCCGCTAACGCGGAACGGGTTTACTCCATTGGATTGCCAGTGCATAATTTTATAAAGTTTAAATAAAACAGCGAAATGACTGTTGGAAAAATGAAATCATCATAAGACTCAAGTCCTAACACACAATGCAACACACACATGAGGATAGAGTTTTCCCTTATGATGATCAAACATGCTTAATACATGAAAAATAATATTTTTATATTATCATTAGTGTTTAAGCAGTATTAAAATACTTCAATATAAATGTATCAATCCTAGACGGCATGGGTACCGTATACTATGTCGCCATATATAAGTTTACAATCAAAACCGAAATGTCGTATTGGAAATTGGTTTTCTGTCATGAAATCGCGGCCAGGGATCGTCCTCTTCCGATTCGAGACACTCTAGCAGATGCCTCAGGATCCCCCGCAGTGAACCCTTGGATCTTCAGGGTCGGTCCCTACCTAATGGTAGTGGATTGGCAATTCCTGAACACACGTTTCCCGACCCCTTTGGACCTATAGTATGACCACTTCCGGCCTATAAAAAAACCCGAGGTACCTCAATCTATAATCCACATAAGTAAAATGTCGGGCCGTGTTAAAGCACCGGCACTACCCCTAGCTAGAAAGAAACGTGTGCACTCCCTGTAGTCCTAATCCCATTTTTGACTCATACCGGGGTGTGAGGCTCGCGAAGTCACGCTATACACAAAGCTATGCCTAAATATGCTATGCTTTGATCATCAGCCACAAGGCCTGCTTTTCAACAAAGCCTTGATCATTGCATCTTGGCGTGCCACCTTGACAATTCACGCCATGCGATCGATAATTATTACTATATACCCAGGTGTTAAGCAGAGAATAGATTCTCCACTACCAAACAGACATATATTAATACAAATCGATTTAATTACATGGGATGAACTCCAACGTCAGACACACATCCATTTACAAGTCCGTTCTGGGTCTGAACGAAACCGGAGACACCAAAGAGGTTCTCGCTTATCCGCACGACCAACACATACGTCCGGACAACTACTACTTCAACCCCGTCCTGGGAGCAAGTTAGTCCAAGGCATCAGTAGTCGTCGTCCATTCGATGTGAAGACCGCCGGTCTTCAACCCTCGTCTTCTTACATCTTTGATTTAATCGTCGTGCAATTATTTGAAATGAGTTAAACTCGGTCTTTTCAAATAATTGTCGCATAATTATCATTTAAAACATTTCATATATATTTATAACTATTTATCGCTATTTTTATTTATTTGAAAATAGCTCGAAATAAATAAACGACGCTTCGGGTCAATGGGCGGCCTAGGTGCTATTTTTACCAAATTTTGATTTACACATATCTTAGAATCTAACCGTCAGATTTTGATGAAATTTATATCGTTAGAAAGCTCTTCCCAAAGCGGTCCTAACGGTTCCAGCTTTGGGAAAATCCAACGGTCGGATCTTCCGGAATAATCGTTTGAAGTTACGATTGTCGATACGCGAACTGCTGGGCTCGTTTCGTTTAATTATATATATATATATATATACATATATATAAACCATTGGGCGATTTCCACTATTAGAATCCATTCTTTTTATTCTATAAAAACAATATTTTTGTTCGCCAATTCTAATGCAACAAAAATGACGTTTTCAACAATGTATATTTTTATATTCAATAATATAACATTTTTGTTCGCCAATTCTAATGCGACAAAAATGACGGTTTCAACCATGTATATTTTTATATTCAATAAAATAACATTTTTGTTTGCCAATTCCAATGCGACAAAAATGACAGTTTCAACAATGTATATTTTTATATTCAATAATATAACATTTTTGTTCGCCAATTCTAATGCGACAAAAATGACGGTTTCAACAATGTATATTTTTATATTCAATAAAATAACATTTTTGTTCACCAATTCTAATGCGGCAAAAATGATGGTTTCAACAATGTATGTTTTTATATTCAATAATATAACATTTTTGTTCGCCAATTCTAATGCGACAAAAATGACGGTTTCAACAATGTATATTTTTATATTATTTGTTTTAAATACATAAAAATGTACTTTTTATGTAATTCATTTTTATAACATAAAGATGTACTTTTTATCCTATTTGTTTTAAATACATAAAAATGTTTTTTTATGTAATTCATTTTTATAACATAAAGATATACATTTATGTTTCTATAAAATGTAAATATTTTATTTCTTTTTCCTTTACATTGAAAAATGTAATTTCTTTACCTTTACATTGAAAAATGTAAACCTTTCATTGTTACATAAAAAAATGTAAATCTTTCATCTTCACATAGAAGAATGTAAATCTTATGTTTTTACATAGAAAAATGTAAATCCTATATCTTTACATAGAAAAATGCAAATCTTATATTTTAACATAGAAAAATGTAAATCCTTTATCTTTACGTAGAAAAATGTAAATCTTATATCTTAACATAGAAAAATGTAAATCCTATGTTTTAACATAGAAGAATGTAAATCCTATATTATTTTTACATAGAAAAATGTAAATTTTATATTTTAATATAGAAAAAATGTAAATTTTCTAATTGTTATAATTACATTAGAAAAATGTAAATTTTCTAATTATCTGTATTACATTAGAAAAATGTAAATTTTCTAATTATCTTTCCTTAATGCACATTTTTTCTTTATAGAGGATATTTTCCTATCCAACTCATATGTCAAATTGGTGTCAAAATATGATAACAAAAAATAATGGTTTTGTCTAACCATTTCTATTTACCCAACATCGTAATTTCAATGTCCACACATACAACACAATATATGAGATGAATCACAATAAAAGGTCTCATCTTTATTTTATTTGTAAATCAAATAAAATATCTAATCTTAATTTATCTTTTAATTAAAATTTAAAAGATTCAAACTTTCTTTATTTTATAAATCATAAACAAAATAAAGATTCAATCTTTTTGTTTATTTTGCAAATCAAAAATAAAGATTCATCTTTTGTTCTATTTTGCAAATCAAAAATAAAGATTTAACTTTTGTTCTATTTTGCAAATCAAAAATAAAGATTTAACTTTTGTTTGGTAAATCAGAATAAAGATTCAACTTTTCATTTTATTTTGTAAAAAAAAAATAAAGATTCAAAATTTCATTTTTGTTTGTAAAACAAACAAGATTCAATTTTTCATTCCTATAGAGGGATAAAAAAATAAAAATAGAAATAAAATAAAAATAAAAATAATAAAGATGAGAACTTTATAGAGATTACATCAGAATTTTATAGATCTAAACTGACATGCTATATCATGATATCACAACGAATATTAATCAACCATACAACAATCACAACATCGTAGATTAGAAACCATAACATACAATGATTCGCATAACAAATAGAATTAAATTATTTAATTATTAAAATTTAGAAATCTCACAGTCGTTCGTGATTTGGCCAAAATTCAAACTGTTCAGAATGGTCCCGTTTCAGTCTCAACATGTTCTATTCGCTGTTACGAATCCAATGCTTCCGAATTCGTCAAATTCTGAGTTGAAACAATTAGCTATGGTCAGCACAAGTTTTAACACAATTTAAATTAATTAATTAATTAATCAAAGAATTAACCCACCCTCTTCACTACAGTCTTCGGCCGTTAGCTTCTCTATTTGTTCAAAACTTGGATTCAAATTTCCAGGAGGTTGGATGATCGGCTCGAGGATCCGATGGTGCCACGGCGTCGGGCTACGGGAGGCGCACCACCGCCAGCGAAGGGGGCAGCTCGGCGGCCTCTAGCGCCTTGGGTGACGGTCAACGCGGCTCGGGTTCAGGGCGCGGGGGCGGTCGCTACAGGCGACGATGGTGGGTGATGGCCTTATGGATGTGAAGGTGGTAAAATTTTCTTCAAAATATTGAACTGGAGTGGTGGGATTTACTGAGTAAATCGATGGGAATTTGTGGAGGAAGTTTCGACGGGTTTAGGCTATTGATTTTAAGGTGGCGGCAGCAGAGATAATGAATAGTAGTTTTTAGGGTTTTAAATTCCTATATTTATAATATTTTTAATGTATTTTTACAATTAAATCCATATCTTACAAACCGTTTCATTTTCAGTCCAGCAGAAGGTGCCCCTAGCCAATAGCCCATATTCCGGATCCAATAGGACAGGTCCCGTCAGCCCAAACGGCTGTCTGTGGCCTGTATTATTTAATTTAATAATTAAATCCTTTATAAATTTAATTCGTCTGCATAAATAAATTCACCAAGGCCACATACGGACTCAGAAAAATCCAGAAAAAATATATTTGTCTTCGTTACGACGATACGGTCCTAACAAAACTAATTTCGTCGAATTCTGAGACAGTTTGAAAAATGGCTATTTTTCGGTCGATTAAATTTGACTGAAACCGACAAAACACATTTTCCTTCGCCACGCTCACATATTAATTCGGAAAATTCTAAAAATTGAAAACTAGCAATAATTTGACATCCCGGTTCCAACAAAAGTGGTTTCGTCGAAAACAGAGATCGTTCGAAAATTTACTATTTTCACTGGCTTTAATATTATTTAAAAATGAATTTTTTTTTGCCACATTTTTCCACCAAATAATTTAAAATAAAAATTTTAAATTGGTTCAGATTTCCCGGGTTGTTACAATCTTCCCCACTTAAGAGTTTTTCGTCCTCGAAAAGGAAACAAAGTAAAGTAGGAAACAAGACGGAAAATGTAAGTTGGGGGTAAATGTACCTTAATACAAGAGTTACTCAGAGATATCCACTCTGCACTTGGGGTAAGCCTTTTTGATGCTATCCTCTATCTCCCAAGTACAATCTCTAGGATCCCTACTCCGTTGAACCTTGACTAGGTTGATCTTCTTGTTCCTCAAAATTTTGGTTTCTTTGCCAATGACCTTAATCGGGTCTTTCCTCACTGTTAGATTTGGAGCAATGTAACAACCCGAATTTTTATAGCATGTTAAAGTCATAAATCAAGGCAGAATTAAATTTTAAACTAAGAATCAAGGGAAACGGGTTACGCCATTGTGTTCGTCTCGAAATTTTACACGAAATAGATTCCGAGTTTTCGAAAATCGGAGTTCGTATGACCAAGTTATGACCTCTAGAAATTTCAGAAATTTTCAGAATCAAAGACAGCTCGAATTTCGAATTCGAAATTCGAATTCAAACCCCGTAGTAGCCTGGGCGGGAAATTTCCCGCCCATAGACCAGGTCGACCGGGGGGTCGACCATAGTGTCGACCTCCCGGGGGCCAGGTCGACCATAGTGTCGACCTGGGGGGGACCAGGTCGACCACAGTGTCGACCTGGGGATCGACCTGCCTCCCGAACCACTTTTCTAAACCAGATGCATCCTGAGACTCGTTTTCTGACCAGATTCGTCTGCCCAACCCTATATAAACAGCCCCCCTAGTCTCATTTTCTCCACACCATTTCTTTCTACCCTTATGCTGCTTCTAAGATAATCAAAATAAAAAGATAAGAAGGAAGAAAAGAGACTGCTCCTTCTCCATCAAGACTACGCTTAGGGATTTGCAAATTGGGGGGATTTCAATTAGAACACGATCGATCAAATAGAGATTCAATAGTCAAATTTTGCTTTCTAATTCTCTATCCACGCATTGTAAGTTCAAGTTACTTTTAGATAAAAGTTGTAAACTTAATATCCACGTTGTAAATTGGAATTGGATCTATGTATGGTGATTGATTCTTATCTATTCTTGTTCGTCTTGGATCTTGACTTTTGGACCTATTCATGTTGTAAATCAAACTCTCTCGTGTCTATAACCTTAACATGCGTATGACGTTGAATGTATTGTTAATGGACAAGGACTATGACTGAGAACATAAGACTGCCTATGACTAATATGACTATGCCTGTGACTATGGCGGTGAACATAAGACCGCCTATGACTAATAAGACTATGCCTATGCCTATGACGGTGAACGTAAGACTGTTGCCTATGACTATGACAAGGACAATTGTGGCTAATCACCTATGATTCAAGACCATGAGGTTATTGCCTAGGATTATGAACATAAGACCATTATCTATGACCATGACTTTGAAACTATTACTGTTAATTGTCCATGACTATTTGCCTAGAACTATTTTTGATAATTATCCATGATCATTGTGATGAGTCGCTTATGATTTGTATCTATGAGAATTGTACCTATAACTGTTGGGGTTAATTGCCTAAGACTATTATAGTTGATTGTTCATGCACATGACACCATAGTTGAAAACCATGTTGTGCACCGAATTGACATTTTGTTGAATCATATACCTAGGATGTGACTTGCTTAGTTTATTCGAAATTATGTACACCAAAACCACTGGATCCATTATTCTTGTATTTGGCTTGCTTTTGCACGCCTATTCTTTTATGTCAGTGTTTATCATGGCCATCGCCTTATCTTGCTAGATTTGTAATCCTATATGTCAGTGATGTGGTAACCAATTATCTCAAGTTATGCCATGCTTGTCTAGTAACCCCCTTTTTATCGCTTTATGCTCGTCTCTTTTGCCTATCATAGTTTTGATGCTATTCCCTCTATTTTGAGATTTGGATTTGTTTGTAGTATAGAACGATTCACGTTCACGTGCGATGGGAATACGATTTGGGTAGAATAGGCAAAAACATGAATTATGAACTCAATAATAGGCAAAACTTGAAACATGAACGCTGTTATAACTTGAACCTGGATACGGATACGAACCTGACATCTACTTGATATGAAACTTGCCTTGAAAACTTGACACGATTTGACATGAAACATGACATGAAAACTCGACATGAATTTTGACATGAAAACTTGAATGTGGGCATGACAATTAGATAAACTTGAAAAAGGCCAACTCGAGGTTGGGTTGAGTTTGCAGTGTAAATCTACCCGGAACCGCCCGACAAATCCAGTGGATGCAAACAATAGGATCCAATGTGGGTAGTTGGTCATATCGCACGTAGAACCCGAGGTTAGACAATGTTGTGGTGTAAATCTGCCCGGAACCGCCCGGCAAATCCAGTAACCACAACAGTTAGTCTAATGTGAGAGGTTGAAGTGCATTAATGAATTAATGCCACATGATAGGGTTAAGTCCTGAACCACTTGAATATACTTAACCAATTTAACATGATGACTTGATAGGGGTAAGTCCTGAACCGCTTGAATATACTTAACCAATTTAACACGATGACTTGATAGGGTTAAGTCCTGATCCTCTTGAATATACTTAACCAATTTGACACGATGACTTGATAGGGTTAAGTCCTGAACCACTTGAATATACTTAACCAATTTAACATGATGACTTGATAGGGTTTAGTAATGAACCGCTTGAATATACTTAACCAATTTGACACGATGACTTGATAGGGTTAAGTCCAGAACCGCTTGAATATACTTAACCAATTTAACACGATGATTCGTAGGGCTAAGTCATGAACTTAAACGAAAACACTTAGCCTATTTGACATGACACGTAGATGGGTTAAGTCATGAACTTGAATGGCAACACTTAACCAACTTGACATGCTAGACCGATAGGGTTAAGTCTCGAATTTAAATGACAACACTTAACCTACTAGACGGAAACCCTAGTTACGCGGTCCGTTTCAACAGTAACCCACTAGATGTATCATGGTACCCTGGAACTACGCAGGGTGGGGCACGATTACTGGGCTGATTGTAAGCGACCAGAACGACGGCTGTGTGGGTGCGCCAGTGTAGGTTCTAACGGAGTGCGGGCGTGCACACACTCCGAAGCAGAAAAAGCAGGCATTGGGCATCCGTAGGTTTATCTATGCGTGCTTGATTCGTGTCGATGGTTGGCACCATAGGGCTTGATACACCCTATGGTGGACCTAGCACAGGTGACTACATTTTGTGATTGGGCCATATGACACTGACACATGAACGAGCTAGGACTTGTAGGGAGTTGATCGATTAATAGATCGTTACGTGGAATTCGTTAGGTAGCATAATCCCTAGTGGTCCTAGGTGGCATAAACCCTAGACGAATCTAGTAAACGTTCAATAGGTAGCATAATCCCTGGTGGCCCTTGGTGGCATAAATCCTAGTTGAATACACGATAGCTCGTGATAAGGAAACCTAGCCAGAACAAGGGTGGCAGTTCCAACGATTTCAAGAATGGTGGCACTACATTGAAGTAGTACAGAAATACGTGGTGAAACCCGTACGATATACGGCAAGGGACTGTACATATACATGAAAAGGATGATACGGGTTGGGATACTAGTACAGTTGGTGCAGAGAATGTTAAACATGCGATGCTATACGTAGCTTATCTTGTTACCTTAGTTTTCTTGTGACCTTAGTTTATCTTGTTACCGTAGTTTATCTTGTTATCTTAGTTTAACTTGCCTATCTTGTCATCATCCTTATGTTTACTTTTAGTTTATACATATCATGTTACTTTTACTTGTTTCTATGCTGAAAGTCACTAGGACTTACTCAGTCTTTATGATTGACCCGTTTTGTTTCGCCTCTTTTCTTCCGTTTCTCCCCCCTCCCCCCCCCCAGGTTCGCAGGGTGGGAATACAGCTTAGTTCAGATCTTACCAAGCTCTAAGTCTCTTTCATGTACTGCTTGGATTTCTCTTGGCTGTGGCTTGCTTTGCTGCTTTATTGGGGAATGATTTATGACTATGGTTTTATGCTTCTTTACTATTGCAAGACAGATTTGGATGTAATGGGTTTAATAACTTTTTGATGTAAAAGGCTTCAGACCTTCTAGATTTTAAAGAAATGAAATTTCGTTCTTCTTCCGCTGTTTTATATGTTCCGTCTTGTAATATTTCTGTGTATGTTTACCTAGATAATGCTCCACCAAAGCTAGCGCATTCCCTTTGTGAGTGACCCTAGCAGAGGTGGGGTGTTACATTTGGTATCAGAGCAGAAGGTTACCAGACAAGGCAAAAGTTTTTTTAAAAAAAAAACCTTTTGAAATTATTTTTAAAACCGTTTACAAAGAAGCATTTTTCAAGAAAAATCTTGTTTTATTTAAAAGGCTATTCCCCAAAGCCATATGTACTATCTTTTGATTCTCTCCTTGGGTCTCTTCTCCCTTTCTGTTTCAGCCATAGTTTGTCGGCATGCGACACATGTCGGAGGGCAAAGTAGTGTCCAACCTCCATCTGAAGCCGCAGTAGTTTTACTTGTGACTAATCTTATCTCAAGCTTTGTAGGGTTGCCGTGCGATGGAAGTAGCTTTCGATAAACTTTTCAACAAAGGATAGTAAGAACGAGGATAAAGAACACAAGCCTAAGGATGAGAAACTTGTTAATAAGGCGTAATCCATGAAGGAGGAAAAAGTGAAAGGGAAGAGGTCAAAGTAAAAGAATAATAAAACCCATGACAAGAAAGGACATCATTGGTATGGTAAAAAGGGACATATAGTTAAGTATCATAGGACAAGGACAAGGGCAAAGAACAAGATCGTCGAGAGGGCAAAATTGTATGCTCTCACTACTATCATACCTAAGAGAGGTGGTAACGTTTCTGTTAAAGGTTTAGCTTCTCTTTTCTATCATACCATGGGAACTTTGTTTTTATACATCGCATCCTTTTGATTCTGCCTCAATAGTTGAGTCTCTGCACCTTAGTACTAGCGTAGTAGAGGATCCCATTTTTGTCTCAAATCTTGTTGGGGAATCGGTTCATTTATTCATGACTTGTTTGGATTTGAGAATGTCTATGCTAAGTGTTGAATTTAGAAGTAATGCTTATGCTTTTGGGCAATGGGTTGATTCTAGGGATGGAGTGATTATCCAGAAATGATACCATTCTCGAATATGAAAAGAGGGTAGTTAGATTCTTGACTTGCCCCAGTAATACCCTCGAAGTCTAGTGTAACCCTTAGGGTTCTGCCATGCTTAGTTACCTAGAATCTCTTGATACATTTATTGATCCGCTCAAGTAGTATTCGCCACTAAGGCGGATGGTTCATTTCTCTTATGCATGAATTATAGAAAATCATCTTAGTAAGTACACTTGGCAACATGGTTGGCATTTGTTTATTTTCAAGAGATAATTCATTTATGTGGAATACCTTCTAGTAAGTGAATGAGATCCAAGATTCACTAGTGAATTTTGGAGAGCTTGCATGAAACCATGAGTACACAGTTATGGGTATACTAGAAAGAGAACAAGCGAAAGTGGAACAAGAGGCGACAGTGGAATGAGTTCCAACTCATATTATGGGAACAAGAATTAAGGAACTACGAAATTGTGAAGTTGAAGACGGTCAAAGCACAATAGAGTTAAGCTCAAGGAAATACGACTTAGAAGATTGAAGACTAGACACGCGCATCATATCTCTTTTTAAGAGTATATCCTTGATCCCTCTTTTCCTGTAGAGCTTATTTGCATGCTATCAAGTATATCCTCTCGGTCCTATTCTCAATCCCACTTCTGTTGCAAACCCCATAGGGAGCAGGACTCGTTTGTTAGTAACACATTTTGGGGCTTGAGGGTGTCCGTTGGGTTGACTAAACTTTTTGGGTTTTATAGGATATGGGCTGGTGCTTAGGGAATTCTTCTCCTATTCAGTATATATGTGACATAGATTTCCAGCTTTGACATTGCCTAATGAGCACAAAGTTTTTTCTACTTGCTTCAATCATTCGGCTATATCTTTAGGTAGGGACAATTGGATGAAACATGTGTTTGAGACATGTTATGATTGATGGTTGCAAGTGGTTGCAAGTGGTCGCAAGTGGTTGCTCGTGGTTGCATAACACACATTAGGCACTAGATCGGCTCAGACACATTTTCATATTGCATATGCATGAGTGTTTATACTTGTTTATGGATGAAATTGAATGTGTTATCATGTGAATGTTGCATATGGATGGATGTTTGTGCACACATATAGTGTTTATGTGACTAGGGCTATTTGCATACATGCTGGACACATGGCACTATACATATTTTGCATTAAGAAGATCAATCAGGCCTGATCATTTGCATTAGATAAGGAACATATACACACACTTTCTGCATATGTTCACACAACATTAGAAATCTTTTAAGGACAATGATTGCTCGTGAATGATGGTTGAGTAGATAGATGATTGGATGATAGGATATATTCTTCCTAACTTAGAGATTTTGGGGACGAAATCCTTTAAGGAGGGGAGAATGTAACAACCCGAATTTTTATAACATGTTAAAGTCATAAATCAAGGCAGAATTAAATTTTAAACTAAGAATAAAGGGAAACGGGTTACGCCATTGTGTTCGTCTTGAAATTTTACACGAAATAGAGTCCGATTTTTCGAAAATCGGAGTTCATATGACCAAGTTATGACCTCTAGTAGTTTCAGAAATTTTCAGAATCAAAGACAGCTCGAATTTCGAATTCGAAATTCGAATTCAAACCCCGCAGCAGCCTGGGCAGGAAATTTCCCGCCCATAGACCAGGTCGACCTGGGGGTCGACCATAGTGTCGACCTCCCAGGGGCCAGGTCGACCATAGTGTCGACCTGGGGGGGACCAGGTCGACCACAGTGTCGACCTGGGGGTCTACCTGCCTCCCGAACCACTTTTCTGAACCAGATGCATCCTGACGTATTTAGACTCGTTTTCTGACCAGATTTGTCTGCCCAACCCTATATAAACAGCCCCCCTAGTCTCATTTTCTCCACACCATTTCTTTCTACCCTAATGCTGCTTCTAAGATAATAAAAATAAAAAGATAAGAAGGAAGAAAAAGGACTGCTCCTTCTCCATCAAGACTATGCTTAGGGATTTGCAAATTAGGGGATTTCAATCAGAACACGATCGATCAAATAGAAATTCAACAGTCAAATTTTGCTTTCTAATTCTCGATCCACGCACTGTAAGTTCAAGTTACTTTTAGATAAAAGCTGAAAACTTAGTATCCATGTTGTAAATTGGAATTGGATCTATGTATGGTGATTGATTCTTATCTATTCTTGTTCGTCTTGGATCTTGACTTTCGGACCTACTCATGTTGTAAATCAAACTCTCTCGTGTCTATAACCTTAACATGCCTATGACGTTGAATGTATTATTAATGGACAAGGACTATGACTAAGAACATAAGACTGCCTATGACTAATATGACTATGCCTGTGACTATGACGGTGAACATAAGACCGTCTATGACTAATAAGACTATGCCTATGCCTATGACGGTGAATGTAAGACTGTTGCCTATGACTATGAAAAGGACAATTGTGGTTAATCACCTATGACTCTTGACTGTGAGGATTATTACCTATGATTATGAACATAAGACCATTATCTATGACCATGACTTTGAAACTATTACTGTTAATTGTCCATGACTATTTTCCTAGAACTATTTTTGATAATTATCCATGATCATTGTGATGAGTCGCTTATGATTCATAGCTATGATATTTGTATCTATGACTATTGGGGTTAATTGCCTAAGACTATTATAGTTGATTGTTCATGCCCATGACACCATAGTTGAAAACCGTGTTGTGCACCGAATTGACATTTTGTTGAATCATATACCTAGGATGTGACTTGCTTAGTTTATTCGCAATTATGTACACCAAAACCACTGGATCCATTATTCTTATATTTGGCTTGCTTTTGCACGCCTATTCTTTTATGTCGGTGTTTATCATGACCATCGTCTTATCTAGCTAGATTTGGAATCCTATATGTCAGTGATGTGGTAACCAATTATCTCAAGTTATGTCATGCTAGTCTTGTAACCCCCTTTTTATCGCTTTATGCTCGTCTCTTTTGCCTATCATAGTTTTGATGCTATTCCCTCTATTTCAAGATTTGGATTTGTTTGTAGTATAGAACGATTCACGTTCATGTGCGATGGGAATACGATTTGGGTAGAATAGGCAAAAACATGAATTGGTTATGAACATGAATTATGAAGTCGATAATAGGCAAAACTTGAAACATGAACGCTGTTATAACTTGAACCTGGATATGGACACGAACCTGACATCGACTTTATATGAAACTTGCCTTGAAAACTTGACACGATTTGACATGAAACATGATATGAAAACTCGACATGAATTTTGACATGAAAACTTGAATGTGGGCATGACAACTAGATAAACTTGAAAATGGCCAACTCGACGTTAGGTTGAGTTTGCAGTGTAAATCTGCTCGGAACCGCCCGGCAAATCCAATGGCTGCAAACAATAGGATCCAATGTGGGTAGTTGGTCATATCGCACGTAGAACCCTAGGTTAGACTATCTTGTGGTGTAAATCTGCCCGGAACCGCCCGACAAATCTAGTAACCACAACAGTTAGTCTAATTTGAGAGGTTGAAGTGCATTAATGAATTAATGCCACATGATAGGGTTAAGTCCTGAACCACTTGAATATACTTAACCAATTTAACATGATGACTTGATAGGGTTAAGTCCTGAACCGCTTGAATATACTTAACCAATTTGACACGATGACTTGATAGGGTTAATTCATGAACCACTTGAATATACTTATCCAATTTAACACGATGACTTGATAGGGTTAAGTCCTGAACCGCTTGAATATACTTAACCAATTTGACACGATGACTTGATAGGGTTAAGTCCTGAACCGCTTGAATATACTTAACCAATTTGACACGATGACTTGATAGGGTTAAGTCCTGAACCGCTTAAATATACTTAGCCAATTTAACACGATGATTCGTAGGGCTAAGTCATGAACTTAAACGACAACACTTAGCCAATTTGACATGACACGTAGATGGGTTAAGTCACGAACTTGAATGACAACACTTAACCAACTTGACATGCTAGACCGATGGGGTTAAGTCTCGAATTTAAATGACAACACTTAACCTACTAGACAGAAACCCTAGTTACACGGTCCGTTTCAGCAGTAACCCACTAGATGTATCATGGTACCCTGGAACTAGGCAGGGTTGGGCACGATTACTGGGCTGATTGTAAGCGACCAGAACGACGGCTATGTGGGTGCGCCACTGTAGGTTCTAACGGAGTGCGGGCGTGCACACACTCCGGAGCAGAAAAAGCAGGCATTGGGCATCCGTAGGTTTTTCTGTGCGTGCTTGATTCGTGTCGATGGTTGGCACCATAGGGCTTGATACACCCTATGGTGGACCTAGCACAGGTGACTACATTTCGTGATTGGGTCATATGACACTAACACATGAACGAGCTAGGACTTGTAGGGAGCTGATCGATTAATAGATCGTTACGTGGAATTCGTTAGGTAGCATAATCCCTAGTGGTCCTAGGTGGCATGAACCCTAAACGAATCTACTAAACGTTCAATAGGTAGCATAATCCCTAGTAGTCCTAGGTGGCATAAATCCTAGTTGAACACGTGATAGCTCGTGATAAGGAAACCTAGCCAGAACAAGGGTGGCGGTCCCAATGATTTCAAGAATGGTGGCACTACATTGAAGTAGTATAGAAATACGTGGTGAAATCCATACGATATACAGCAAGGGACTGTACATATACATGGAAAGGATGATACAGGTTGGGATACTAGTACAGTTGGTGCAGAGAATGTTAAACATGCGATGCTATACGTAGCTTATCTTGTTACCTTAGTTTTCTTGTGACCTTAGTTTATCTTGTTACCGTAGTTTATCTTGTAATCTTAGTTTAACTTGCCTATCTTGTCATCATCCTTATGTTTACTTTCAGTTTATACAAGTCATGTTACTTTTACTTGTTTCTATTCTGAAAGTCACTAGGACTTACTCAGTCTTTATGACTGACCCGTTTTGTTTCGCCTCTTTTTCTTCCGTTTCTCCCCCCTCCCCCCAGGTTCGCAGGGTGGGAATACAGCTTAGTTCAGATCTTGCCAAGCTCTAATGCTCTTTCATGTACTGCTTGGATTTCTCTTGGCTATGGCTTGCTTTGCTGCTTTATTGGGGAATGATTTATGACTATGGTTTTATGCTTCTTTACTATTGCAAGACAAATTTGGATGTAATGGGTTTAATAACTTTTTGATGTAAAAGGCTTCAGACCTTCTAGATTTTAAAGAAATGAAATTTGGTTCTTCTTCCGCTGTTTTATATGTTCTGTTTTGTAATATTTCTGTGTATGTTTACCTAGATAATGCTCCACCAAAGCTAGCACATTCCCATTGTGAGTGACCCTAGCAGAGGTGGGGTGTTACAAGCAATATCTAGGACCTGTTGATTTAATTCATCCTCAATCAGATCTGGATCATGCACATGCTTGCGGAGTTGAGACACATGAAATACATCATGCACCCCTGGCAACCAGTCAGGTAGCTGCACTCTATAAGCGAGAGTACCAATCCTTTCTAGGATAGGGAATGGACCAATGAATCTCGGTGCCGACTTTCCTGTCTTCCCAAAGCGAATCACGCCTCTCAAAGGAGAAACCTTCAAGTATACTTGATCACCCACAGAGAATTCTAGATTTCTTCTTCGTTGGTCTGCATAGCTCTTCTGTCGGCTCTGAGCAGTCAACAAGCTCTTCTTAATCAAGTCAACCTTATCCGATGCTTCTCGAACCATGTCGGGGCCCAAGACTAGTCGATTGCCTGACTCCACCCAACATGCCGGAGATCTGCATGGCCTGCCATATAGTAATTCAAATGGTGACATCTTCAAGCTTGCTTGGTAGTTATTATTATAGGAGAATTCCACCAAGTGCAAGTGGTCCTCCCATGAACCACCATAATCAAGAATGCAAGCTCGCAACAAGTCTTCCAAAACACGATTCACCCTCTCAGTCTGGCCATCTGTCTGAGGGTGATAGGCAGAGCTCAGATTCAACTTGGTCCCAAGCTCTTCCTGAAAATCTTCCCAGAATTTGCTGGTAAATAATGGATCCCGATCACTGACAATGCTTTTGGGAACCCCATGTAGTCTGACTATCTCTTTAAGATAAAGTTGTGCCAAACTACGAGCTGTTCTATTAGACCTGACAGGGATGAAATGGGCAGACTTTATTAAGAGATCCACAATCACCCATATGCTATCATTCCCTTTTCTGCTTCGGGGCAAGCCATCTATAAAGTCCATAGAAATTTCCTCCCACTTCCAACCTGGAACTCCCAGTGGTTGCAGCAAACCGGCCAACTTTTGTTGATCACTTTTAACTTTCTGACAAGTGGGACATCTAGCAACATAAATGAAATATCTCTCTTCATCGACCTCCACCAAAATGTGCGCTTGAGGTCGTGATACATCTTGCTCACTCCAGGGTGAACACTAAGCTTAGATTTATGACATTCATCCATAACCTCCCTCCTGAGCTTAGAGTCATATGGGACACAGATTCGGCCTAATAGCCTCAGAACCCCTTTGTTGTCAATTTGAAAACTCGTGGTTTCGCCATCCTGAATCCTTTTGACAATGAATAAATTTATCATCCTTTTGAAGAGAAGAGACTTTATCAATCAGAGTAGGAGTGATAATGAGATTGGCGAGAATAAGCTTGTCATCTTCTGCATTCTTCCTACTGAGCGCATCGGCTACAACGTTGGCCTTTCCTGGATTATATAGGATATCCAGGTCATATGATGCAAGAAATTCAACCCAGCGTTGCTGCCTCATATTCAAATATTTTTGGGTAAAAAGGTGTTTCAAGGATTTGTGATCCGTGTAAATTTCAAACTTCTCACCCAAGAGATAATACCTCCATATTTTAAGAGCAAACACAATGGCCATTAGCTCAAGGTCATGCGTGATGTAATTCTTCTCATGCGGTTTCAACCGGCGGCTAGCATATGCGACTACTCTGCCTCTTTGCATCAGCACCGCACCAATACCTTAAATAAATAAGGGATAACATGTTAAAATGAGCTTGACATTAAAAGAAAATGTTATCTCTGACATGTTAATTCATAAAAGAAACAACCTTGCTTAGAAGCGTTGGTCCAGACCTTCAAATCCTGATTGCCATCTATGATGGTCAACACAGGAGCATTGGTCAACCTCTTCTTTAGCTCTTGGAAAGCTGTCTCGCATTCCGGTGTCCAATTAAATTTTGTATTTTTCTTGGTCAGGTTTGTCAATGGGCAAGCTACCTTCGAGAAATCTTTGACAAATTTCTGATAATAGCCAGCCAGTCCTAAGAAACTTCTAACCTCTGTGGGAGTTCTAGGCTGCTTCCACTCTTGGATGGCTGAGATCTTTCCTAGATCTACTAAGATGCCTTCCTTTGATACAACATGGCCGAGGAATTTCACCTCTACTTGCCAAAATATGCATTTAGAAAATTTGGCTTTCAGCACATTCCTTCTCAAAATCTCCATGACTTCTCTGAGATGTTGTGCGTACTCAGCAGTGGATTTAGAAAAGAAGAGGATGTCATCAATGAACACGAGCACAAATTTATTTAAAACATCTCTGAACACTCTATTCATCAGATCAACAAAATATGCTGGAGCATTACATAGACCGAAGGGCATTACTAGCCATTCATAAAAGATATCCGGCCCTCTGAAAGCAGTTAAAGGCACACATTCTTCTGCAATGCGAAGTTGATGGAAGCCTGTAGCTAGGTCCATCCTAGAAAATACTCGTGCTCCATGCAAGCGGTCGAGCAAGTCATCTATACGAGGCAGTGGGTATTTGTTTTTCAGAGTTTGTTTGTTGAGGTCACGGTAGTCTACACATAGCCTGAGAGTACCGTCTGATTTTGGGACGAACACCACTGCTGCTCCCAATTCTGAGAAGCTGGGCCTGATCAGACCCTTCCACAAAAGCTACTTGGTTTGATTTCTTAGCTCCTCTTTTTCTTTTGGCGACATTCTCCGAATGGGATGTACGACAGGCCTTGCATTCGGATCTAAATCAATTCGGAAGCTGATTTCTCTATGTGGAGGTAAGCCCTCAACTTCTTTGAATACATCAGCGTAATCTTTGACGATAGGGATATCCTCAATAGAAGTAGAAGAAACTTCTAGGGATGACCAGAATGCCTTTCTGTCGGTGGCTGAGCCATGGCATGGGATAGTAATATTTCCAAGCTTATTTTTAACTTTGATGATTCTCTCCGCACAAATTAACTCAGCTTCATACTTTGTTAGCCAATCAAGTCCCAGTATGACATCATAGCCGGAGAAATTCATAACGGTCAAGTCAAAGGGGAACTGGTAGCAAGAGTAAGAAACAGGTACTCTACAATACTGATCAAGAATAAGAGAACCTCCTATCGGACTATTAGCTCTAAGCAAATTTTTGAGTTTTCTTGGTTTCAGTTTCAACTTTTTAATTGTATCATTAGAAATAAAGCTTCTTGCAGCACCAGTATCAAATAAGACAGTAATAGGGATGTTCCTAATATTAAGCGTACCTCCTAAGACATCGGGTTTACTAGGCCCCTCAGTCGAAGTTGGTGTAACTGCTCCCTCATAAACATGTGCCACCTGAGCATTCTTTAGCAGTGGGCAGTTCGCCTTAATGTGCCCCTTTTGATGAAAATTGTAGCACTCCCTCTTGTCCTGAAAACTCTGGCCACGATGCTGAGGATTCGGGTTACGGTTCTGGCTAGGTCCTGAATCATTTCTCTTGACCTTCTTAGGTGCTCTACACTCGTAATCAAAATGCCCAACCTTGCCGCAGTTATAGCATGTCACCTTGCTCTTGTCCCTTTTCTTCCCTTGGGGCTTAGCGGTAGAAGAATTGCTTGCCTCCGGTTTCTTGTTAGTCTGTTCCTTCTGGTTGTTGCCTTTGCTTTTCACCCTATCCTGCAGTTCGGACTCGTCATTTTCCTCGTAGCGGCACGCCATCTCTACTACTTCATTGGAAGGAAGCTTAATATGAGCAGTGACTCGGTTCAAATATTTCTTTGACAGACCCTTGATAAAATTTTTATTCTTCTCAACCGGATCTTGAATCAAACCATGAGCATATCGTGAAAGCTCATCAAACTTCCTCACATACTCAGAAATGGTCATATTCCCTTGCTGTAGGTTAACGAACTGCTCGCGCAGGCGCTCTCTAGCTTGTGGGGGTATATACTTCTAATTGAAAAGTTCCTTAAACTTTGCCCATGACATATTGGCCACGTCATTGCAGATCTTGATCGTATCCCACCTGTTAGACCCAAATGTGGTTCTAACACCCAAATTGATTAGAAACAAGATAAAGTAAAGCAGAAATAAAAAAGAACACACAAGGTTTATAGTGGTTCGGCGAAGAAATGCCTACGTCCACTTAGTTTTCACTATATTCAGTAATTCAATTACAAATACAATGTAAGATTCGCTCACAACTCACTTTTGTTCACTCAGAAAGATAAAAACAAGAAATGAAAGATGGTTTGGATTTTCCGGGAGTGAAGGAATTCGAATGGTGGAAGTACTTGGATTCTCAAAAGTGCTGAAAAAGATCCTTCTCTTTGTCTCTAGTTGGGGTATTTATAGGTGTGAATTTGCCTGAGATGCAATCCGGGTCGGAACACGTGTCATCCATCGCCCTCTCTTCGGGTTCGGATGGGCCATCAAGCAGACAACGCATCAATGAGATGGACGTTAGGGGTAGGAATTGGTCACATCCGGTCCGGTTCTCCAGGCGGCTTTATAGGAGATTTTCCTGGATCATGGGTGCGGGTCGGAAATATGCAGGTTGGGGGGTTCGGATCGGAATACCCGACCCGAACCGGAGTAGCTTGGACGTCTCTTCTTCTCTAATCATACTCCGCTCCGCTTCGAAGTCGTGGCAAGCAGACGGCTTTCCGATCCACCTGAGATTCATTGGCCTTCCGATCCGATCAGGTATGCTTTGCCAATTTATCCAGTAAGAGATATCCGATCCGAACAGAGAATTTACCCGATCCGAACCAATACGCTGCTATCAATCTGAATTGTGGAGCTTCCTTCCGATCCGAACCGGAGTCGCATAACTTGAAATATTCTTCAACAGTTGGTTTCTTGACTTTGTGTTGCCTAGTTCACAAAGTAGGCTAACATTTTGCCCCCTCAAAGGATGCTTTCGTTGTACAAAGCGTCCTTTGATGTCGTTCAACCAGAATTGTCAAGAGTAACGCATCGATTTCCATTCGGTTCGGCGTCCGATCCGAGTGGCTTTTCTTCATTTCTGAGCAAATTTGGGAACTCTACTAGCCGTGTAATGCTTCTTGTAGGTATGCTCCTTTTACTTCCCTTCTCTTCAATTCGAGTCGGATGCTAAATCAACGTGTGAAATCCGCTCGGTTCGGATGCCGATCCGAAACGCTTTCATGGGTTTGGCTTTTTAACATTGGGCCTTCAGTGAGAGTTGCGCTTCTGGGCTTCCACTCCGGTCCGAGCGGATGAGATAAAACAGGGAGACGAGGAGTCAACACTATTCTCTATATAAACCCAACGCCGCCTTCATTCCTCCCTTCTTCGTTTCCATCGCCGCTCCCAACCTTAACATTGAAAACGTCAGAAACTCAAAAATTCTCAAACTATTTCCTGTAGATTTCCCGAATCAAACATATAGGTAGCTTTTCTAATCTCAAATAATCTTGTTGTAACCGTTCTCGATTTCGATTAGCGTTGGGTTAGGACGTTTTGGCCATAAGTATCACTCGAACCCTCCGCCGCTGCCGGTGGATGCGCCTTTGCTTCGAGACGTTGCGAAGTTGAAGAGGGCGAATATTTATTCTTAACGATGGCTTTGGTGATAAAGTGGACTTGTCTGTGAATAAATGGGGAAAGAGGAAAGAGATGAAGAGTGGGATGACAAGCTGGAGTCGGTTCGGGTGGAAGACGAAGGAGCAGAAAGGAAAAGGAGGGAAAGGGGATCGGCTCGGGTTTCGTTCTTTGGAAAGATGGAAAGGAAAGAGAAAGTCGGTTCGGGTCGGAAAAGTAAATGGGATAAGAGGCTGAAGTAAACGGATCGGTCAGGTGGTGCTGACTCGGATCGGATCGGGTCACCCGATCCGATCAGATCAGTTCTGCTTCCGAAACCACCGCTCCTATTGTCTTGAACTAACCTTGCCTTACCGAAGCACCCGAACCGAATGTCTTCTGTATTGAGCTAATCATCACATGCATATCCGAACCGAACCAAACATATTGAACTTGACACATAAAGACCACCCAACTAACTCAACTAACACTTATTCTAGACGAATATGCCTCGCGGACAGTTAGGATAGTGCCTTGTGAACATAAATGAGAATCAAGGACAACTCGGACTATTACTTTCTCTTTAAAGCTTCGTCTTATATTGCTGTACTTTTATTTTGCACTTCCCGCATTTGTTGCACACACTTTAGTTCACACACATACACAAAAAGGGGACACGGGATAATTCACTCTAATTCGTGCTATTGCTTCTTCAATAGTTCCATGACAATGAGACCCAGACGCTCTTCTCGTCTAGCTGAGAGGAAAGAAGCTCCAGAAACTTCCAACAAAACCACTCTCGAGGATATATCTTCTTCATCCGACCCAGAATGGGATAGCGAGGGTCCGGATTACGAAGTTGGTCATCGGGAAAACGATGAAATGTCTTCAGAAAATGAAGTTTCTCTAGGCTTTGAGGAGGAAGGAGGGATTGGTGACAACCGCGCACCCGATGAATTTGACTCAGCCATTATATTGGAATCACCTCCAGATTCCGTAGAATCAACAATTGACAATGACCGACTCGTGAGAATCTGCTTGAAGTATGGAATAATGAAGAGAGACACTCTAGTGCCTTCACGTTCTGATCGTCCACATAACCCTCCAGAAGGATATATGACGGTCACTCGTCTGATGTGCATGGTTGGCGCTATTCCTCCTTTCTCGCCTTTCATTGTCGACTTCTTAAGACAAATGCGGATTGACCCCATGCAGCTACATCCCAATTCATACGCCTATCTGCATACCTTATTCATAGCATATCGTGAAGTTCTAGGCGTAGAGCTTACGTTTGACGATGTTCATTTCTTCTATAATTTCAAACATCGGACTAGGGAAACCCCTTCTTTCTGTTACTTTGAGTCGGTCCCAAAGAGGAAGATAATCTCTACGCCGTTTAGCAGCAAGGCTGGAGATTCCAGACTGGAGTGGTTGTATATAAAGCAACAGTCTGGATGTGCCAGAAGA
Organism: Allium sativum; assembly: GCA_030737875.1. Lineage (NCBI taxonomy): Eukaryota > Viridiplantae > Streptophyta > Magnoliopsida > Asparagales > Amaryllidaceae > Allium > Allium sativum. Next base: position 317,936,189 of record CM060925.1, read on the forward strand.
TGGACAAAATCAAGTAAAGCACTGATTTCCTGACCTTGGACTCTATGCACTTGAATCATCACCCTGACCTGTTTTTCCTTTTTATTTGCAGTCGATAATCCCAAACAGGTATCAGACCAAGTGTTCTTTGATCGAATGCACCGTCTCCTCAATGGCGACCAAAAATTCCTTACTATTGACGAGGTTCTTAAAGATGAGTACCTTCATTCTCACGGGCTGCTATCCGTCTACCGTAGCATCGGTCATGGGACAGTCCCTTATGCATATATTCCTCCAGTGGAAACAGTTCCAGAACTAGGAGAAGGCTCGGGAATTCCTGCAGCTTCTCTTCAAACTTCACCCTCTCCCTCTTCCACTCAAGACGATGAGCTGGCTAACCTGGCCAAAAAACATCGTGAAGGGTATGTTGCCCCCGAGGAAACTACCTCGGTAGACAAATCAAAATCTCCCCAAGGGTCGCCACTTCACGCTTCCGAAGGGGATGTTCCTAGCGCCGACGAGCACATATTTCAGGGTTTGGGGGATCTCCCTTTACCCGAGACTATATACACTTCGGAAGATTTCAGAAAGGACCCTCTAGTTTTCACTTCTTCTGAGGAGACTACTCCTGCTAAGGCTAAAGAGCCTGCCCGCACCGCTTTAGCTTCAGACTCGGGTTGGTTGGGGGGACACGTACACCACATAGGATGCACTTTGCACCGTAGCACTAGCATTCATTGCACTTCTTTTTCCATGGATCCACTGATTCTAAACTTCGTTTAACTTATCGTGCAGGTACAATGTCTCGATCCTCTTATGACATAAGAAAACTTCGCCGCAGCATGTCTAATCCTCCCCAGGATGCCGAATATAACCGCCGGGATGACCGCGGCAGGGAGGAAAGGAGACCCTATGATCCTTATCGATCCCGATCCTCACGCTCCCGCTCACCAGTTCGACCGGAACAGGAAAAATACAAAAGCTATCAAGGTCGTAGGGAGGAGGATAGACCACAATCTAGGGATTCCACTTCCTCCCATGAAAAGCGAAGCAGAGAGAAAACACCTCCAAAGGAAACTGGGTCTAGAAGTAAGCAAAAAGTCCCTGCTACTAAGCGACCTCGGACAGACAAGGGTTCTACAGAATCTTCTTCGGGAAGGGATGCTGAACTAACAATCCTAGCCCCTCCTCCACCAGATGCGGGAACCGCCGTAAGGCTGGCATACTTAAAGGAGCAATTTCCCGAGCACTACTTCGAGACTCTGACCTTTCTACCTTCCCTTGAACCTATTTCTTCTAATTGGGCAGAGGAGGCCAGAGCAAAGATTGATTTGGTGGAAAAACAATACACCGAAATGTTCAAGTATTCCCGCACTCTTTCCAGAATCATTCGCACGCTACTGACAAACGCTGACTCAATGCACAAGACTGCAGAGGAAGATGCTAAAGCCCTAAAAACCTTAGGAAAAAATTTAGAAGATACTCAAGCTCAACTAGCTATCGCTCAAAAGAACGCTTCTAACTTCAAACAACAGTTTGAGGACATGCAAAAGCGCTATCATGATTTACTAGAATCCCATACTCAGGAACGTTCCGAGTTAAAGAAGCAAGCTGACGAAGCCAAATCAGAGGCTACGAAGGCACGTCTTGCTTATGTTGAGCTTGAGCAGAAAAATGCCGAGTTAGCGAAAAGGAGCGCTGAGTTAGAAAAGAAAAACGCTGATTTGGCTTCAAAATTGCTAGAGGCGGAAAATAGGGCTGCTCTGGCTGAGGGCAACGTTGAATGCGCTATTAAATCTGCGGAGGAAACTCGCAAACAGCTATCAGAGGCGGAGGCCGATATTCAGGGCTTCGGGGAGCTAATGATCGAATTCTTCGCGCACATTATTCGTCGTCGAAACATTTCCTGGATCGAGGACTATCCATCCACTTTGGTTCATGTGTGGAATCAAATCGTCGAGTGGGAAAAAGAAGAGCTTAAGGTCGATTCCCTCGATGAAGATAAGTTGATGGAGAAGTACTTGAGAGACGACGAACCGGAGCGCCTAGCTGAAGGTCGCCGTCTAATTGCTGAGGCCATGGAAGAAGAGAGGCAAAAGTCCAAACAGAAAACCATTCCTGAAGCTGGCTCCTCTTCTTCTGCTCCTGTAACTCCTGAAGTGGAAGGGTATGATCCCGAAAACCCGGGAATTCCCCGATCAACTTTACTATCTCCCATTCCTGAAATAACTCCAGAGGTAGTAGTCACCCCCGCTGAGAAGTCTTCAGAAGGTATCCCTGTTTTTTCTCCTCAACTTGTCAAGGCTACTACTACCTTTGGCTACACGATTGAACGTTCAATGAGAAATCCTTTGCTCTCGCCTGAGTTGATAACCGATGTTTCTCATTTTGTAGGCGTTGAATCCTCCGCGAAGACAGATGTTGTTCAAGGAGATACCACTGGGACAAAGCCCGCTGATAGGGTCAAAGAAGGGGAAGACAAGGCTGCTTCCACAGACTTGGGGGGAAGGAGTGAATCAACTAAGGTGACTACTCCCCATGATGAAGAAATGATTGCAGCGTTAAAAGATGACGGAGGAGACGAGGGGCATGATGAGGAACCAGAAGTTACAATAACCGGGGAGTCGAAAAGCGCTGAGGACATTACCTTGGCTGCCATGAAGGCCGATCAAGACAAGCGCTTGCAATTAAAGGCTGAAGAATTAGACCCTGAGGTCCTCAAGCCCCTCGCTGTTGTGGATGCAGGTTCAAGGTTAGTTGTTAAGCTTTCCACTAGATCTATTACCGAAGAACTTGCTAAAAAGTCTTCTCTCGATTCCAGTGCCCCGCCCTCCGGGAAAAAGTCTGCTGGCCCCAGTACTACATCTTCAGGGAAAAAGAAACCAAAGCGGATCTTAACTGAAGCCGAGAAGGAAGCAAAAGATGCAGAAAAAGCTGTCAAGAAATCAAAGGCTCATTCCAAGCCCAAATAGTGGGTTCTTCTGTGTCCTTTTAGCATCTTTGTAAATCAATAAGTGCTGCTACACCAGCGGCTTTCGCACTTTCTTTTTCAGTTATTTCCCTGTACAAATTTATTCATTTGTAAATAAAAATAATTCACTTTCTGCAATGTTTATGTGTTAACAGTTCTGCACTTATGTAAAAATGCATATCTATAGTTATGAAACAAAGTTGTGGAGAGGGGAGATATGTGTATATATATGTGTCCCCAGTCAATCTCCATAAGTTATTCAGTGCTTAACCATGCAATCTGAATATTCCCGATTCTCTAACGGGATAGCATTTCCTGTATCACCAACTTCTGTTGTTTTTCCTGGCATTCCTTTTATACTCTCTCTCACTCTCTCGAGAGTTAGAGTTCGAGTTCAGCTATTTGTTTATTCCCCGGTCGTTCAACGGGAAAAGATTTCTTTCTCGGCGCTCGGTCAGGGACGCCTTTATACTCTCTTTCTCTCTGGAAAGTTAGAGTTCGGAGTTGAACCTCTTTCTCAGCGCTCAGTCGGAGACGCTTTTATACTCTCTCTCTTTCTCTGGAGAGTTAGAGTTCGAAATAGAATTTCTTTTTCAGCGCTCAGTCGGAGACGCTTTTATACTCTCTCTCTTTCTCTGGAGAGTTAGAGTTAGAATGTCGTTTTCTCATTCTTTCACGTCCTATCGCACAAATAATCATTGTGCTTCTTTTCATGTCCAGACTGTTTTCAACCTTCTTTAGGCTCTCAGTTGTCCTGTATTTTATAATCTCAACAGAACAACTAATGAATGTAAATGCATAAAAGTAAATAACACACAATATTTTTATAGTGGTTCGGCTAAGTCATAGCCTACATCCACTTTATAGCTCTTTATTCATATCACCGGATTTTCCCAAGGCAAGTCGTGCCTTATTACAGAGTTTACAGGAAGAACAGCAAAAAGTATAGCATTTCTAATCCAAATATCGCATTAAGTGTTGGGCATTCCATGCTCGAGGGACTTCTTCGCCATCTACGGTCGTTAACTTGAATGTTCCCTTATCAAGTTTCCGTTGGATGACAAAGGGTCCTTCCCATTTTGGGCCGAGGTGAGGAAGAGATGGAAAAACTCTCTTTAGCACCAAATCTCCTGGTTCAAAAGTTCTGAGGCGAACTTTTTTGTCATAATAGTGTGCCATCTGATGCCGATGTCTTGCTGCACGCAAGTCTGCTTCGTCTCTTTTCTCTTCGACTTCATCAAGAGACTCAAGTAAAAGTGCCCGATTCGTCATCGGGTCATAATATGTCACCCTGTGGGAAGGAACTTCCAGCTCAACTGGAATTACTGCTTCTGAACCAAAGGAGAGGGAGAAAGGGGTATGACCAGTAGCCGTTTTGAACGTTGTTCGATATGCCCACAAAGCTAGGGGCAATTCATCAACCCATTTTGCCTTTGCATGCTCTAATCGCTTTTTGAGGATGGATTTTATTACCTTGTTTATTGCCTCTACTTGCCCATTAGATTGTGGATAGGCGACTGCAGTATATCGTTTATCTATCTTATACTTCTGGCAAAAGTTTCTGAATTCAGTGCTATCAAATTGGGTCCCGTTGTCGGTAATAATTGTCCTTGGGATTCCGAATCGGCATATAATATTTCGGACCACAAAACTTATCACCTTTCTTGTGGTGATCTTAGTCAAGGGTTCAGCTTCCACCCACTTCGTGAAATAGTCCACGGCTACTATGGCATACTTAGCTCCCCCTTTAGCAATTGGTAAAACTCCAATGATATCGATTCCCCATGTGGCAAATGGCCAAGGACTCACCATCGATTTAAGCTGGGTTGATGGTGCCCTGGGGATTTTGGCGAATCTCTGGCACTTATCGCAGCGTCGTGAATAATCAGCTGCATCTTTGTTGATCGTAGGCCAGAAGTATCCATATCGCAATATTTTCTTCGCTAAAGTTTGACCTCCTGTATGATCTCCACACTCACCTTCGTGCACTTCTCTCAGTACACGCTTGATGTCGTCGTGTGCGATACATCGTAACAGGGGCATAGAAAATCCTTGTCTATAGAGAATATCGTCTTGTATAACATATCTGGTAGCTCTGCGCACTACAGCTCTCTTTTCACTCTTCTTTAATGGGAGTGTCCCATTCTTAAGAAAATTCTTGATTGGAGTCATCCATGATTCCTTCTCTGGTTCCGCTTCAAGAACGAATTCCATTTCCATTGACTCAAAGCTTGGCGACTCCAACGTTTCAATTGGAATTACCTCGGTCCCTTCTGGATTGTCAGAACTAGCTAATTTTGCTAGTCTATCCGCTTTCTGGTTTTCTTCTCTGGGAATATGTGTTATGTTGTACCGCTCTAAGCTATTTAATAGCTCTTTCACTTTCTTGAGGTAAGCGACAAGTCGAGGTCCTCGAGCCGCGAATTCCTCTCGCACTTGACAAACAACAATCTTAGAGTCACAAAATATATCCATCACTTTTACTCCGAGGTCTTTAGCGAGTTTCAGCCCGGCAATCAGGGCTTCATACTCAGAGTCGTTGTTCGTTGCCGAAAATTCTAATCGCAGAGCGTAATATAACGACCGTCCCTCCGGAGTGACTAAGACAATTCCAGCTCCGGATCTTCGGTCATTTTTAGCTCCATCTGTATATAATTCCCACGGATTCATTTTTAGCTCATCCTCGGATTTAACCACTCGGTCATTGATTATTTCTTCCTCTGGAATGGTGAATTCCGCAATAAAGTCGGCTAGAGCTTGCCCCCTGATCGACTTTCGTGGTTGAAAATTCAAATCAAACTGGCTTAGTTCTATGTTCCATTTAATCAACCTTCCCGACGCTTCGGTTCTTTGCAGCACTTGTCTTAACGGCTGATCGGTGTATATGGTTATTGGATGGGCTTGGAAGTAGTGACGAAGCTTTCGGGATGCAATCAGGAGGCTATAAGCAAGCTTCTCGATCTTTGGGTAGTTGCGCTCTGCCGCTGCTAATTTCTTACTCACATAGTATACTGGCCTTTGTACTTTGTCCTCCTCTCGAACCAGAACTGTGCTGACAGCGTGAGCCGAGACTGCTAGATAAACAAATAGTTCTTCATGGTCTACGGGCTTTGATAAGATTGGCGGTTTTTCTAACAGTTCTAACAGATTTTGAAAAGCCTCGACACAATCGGGAGTCCACTGGAAGTTCTTCTTTCCCCTTTTTATCAAATCAAAAAATGGAACACATTTATCGGTGGCTTTGGAGATGAATCTACTTAGCGCCGCTACCTTTCCTGCCAGACTTTGGACGTCTTTAATTTTCCTTGGTTCTTTGATATTTCTAATCGCCGCTATCTGGCTAGGGTTGATCTCAATTCCTCGGGAACTCACAATGAAGCCAAGGAACTTTCCCGACGCCACTCCAAATGAACATTTTAAAGGATTCAATTTCATACGGTATTTTCGCAAGATACCAAACATTTCTGCTAAGTCTTGCGTATGACTGGAGGACTGCTTTGATTTAACCAGCATATCATCCACATAAACTTCCATGGTTTTTCCTATCTGATCGTAAAACATTCTATTTACCAACCGCTGATAAGTAGCTCCAGCGTTTTTTAATCCGAATGGCATTACAACATAACAATATAGTCCCAGATTCGTAATGAAACTTGTATGCTCTTGGTCTGGTACATGCATAGGAATTTGATTGTATCCAGAATATGCATCCATGAAAGAGAGAAGTTCATGACCTGCTGTCGAGTCTACAAGCTGGTCAATCCTGGGAAGTGGGAAACTATCTTTTGGGCAAGCCTTATTTAAATCTGAAAAGTCAATACAAGTTCGCCACTTTCCGTTTGGCTTCTTTACCAGAACGGGATTCGATATCCAGTCGGGATAGGTCGAATCTCGAATAAATTGATTTTGCTTCAACTTCTCTACTTCCTCTTTGAGGGCAGCCGACCTCTCTGGGCCCAGCATGCGTCTCTTTTGCTTTACAGGTGGATGCTTCGGATTTACATTCAATTTGTGACTGATAACGGAAGGCGATATCCCACACATGTCAGCATGGGTCCAGGCGAACACATCTAAGTTCGCTTTTAAGAAGTTCGTCAGCTCTTCAGCACGACGTGGATCCAATTGGGAACCAATCTTCAAAACTTTCGTCGGATCAGCTTTATCAACAGGAATTTCCACTGTTGCTTCATTAGGAGTTGCATTCCTAGCCTCTGGTTCCTCATCTTTTCTAGGATCCAGGTCTTCAGGCGTTCCTTTTCGCAACTCCCTTGGGTTCAACCTCTCTAATTGCTATGCTGAGTCCCCCTTTGAGGGAGATGAGGCATCCTTATTCTCAGCATTAACTCCTTTCATCAACATCTTCAGTTCGGCCACATAGCAGGCCCGTCCAGAAACCTGATCCCCTCTTATTACTCCAGTCCCGGCTTCGGTTGGGAACTTTAGTAACAAGCACCAAGGGGCGATACAAATTCTAAACTCAACGAGGGCAGGCCTCCCTAAAAATGCGTTATATGGCGAATCTACGTCCAGTACTACAAACTGAAGCATTCGCACTCTTCTACGTTCTCCTTGCCCTAGGGTCACAGGCAACTCTATATATCCCATAGGAGCTGTCGTCGCTCCGTTGAAACCTCTAATCCATCCTTCACAAGGTTTCAGATCTTCAGGCTCAAGCTTCATCTGATCAAATGACTTCTTGAACAAAATATTAACGGAACTTCCGTTGTCTACTAATACCTTATGGACCAACGCTGGCCCAATAGCGGTAGTAATAACCAACGGATCATTGGTGGGAGATTGTATTCCCGTGTTGTCTCGGCTGCGAAACACCACGTCATCGAACATGGTTTTTTGTTGTTTGATGGGGGTGGTATCTTCCAACTCGTCACCTTCATTCACATCTAGATGTTTGGCGGCATTCACATATTGGTCCATGGACCTAAAGCTTCGGATTGCCGGGTGAGGTCCGCCTACTATGGAGTTGATGACGATCCCTTTACCTTTCTGCTGCGCGGTAGGCTTAGGAGCAGGTAGGATTTGCTTTGGAGCCTGCTCTCCTTGCCCCCTATCCCTCGGGGCAACCTTGTACTCATCCAACTTTCCCTCACGCAGCAGCTTTTCAATTACATCCCTCAAATGTCGACACTCATTGGTCGAATGTCCATGCGTTCCGTGAAACAAGCAAAATTTCCCTGTCGCCATTTCTTTTTCGGTCGAATCACGAGGTGGCGGTCTTTTGTATTGCAACACATTATATGTGTCCAGGTAAATATTCTCCAACGTGTCATTCAATGGCGTGTAGTTCTCGTAGTTCTGGAATCGGGGCCTTTTGTTTGGGTCGCTTCCCCTATTTCTGTTTCTCCTGTTACCGTTCGAATTACGGTTGTTGTTGTTTCCCCCGCTTCCAGTATTGCTGTTTCCACCCTTGTTTCCTACATTTACTTCAACCTTGCCAGAACTTTCCCCAGACTGCTTCACTGCAATATTACTCTGCACATTCTCCTTTGAAGCTGTCTCAGACTTTCTTTTCCGGTTTGCCCGGGCCTCCTCTCGTCTTAGATAAATATCGGCTTTTTCGTAGAATATCGCCCTTGTGGGGGGTGTCTTCCCAGAAAGGTAGTCTCCAAACTCAGATTCGGGATCGACTCCTTCCTTTAATGCCATCAGAATTGTGGGCTCATGCGGGTCACTGACCTCAGTTACAGCTTGGTTAAAACGATCTAAATATGCCCTTAAAGATTCTCCTGGTGCCTGTTTGATCCTCGACAATTCAATAACGCTCTTGGACTTTCGAGCATGTAGTCGGAACTGGTTCATGAAACGCTCGCTTAGTTCTTTGTAATTAGAAATTGAACGAGGAGGAAGTCGGGTAAACCAAAATAAAGCCACATCTTCTAGGTAGATTGGGAACGCTTTGCATTTTACTTCATCAGGGGCAGCAGCGGCATTCATAAGCCACGAATACCGCATCAAGTGCTGTCCTGGATCAGTCCTTCCGTTATATTTATCCATCTGCGGCAAATTAAAGCGTCGGGGGAACTGGAAGTCTAGGATGTCGTCAGTGAACGGAGTATGGCTTCGCTCTATGCCGTAGTCTTCATTTGTATAATTCCGGCTTTCGGACATAATTCGACGAACCATCGCCTGCACATCGGCACTAGTTAGGGGCTGCTCAGGTTCCCTGGCCCTAGCGTCCGAGTTCCTCCGGGGCTCTTGCTCAGGAGACACCCTTCTTCTTCGAGCTGCCTCTGCTCGATTCCTTTCCCCGCGTTCCCGGTCGATCTCGGGAAGAGGGGACTGGAGTCTTTGCCCCCGAGATGGGCTATCGTTTCTTAATGCTCGTGCGATATCCTCGCGAGATCCCAAAGATCCAAACGTTAGCTGCTCCACGTTCTGAGGTCGTTCGAGTGGCCTTCGCTCACGGGGCCTCTCTTCCTCAGAAGATGAAGATTGATCTACTGGTGTATGACGAACTGGCGACGGAGTTCTTTGCCGGCGGAGCTCACTGATTTCCCGACTCATGAGCCTCATATTTTCCTGCATCATGAGGTTGGTACGCTCATGAACTCTCATAGCTTCCCTCGTGCTCTCAAGCATATCAAGCAAGCGCGAGAAATCTCCTTGAGTGATGGGAGCAGATGGATTGGCCTGGTCTCCAACCCTGGCAGCTGGAATTGGAGCATTCGTGGGGACTCGAGTAGATGTTCCAGCTTCACCAAGCATCGGGTCGGATCGGAGGTAGGAAGTCGGGTCGGATCGGAGCTGGGGTGTCTGTTCGGATCGGTGTGCAGCGAGCAAGTCGGGTCGGTTCAGACTGGGGGAGTGCACTGCTTCAGAGTCTCCAACCCGGATCGGATCGGAACTTTCCCCTGGCTGTCGGTTCGGATTTCCTGCATTGATTCTCCCTGCTGCTGAACTCTGCCCTCTAGACCTTGTTACAACAGCATGTTGCTGATCTTCACCAGCTCCATTTCCTTGAACTGACTGGACTTCCTTGCCTTTTCCTCTGGCCATGAGTCTTTGACAATTACTTCAACGAATGTAAGAAAGTGGAGACACTTATGGATTCACTTCTTTGAACTCAACGGTTCAAAAAGTAGAAAGAGATCCCGGAAAATAAAGAATTTAGATGAGGGTTCTCAGTGAAAGCACCAAAATGTTAGACCCAAATGTGGTTCTAACACCCAAATTGATTAGAAACAAGATAAAGTAAAGCAGAAATAAAAAAGAACACACAAGGTTTATAGTGGTTCGGCGAAGAAATGCCTACGTCCACTTAGTTTTCACTATATTCAGTAATTCAATTACAAATACAATGTAAGATTCGCTCACAACTCACTTTTGTTCACTCAGAAAGATAAAAACAAGAAATGAAAGATGGTTTGGATTTTCCGGGAGTGAAGGAATTCGAATGGTGGAAGTACTTGGATTCTCAAAAGTGCTGAAAAAGATCCTTCTCTTTGTCTCTAGTTGGGGTATTTATAGGTGTGAATTTGCCTGAGATGCAATCCGGGTCGGAACACGTGTCATCCATCGCCCTCTCTTCGGGTTTGGATGGGCCATCAAGCAGACAACGCATCAATGAGATGGACGTTAGGGGTAGGAATTGGTCACATCCGGTCCGGTTCTCCAGGCGGCTTTATAGGAGATTTTCCTGGATCATGGGTGCGGGTCGGAAATATGCAGGTTGGGGGGTTCGGATCGGAATACCCGACCCGAACCGGAGTAGCTTGGACGTCTCTTCTTCTCTAATCATACTCCGCTCCGCTTCGAAGTCGTGGCAAGCAGACGGCTTTCCGATCCACCTGAGATTCATTGGCCTTCCGATCCGATCAGGTATGCTTTGCCAATTTATCCAGTAAGAGATATCCGATCCGAACAGAGAATTTACCCGATCCGAACCAATACGCTGCTATCAATCTGAATTGTGGAGCTTCCTTCCGATCCGAACCGGAGTCGCATAACTTGAAATATTCTTCAACAGTTGGTTTCTTGACTTTGTGTTGCCTAGTTCACAAAGTAGGCTAACACCACCAATGCCCGGCTTCCTCTTTTAATTGACATACTGCCAGGTAACGCTTTCGCTGATCTTCTAGTTCTAAGCCCTCTAGGATCTTTTCACAATCTTTAAGCCATGCTACTGCCTGAATCGTAGACTCTCGCCCCGTGAAAGGTACACCTCCTAAGTTTTTGAATTTCTTTAACATTCTCTCCAAATCGAAGGGCTGTGGAGCTAGAGGTGGTTCGGCTACGACCTCTGAAGTATGCTGTTCCTGAGTGATGGGGGTCTCGTCTCTAGCTTGCCCTCCAGCTCCTACTCGGGCTCCTCCTCTAGCCCCGCCTCGAGCTCCACCTCGGGCTCCGCCTCGGGCTGTTCTTGCTCTAGTATCCATTTAAATCAGTCTGTACCATCAAGGAAAGAGTCAGACCAACAAAAATGAGAATTTTCAAGAAAAATAAGATAAGGACAAGATGAAAAGATGATGATGTTATGACTGATAAATATGTGCTATTCTGCTGTGCTCATTCTAGGACATTACTAGTCCTATCTCTAATGAGCTACTCGTCTTAGAATAATGTGGACTCTATCTAGACGAATGTTCTAAATATGTTATATTCCGAAGCTAAGGTTAACCTTAAGCTCTGATACCAACTGTGATGACCCCAAACTTCTATGGACCGTAAGTAAGGATAATCATTTGGAATACAACATATTTACAACAAAAACAGATCTCAGATAATTATCATAACACATAAACCATTGCAACGGAAATAAATGTCATCAGCATCATAATATCCAATACATCAGAGTACGCAGTTCAAGACACAACTTAGCCAAATAAAGAGTCTCAACAAAAAGGGAAATAAGTTTCAATGGAAAAGAAACAAGTCTCAAACTCCATCACATACATCAAAGCTACAGAAGGTAAAATGTCTCAAAGCAGAAGTAAAAACTAGAGAAAATGTCTTCTTCTTCTTTCCAAGCAAGCTCCTATCAGAATGTATCACCCAAACCTTTCAATTGGCTGCCCATGTGGAAGGAGGGCACCCGAGTTTGCAAAGTGAAACAAACTATGAGTTAGTCAGGGGACTGGTATGAGAATTCTTAACTAATTTATCTAACAACGTGGCAAATCATAGGACCACACCGCTAACGCGGAACGGGGTTACTCCATTGGATTACCAGTACATAATTTTATAAAGTTTATATAAAACAGCGAAATGACTTTTGGAAAAATGAAATCATCATAAGACTCAAGTCCTATCACACAATGCAACGCACACAGGAGGATAGAGTTATCCCTTATGATGATCAAACATGCTTAATATGTGAAAAATAATATTTTTATATTATCATTAGTGTTTAAGCAGTATTAAAATACTTCAATATAAATGTATCAATCCTAGACGACATAGGTACCATATACTATGTCGCTGTATATAAGTTTACAATCAAAACCGAAATGTCGTATTGGAAATTGGTTTTCTGTTATGAAATCGAGGCTAGGGATCGTCCTCTTCTGATTCGAGACACTCTAGCAGATGCCTCAGGATCCCCCGCAGTGAACCCTTGGATCTTCAGGGCCAGTCCCTACCTAATGGTAGTGGATTGGCAATTCCTGAACACACGTTTCCCAGCCCCTTTGGACCTATAGTATGACCACTTCCGGCCTATAAAAAACCCGAGGTACCTCAATCCATAATCCACATAAGTAAAATGCTGGGCCGTGTTAAAGCACCGGCACTACCCCTAGCTAGAAAGAAACGTGTGCACTCCCTGCAGTCCTAATCCCATTTTTGACTAATACCGGGGTGTGAGGCTCGCGAAGTCACGCTATACACAAAGCTATGCCTAAACAGGCTACGCTTTGATCATCAGCCACAAGGCCTGCTTTTCAACAAAGCCTTGATCATTGCATCTTGGTGTGCCACCTTGACAATTCACGCCATGCGATCAATAACTATTACTATATACCCGGATGTTAAGCAGAGAATAGATTCTCCACCACCAAACAGACATATATTAATACAAATCGATTTAATTACATGGGATGAACTCCAACGTCAGACACGCATCCATTTACAAGTCCGTTCTGGGTCTGAACGAAACCGGAGACACCAAAGAGGTTCTCGCTTATCTGCACGACCAACACATATGTCCGGATAACTACTGCTTCAACCCCGTCCTGGGAGCAAGTCAGTCCAAGGCATCAGTAGTCGTCGTCCATTCGATGTGAAGACCGCCGGTCTTCAACCCTCGTCTTCATACATCTTTGATTTAATCGCCGTGCAATTATTTGGAATGAGTTAAACTCGGTCTTTTCAAATAATTGTCGCATAATTATCATTTAAAACATTTCATATATATTTATAACTATTTATCGCTATTTTTATTTATTTGAAAATAGCTCTAAATAAATAAACGACACTCACTACACCATAATGGCCCTTTGGCAACTCTTATTTTTTTCAACTGCCAACACTTGTATGTGTTATAGACTAGCGACACTAATATGTGTTGCCATAGCAAATATGTGTCACCAAAAATGTGCTAACACTTGTATGTGTTGGTAGGCCTATTCAACCCTTCTTTTCTAAGGGCAAAAGGGTAACTTATCACACACAAACCCTATTCTTACCTCAACACTTATTCCTCAACGTATATTGCTTTACGGCCGCATCATAGATAAATAAAAAATGGGGCTTAGAAGAAATTATATCAGCGATTAGCTAATCCTCTCTCCACTGCTTCGATCCTCTCAAATCCTCTCTCCATTACTTCGATTTGGATCTTCTACGATTTGGGGCTTCTACGAATTGGGGGCTTCTACGAATTGGGGCTTCAACGAATTGGGACTTCAGGTAAAAAATTGATTTTTTGTTTGTTAACATGTGTCCCTTCGTTTATTAACTTGTATACAGATCGATTAGTCTAATTTAGCACTGCTTTTGCTATATGTAATCCTATACATAAGTTTGTGTTATGTGTTAGTCAACCAATACTATATTCTTGACTTACAGATAGGACCTGCCTTTTTTGTAAGGATGGGAATGTATGAATTTTGACATATGATCGATGCAACTATAGTTTGCATCTAAACAATTTTTGAACTCACAATTTGATTGCACATTTATATATATACTGATATGTATGAAAAGTGCAAATACAATCATGTATCCACTATGATTCTAGGACTTCCTATGATTTAATGAACATATATGTAAAGACATGTATGTATTTGAGCTGTTGGTTAAAACATCTTTTGTGCTTGAACATATATTGATGATATATATATTTATAGTGATAAATTCACAATGTATGTTCAGTTTTCTATAATTACAGGAAATTATGTTTTCAATTTTGTTTCAGTTTTATACTAATTGTATAAATAATTGATTCGAAATACTAAATTGGTAAAAGGTCATATCAACATGCAGAAAATGACCTTATGCATTTATAAATGACCAGCACTCATATTCATTGTTAAGAAAAATCTGGCACTAATTTTGGGACTTGGCTAGGAGTTATGTTTTGAACCTAATCTTCCAAGCCTATGAATGATTGGCTCAGAATTATATTTGCACAAGTTCATATACATGTAAATCAAGAGTTCAAACATCATTACTATTTAAGAATACATGGTGATGTATCTGTTCAGCAATAATGAATTGTTGTTTAATAAGATATGTAATTCCCTATTTAATAAGTTTTGATAGAATATTGACCACACCGCTTATTTATGGAAATATACCTGAATTGAATCTGAAATACTGCAAAATTTATTTGTAGTCATACTCTTAAAAGAATCATCATCGGATGTATTTCCTTTGATTTTTTTTTTAAATTTGCTGTTTTCTGAACCATTGTAGTATATTAACCATAAGTGATGGAATGTGATAATGTGTACATAGGTTTTGAAAAATTATTGCAAGTATGATTTATCTTACTCTCAAGCTGTTAAATTTGTGTTATAAAAAAAATGAACATTAAATTTGTTTTGGAACATTTTTTACTGTTCAACATCGCTTGACAATTATATACCTGATATAATTGCTTAACATTGTTTACATTAATGTAATGAGCAGATCTGTGATAATTTAAATTTATTGTGAATCTGATTTGCAATAAAAATTATAAATTGGTTTTCCCTTTACATATAATATTAGGACCCATACTTTGTTGCATAATATTTGATGATTGGATTGCATAATATTTGATGCTTGGATATGATCTTTATAGACATGGTTTTATGGCATGCACTGCAATTCATCATAATTAGATATGGTATAATTGTACTTGTATCTTACAGATGTACATATACATAAATCAGACATATTCCCTAGCACATAATTTTGTATTAACCTGCATCTTTACTGGACATTGAAATTGTATTCAAGATACAATTACACTGAGTAAAGTTCACATATTTTGTATTCAAGATACAATTACACTGAGTAAAGCCCATCAGTAACATTTCGTAATTGTTCTCTGAAACTGGGCAATGCTCAGTTTCGAGTTCTCGAAACTTAAACTGAGCATTGCCCAGTTTCGAGTACTCGGAACTCGAAACTGAGCATTGCTCAGTTTCGAGTTCCGAGTACTCGAAACTGGGCAATGCTCAGTTTCAGTTTCGAGAACTCGAAACTGTCGAGAACTCGAAACTGAGCAGTTACGAAACTGAAACTGAGCAATGCTCAGTTTCGAGTTCCGAGTACTCTTCATTTACGATTCATTTTACATTATTATTCAAATCAGTTAAAACTGCAGCATAGAAAATTCATTCAATACATATTGATATATTCAATGCACTTATTGGAGTCCACACTTCAATCAATTACGATTATAAAAATGATTTCAATATGTGCACTTATTGGAGTCCACAATGGCCAATTGGCGACTCTTACATTATTATTCAATCAATTACCTTTATTTTAATCATAAACAGTGGATTTCCAGAAGCGTCCATGAGAACGATATTTCTTTTGATTCTAATAGAGTAGTTATCAATGCGAAACACTATATTTCCATTAGAGCCAAATACGGTAAATCCTTTGCAGTTTAATTCCATTACCATTCACACGAAAATAGACAATACGCTATAGTTAATCAAAACATACTTGGAAAGTAAACTAAACATTGGATTAGTGTTGACTGCTTACCTAATTCAACATGTGCATTATGTATGTATTTTTTTTAGGTTATTTACACAATTACTGTGAAAAAATAGAGATCTATTTAATTCTTCTTACTATTGTTTATGTGCATCTACTAAATCATTATATGCTCAGTTTCAGTTTCGACTCGAAACGGAAACTGAATGCTCAGTTTTGGTTTCGACTCGAAACTGAAACTGAGCATTCAGTTTCAGTTTCGAGTCGAAACCGAAACTGACCTTTCAGTTTCAGTTTCGAGTCGAAACCGAAACTGAGCATTCAGTCTCAGTTTCGGTTTCGAGTCGAAACCGAAACTGAGCATTCAGTCTCAGTTTCGGTTTCGACTCGAAACTGAAACTGAATGCTCAGTTTCAGTTTCGATCAGTTTCAGTTTCGATCGAAACTGAAACTGAATGCTCGGTTTCGGTTTCGAGTCAAAATCGAAACTAAAGTCAGTTTCAGTTTCGAGTCGAAACCGAAACTGACCATTCAATTTCCGTTTCGACTCGAAACCGAAACTGAGCATTCAGTCTCAGTTTCGGTTTCGACTCGAAACTGAAACTGGATGCTCAGTTTCAGTTTCGATCGAAACTGAAACTGAATGCTCAGTTTCGGTTTCGAGTCGAAACCGAAACTGAGCATTCAGTTTCAGTTTCGAGTCGAAACCGAAACTAAAGTCAGTTTCAGTTTCGAGTCGAAACCGAAACTGACCATTCAGTTTCAGTTTCGAGTCGAAACTGAACGTTCAGTTTCAGTTTCGAGTCGAAACCAAAACTGAACATTCATTTTCGTGCTACTTTGCTGAATTTGCTTACCATGCTACTTTGCTGAATTTCTTTAATGCTTGTGTACACTGTACAATTTATTATGCTAGCTCGACCAAATGGGCTGTTTTGGCTTTCACTTGAAAATGCTTCTCGGCTTTGTTGGCTTGTGTCTTGGCTTATCACTTTTAAAACTTTTAAATATATCACTTGCTTTGCCATAAACTTATTGTTCTAATTTGATTATCAGTGTATAAAAGAAAAATTATGTGCACTTTTATAGTTTCTTACATGTAAAATCTGTTCTGTGGTTCTCTGAAATATATAAAGTTATCATTCAAATATAGCATGCAATTCATTTCTGAATTCATTCTTTTTCTTCCTTTTTTAAATATAGTAAGTTCTCATTCAAATATAGCATGTAAAATCTAATGTACCATTTATTGTTCCTGTAGTTCTCATTCGCTTATTTTTTCTGCACCTCATCATATTGTGTCTGCTCCCTTCATTGGATTTCAGTTTCAGGTGCGTATGTGTATTGAATATTTCAGTTTTAGATGCGTATATATTAGTTATATTTAGGTTTGTTGCTATTATATATATATTGGTGGTTGGATTTCCCGCAGTATCATTAGCGGATGCCCGCGGTACCATTAGCGGATGAATACCCTATGCGCCCCACGCTATGATAGTGGATGACCTTCATACCGCGATATCCTGCCTTGAAGCAGGATGGGTATTATTTATGTTAGCTAACATATGTGGATGCAGGAAAACAGGTTGGAGGGATCCAGCTGGATTCCTCAAAATTTAGTATTTGTTTGATTTCATATTTTAGTTTATTCTATTTCCTTTGTTATTTCACATATTAAATGTAATCTAAATTGTGTTGGTAGCTGCCGTTATCTTTGTTCAATAAATCATGTAGGTTCTAGGAGAATTTTTAATCATTAGATCATCACACTTTTTAATAATTTTTTGTAATTTAAAATGCATTTATACAAGAGATTTTTCTTTCTGAACAAGTTAGATAAATTTTGACGACTGTAGTGTTTGCAGGTCTTTGTTGTTGTTTTATGATTTTATCATGCATGTATATAGATCTATATAAGTGTCATTCTGATGTATGGCCCCATTTATCGAACAAACTGAACATTTAGTTTCAGTTTCGAGTCGAAACTAAAACTGAGCAATGTTCAGTTTCAGTTTCGAGTCGAAACGGAAACTGAGCATTCAGTTTCAGTTTTGAGTCGAAACTGAAACTGACCATTCAGTTTCAGTTTTGAGTCGAAACCGAACTGACCGTTCAGTTTCAGTTGAGTCAAAACCGAAACTGACCGTTCAGTTTCAGTTTCGAGTCGAAACCGAAACTGAGCAATGTTCAGTTTCAGTTTCGAGAACTCGAAACCGAAACTGAGCATTTAGTTTCAGTTTCGAGAACTCGAAACCGAAACTGAGCATTCAGTTTCAGTTTCGAGTCGAAACTGAAACTGAGCAATGTTCAGTTTCAGTTTCGAGTCGAAACCGAAACTGAGCATTCAGTTTCAGTTTCGAGTCGAAACTGAAACTGAACATTCAGTTTCAGAAACTGAACATTCAGTTTCAGAAACTGAACATTCAGTTTCAGTTTCGAGTGATAAATGTAATGTGAAGTCTGCAAAAAAAATAGTGTCCGACCATTGAGTAATATCATAGTAATGCATAATTTTTTTTCAAAACTGTAATATCATAGTGTCCGGCCATTGAGTAATGCACTATAAAATATTAGGTATGATTCTTAAGAATTTCTAACACTAAGACGAAAATAAATAAAAAGTAAATAATCCATTTTTTTAATTGGTAAGGTAACAATCTTACAGAACTTAGATGATGTATTAATTATTTTTTTGAATGTTTTTGATTGATAGTCATGACCGAACAAACATCAAGAAGGTGGATTAGAAATACACATAGAAATGAGGATGAATATACGCACGGTGTTCAGAACTTTATCAGCTTCGTCAAGCAACATTTACCACATGATACTCAGTTATGTGTGTGTCCTTGTAAGAAGTGCAAAAACTCTAAGAGAACTTCAATAGAAATAGTTGAGAAACACTTGATATTTTTTGGTATGCTTCCGACATATGATGTGTGGTTCTTTCATGGAGAGAGAAATGATACTACCATACAAATGACTCATACATCGGATTTTGTCCAAGAGTCTCACATTCCAGACCAAATGCAAGTAGAAGAGTCTTTTGAGGGCACTCTAGGAAATCTTGTTAATGATGCATTTAGAGTACATGATATGCCACAAGTTAGCGGTGAAGTAAATTTTGAAGAAATAAATGTTAAGAAAATGTACCATGAATACAAAAGCAAAGCAAATGAGAAATTATATCCTTCTTGTAAGGATGGACTTACAACTTTGAGTGTTATGATAGAGCTTCATAACTTGAAAAAGGAATTTAATTGGTCGGGAAATAGCATGACAGAATTGTTGAAACTATTTAAAAAGTGTCTTCCGGAAGAAAACACATTACCTAACAAGTATCCTACCATGAAAAAAATGTTAAAAGATTTGGGAATGAAGGTAAAATGCATTCATGCTTGCATAAACGATTGCATGTTATTTTGGAAAGAGAACGTTAACATTGTAGTATGTCCTCATTGTAATACGTCAAGATTTAAAGATAAGACAAATGCGTTAGGCGTAAAAAAAATGACAACTCAACCAAGAAAAGTTTTAAGACACTTCCCTATAATTCCAAGGTTGACTAGATTGTACACTATACCGTGGATAGCTCGTAAAATGCAATGGCATAAGCATGCCGATCCTTCTTGGGATTTCATGCGTCATCCCATTGACTCAGCTGAATGGAGATCAATCAAATGTAAGTGGCCGGACTTTGCAAATGAAGGACGTAATGTCTGGCTTGGTATCTCTACTGATGGATTTAATCCGAATGGGGTTCTCTCCAATAGTTATAGTTGTTGGCCCGTATATATGATTCCATACAATCTACCCCCTTCATTATGCATGAAATCGCAATTTCAAATGCTAAGTTTATTAATTCCTGGACCGAAAGCACCAAGTCAAGACATTGATGTGTATTTAGAACCTCTTGTAGATGAGTTGAGGGAACTTTGGATGGAAGGCGTAGCTTCTTTTGATATGGACAAGAGAGAAATGTTTACGATGAAGGCAATATTATTATGGGGAATCCACGATTTTCCAGCATTGGGAAATTTATCTGGTTGTGTGACACATGGTTATAAAGCTTGTCCAGTTTGTGCTATGGAGACCGAGTCGGAGTATGTAGGTAACAAGATTGTTTACCCAAAGTATAGAAGATTTTTGAAGGATGATCATCCATATAGATGCGTCAAATATGGATGGTATAAGGATAGCGAAGATAAAGAACCGCCAACAAGGTTAAGAGGACCATCCCTTTTGGAAAAGCTTGATCGTATAAGTTATTTTCCTGGAAAATTACCAAGGAATAAGAAGCGAACAATAATCGAAGCTAGTAATGAATGTTCCTTAATGACTGAAGGTAGTGACGTAGAAAAATCTCCTTGGTATAAGAAGTCAATTTTCTATAATTTAATTTATTGGAGTAGTCATAAAGTACGACATACTATTGATGTGATGCATACAGAGAAGAATGTCACAGAGCATCTTCTCAATTTATTGTTTGATAGGTTGAGGCAATCATCTAAGTTTGCATTCGATAAGATTCATAAAACCAAATGTTGTGAAGTTCTACAAGCTACAAAACTTCCATCGTGCCTTGCAACTAGATTTGGTAGTCTTGTTACTGTTCAACCACCTACTTTGCACCTTAAAAAAACATATGAGTATCATATTGTAATGCAATACTTACTTCCTATAATGGTTCAACATGCATATCCGAAGCACCGTGATTTACGTCGAGCTATTTTACAAGTGAGTTTGTATTTTAACTTGATATGCTCAAAAGTTCTAGTTCGAGAACATGTTCAAGCTGCCAAAGATATGATTTCCGAGGCATTATGTGTGCTAGTGCATTATTTTTCGACGGACTTCTTTGATATAAGTATTCATCTTATGGTGCATCTAGCCGATCAAGCTTTGCTATGTGGACCTGCAAACTACATATGGATGTATCCATTTGAAAGGTGGTGTATTTTTCTTACAAATTTTATGAATGTTATTTCAAAGTGATAATTTCTAAATATATGTGCATGTGTGCTATTTTTAGAGCAATGAAAGAATGCAAAAATATACCTAGCAATAAGCGCTACATAGAAGGATCAATTGCTGAAGCATACCTTGTTTCAGAATCAGTTAGATATGCAATGGAGTATATGCCTAACCCACATGATGGAAATCATAGTTCGACACAAGCATCTTTTTTAGATGATGGTGATGATATATATGAACGTCCCATCATTGAAGGCAAATGTATTAAGCTAACTAGGGTGCAACGTGTTCAAATTCGAAGGTGGTTACTTTTTAGTATCAATATTCCTGAAAGAGACGAATATTATATGTATGAATTTTCTCTATATTTTAATACATACCAATGACATAAAGTATGAACTATATTTACTTTTAATATCTAATTTGTAGTGCATATCGCCGATCCTTAGAAGATGTTTCTCGCGGTAAAAGAAAAGTTACCACAACGACAGAAGTAATCGTTCAAACCGAATTTATTGATTGGTTACACAAAAAGGTATATTATTTCAATATGTATAAAAATTGTAAGTTTTGTTCTTTTTATGTTGGACGTTCAAGTTTGTTCATTCATGACAGCTTTTACAAGAAAAATGCATGAATACAATGTTATGGCAATATGTTAGTGGTCCAAAGTGGGAATCTAAAAGTTATCTTAAGTACAGAGTGAATGGATATATATTTTCTCCTCAACATTATGATGATAGTCATTCAATCCAAGATAGCGGTGTTTGCATGGATGCAATCACCACATTTGTTGCAAGTGCAAAAGATATAAATCCTACGGATGATGACACTACTTGGTATGGTATCATTAAAGAAATCATAGAGGTTGATTATTACGATTTCCAACATGTTGTATTCTATTGTGATTGGGTAAACATTGCGGATAAGACAAATGGTTGTAAGATTTGTACCGATTCCCATTTGTTGATGGTGAACTTGAATAGGCTCAAAACTGTTAATGGGGAGTATGACGAGCCAGCTATTCTAGCAACTGAAGCATGTCAAGTTTTCTATGTGCAAGACACTCAAAATTCTGATTGGTCCATTGTTCGACGTTCTCCAAAGCGCATGACAGACAACGTAGATGACTACACCATACCAACCGATTTTCAGTCTGTTTTGAAAGAACAACAGAATTTAGTACCATTGTTGAAATGTATTTAAATGAAAGAGATGTAATTTTGAAATGAATATTTGTATTGTTTTGCTTATTTAGGTGAAATGCATTAAATGATTTTGTTTTTTGGATTTTTCTTTGTTCATATTCATCATCCATTTGTAAAATCAAATCAAGCACGCATATTAGTTTCAATATGCATATTAATTCTTTTTAATGCAGAATGTCGAACAATTGCATTGGCAGTGCAAATGAAGTTACAACAAATGAGGAGCTTGAGGCAAATAACTGTCCTCCACCAAGTGATAAAAAATACTCAATAACAGTTGACTTCGATGGTGTTAAAGGTAATGATGAAGCTAAATGGGGCACCAGATGCGGAGCGCTAATTCGTTGTCATATACCAATTGGCTATGGCGAGTGGAGAAATGTTGATGGTTACTATAAAGATATTTTGTGGCGAGAACTATTGGTATGTCACAAATTCACCTTATTTAATTATGTACTTTCTGCATAAAATTTATTCTTCGTATTGAAATTTCTTTGTTAAAACAGAATGAATTCGACATGGACATCGATCCTGATCTAGCTCGGCCAATTTTAGAAAAAACGTTTCCACGATATTTTCGTACGGTAAAGTCTACTTTGCGAAATAGATTGCTTAGAGTCAAAGGAACCATCATACCCAAGAATATTGCTATCACTAAATGTCCTTCAGACATTGACAAAGTATGGTGGGAGAAGTTTGTAGACAACGAATACACCGATAAGAAAAAAGAGCAATGTAAGAGAAATGCCCAAGCCAAAGCTAATAATACTATCACTCACACGCTAGGAAGAAAATCATATCGTAAAGTTTATGATGAAATGGTAAACAATCTTAGTAAAAATATTTCTTGTGAATACTACTAATAAATAGTTAATTAGTTTAATAATATTTCTTATTGCAGGTTAAGAAAAATCCGGAGGTGAACGTTACGAGGACAATGGTTTGGAAGGCGGGACATAAAAATAAGAAAACTGGACAAGTTATTCCATCAGCAGCAAAAACCTATGTAAGTTTAATAATATTCCATTGCTATGTTTATGGGTTTCATTATCATCTATGAAGTGTTTACTGCCTAGTGCGAAGTTTCATTCGAGTTATTCACATGATTTTTATGCCTGCATTCATTATCAGTGCCTTAACTTGTAATCCTTGCTCGGTCAACTCACATCAGTCATCACAAGCTAACTTGACAACCATATAAGTTGAATTTTAAATTTTTGAGGCAGATTCTTTATTTTAGTCATGTTATTTTAACTACCAGATTTTTATTAAGACACTCAATTGTTATTAAAATTTATTTCTAAAATTACATAACATTCCAAATACAAAAAAGGCAATTACAATTGCTCAGTTTCGGTTTTGAGTCGAAACTGAAACTGAATGGTCAGTTTCGGTTTCGAGTCGAAACTGAAACTGACTTCAGTTTCAGTTTCGACTCGAAACTGAAACTGACTTCAGTTTCACTTTCGACTCGAAACTGAAACTGAATGCTCAGTTTCGGTTTCGACTCGAAACTGACTTCAGTTTCACTTTTGACTCGAAACTGACTTCAGTTTCGGTTTCGACTCGAAACTGACTTCAGTTTCACTTCGGTATGAAGCAAGAGTGCTATTTTCTTAGTTGTCTGATATAATTTTTGTATTCATTTTCTTCATATATTATATTTGAAAATGGGACGCATCTTTAAAACGTCTATTGTACTGTTTGAATATTAATTTTATGCATATGTTTAAATTGAACAAAAAAATGTTGAGCTGATGATTGCTTATTATTCAATTTGATTATTTGTTAAATTCAGTTCTTAATTTTGTATTCATTTCTATTTACACTACAATGTTCAGTTATTATTTATATGAAATGGATCCCTGCTACTAGGAGCAATTTAACTTTTCTTTGATCAATATGTTACTATACATGGAAGAGTTCTAGTTATAAATTGTGTACGAGCACAAAGAAATAACAATTATTTTCATGCAAGAATTTGTTTTTTTTGCATTCGAGTTTTGTTGCTCATTCAAATCAACGTTCTATGTTCATTTTCTTCACAGTTGGTTGACTGAGTTACTTCAGTATTCAATTTCTCATACTACTTGAACAGATTTTCATCATTCTTTATAAAGCAAATTTTGCCTTGATCAGTCAAACAGATCGCTTCCTTTTTCTTATTAAATAACCGTAGTATCCATGTAGAACTTGATTAATTTTGTATCATAATCAACTGAGTTTGGAAAACCAAGTTTGCAACTCAGTTTAGCAAACTGAGTTGCAAACTCAGTTTTTGCAACTTCGCAAAGCCAAAGCTTATCCAGTCGAAACTGAAACTGAATAATGCTCAGTTTCGGTTTCGAGTCGAAACTGAAACTGACTTCAGTTTCACTTTCGACTCGAAACCGAAACTGAGCATTCAGTCTCAGTTTCGGTTTCGACTCGAAACTGAAACTGGATGCTCAGTTTCAGTTTCGATCGAAACTGAAACTGAATGCTCAGTTTCGGTTTCGAGTCGAAACTGAAACTGACTTCAGTTTCAGTTTCGATCGAAACTGAAACTGAATGCTCAGTTTCGGTTTCGAGTCGAAACTGAAACTGACTTCAGTTTCAGTTTCGACTCGAAACTGAAACTGACTTCAGTTTTGGTTTCGACTCGAAACTGAAACTGAATGCTCAGAAACTTGACTTGCAATTTGTTATTTCTGTAAAACTGATTGCGTTTATATTTTGTAGGCACTTGTGGAGGAGGAGGAAAAAAAACAGAATTTGGAATGTAATAGCAACGAGCATGCAAACATGTTTGATTTTGACAATGATCCTATCGCCAAAGTTTTTGGTTCTGACAAAAGGAAAAATTATTGTCGTGCAATTAGCTCCTCTTCTTCCGCAAAGCACGTAAAGATAATGCAAGCATCAAAAGCAATTGCCGACAAGAATAAAAAGGATGATTTTCGTCAATGGTCTAAGGAATTACAAAATCAAGTTGCAAGTCAAGTGGCGAGTCAAGTGTCAATCCAAATCAACGATGCTCTTAAATCCTTTCTTATTATGGTACCGGGATTACAACATAACGTTAATGACGGTGTTATGACGCCTATGACAGAAACCGCTTCTAATTTGGGTAAATCTACACCGAACGTTGGAATTGCTGATTCGGTTATTCCGACAAATGATGTTGGATCATCAACAAAAGGAAAACAATTTGTAATGCTATTATCACCAGATATGAAGGAAGTAGCAAAAGCTTATATTGGTACGCAAACCATGTGTCATTTTAGAGAGATAGTGCCAAATGTTGAGAAAGTTGTTTGGATAACAGAAGTTTTAGATCCGGAAGCACCAATTTACGATGGTCCTCAAAACGGACACTACAAGCTTTGTGAATTTTCAGATGGAGGCTTTGTGATATGGTCCATGTTTCGCCTTCATAATATCTAAAATTCTATGTATCTTTAGTAAAACTTTGTATTGTTTTTTGTAATTTGAACTTGATATTATGGTATTTTGAAATTGAAAGCATTATGCAAAAGTGACATTATTGAATTTGGAATATGGAAGTGTACCAAATACTTTTATTTGAATTGATATGTTGAATTATATATGGAATATGGAAGTGTACCAAATAAGAGTTAGTAGGATTATGATACTGACATTTATAAGTGTTAGCAATGAATATGTTTGTAACACTTATAAGTGTTACCATATATTATGGTTCCAACATTTATAAGCGTTAGCAATGATTATGTTTGTAACACTTATAACTGTTAGCAGTTGGTCTGCTTGTTACACTTATAAGTATGTTTGTAACACTTATAAGTGTTACCATATATTATGGTTCCAACATTTATAAGTGTTAGCAATGATTATGTTTGTAACACTTATAAGTGTTAGCAGTTGGTCTGCTTGTTACACTTATAAGTTGTTTGTAACACTTATAAGTGTTACCATATATTATGGTTCCAACATTTATAAGTGTTAGCAATGATTATGTTTGTAACACTTATAAGTGTTAGCAGTTGGTCTGCTTGTTACACTTATAAGTTGTTTGTAACACTTATAAGTGTTAGCAATGAGTATGTTTGTAACACTTATAAGTGTTAGCAGTTGGTCTGCTTGTAACACTTATAAGTGTTAGGAGTTACTCTGCTTGTAACACTTATAAGTGTTACAGGAAATTCCTCACAGGCCGTTAGTGACACATAAAAGTGTTACAGAAATTATTTGTAACACTTATACTTGTTGGGAATCCACTGTTTTGGTGTAGTGACTTCGGGTCAATGGGCGGCCCTAGCGCTGTTTTTACCAAATTTTGATTTACAAATATCTTAGAATCTAACCATCAGGTTTTGATGAAATTTATATCGTTAGAAAGCTCTACCCAAAGAGGTCCTAACAGTTCCAGTTTTGGGAAAATCCAACGGTCGGATCTTCCGGAATAATCGTTTGAAGTTACGACTGTCGATACGCGAACTTCCGGGCTCGTTTCGTTTGATTTTATATATATATATATATATATATATATATATATATATATATATATATATATAAACCATTGGGCCATTTCCACTATTAGAATCCATTCTTTTTATTCTATAAAAACAATATTTTTGTTCGCCAATTCTAATGCAACAAAAATGACGTTTTCAACAATGTATATTTTTATATTCAATAATATAACATTTTTGTTCGCCAATTCTAATGCGACAAAAATGACGGTTTCAACCATGTATATTTTTATATTCAATAAAATAACATTTTTGTTCGCCAATTCTAATGCGACAAAAATGACGGTTTCAACAATGTATATTTTTATATTCAATAATATAACATTTTAGTTCGCCAATTCTAATGCGACAAAAATGACGGTGTCAACAATGTATATTTTTATATTCAATAAAATAACATTTTTGTTCGCCAATTCTAATGCGACAAAAATGACGGTTTCAACAATGTATATTTTTATATTCAATAATATAACATTTTTGTTCGCCAATTCTAATGCGACAAAAATGACGGTTTCAACAATGTATATTTTTATATTATTTGTTTTAAATACATAAAAATGTACTTTTTATGTAATTCATTTTTATAACATACAGATGTACTTTTTATCCTATTTGTTTTAAATACATAAAAATGTACTTTTTATGTAATTCATTTTTATAACATAAAGATGTACTTTTATGTTTCTATAAAATGTAAATATTTTATCTCTTTTTCCTTTACATTGAAAAATGTAAATTCTTTACCTTTACATTGAAAAATGTAAACCTTTCATTGTTACATAGAAAAATGTAAATCTTTCATCTTCACATAGAAGAATGTAAATCTTATGTTTTTACATAGAAAAATGTAAATCCTATATCTTTACATAGAAAAATGCAAATCTTATATTTTAACATAGAAAAATGTAAATCCTTTATCTTTACGTAGAAAAATGTAAATCTTATATCTTAACATAGAAAAATGTAAATCCTATGTTTTAACATAGAAGAATGTAAATCCTATATTATCTTTACATAGAAAAATGTAAATCTTATATTTTAACATAGAAAAAATGTAAATTTTCTAATTATCTTTATTACATTAGAAAAATGTAAATTTTCTAATTATCTGTATTACATTAGAAAAATGTAAATTTTCGAATTATCTTTCCTTAATGCACATTTTTTCTTTATAGGGGATATTTTCCTATCCAACTCATATGTCAAATTGGTGTCAAAATATGATAACAAAAAATAATGGTTTTTGTCTAACCATTTCTATTTACCCAACATCGTAATTTTAATGTCCACACATACAACACAATATATGAGATGAATCACAATAAAATGTCCCATCTTTAGTTTATTTGTAAATCAAATAAAATATCTAATCTTAGTTTATCTTTTAATTAAAATTTAAAAGATTCAAACTTTCTTTATTTTATAAATCATAAACAAAATAATGATTCAATCTTTTTATTTATTTTCCAAATCAAAAATAAAGATTTAACTTTTGTTCTATTTTGCAAATAAAAAATAAAGATTTAACTTTTGTTCTATTTTGCAAATCAAAAATAAAGATTTAACTTTTGTTTGGTAAATCAGAATAAAGATTCAATTTTTCATTTTATTTTGTAATAATAAAATAAAGATTCAAAATTTCATTTTTGTTTGTAAAACAGACAAGATTCAATTTTTCATTCCTATAGAGGGATAAAAAAATAAAAATAAAAATAAAACTAATAAAGATGAGAACTTTATAGAGATCACATCAAAATTTTATAGATCTAAACTGACATGCTATATCATGATATCACAACGAATATTAATCAACCATATAACAAACACAACATCATAGATCAGAAACAATAACATACAATGATTCACATAACAAATAGAATTAAATTATTTAATTATTAAAATTTAGAAATCTCACAGTCGTTCGTGATTTGGCCAAAATTCAAACTGTTCAGAATGGTCCCGTTTCAGTCTTAACATGTTCTATTCGCTGTTACGATTCCAATGCTTTCGAAATCGTCAAATTCTGAGTTGAAACGAATTAGTTATGGTCAGCACAAGTTTTAACACAATTTAAATTAATTAATTAATTAATCAAAGAATTAACCCACCCTCTTCACTACAGTCTTCGGCCGTTAGCTTCTCTAATTTGTTCAAAACTTGGATTCAAATTTTCAGGAGGTTGAATGATCGGCTTGAGGATCCGATGGTGCCACGGCATCGGGCTACGGGAGGCGCACCACCGCCGGCGAAGGGGGGCATCTCGGCGGCCTCTGGCGCCTTGGGTGGCGGTCGACGCGGCTCGGGTTCAGGGCGCGGGGGTGGTCGCTACAGGCGACAATGGTGGGTGATGGCCGTATGGATGTGAAGGTAGTAAAAATCTCTTCAAAATATTGAACTGGAGTCGTGGGATTTACTGAGTAGATCGATGGGAATTTGTGGAGGAAGTTTCGACATATTTAGGCCATTGATTTTAAGGTGCCGGCGGCAGAGATAATGAATAGTAGTTTTTAGTGTTTTAAATTCCTATATTTATAATATTTTTAATGTATTTTTACAATTAAATCCATATCTTACAAACCGTTTCATTTTCAGTCCAGCAGAAGGTGCCCCAAGCCAATAGCCCATATTCCGGATCCAATGGGACAGGTCCCGTCAGCCCAAACGGCTGTCTGTGGCCTGTATTATTTAATTTAATAATTAAATCCTTTATAAATTTAATTCGTCTGCATAAATAAACTCACCGAGGCCACATACGGACTCAGAAAAATCCAGAAAAAATATATTTGTCTTCATTACGATGATACAGTCCTAACAAAACTAATTTCATCGAATTCTGAGACTGTTTGAAAAATGGCTATTTTTCGGTCGATTAAATTTGACTGAAACCGACAAAACACATTTTTCTTCACCACGCTCACATATTAATTCGGAAAATTCTAAAAATTGAAACCTAGCAATAATTTGACATCCCGGTTCCAACAAATGTGGTTTCGTCAAAAATAGAGATCGTTTGAAAATTGACTATTTTCACTGGCTTTAATATTATTTAAAAATGAAAAAAAAATTCTGCCATATTTTTCCACCAAATAATTTAAAATAAAAATTTTAAATTGGTTCGGATTTTCCGGGTTGTTACATCCCCTCCCCGTTATTTTCACACCATGTGCTAGTGTCACCTAAGAGTATTGTACATCCTGTCATGCTAACTCTTTGGTTGTAGGTCCAGGTATGGTTATGTATACCTTTTTTTTCTTCTTATTGCTCATACCAGACTTTTGTCTGGCCCAAAGTTTTATGTCTCTTCTTATTACTCTGGGTTCTCCTAAACGAGCAGACTAGAGACAGGTTAGCTGGTTATGGACGAGTAGTTGTCCAGAGACGAGCAGGAGGCTTACACGTATTATTCCCATATATTCTCCCTGTGTTGTTGCTGGTCACTACTTTGGGCATTTGTAGTGTACCTTCCTATTTTGCTTTAGAGACAGTTTTAAAAGTTGTAATAATGATGGTCTGGATCATAAGCTGTATTTTGAATTTTCCACTGCTATGATGGTTTAGTTCTCAGCTTATGCACTGTCTCGCCTGTTTTATATCAAGTTATGTTATTATAATATTTTGTTCCATGCGCTGTGAGATATACTACAGATTCTTTGATGATTCATCATCTTCTTTCTTTTCCTTTGACAATCATCCCGTGTTGGTTGGACATCGGCACATCGTATTTCATTGGAAATGTTGGCTAGTGCGGGGCGGGCCGTCACACGTGATTTCGTGCTTTACTTTATTAAAGCAGTGGACATGTCATCTTTAATCATTGCGACTTATCAAGTCATGTTGTTTGTATTCGTTAGATAACCTATAGCACTTTACCCGAGTGTTGCAAAGTGTAGTAACATCAATTGTTCTATGGCAGAGCCATAGCAGTTTGAACATCACGAAGGCTCTTAGCAAGTCCTGAGTTCCATTTTGGTTGACTAGTAAGCAAATCATAACAATGCATAAACTGATAATATTGTGGCCTTTTCTTGTCATTTTCTCCAGGAAAAAACTTCTTGAACTCCTCGTCTGCCATTCATTTCTAACTAAAAAAGGGAATATGAATCATAAAAATAATTTACCAACCACTAATGTAAGTAGTAAAAAAATATACCTGATTATCTTCTCCTCTCATGCTGCTTGGACTCGTTATCTTTATTCTGTACACTTGTGATTCATAAAACATTGCTTGGTGGCTTATTTTACCAAAACAACCATAAATCGCCAATAACATCCGTAGGCAATTCTGGATGCTTCTCAACGATGGCGGTCTTAAATTTTTTTCCAAAACGTAGCGGCTAATTGGTCATTCCCCATTGCCGAATCTTGCGAGAAATGATAATAGATGGTGCATAGATCGATGTCCTCTTTGTCTGTCCACGGAATGGTTCCTTGCTTGCTTGGCCGAGTTCCCAAATTGCTCGTGTTGCCTTGCGAAAACTCGCATCCGTCCATCGTCGGATATGAAAATTTTCCGAATGGTGACGACATTACAAGTTAAGAGTTTGTTTAGATTAAAGAGATAGAAAGGATTTGTGAATATATTATGACGTAGAATGAAATCAATTTATAGCTGAAAATATAGTAGTTTGAAAACTTTTGACCGTTTTATAGCCATTGGGGAAATAAGAACGTTTTCTTGTTCTTTAGTCAATTTGCAACCGTTATCAGGCGTTGGGAAGTTGGGAAGATGACGAGCCGATAAAATCAGCGTACCGGGCAAATTCAGGATTTAGAACTGGTCCTGTAATATTCCCATGAATATTAAGGGAAAGAAAGACTGTTGGGGGGTTTTGGGCTCAATTCATGATTAAAGGCATGAATTGAGCCTTTGTTGAAGATGCTCTTATAGCAGTCATGCGATTAAGCTTTCTGTTTGTTCTCCTTGATTTCCCTTACTTGAGTTGTTCCGGTAATGGCATTCATGTACTTAGTAGAAAACATGTTATTTAAACATATCGCATACATGCGTTGATCTTTTGCTATTGTGTTTATCGCATATATGCAGTAACCATAATTTCCTCAATCTATTATTTTATACATGGTTTGGTTCATCACATTTGGATATTGCTTTCCCATCAACATAAACCGCATTGATGCGATATTGCGCTTCCATAACCATACATCAAGCATTATTGCATGCATGTGATTGTTATTTGTGTGTGTAACACTCAAACTATCATTTCCCTTTGACACATGGTTAGGCTATCGCATCAAGCATGGTTATCCCTTGAGTGTGTTATTGAAACTCACTAGTGTGAACCCGTGCTACGCACACGGTTGTCGCCACATTAGGATTTTATTAATCGTTTGTCTAATTTGTTTAGGTCATGCAAAAGCTTTTATCTTGCCGATTACAGAACATGAGCCAACAAGTGATTATACACTCATTTTGAAAACTGCACTATTTCGACCATATGTGTCGTACACGAAATGCAACATCATTGATAAATGGAATATCAAAGATATAAAGATTTCAAGCTGTGATACTAATACAATATGTTTCAAATATCTTGTACATTTCATCATTAAACATACTTATCAAAATTAACTTGACATACCAAGAAGAATACATACACTTCACAAACTTTATGTGTTGCACTTCAGTTGATTTTCAACTCTTCAGACATCACATTAAATAAAGCCTTCGTTACAAATATAGACCGATGGACTTGAATTATAAATTGCAAAGCAAATATTATCCATGTACCGTTCCATGTGTTTCCCTAGTTCACCTCGCCTAAACCATCCCTTGTAGTATCTTTGTAATCCCAACCATGGTCGTCCTAGTAAAACTGTGATTGCGTGCTCTCGCACAAAAAATTTCAACTAATAATCCAGTAAACGAACCTGGTAAAATATGATTACAAGAAGGGTTATATATCTTAGATTTCTCAATCAATAATCCAATTGCATACACATACAATTTTATTTTTTTAATATGCTTACAGCAAATGGATTATTCTGTTTAACCGAATAAATTATAGTTCTTCGCAAGAAAAAGATAGAATTTGTCCAAATTAACTTGCATGAACCTTGAATTTGGCCTCATTTTTTTTTTCTTTCAAATTTCATGCATTCCAGGTACATTCTTAGACCTAAAAAATAAAATTCCATATTATAAGATGGTACTGGAAGAGACAAAAACATAAAAGATGTTATCTTTTATGGGAAGTCCATCCAGTTGGTATCATATATTACCACTTTTATCATGACCAAATCCTTGGATTCTTTTTATTTCCTAGTTTCTTCGACTCAAGAAATCAATAGGGACTCTACGTATAAAAAACTGCCACATGGTATCTAAAACACAATACAAAACTGTTGGAAAACAATGGCTGAGTCGCGGACTAGGTCGCTTTCTTGAAGACGATTCGGCGATTTGGTCAGAGGTGCAAACCAATTCGTTCCTTCGCCGCCGCCTCTAGGATAAAACAGCCTCTAAAATAGTAACTGATTTGCTTGCACAAACAAATCAGTGCAGATTTGCACTTTCGGGAAAAATACTGTTCGAAATTTC
Source organism: Allium sativum (assembly GCA_030737875.1). Lineage (NCBI taxonomy): Eukaryota > Viridiplantae > Streptophyta > Magnoliopsida > Asparagales > Amaryllidaceae > Allium > Allium sativum. The sequence goes on from CM060925.1 coordinate 317,969,483, forward strand.
TTAGAAGTTTTAATGGCGGCTGAGAAGAAGAGAATATAAAATTCGGTGTTTTTCTCGTCTCAGATAAAATAGTATATATAGAACGAGAATTAGGCTTTGGGAGAAAATATCGGATCTGCTAAAATTTCGGGGGGGATTAATTATTTTACCGTTGCAAAACTTTTCCGTTGCAGAATAAATATCGGTGCGCAAAATAATTTTTCCATAAAAAAAACGGTTCGAAAACAACTAAGTTTTATGGTCCAAAAATATAAGTGCCTACACCACAAAGCCCAAGCCCAAGCCCGAGCCCGAACCGAACCGAACCCGGCCGGGTCGGGTCGAGTCGAGTCGGTCGGTCGCGCGCGCGTGTGTGGTGGTCATGATGCATGGTCTTCCTCCTCACAACAATGCATGTATTGGGAGCCCAAGGCCCCAACATGACTTCTTAGAAACAAGTATAAATCCTTGCCTCTTCCCTATAATCCCATGATGTGGGACTACTCAAACATAGGAGCCATTCATACACTTATTCAAACATTTTTAATAATTCACATAATGTTTGTAAAACATTTCCAACAATCCCCCACTTGAATTTTTAAAAATATTTTCGAGCAGTTTCTTAAAAAACATAAGATTGTGCATAAACAAAGGTGTCCAAGGACTTGAACCTTTGCATAGTGAGTAAGATTCAGTTTTTACTAGAGTGACACGTAGTCTTGAACTCTATTCCTGACATCAAACCACACACAACCTTTTCTATAGTGCAATCAGATAAGCCCGTGCTTTTATGGCCCTGCACGTCTATCCCAGTTTAGTGAATGCTCTAGAAGTTTTGCCCAAACTCCATAGGAAACGACCACATTTCCACATTCACAAAGGTGAGTCTATCAAGAGAACTCCTGAAGGTAGGTACTCCACTCCAAATAGAGTATAGATCTCATTAAGAGTTTCTATTAACTCATCCTCTAATCACTTCAGGAATACATGCTTCTTGGTTTATTAAATAGCATGTTCAACTCATATCACTACACAACTTGTTATTACCCATTGAACCTAGTTCTTGGGATCTCCAGTCATTTAGGTCGCGTTACCATTGTGCGTGACTCAACAATCTAAGGGCAATAGTCCCATTCTTTTAGAAGAGTTATGGACTTTCTCTCTGGACAGTCCTTTCGTCAAAGGATCTGCCAAATTTTCCTCACTATGTACGTAATCCACTCTAACGGTACCTGTGGAAAGTAGTTCTCTAACAGTGTTGTGCTTATGACGTATTTGTCGTCTCTTACCGTTATAGTAACGGTTCTGAACTTTTGCAATAGCCGCGGTACTATCGCAGTGTATCAACACTGCTGGTATCGGTTTTTCCCATAAGGGAATCTCAGCTAGCAGATTTCTCAAATATTCTGCCTCTTCACTAGCTGTAGCTAGTGCTATCATCTCAGACTCCATAGTAGACTGAGCCAAAATAGTCTGTTTCTTGGATTTCCAAGAAACAGCTCCTCCAGCGATGCTAAATATGTAGCCACTGGTCGCTTTAGGATCATCAGATAAGGTATTCCAGTCTGCATCAGAATATCCTTCAAGTACAGCTGGAAACCTTTCATAATGTAATCCAAGGTTCATGGTTCGTTTAAGGTATCTCATTACCCTTCCAATAGCTTGCCAGTGCTCTATACTAGGTCTACTGGTAAACCTGCACAATAATCCCACGACATAGGCAATGTCGGGTCTAGTACAATCAGTGGCATACCGAAGGCTGCCAATGATGCTCGCATAATCAGACTGTCTTACACCTTCACCAGTGTTCTTAAATAACTTTACACTGTGATCATATGGCGTACTTGCAGGTTTACAGTCAAAGTAATTATATTTCTTTAGTATCTTCTCAATGTAATGAGATTGGTCCAAAGAAATTCCCTTTTCTGTCGACCTAGTAATCTTAATACCAAGGATTACACTCGCTTCACCTAGATCTTTCATATCAAAATTGACACTTAATAAGGATTTGACTGAGTTTATGGCATGAATATTTGACCCAAAAATGAGTAGGTCATCTATATAAAGGCATATAATAGTGCAAATGTCATTCTCAGATTTGTAATAAATGCATTTGTCACTTTCATTAACTTTAAAACCATTTGAAATGATTAAGTTATCAAATTTTTCATGCCATTGTTTAGGTGCTTGTTTTAAACCATATAATGATTTATCCGATTTACATACTTTATGTTCTTGACCATGTACTACAAATCCTTCAGGCTGGTCCATATAAATTTCTTCGTCTAATTCACCGTTCAAAAAAGCAGTTTTAACATCCATTTGGTGTATAAGTAAATTATGAATGGAAGCAAGTGAGATTAATACCCGAATGGATGTTATTCTAGTTACAGGTGAAAAAGTGTCAAAGAAGTCTATATTTTCCTTTTGTTTAAAACCTTTAGCTACTAGTCGTGCTTTATATTTATCTATAGTGCCATCAGGTTTTAATTTCTTTTTAAGTACCCGTTTACAGCCTATAGACTTACAACCAGGGGGTAAATCTACCAAGTGCCAAGTCTTATTGGATTCTAAAGAATCCATCTCATCGTTTATAGCCTCTTGCCAGAAATCGGCATCTAAAGAAGATAAGGCTTCTTGGAGGTTTATAGGATCCTCCTCAATAGTAAAAGCACAAAAATCTGAACCAAAGTCTTTTATGGTTCTTGCTCTTTTACTTCTTCTAGGTTCAGCTTCAAAATTTTCATTAAGTTCTGTTCTAATAGGCATATTTGAAGTGCCCCCACTATTCCTTAATTTGAAAGGAAATTTAGTTTCATAAAAGTCGGCATCATTTGATTCAATTATATTATGTGCATTAAGGTCATAAAATCTATATGCTTTGCTGTTAATAGCATAGCCTATAAATGCACATTCATATGCTCTACTTGCCAATTTTATTCTCTTAGGGTCTGGAATGCGAACATATGCTAAACAACCCCAAGTTCTAAAGTATGAGACATTGGGTTTATGATTCTTTAAAATTTCATAAGGTGAAATTTTATTCTTAGATTTAGGGATTCTATTCAGAACGTAGCATACAGTCAATAAAATATCCCCCCACCAATGTTTTGCTGCACAAGAATTTAATAATATGGCAACTACTAGCTCGGTAAAGGTCCTATTTTTCCTTTCTGCTTTACCGTTCATTTCAGGTGAGTAGGGTGCAGTTCTCTCATGTACTATACCATGTTGTTTATAGAAATCCAGAATAGAATTAGATTCATATTCTGTTCCTCTATCACTACGAAGTCTCTTAATTTTTCTATTTGCTTGATTCTCAATCTCAGTTTTGAATGTTTTAAACATGTCAAAAGCATCACTTTTATTTTTCATAAGATATACATATGTGAAATCAGAGCAGTCATCAATAAAAGTGATAAAATAACGATGTCCCTGTCTAGTTAAAGTGCCATCAAGTTCACATATGTCAGAATGAATCAAGTCTAATGGTTCAGAAACTCTATCAACAGATTTGTGAGGTTTCTTTGTGATTTTAGCTTGTGTACAGAATTCACATTTATCAGATTCAGATTCTATCATTTTAGGTATCATATCTAGGGTGCTCATATTACGAATAATTCGATTATTAACATGACATAATCTAGAATGCCAGATATTAAAATCACACAACATGTAAGCAGAAGTAGTCACTTTATTAGATTCAACATTCAGTTTAAACATACCCTCACAAGCATAACCCTTTCCCACAAAAGTTCCCTTATAAGTAAGAGTGTACAAATCAGCCCCAATAACTTGAGTGAAACCAGCCTTATTAAGGAGGAAGCCAGAGACCAGATTCTTTCTTATCTCTGGAGTGTGCATAACATCTTTCAGAATTACAGTTTTTCCAGAGGTGAACTTGAGTTCCACGTTTCCAATCCCCGCAACTGTAGTGGTGTGAGAGTCTCCTAACAGCACTTTCTGATTTTCAGCAGCCGTGTATGTAGAGAACAAAGCACGATCATAGCAGACATGGCGTGAAGCACCAGTATCTACCCACCAGCCCTCTGATCCACCAACAAGGTGAATCTCAGTAACCATAGCCGTAAGAGGCTCCTTAGTCAGGTTAGCCTGCGGTGCAGAGCTTGGCCTGTTCCGACACTTTCGTGCCATATGACCTGGTTTTCCACAGTTGTAACATAGAAACAACTGTCCAGAGTCATTCTTTTGGGCTGGTTTCTGCTGTCCTTTTGGGTTTCCTTGCGGATTCCCATTTTGTTTGTTGCGCCTGTTCTGATTCTTAAATGATTTCTGATTTGGTTTCAGAACAGCGGGAGTGGTCTTCTTAGTGCTGTTGTTATTGACAATCAGCACCTCTTCTTTCTGGTCTTGCTTGCGTGCTTCCTCCTCAATACGGAGGCGTGTAATCAAGCTCTCTAAGGAAAATTCCTTAGTCTTATGTCGCAAAGTGTTCTTAAAATCTTTCCAGCTAGGGGGTAATTTGTCAATGATAACAGCAATTTGAAATTGTTCGTCCAAGACCATACCTTCGGAGATGATCTCATGAGCTATTTTCTGAAGCTCATGAGACTGCATCTCTACCGATCTATCATCAGTCATCTGATACTTTAGGTAGCGACTTACAGCGTATTTCTTTGCCCCTGCCTCCTCTGTGTCATATTTCTTCTTTAGTGCTTCCCAGATCTCCTTTGCCGTCTTTTCATCTGAGTTATAATAATCATACAGATCATCGCTCAGTCCATTCAGTATAAAATTCTTGCATAAGTAATCCTGTTCAGTCCAGGTCTGCAGTTGCTTTGACTGTTCAGTCCATGATGCCATCTTTGCTGCATCAGTCTCGTCAGGCTTGTCTGGTAGCTGCGGTTTTTCAGCAGTCAGAGCAGCCACCACCTTTCTGATCGTGAGGAAGAACTCCATCTTCTGACGCCAGCGCTTGAAATGCAAACCTTCGAACTTGAAAGGAGCAGCAGTCACCAGAGGGCCGTGAAAAGCAGAGGGAGGAGCAGAATCGTCCATTGTTTCAGTTCGTCTTCAAATTGTTGGAAAAAAATGGCTGAGTCGCGGACTAGGTCGCTTTCTTGAAGACGACTCGGCGATTTGGTCAGAGGTGCAAACCAATTCGTTCCTTCGCCGCCGCCTCTAGGATAAAACAGCCTCTAAAATAGTAACTGATTTGCTTGCACAAACAAATCAGTGCAGATTTGCACTTTCGGGAAAAATACTGTTCGAAATTTCTTAGAAGTTTTAATGGCGGCTGAGAAGAAGAGAGAATATAAAATTCGGTGTTTTCTCGTCTCAGATAAAATAGTATATATAGAACGAGAATTAGGTTTTGGGAGAAAATATCGGATTTGCTAAAATTTCGGGGGGGGGGGGATTAATTATTTTACCGTTGCAAAACTTTTCCGTTGCAAAATAAATATCGGTGTGCAAAATAATTTTTCCATAAAAAAAACGGTTCGAAAACAACTAAGTTTTATGGTCCAGAAATATAAGTGCCTACACCACAAAGCCCGAGCCCGAGCCCGAACCGGGCCGGGTCGGGTCGAGTCGAGTCGGTCGGTCGCGCGCGCGTGTGTGGTGGTCATGATGCATGGTCTCCCTCCTCACAACAATGCATGTATTGGGAGCCCAAGGCCCCAACATGACTTCTTAGAAACAAGTATAAATCCTTGCCTCTTCCCTATAATCCCATGATGTGGGACTACTCAAACATAGGAGCCATTCATACACTTATTCAAACATTTTTAATAATTCACATAATATTTGTAAAACATTTCCAACAAAAACTATAATGTTGGATATAAATTTTTGCAGCTAACTAACTCAATATAGAAAATTGAAATTCTGTGTCAAATCAGTTCCTTTGTAGGATTAAAATGATTGATAGCTCATTTGCATAAATAAAGTATATACATGGTTTTTCAATTAAATGATTAGTGATGACAATAAGATTGAATGATCTTGAATGCCAAAAATGAGTTAAAACATAATGCCAAGGAAAATAATTTAACTGACTAATGGTATAAATGATTTGTTAGTTGAGGCCGAAGATGATATTAATACTATAAAGGGAAACCAAATATCTAATGTCTTCTTAAAAAAAGTTAAGATTTTGTGAATATAAAACTTTGAGACCAATTTTGCATTTCATCTAGTCAAAACTTATGCCAAAGATCACATTATTTCCATACATTCGAAGTTACCAAATTATTTCAATAGCACTGTTTAGGCACAGTTGAGTAGGAAAGGAAAAAAACTTGAATGTTTTGATATCCGGATGTAGAAACGTAATTCATAGAATTCAAACCTATTGTAGTAAATACAAACAATTTAGCTTATGTGACGTTAACTATATTTGACTATTATCTAAATCTAACATTAATATACCTTTAATCGTTGAACAAGAAATCAGAAACCAAAAAATTATATTTTATTGTTGGTGGATTACTTATAGAACCAGATGTTGAGGTACTTACCAAATCCATATACTGCTTACTTCATGAAGGTCTTTGTTGCAAAAGTGGACGTCCAATGCTTGTCCAAATTGTTAAAAATAGCTAGAGGTTTCAGTTATGGGTATAATACATTAGTTTATCATACTCTAGAAGTCAGCAAGAAAAGGTTTATTTGTTGAAACTTCAATGTATCGTCTATATAATGAAGAATGGATAAAATATTATTTAGTGCAAACTTAAATAATAATAAAACAAAAAATAAAAATTGTTAGTCTTTTAAATCTTAATATTTGAATCTCAAACTAAACATTCCAAAAGTAAATGAACAATTAACCATCTAGCCAATCAATACACAACCTAATTGTCCCAAGTTAATGGATAGTTTAAGAAATAACATTATTTTTAGGGAAATAAAAATGCAGATTTCTAGTCATTTAAATCTTAATGGATAACCTGAAAATAGAAGATAAAAAATGAATAGCTTAAAATCCAAATGTTGATATAACAACCTATTATACTTTGAAATTTGTGGGAAAATAAATTTATCCTTTGATTTGGTTCCTTATCTCTTTTATATTTGTTAAAGCTTTAGCAGTTGTCATTTGGTTAATTTTCAATATTTAGAATGAAAGAGGTACAGAGTGACCAATAATTATAATATGTATGATAATATAATAAATTTTATGCATAATATTTATAAGCTGCTATTTTGATTTTTCTTTCCATCACTCACTTACCTATTAAGAACTAATTACCATTTAATGAAAATGGAATATGTTCACAGATACGTAAGATGTTGTCACTTTAATAATATGGAACTTGATTCTTTTTTTAAATATTAGAATTCAAGCATTCACAATAATTTAAATAGTAGAATTGACCAAGGTTTTCTTAAATCCTTAATATCTCTAGGGCAAATGCATGTTGTACATAATTGAGTTTGGGTTACAAAAATTCAAATCCAATACTATAAAGAGATATCGATGGTAGTACTAAAATTATGTTGTATGAAACCTCGAAGAAGTGCGATTACAATATTTTTCAAGGAAGATATTAGGAATTTTAAAGTTATTCTTTATATCGAATAAAAGTTTGAATTAAACTTCCCTTTTTTATAAATTATATCTCTCTTTCGAACCATTTCATGTTATGCGCAAAATAATATAATTTGTAGTAATGTTAAGCTACATAGATGATAAGGAGAGATGGTAAAAAATTGATTACTACAGTTATTGCAACAGGTTTTCCAATGAACGGTAATGAAATAATAAATAACACATTAGCATTTGTACATAATTCATGAATATCAATTGATCAAACCGACTTTGTTAGTTTTTCTTAATTCGACTGAGCCTTCGATAACTTCCGTCCATCTGAAGCTTTTTAACAAATCCCATTTTGTCCTCCTATGACTTATGCATTAATTTAATGTAGTTCTGAAGCCTTGTCTTGCCTTATTTGAGCTCCCCGATTTAATTTTTAATGTAGTCTATTTGATTCATTAATGCTCATTAATTGTGTGACTTAATTAACTTTATATTTGGAAGAAAAGCTAATTTTTTCACTTTTGTTGATATGAACATGGTGTTCATTTTAAAACATCACACCTAGCATTAATAAGATAAATTGACAACAATTTATTGATTAAATTTATTTCTTAAATTTTTTCCACTTTTGTTGATATGAACATGGTGTTCATTTTAAAACATCACACCTTGCGTTAATAAGATAAATTGACAACAATTTATTGATTAAATTTATTTCTTAAATTGAAAATCACTTAGTTAATTTAAACATATTGACAAAAACCTTATACGGTTAAAATTTTATTTAATAAGATGTGTATTAATTTCCATCTTTTTTACCACATATATAAATTATAACAAAATAACATGATTCGTTAAAATAATTATTTTGATTTGTATAATATACGTAATTTTGTTTCTTTTTTCTTCTAATGTAAAATCATTTGTATGCAATCTGTTATTTCTTTTTTCCTCTAATGTAAAATCATTCCTATGATTTTTTTTTTTTTTTTTTTTTTTTTTTGAAAGGCAAAAGGAAACTATATTATTAACAACGTGGTTACAAAATAGCTAATAATTCTATACAATGCAAAAGAGACAAAACCAAGAATAACAAGAAAAGGCAGCCCAAAACAGAATCAAGCTGTAGAATGAGATGATCTTGTCATCTTGCGAATTATTTGCATATATATTTGGTCACTGCTCCTTCTCTCATTGCCAAAGATACGATTATTCCTTTCAAGCCAAATCTCATAAATGAACCTTTTAAGAAGCCAAAGATACGATTATTTTCTGTTTTATGCTTGGTGAATATAATATGTAGTCTTCCAAACATCAATTAATTTACTACATTTAATTTGTGTGATCAGTCTACAATCACAATCAATTAGTTATGTTACCATTTATTTTTATTTGGATGTATAAGAGGGAGAATAATAAAAGTTGGAGTAATAAAATACCAAGCAATGCCTTAAATAAGATTTTATAGCATGCCTTAAATTATTGATTATATTCTTCAGAACATTAAAAAAGAAATACCTGAAATGATAGCCAATTAATTCTTCTAAAAACGGCAACATCAATCAAGGAAAAATATGTATGTATGCGTAATTGATTTCAAATGGTAAACATGGTATGTATGTTTGCGATATATGAAAAAATAAGATCACACCTTTCCTAACTGCACCAAGGTGGACTTTGCCTAATTGATCCCATATTGTGAAATTAAATCACACATTTAGTTCTCTGCTCTTTATTTTTTATAGATTAGCATATAGTGAAATTTAATCACATTTAATTTCATACGGTGAAATTTAACCAAACAAACCAAGATGGACTTTCCCTAGCTGTGTATATTATATAAAGATATCTCACTACTACTTAAAATGATTTTTTTATAGTTATGCATTGCATAGATTTGAATCATCATATCAGTCTTTTTTTGATATTTTTCATGAATATTTGTTTGTGTATTTAATCTTTGTGCTGACATGATTGGTTAACATGATCATTTTTGGTTTTTAATAATATATGTAATTTTTCTTTCATATATTTTCATTCATATGTAGTTTTAAATAATTAAATAGGTACAACAAAATAAAAAAAATTATCAGTTGTATTGTATTACAATGTCAGTTTTCCCACTGTTACGCGGTTATACTAGTTTTATGAAGTGTTGAGTGCATACTAATAGGAACAGGCAGTACTTAGATTAACAGGGTGTCTAATGATCTATAACGTAGAAAGTATGGCATTGTCAACGAAAGGATTGCTTTTTATCTTGGAAGTCGACAATTATGAACTTTTAAAAATGGCAAAATTGAAATACAAAAGTTATTAAAGAATATTGATGAAAATAATGCAACAAACGAAAGATTATATTTCCACAAATAGAAATTACTTATATTATATGAAACAACCTATATTAAAAACATTAGGCAACATTTTTAGACTATATCAGAATGGTCCTAAGTGTCAACAACTAAAATTTAAAGGTAAAAAATTCAAGGAATTAACTCCAAGTTTACGTTAAGCATTTCAATCAGTACAAATAACGAAGGAGGGAGCAGTAACCAACATGAATTTAGTCATACTCCTCCTTGTTGACATTCCAAGTTTAGAGTAAAGAAATAATAGATAATTACAAATCTAGTTGAAGTAATATCAATCTGATGGAAATGATGAGGAAAACCTAACTCAAGCCAACATTAGGCGATAATGGATTACAAAGAAATAAGATAAAATATTTCAAATATCATAGGAAATTTAGCAGAAAAGAGCATTCTAAGTCGAAAAACATAGCAAAGTATGCAGATAAAAATCATGCTTAAATTCAACCAAGAATTCAATAGTGGACAGATGAGTGTTATATTAGGTAAAAGAGTTGACAGCACCATATAGATGGTGGTAGCTGACAAATTGGGGAAATTTCGACATTCTTCGGTGCTTGATGACAGTTAATGCTAAAATGAATTTCAATTATTAGTTATTACTTGAAAATAGAATAAATAGTGAATAAATTTAAAACAAAATGATCTTGTTTTCTATTCAATGATAATAATCATGCATGGGAAAAATTAGTTTTATTAGGTTTGAAGTTCAATATAAAAACTAACGGTGATGCGTTTTTAAATAAAATTTTATAATTTATCGTGATGGTTATGATTTGAAACTAGAAAGATAAATCCTGAATAATATAAAAGTAAAATAGGATGGAAAAAATAATTGCAATAAAAACAAAGAATCTTTTGTTGTAATATATATAACTGTTTTGAATATGCTTTTGTTAGTTCTCTGTTTAGTCCCACATCATGGGAAAAAGTTAAACATCAGCTCCAAAGCCTATATACAAAGGATCCATGTAATAGAAAGAAACATACATCTGAATGAATAGAAATGTCCTCTCTCCCTTGTTTCTTCTGTTCTGTGTTCATTTTATAACACGTTATCAGCACGAAGCTCTATTAGAGCTATTGTTTGAAATATTCTAGATCTATATTTATGGATCTATCATGTAAGTTATTTTTTTTTATGTTTTGAAATCATATAGATCTAAATATATGAACTTGTTGTATCTTCTGCTTAGATGTGATCCATACTTCTAGATCATTTTTCTTTTTCGGTTTTTGTAGATCTAGATTCTATTTTAGTGGATCTAAACTTTTAAGATCTAATTAATTTTTAACTTAGTGGTTTTTAAATATCCACCTATTCATATTTGATCTGGTATTATGGTATACCAAATATATTTTTTAGGAAGATCCATTCATTTTATTTTTATAATATTATATATGGATCTTTTACCTCTTACGCCATACATAAAACATCTTCATATGCTACTTTATCTCTCCAATAAGAGGGAAGTCATTGCTAATAGGTATGCATATATGTAAATAGCAAGCTGCTTGTTAGCCAACATATGTATTACTGTGGCCATTATTTTTTGTTATGTAACATGGTGTATGACTCCTTGACAGTTTGTATTGCTTTAAGAAGTTCACAGTAAATGTATAAAGAAAGACTTGCAGATTTGGATTTTTTTAATGATTCTGTGCCGTAATATATTCAATTTATTACATGCATGTATACGGTCCTATTCTATTTTACGAGATCTGCATAATATTTTTATGATATAATAGTACTACAGTTTCATCGTTTTGTCTGTTCGTTAATTCGTTTTGATAATTATAGAACATGTATACTGATATGTGAATTTTGTTTAATTAAGCATTTGCAATTATTATTTTTGTGTAGTTCACAAAAATGTCAAACACTGAAATCCATTTGCAATCTCAATGCTTAGAAAGTACCTGTAACAACCCGCATTTTACGCATCAGAGGATCGTAGAATATTTATTTCTTTCCCATATGAATTCTTATGGTCATGTAACTTTGGGAAACATCCACTAAAGTCATTTCTCATGTTCATGATTTTTGTCGATTTTTAAATGACCGTTTTGCCCCTAATTGTTCTTGTTTTGGCCATAACTTTTGATTGGAAAGGAATTTTGACCTGAAACCACTTCCATTAGATTCGTTTGATGGTTTACCTTTCCGTAGAGTGGTTACATGTGAAAACGGATTTACCGTTTGGGAGATATGGCCGAAACAAGGTTTGGAAGGTGAAAAACTGCTTAACCGGGCCAAATAGGGTGATTAGTGAATATGCCCATAACCCATTTCGGGATTAGGGTTATGGGAAGGCTGAAATGAGTTAGAGAATCATTCCATTTCAGTTTTCTAGCCTCCACTTATCTCCAAGAAACCCTAAAAATGGCCTCCAACCTCTAAATCACCTTCAAATCATCTTTTGATCAAGGATTAAGCTTAGCAACATCAAATCAAGGAAGATCTACACCAAATCAACATTGGAGCTGCTGTTTAGCATTGGGATTTGCATCAAACCAGAGATTTATTCCAGATCTTAGTTTATTTGTGGCTAAGGTGAGTGATTTGCATAGTTCCTCACTAATTATGGCTAATTAAGGGTAATTAGTGTTAATTAGTGAATTTAAACTTGATAAAATTCTGGAAAAATGTTCATAAATTCTTAAATGATGTTTTAGACCTCTGAAATGAATTTGGGTTAATTTGGTTAAGTTTTGCTAATCCTATCATTAGCTTCACCTAAACATGCTTAAGGGAAAATATGGGGTTTTGGGTATGTTTAATCCATTTTAACCTATCATGTTGATGTTTGTGATTGATTATGCATGTTGCTATGACTGTATGATATGCTTTGTGATTGATTTCAATAGTTAGAATGGTCGAAAACATCGTCAAATGGCGTAAACACTTGCTGGAAAAGCTTCAGGAAACAGTGCAGGTTTCGGATCGGATCGGATATGGTGGCTCGGATCGGATAAGTGAACTGGGCAAGAGATTCGATCGGATCGGAACTTGACACTTGAGAAATCTGGCAAAAAGGAAGGCCATGCTAGCAATATTGGGATCGGATCGGATAAAGGAGGAGGATCGGATCGGAGTAAATGAAAAACAAGGGAGCTGATCGGAGCGGAAGCACGAACTGGATGGGAGATGGCACTCGACCCGACCCGAAGTGGGACACCCGACCTGAACCGACGCGATGGAGTGGACCCAAACCGAACAGTTACCATAGGAAGACCATGAACTGATGCAACGTAGTGAACCCGACCCGAACCGATGGCTTGAAGGGGAACCCGACCCGACCCAGTATTGACCAATAACCCGAGATGCAAAGGTAGTCCAATATGGGAAGTTAGAGCTCAGGATCCAATTGGGGAACCGATGAGTTCACTTCATGGTTGGGCTTTGCTACAGGACGTGTGCTAAGGAGTTGTCGATGTTCATAATTTCGATTCACCACTAAAAATGGATGATGGGCTACTTATCAGTGCAGTAGAGTCATTGCGACTCGAGGGGCAAGGTGATGGTAGCAAGACTACGTTACCAGTGCAGTAGAGTCATTACGACTCGAGGGGCAAAGTGACGCGTAGTAAGACTATGAGGCAACACAGATGGGGTGAATAACTCCATGGGGAAATTGGACATAGTAAAGGATTGGTAAGGCTATGAGCCAGCGCGGATGGGGTGAATAACTCCATGGGGCAAGTGGACATAGCGAAGGATTGGTGGCTACGTTATCAGTGCAGTGAAGCCATTTATGACTTCATGGGGCAAAGTGATCGTAGCAAGGTATGTTGGGTGATCGAAGTGGTGAATATCGTATGCTTTACGCACTGAGTGAGAGATGTGAGGAGGGCTGCTATGTTTGATTGTTTGCCATCACTATGACATGAACACCCCCACCTCCGTATCTTTACACCGTTTGATATGGCACCTTAGAGTGTTGTACAGTATGTAGTGCTAACTCTTTGGTTGCAAGTCCAGGTTCAGGTATGTTTTAGTCTACCTGTTATTGTTCTATTTAGATGCTTATCGCTCATACCAGGCTTTATGTCTGACCCAAAGTTTTATGTCTCCTCTTATTACTCTGGGTGCTCACACGAGCAGACTAGAGACAGGTTAGCTGGTGATGCGCGAGTAGCTGATTCGGAGGCGGGCAGGAGGCTTCCACGTCTGATATATAGATATTCTCCCTGTGTCGTTGGTGGTCGCTACTTGGGCATTAGTAGCGTACCTCCTTTATCATGCTTTTGCTTTGAGATAGTTTGAAAAGTCGTAATGATGTTTAACTCTAGATCATAAGCTGTACTTACATTTTCCGCTGCTATGTTAGTTGTTTCAGCTTATGCACTGTCTCACCTGTTTTATGTCAAGTATGTTATTATTATATTTTATTCTATGCGCTGTGAGACATTCTACATGTTCTTTGTTAGTTCATTTCCTTCTTCCCTTTCCTTCTGACGACCCGTTCCGTGCTAACTGGACATGTGTACAGCGCTCTTTTGGAGTAAATGTCGGTTGGTGCGAGGCGGGCCGTCACATTTGGTATCAGAGCTCTAGGTTGCGTAGTTAACCTAGGGAAAGACACTAGGGAGAGATAGTACGTATATGAGAGCGCGTATTTGTGATTACTTTGGTTTTCAAAAGCTATATATATATATACACTATCGGTAGTATAAGAATGAAGTCGCACTGCACTAGCACCACTATGGGGTCGTTAATCGTTTCCCTTTTACAGATTGACGATGAGACGATATGCTAGAGGTGCTGGTAGAGGAGCCAATAATGGGAATGCCGCTGACATGAGGGCGATGTTTACTGACCTCATGAGAGACATGCTTAGAGAAGTGCAAGGGACAGTTCCCAATCCCGGAGTTGGTGTTGGCCCAGTAGTGCAGGCGCCTAGGATCGATTTCGCCAAGTTGTGCAAGGATTACACTAACCTTGGTGGGAAGCCGTTCCACGGGACAGAGTCGGCCACAGATGTTCAGGATTGGATGGATAGCTGTGATCGTATCTTCGATGACTTGGGTCTTGAGGATGCAATGAAGAGAAGGCTAGCGTCTCGTCAGCTGCAAGGGCGAGCGATGAATTGGTGGAATGCCATTAGAACAGCTACTCCAGAAGATCAGGTTACTTGGGATCAGTTCAAGGCTCGCTTTAGCGAGAAGTTCATTCCAGCTGCCCAGAAGTCAGTGTTGTTTAAGAGATTCTTGGAACTCAAGCAGAGTGGTAGGGCAGTCTCTGACTATATTGCTGAGTTCGACACCTTATCGAAGTATGGACTATCTCTTATCGATAATCCTGAGAAGAAGAATGAGAAGTTCATTACTGGTTTGGATGGATACTTGGGGGAAAGGCTTATCAACCACATCGATGAGACTTTTGAATCGATTGTGGGGAAAGCTTTGAGATCAGAGAGTCTTTACCCTAAGCCAAAGACTGAGGCTGCATCTGCAGAAGGGCCAAACCCGCAAGAAGGCGGTGGAGGCAAGAATAACTCTCAGATTAAGAGGAAGCAGGACCAATCTAAGGGTGGCCAGAAGAAGAGCAAGAAGGATGTTGAGTGCTTTAGCTGTGGTAAGAAGGGCCATTATGCTAAAGATTTTCGGGCCAAGACAGCGGATAAGAAGTGCTTCAACCATGGTCAAGTGGGACATTTCAAGGATAAGTGTCCGCAACCTCTTAAGGAGAAGCAGATTGTGAAAGCATATGCTATTGATGTTGTTCCTTCTTCGTCGAATGCCCCAACTGCGGTGGAGAAAGGAAAGAATGTTGTTATTCAAGGTATGCTTTCTATTTATGATGTACCAGTTCAAGTTTTGTTTGATACTGGGGCTTCCCGTTCCTTCATATCTAGTGACCTGGTAGATAAGTTGGGACTGGAACCCGAGATAGTCGATAGACCATTGGTTGTGACGAACCCGATTGGTGGTTCGACTAGCCTTAGTATGATTTGCAGGAATTTGGTCTTATCGAGTCATGGATGTATGTTTGTTTGTGATTGCTTTGTTTTGGGCTTTACTGGGTATGGCATTATATTGGGAGTCGATTGGCTCCAAAGATACCGGGTGGTGGTAGAATGTGAGGGCTTTTTGGTGACAGTTAGGGCGGATGATGGGCGGAGGGTAGTGTTTGGTAGTCTACCTAGTGATGGGATTATGGCTAGTTTTGTAAATTCCCTCGACATCCCGCAGGATGAGCTGTCAGATGTGCCCGTGGTTGGCCAGTATCCGGACGTCTTCGAGGAGGTGACCGGGCTTCCACCACACCGAGAGATTGAGTTCCGTATTGATTTAGTGAAAGATGCCAGACCTATAGTGATGCCACTACATCGTATGGCACCAAGAGAGCAGCGAGAGCTCGGGGGTACAAGTCAGCAATCTTTTGAAGAAGGGATTTATTAGAAGAAGTGTCTCCGAGTGGGGAGCACCAGTTGTGTTTGCCACTAAGGCAGATGGTTCCGTTCGTTTGTGTGTGGACTATCGCGAGTTGAATAAGGTAACGAGGAAGAATAAGTATCCTCTACCGCGGATAGATGATTTTTTTGATCAACTGGAAGGAGCAAGAGTGTTCTCCTAGTTGGACCTTGCGACAGGATTTCATCAGCTCCGAGTGGCGGATGAGAGTGTTCCGAAAACGGCATTTAGGACGCCGTCTGGATTCTATGAGTGGTAGGTCATGCCATTTGGGTTGACCAATGCACCAGCCTATTTTGTGGATCTTATGAATCGAGTATTCGGAGATCAGTTGAATAAGTTTGTTCTTGTGTTCGTAGATGATATCCTTGTTTACTCAAGGACAGAGGAGGAACACAAGGGACACTTGAGGATAGTGATGGAGGTGTTGAGGAAACACCAATTGAAAGCGAAATTCTCTAAGTGTCACTTTTGGAGAAAGGAAGTGAGATTCTTGGGCCATGTTGTTACAGAGAGTGGTATTGCCGTAGACCCTGCGAAGGTGGCTATGGTACAGGATTGGCCTACGCCCAAGAATGCAACAGATGTACGAAGTTTCTTGGGGTTAGCTGGGTATTATCGTAAGTTTATCCAGGACTTCTCCAAGATAGCAGCACCGTTGACTCAGTTGACCAAGAAGAATCAGTCCTTCGTCTGGAACGGAGTGTGTGAGAATGCATTCAAGAGTCTAAAAGAGAAGTTGACGCGTGCGCCAGTATTGGTCATTCCTAATGGGAATGAAGAGATGACGGTATACACGGATGCTTGTGGTACCGGATTAGGTGCTGTATTGACGCAAGGAGGTAGGGTTGTAGCTTATGCTAGTCGACATCTAAAGCCGCATGAGAAGAAGTATCCTACCCATGATTTGGAACTAGCAGCGATCGTGTTTGCGCTGAAGATGTGGAGACATTATCTCTTGGGAGAAAGATTTGAATTGTTTACCGATCATAAATCGTTAAAGTATCTCTTCTCCCAGAAGGATCTAAATCTCCGTCAGCAGAGATGGTTAGAGTTCTTGGTTTCGTATGATTTTGATATCACATACAAACCTAGGAAAGGTAATGTGGTAGCCGATGCCTTGAGTAGGAGACATGTCAGTTTAGGGGCAATGTTTCTTGAATGGAAGCAACTGGAGTATATCGCGGGGTTTGATTTCAGACCAAAGTGCGAATTGGATCCAGTCATGCTAGCCAGTTTGGCGATCAGACCCACTTTGATAGAGCGGATTGGTTCCAGCCAGAGGGACGATCCTAATCTATTGGAAATCATCTCCAAGTTAGAGATGAATATCGACGGTGAGGAGATGAATTTATATGGGCTTGATCGAGATGGATGGCTTAGAATGAATGGAAGACAAGTTGTGCCCAACGTGAATGGTTTGAGAGATGAAGTGCTTAGAGAATGTCATCACTCAAAACTGACTATACATCCCGGTGGTAATAAGATGTATCGAGACATGAGACAGACTTACTACTGGGAAGGGATGAAAAGAGACGTTGGGAAGTTTATATCCAAATGCATGAATTGCCAGCTAGTTAAAGCCGAGCAAAAGAAGCCTAGTGGGTTGTTGCAACCCTTAGAAATTCCCGAATGGAAATGGGAGCAAGTCTCGATGGATTTCATCGATGGTTTACCAAGGACTAGATCGGGACATGATAGAATTTGGGTAATTGTGGATCGATTGACTAAGAGTGCAAGATTTATACCAGTCAAATCGACCAGAACGGCATCTAAGTTAGAAGAATTGTATATGAAGTGGGTAGTGAGATTTCATGGAGTATCTAAAAGCATTGTGAGTGACCGAGACCCGTTGTTCACTAGTGGATTTTGGAAGAGCTTGCAAGAGGCTCTAGGGTCAGGATTACATCTCAATACCGCATATCATCCTCAGACCGATGGTCAGACGTAGAGGATGAATCGTACATTGGAAGATCTCTTGAGAGCATGTATATTGGATTTTGGTGGATCATGGGATGACCATTTGCATCTAGTAGAGTTTGCATATAATAATAGCTACCAATCCAGCATCGGTATGGCTCCATATGAAGCTTTGTACGGAAGACCGTGCAACTCACCATCATGTTGGATAGAGACTGGTGAGAAGTTTTGTAACACCCCGCCTCCGCCTGGGTGACTCTTGCAAGCACTCTGACTTTGGAGGGGAGTTTGAATCAGGTAAACATGCATAATGATATATCAAGGCAGAACAAGAACATATGTGTAAACAGAGTAAATAACATAGATAAAACAGCGGAAGATTTCAAACCATTTCAAAACAAGTATAGTACAACATAATGTCAATTTTCCAAATATACAAGTCTAGATAAAACAACATTACTAAGAAACTGAAATACATAAGTACTATCCCCAAAATAAGTGATAACCATAGCTAGCTTCATGTCAAGACCGTACATGAGCTAAAATCCCACAAGCAAGCGATCAGAAATCCAGCTAAGCTCCAATATTCCCTCCCTGAGAACCTTGGGGGGGGGGGGGAACGGAAGAAAAGGGGCGAAAGAAAACAGGTCAGTCAAAAAGACTGAGTAAGCCCTACTACAATCAATGTAAACTGATAAAGTTAACTGACATGAGAAGCAGGGATGATCATAAGGATAACAACATACTGGCATGGTGATTAACTAACAAGGTAGATAAAGGTGTCATCGCATAATCAGGTTTAAGGTTTTGCACCACAGGTGTACTAGCAAACTAACATGACTGGAATAAGCAAGTATTGATCCCTTGGCCCAAGCTTTGGCCCAATAACATGAAATGACCCTAATACAAGGTCCAACCAAACGGTCTAGTCGATCGGCTCCCTAAGCCTAACTCGTCACGTGTTGGTGTCAATACGGCCCAAACATGATTGTAGTCAGACTGTGCCGGGTCTCCCGTCGGGTGTATCAAGCCCTAGGGTGGCAACCCCTGGACACCATAAACATGCGTGCACAGTCTCGATCTACTGGTACCCGTGCATGCTTTCCCCGGCTTCGGACTATGTGCACGACCATAAGTCCGCCCGGAACTACACCGGCGTACCACTCTGTCGTCACCTTTGGTCGCTTACCTCCAGTTTAGTAATCGTGCCCCCACCCTAGCCTAGTCCCTAGGGTCATGATGATACAAACTTGGGAGTACTGCTGGAGTGGACCCCCATTGCTAGGATTTTCTAGTGGGTTAAGTACGGTTTAACCCTCTTGCTAATCATGGATTAACTTGGTTAAGTGTAACGATGAGTTCACGACTTAACCCCGATTAATCTACCAAGCCCAAATTGGTTAAGTATTAACTGGACCATGACTTAACCCTAATCACGAGGCATTAATTAATTTTAATGCGCCTTAACCTCTCACATTAGACCTTGTTGTGGTTACTAGTTAAGCCGGGCGAGTCCGGGTAGCTTTACACCACAACTTGGTCTAACCTCGGGTTCAAGGTACAACATGGCCAACTTCTCACATTGGGTCCTATTGTTTGTAGCAACTAGTTAAGCCGGTCGGTTCCGGGTAGGTTTACGCTACAAACTCAACCCAACCTCGAGTTGGTCACACTTATCTTTTCTAAGTGTCATGTCCATCATGTTTCCAAAACATGTTACAAATTTTCAAGCAATTGGGTTGACCTAACTTAATAGGTAAATTCCCAATGGGTAGACCTAAATTAATAGGTAAATTCCCAAGCTTATGTTTTTATGTCTTTTTAAGTTTACCCAACCCCAGACACAATCCCATCGCTTACATATCGCAATAGCGCATAAAGGATAGAAAGAGGGAACTTGGCATAATCATGACATAAAGGTATTGAAGCCACAAGTTTAACATGGTGGCATATGAAATGTTCATGTGTTCAAACACTTGCATATTACATTTTTAGGCACCAAAAGCATGCATAAAACCAAACTTGGCATATTGGTGATACATGGTAATAAATGACATGTAGAAATGGCCATAAGTTCGCATTTAGCCTCACATGCAAGTTATCATAAGAGATATGATAACTTACATGTTGCCAAAATGCAACCTTTAGCATAAAGCTTGGAACTTTAAGCTCATAAACCCAAGATAAGCTTGCATAACATGATAACATGAACAAAAGGATCAACCCAAACTTGCATAACACAACTTGCATATCATATGACAACTTGCATATCAAACTTGCATAACATAACATGATGAACTTGCATATCATATCATAGCATACTTGCATAACATGATAAACTTGCATATTACATCATAGAAAACTTGCATAACATGATAAACTTGCATATCACATCATAGAAAACTTGCATGACATGATAAACTTGCATATCACATCATAGAAAACTTGCATAACATGTTAAACTTGCATATCATATCATAATGATCAAACACAACTTGCATCATTCATTAACTTTAGGGTTTAAGTATGAAAGTAGAAAAGGGCTTACAATGCCAAAGCCCTTATGAAATCAAATAAACCCAAAATGCAAGCAAAACCCTTGAGCCAAAATGATCAAAACTCTTTCTTTATGATGCAAATATAGAAACTTGACTTAAATGCAAGCTAATGATGCTTATACAAGCTTGAAAACACTTGTATGCATGGAAAATCTCTTAAAAATTTATTTAGGAATTTTATGAAGAGAGTGGAGGCCATGAGAGGATTGATTTTGCCATAGTTTAGTTGTATGAATGAATAATGATGATTTAGGGTTAGGTTAGCGCCTTATTTATAGATTAGGCAAGTGTTTTAGGCCATAGGATTAAACCCTAGTTGCAATCTCAGCCCTCAAAACCGAATCTGGCCCCCAAGCTCAACACAATCTCTAAATGGTGCACCAGGCTAAACAGCCCGGCTGGACCAAGTCGACAGCCAAGTCGACAGGGCTGTCGACTTGGGTCCAACCAAGTCGACTCCCAAGTCGACAGGGCTGTCGACTTGGGTGCTTTGGCAGGAATTTTCCCGCCTGGCCCAAACTGGCCCAAATTTCCAATTTCAAACTTGAATTTGAAATCTGTTTTTACTTAGAAATCTTCTGAAAACTTCGTTGGGCCTTAATCGGGTCATACGGACTCCGATTTTCGAAAACTCGGACTCTATTTCGCGTATTTTTCTGAGATGAACGCAATGGCATAGCCCGTTACCCTTGATTCAGATTTTAGAGTTAAATTCTGCCTCGATTTAGTTATAACAGATTATTGAAAATACGGGTTGTTACAAGTTTATGCTTGGACCCGATGTGGTGAGGGAAACTTCAGATAAGATTAAGATCATTCGACAACGAATGAAAGCTGCCCAAGATAGGCAGAAGAGTTATGCTGATAAGAGGAGAAGAGATTTAAAATTCTCCGTTGGTGACTTGGTGTTTGTCAAAATTTCCTTGTTGAAGAGCGTGATACAATTTGGCAGGAGAGGCAAGTTAGCACCAAGATTTGTTGGCCCATTCCCTGTTCTTGAACTAGTCGGGAATTTGGCGTATAGAGTTGGCTTACCAGAGAAGATGGCGGGAGTTCACAATGTATTTCATGTTTCCCAACTAAGGAAGTTCGTTCACGACTCAAATATGACTGTTTCACCTGATCAGTTAAAGGACTTCGAAGTAGAACCCGAGGCGGTTGGGAACCGCAAGCCGATTCGTATTGTGGGGCACGATACGAAGCAACTTCGAAGGAAGGCGGTGAAGCTAGTCAAGGTTCAGTGGGGCGAGAACGAGAATGATTGTACTTGGGAGACAGAGGAGAGCATTAGAAAGACGTATCCAGAACTCTTTGCCTGGTAAGACTTACTTCGTCATTTAGTTATTCCGCATGCTAGGATAGACTTGTCTTACTTGTTTTGCATGTTTGATTGTTGTTTTATGATTGATAGGCATGCGGGACCTTTTTGTGTGTTTTGGTTAGGGAATTTCGGGGGCGAAATTTCTTAAGGGGGGGAGAATGTAACAACCCGCATTCTACGCATCGGAAGATCATAGAATATTTATTTCTTTCACATATAAAGTCGTATGGTCATGTAACTTTGAGAAATATCCATTAGAGTCATTTCCCATGTTCATGATTTTTATCGATTTTTAAATGACCGTTTTGCCCCTAGTTGATTTTGTTTTTGCCATAACTTTTGATTGGAAAGGAATTTTGACCTGAAACCACTTCCATTAGATTCGTTTGATGGTTTACATTTCCGTAGAGTGGTCACATGTGAAAAACGGACTTACCATTTGGGAGATATGGCTGAAACAAGGTTTGGAAGGTGAAAAACTACTTAACCGGGCCAAATAGGGTGATTAGTGAATAGGCCCATAACCCATTTCGAGATTAGGGTTGTGGGAAGGCTGAAATGAGTTAGAGAATCATTCCATTTCAGTTTTCTAGCCTCCAATTATCTCCAAGAAACCCTAAAAATGGCCTCCAACCTCTAAATCACCTTCAAATCATCTTTTGATCAAGGATTAAGCTTAGCAACATCAAATCAAGGAAGATCTACACCAAATCAACATTGGAGCTGCTGTTTAGCATTGGGATTTGCATCAAACCAGAGATTTATTTCAGATCTTAGTTTATTTGTGGCTAAGGTGAGTGATTTGCATAGTTCCTCACTAATTATGGCTAATTAAGGGTAATTAGTGTTAATTAGTGAATTTAAACTTGATAAAATTCTAGAAAAATGTTCATAAATTCTTAAATGATGTTTTAGACCTCTGAAATGAATTTGGGTTAGTTTGGTTAAGTTTTGATAATCCTATCATTAGCTTCACCTAAACATGCTTAAGGGAAAATATGGGGTTTTGGGTATGTTTGATCCATTTTAACCTATCATGTTGATGTTTTGATGTTTGTGATTGATTATGCATGTTGCTATGACTGTATGATATGCTTTGTGATTGATTTCAATAGTTAGAATGGTCGAAAACGTCGTCGAATGGCGTAAACACTTGCTGGAAAAGCTTCAGGAAACAGTGCAGGTTTCGGATCAAATCGGATATGGTGGCTCGGATCGGATAAGTGAACTGGGCAAGGGATTCGATCGGATCGGAACTTGACACTTGAGAAATCTGGCAAAAAGGAAGGCCATGCTAGCAATATTGGGATTAGATCGGATAAAGGAGGAGGATCGGATCGGGGTAAATGAAGAACATGGGAGATGATCGGAGCGGGAGCACGAACTGGATGGGAGATGGCACCCGACCCGACCCGAAGTGGGACACCCGACCCGAACCGACGCGATGGAGTGGACCCCAACCAAACAGTTACCAGAGGAAGACCATGAACTGACGCAACGTAGTGAACCCGACCCGAACCGATGGCTTGAAGGGGAACCCGACCCGACCCAGTATTGACCAATAACCCGAGATGCAAAGGTAGTCCAATATGGGAAGTTAGAGCTCAGGATCCAATTGGGGAACCGATGAGTTCACTTCATGGTTGGGCTTTGCTACGGGACGTGTGCTAAGGAGTTGTCGATGTTCATAACTTCGATTCACCACTAAAAATGGATGATGAGCTACTTATCAGTGCAGTAGAGTCATTGCGACTCGAGGGGCAAGGTGATGGTAGCAAGACTACGTTATCAGTGCAGTAGAGTCATTACGACTCGATGGGCAAAGTGATGCGTAGTAAGACTATGAGCCATCGCAGATGGGGTGAATAACTCCATGGGGCAAGTGGACATAGTAAAGGAATGGTAAGGCTATGAGCCAGCGCAGATGGGGTGAATAACTCCATGGGGCAAGTGGACATAGCGAAGGATTGGTGGCTACGTTATCAGTGCAGTGAAGCCATTTATGACTTCATGGGGCAAAGTGATCGTAGCAAGGTATGTTGGGTGATCGAAGTGGTGAATATCGTATGCTTTATGCAATGAGTGAGAGATGTGAGGATGGTTGCTATGTTTGATTGTTTGCCATCACTATGACATGCACACCCCCACCTCCGTATCTTTACACCGTTTGATATGGCACCTTAGAGTGTTGTACAGTATGTAGTGCCAACTCTTTGGTTGCAGGTCCAGGTTCAGGTATGTTTTAGTCTACCTGTTATTGTTCTGTTTAGATGCTTATCGCTTATACCAGGCTTTATGTCTGACCCAGAGTTTTATGTCTCCTCTTATTACTTTGGGTGCACACACGAGCAGACTAGAGACAGGTTAGCTGGTGATGCGTGAGTAGCTGATTCGGAGGCGGGCAAGAGGCTTCCACGTATGATATATAGATATTCTCCCTGTGTCGTTGGTGGTTGCTACTTGGGCATTAGTAGTGTACCTCCTTTATCTTGCTTTTGCTTTGAGACAGTTTGAAAAGTTGTAATGATGTTTAACTCTAGATCATAAGCTGTACTTACATTTTCCGCTGCTATGTTAGTTGTTTCAGCTTATGCACTGTCTCACCTGTTTTATGTCAAGTATGTTATTATTATATTTTATTCTATGCACTGTGAGACATTCTACAGGTTCTTTGTTAGTTCATTTCCTTCTTCCCTTTCCTTCTGACGACCCGTTCCGTGCTAACTGGACATGTGTACAGCGCACTTTTGGAGTAAATGTCGGTTGGTGCGGGGCGGGCCGTCACAGTACCATTAAAAATGGTAATAATATGTCCCAGCAGGACAAAGCAAAGACCCTGGTATTTTTAAGAGGTCATATCCACGATGATCTAAAATCAGAATATTTAACTGGAAAAAAAAGATCCTCTAACTTATGGAACTCCCTGAATGAGCATTATGACCAACATAAGACGGTCATACTTCCAAACACAAAGTAAGAGTCGTTGGACCTGAAGTTCACATGCAAATGACCTGAAGCTCATATGATCTAAAGTCCATATTCAAATTCTTTCAAATAAGGAACCTGAAGTTCATATGCAAACAAGGAACCCGAAGTTCATATGCAAACAAAGAACCCGAAGTTCATATTCAAACAAGAAACATGAAATAAAGCATAAAAGCATATAATTGCATTTAATATTTGCATATAGCAAATGACCTGTAAGAGGAGAGGATTTGAAAAATCAATGAAAGGAAAATTTTCAACAAAAGGAAAAAGCCTTATACTCCAATTTTATGCTACACATAATTTTTTGAAGAAACTTATTATTGGAAGAGATCATTACATTTATAATAAATACTATTTTCTTGAAGAAAAATAGTAAAACGACCCTCATATGTGAAAAAAGGGGCACTTTCTAGAAAAGTTGCTTAAATTTAAAATATATAATAACAATATATGAATTACGACAAAACTTAAAGTTTTACCATAGTCATTTTAGAACACATTATATTTCTAGAAGAAATATTTTATTGTTTCTTAGGAAATTTTTTTATAAAGAAAATATGCATCCTGAAGATCATATTGAGTTAAGATCTAAATATTGATCTTAATTTTGCACACCAGAAGTGAATGCAAAAATAAATTTTGTCATTACATGAAAATTTAGAACCTGCAGTTTCTAAAAAGGCAAGAAGCAATTTTGATATAAAAAGAAAGATCTAAAAGATCTTTATATAAGTTGTATAATTTGAATTAAAAAAATGTAATTTTTTATGTTTGTGAATTTTATGTATAAATTTACAAGTTTTTCAAATCATTCATATTGAAGAATGGAAAAAAAATTGAATATGAGACATGTAGTTTATTTTTGTTTATAGTTGTGAATTTTATGTACATATCTATAAATTTTTGAACCATTCATGTTAGAGAATGTAAAATGTTGATTATGTGATTGATAAATGTATTATATTACCTTATTGTCATAAATGCATTGAATGTTAGAGAATTCATTGCTATGATAATATATTATATTGCCTTATTGTCATAAATGCATTGAATGCATTAGTTATTGTTAGTTAATTGATGTATGTTTGTATTTGGAATAAGTATAAACATATGTATTATTATTCGATGTATTTAGCTAGTAATAAATAATGTTATGCAAGAAAAGATAGAACCACAACCTGAAATTGTGCAAAGAAAATATTTATACTGGAAGTTGTATAACTCAAAACCTTGGACCTGAAGTCTTGAATTATATATACATATATATATATATATATATATATATATGTATGTATGTATATATATAAACATTTTTGATAAGATATACAAGTTTGAAATCTTGTCAATTAGCAAAAATTTAAAAGCTTCTAAATTAAAAGTATGTTAAAAGACTGAGAACCAGAAGTTCTTCACAAATTAATAAACTTGATATATATATATATATATATGTGTGTGTGTGTGTGTGTGTGTGTGTGTGTGTGTGTGTGTGTGTGTGTGTGTGCATATATATGTATAGGAACTTGAAGCTCCTTAACCAATGAACTTGAAATACTTCATAATTTAAAAGCTTGAAGCTTTATTGAAACTATGTGAAATAATAACATTAATTGATATTCAAAGATTTCAAAATTTTCAATATGAGTTGTATCTTGCTTATATATATACATATTTACATATTATTTGAAACAAAAGTTCAATATGGTGGAACCAGAAGTTCAATACAAGAAGTTCAATACAGTGGAACCAGAAGTTCAATACAAGAAGTTCAACATAGTTTAACAAACTTGAAATTGTTTATATATCATTTGAACTAGAAGTTCAGTATGGATTAACAACTTGAAGTTGTTCATATATTTCATTTGAATCAGAAGTTCAAAACAGTTCCAAATCAGATATTTTGGATATTATGAAACGATCTTTAAGATTCACATTGACATTTCTTGATAAGCAAAGATTAATGATTGGAACATTATAAACAATTTGTTCTAAAATCAATAACTTAAATGAGAGAGAATATGCAAATCAATTACATATGTAATACGTGGACGCATGTATATATACATATATGCGAATGTTTGATTAACAACCTGAAGTTGTCATGAGCTCATATTATAAATTATGCATATATTATTTTGTATTTCAGAAAGTCGATTAACATCAATATTGAATGACCTGAGGTCATGTGCATATTCAAATGATAGAAAATTTCTCCAAGTCATTAGATCATTGAAAGGGAATATGCAATACAATATGAATGCATCTTATCAACTAATAAGATCATTATCCTCCTACAATTGAAATATATTTAATGTATTTGCTAGCTATGATGCTATAATGGATCAAAAATGAATCCAAAGTAGGTTTATTATTTAAAGTGACAATGTTTGTCAACATTGAGGGGGAAGATAAAGGAATCATCGATGTTAAATATTTGCTAACATACAGAATTATGCAAAGTATTAAGTAACTTGCATAAATTATCAATAATGTCCCTAATAGACTTTCTCCAATATACATTTGAATCCCCGAAGGATCAAAAGGTGTAAATCACAGATGAAAATGTGGTATAAAAGTCAGTTCAAAATATCTTTGGAGTAAGTCATGAATATGCAAAATAAAGGAGGTAAGTGTTCCTGAAGAAACACTTAAAGGTGCTTTAAAAGAAACCCATGACATGATTGTCAAAATAACCCCAGAAGTGTTTTAGGTACCTAAAGTATGATAATTTTTTGAGATCTCAGTAAATCATGTATAGAACTGATAGAAAATAATCATCGATGATAAATTAATAAATAATAAAGCGCTTACATTTATAAATGGATTAAAATCCCATATTAGAGAGAAACATGATTGGCCATCATGAAATTCTCCTAAATAAGATATATGGACCTGTAGTCTATAAGATATGAACCTGTAGTTCATAAGATAAAATAGAAATATAGATAATGACAAAAGCACATTGAAGTTACTAAAACACCATAGAGTGTCAAGTGCCATGAGCATTGTATTTTTCAGAGATAATTGAATTGATTAAAGTGGTGAAAGTGTTTAAAACACTTACAATACCCTGAAGGTATAAACGATGAAAGTATACAAATTCTAGAAGAATTTGAATAACTTTGGTAGCGATAAAGAGAAAGAAATGTAGATTACAACATTCTTTTAAGTATTGTTGTGATGAAAATCTTGAATTAATTCATGATGAGTAGATCACTTCCTGCTTTCAAGAATTGTTGTAGTGAAACTCTTAATATCCATTGAAGTGGTAGTTGCGATATGCAAAAATTATTATAATATATAAGTTCCTGATGAACATAAAGAATACAAAGAACATGTCCGATAGATTACAGCATTCTTCTAAGTATTGTTGTAATGAAAATCTTGATGTACTTCAAGATGAGTAGATTACTTCCTGCTTGGTGTTGTTGTAATGAATGTTGTCTCACTCATCAAATGTGTATTGCAATATTCAAGCCCGATTGAAACAGAAAATTATAAGCACCTGAAGTGTATTCATAAATGAATATTAGTATCATACAGATCACAAAAGGGAAGTGTTTTAAATAAGAAAGCATGCCTGAAGCATGGAAATGAACATGAAGTTTTAAAAGAAAAACTTCATTAAGAAGTATTTGTAAGCAATTTGAGTTACTGAAAGAAGAATACGAATTCAGAGAATTATTAAATCAGGGGGATCATCCATAAGTATGATATAATGCACTCTTTTTCCATAATTAAGTTTTTCCCCACTGGGTTTTCTCTGTAATGTTTTAATGAGACATGGGTCATGATCCAGAAGTATCAACCCAAAGGTAACATACAAAAATAAGTTATAATGTACTCTTTTTCCTTATTTAAGATTTTTCCCACTGGGTTTTTCTTATTAAGATTTTAACGAGGCATAACATTGATCCAGAAGAATCATACTACTTTTGACGTAGTAAATATAACATTGTATATTGTACTATTTTTCCTTCACTAAGATTTTTTCCATCGGGTTTTTCTTAGTAAGGTTTTAACGAGACAACATTTTGATTCAGAAGTATCAAACATACTTTGATGCAGTATACTATTATTTATGAAGAAGACAAGGCAATTTGGATGACTCAGATTCAAGTGAATTATATCAAGTATGATAGGATGGAACACATTTCTTCTAAATTTCTCTTCACACATGCATGAAAGGATAACAAGAAAGAGGAGAAACAAATTCAGTTTCAAGAAAAGAGGATAGATCCGTTCTCAAAGGCAATTTCCAAATCAATATTGCAGAAGATGAACAAAATTGGCATGCGTCGACTACATCAATAGACTAATTGAATAATGAGTTATAAACAAGGGGAAGCATATAAAATTATGCTATAATCTACTCTTTTCCTTCACTAATATTTTTCCCAATGGGTTTTTGTTAGTAAGGTTTTTAATGAGGCATTATCTTGATCCTGAAGTATCAACCCTTATGGTAACATTGTAAAACATGTTACCTAAAGTGGAAATAAATTTGCACTCTTTTCTTTGTTTATGATTTTTCCCACAGAGTTTTTCATAAAAAGGTTTTTAATGATGATTGTTTTGATCCTGAAGCATCAAAGTCTTTTAAGGAATATCATTTTAATATTATATTCATAATGTCAGACGTCGTACTCTTTTTCTCATTCAAGATTTTTCCCATTGGATTTTCCTGATAGAGTTTTGAAGGCAACATACAATAGTTGTATTGACTGGACGGATATATGCAAGCAAGATAATAATAAGGGGGAGCAATCATCATATATGTTTTAAAATGGATAACTTCAAGTTAGCATATCATTCAAGTTTTTAAAGACGCATATTCAAGGGGGAGTGTTGTAATGTGTGTATATATATATATATATATATATATAATTGTTGTGAATATGCTTTTATTAGTTCTATGTTTAGTCCCACATCATGGGAAAAAGTTAAACATCAGCTCCAAAGCCTATATATAAAGGAGCCATGTAATAGAAAGAAACATACATCTGAATGAATAGAAATGTCCTCTCTCCCTTATTTCTTTTGTTCTGTGTTTGTTTTATAACATCTTTTTATTTTTAATTTTGAATTTAGGAAAAAAAAGCATCAATTGGAAAACATCTGCTGAAAACAAACATGCCCTTATTGCCTCTCTCTTTAATCCAACCATTATATGCATGTTTTAATTTCTTTATGTATTAAAAAACAGGAAGATATTACTTATTGAGAAATTGACTTAAATTACTAACATAAAACTTACTCATATGTAAAGTGAGAGGAAATTATTAATGGACAGAGCATGATAAATAGTTTAAAAAGCTAAATTATGAAAAGTAAACAACATCTGCTGAAAACAAACATGCCCTTATTGCATCTCTTCAATCCAACCATCATATGCATGCTTTAATTTCTTTATGTATTTAAAAAACAGGAAGATATTATTTATTGAGAAATTGACTTAAATTACTAACATAAAATTTACTGATATGTAAAGTGAGAGGAAATTATTAATGGACAGAGCATGATAAATAGTTTTAAAAAACTAAATTATGAAAAGTAAACATATGTGAATTTGTGAACAAACAAATCCCTGCCTAGCACATTTGAATTCTTAGGAAATGATTGATTATTTCACTAAAATTAGGCCTATATCGATGGCATTAGTTGACTCTTTGATTTTCACCATTGGAGTCACTCTAGTGAATAACTTGCATGTTTAGTAAACAAATCTTGTACACAAACATGGAAATAAGGAAACAACGGATTATTCGATTGACTTTGACATGAATGTTTAAGTGAAGTTATTTAGTTAAAGAAGGGTTTAATACCAAAAAACTACATTTAATTCTTTTATAGTGTCCAAAAGAGCGTGTAAAATAAAACTACTTTAACACCAGTTATTTTTCTCAGGCATAATACATTGCATCTACAAAATACTGTTGTACTTTCTATTATCTCTCACACTGAAATTTTGCAACAAAAGTTTAGATCCTTCTTTTAAATTTGAAGCAAATCTAGGTTTGTTTTTTTTAGCTTGATTTATAGTTTGTAATTTTTTTATTCTTTTAATTGGAAAAAACAATTATATATCTAAAACTAAGGAATGTAAGAAATCAAAATAGAAAATGCAAACCTAAAGGATATTTATATAAAATACTACAATTTTAATTTTAAGTTTTATCATCCTAACATCACAAAAAATAATCAAATAATTTTAAAAAATGATGTTATTTTCGCTAACGGCCAAAGAATCATTATATCGATAGTGGAAAGCATAATAAACTATGATTGGATTGATCTCTGAAATCATTGGTTACCATAAAAGATGAACAAAGCAACACTATGAACTTGTAAGGTTTTAAATTCCAATTTTCTACATACGAAAGAAAATCTTATTTGCAAAGCTATTGTTTAGAAATATACATATACATAAAGCTATGCAAAATATTTCACCATCATATTTGATGGATGGATCACATTTTTGTTACCATACTCAGAAGTATAAATCAAGCACAACATTTGCGAAGCTTTAATAAAGGAAAAGCTAAAATTTGTGTAAAAATTTCCATTTTAAAAAGAATGGAAACTTTGAACCAAGAATGGGTAAAAATGATGAAGTTCAATTTAAAAGCTTTTAAAATTGGGAATATAACTAATATGTACATTTCAAAACAAAAAGGAGATATTAGTATGGCCGCATTATGATCCAAAATATACAACTCCAACTTTAGAAAAACTAAAAAGCTCAAGTGGTATTTTCTTAGTAATTTGTCAGTGAATCTAACATTGCGAAGATCTGACAGATAAGAAAGAGAACTTGGCATGCTTCCTTAAACAGAATTGTGAGTAATGTTAAGGCATTGTAGTTTTGTTAACTATGCAAGGCCAAATGGAATCGCATGATTAAGTTTGTTTACTCGAATATTAAGGTGAGTAAGGATAAAATAAATTGGTTAATGAAGTAGATATTTTACCTTTCAAATTAAGCGAGTTGAGATTTACAAATACAATTCGATCATAACTTTTAGGATTGTTGCATGACACTCCAAGCCATTTTCATGGATGTATGCTTATATGAGATCAAGAAGTTAATACATCGTTTAAATAAGATAGGAGATTTGAAGTTTAGCAGAGTAATTTGAGAACTGCTTAGTTTCAAAACACACAAAGAAATAGCAGGAATATAAAGATTAACGTGATATCATGTTTCTTTGGTTCCAGTAAGAAATATGAGTGTAATCTTCATTAACTATTTTCTCTGTGTAAATAGTGAGGATCTATCGGGAGTGAACAGCTTATGGTCGACTTTCACCTTTAATCATATACAGTTCTGGCTTTATGATATAAAAGTAGAGGTTGAGCCGACACAAAAGAACTAATATATAAATGTGAATAAATAATAGATCATAGAAAAAGATAAGAAAGATGAACGACCTCTTATTATACCTCGTACTTAGAATAACTAAAACATGGGCATTTTTCATTAGAACAATATTAGTTGATTTGTTTACTGGGGCGGGTAAAGCTTGCATTCGGTAAAGTTCAAAATAATATGTCGAAAGGGAAATAAGATATTATAAAACAAATCTTAAAAAGAAAAACATTTTAATATAATTTACTGTAAAAAAATCAAGATCCTTTATCTACAGATTAACGTATAAGAGTATTTATTTGATAAAATTGTTTAAACAGCCATGCCATACCCATCATAGCTATGATTAGATGGAAATAGCAGCAAGCTATGGAAAGCTTTAGGCTTAGTATTTGACAAAAAATATAGCAGTTAACTATTTTCTAAACGCATACACTATCTATTGGTAAGTTCACGGAGTCTGATCACCTATGACATCTCACTAACATCATGCATCTTTAACATACTGAATAAATATGAGATATTAACAAAACACATCACATTTGCAATCAAATACCGAGGAAAAAACCCAAAAAGGGACAAATGTATCCTCCTAAAATTGGAGATTTCATAGATCCGTTAATTTCTAATTTCAAACAAATAGTAGAATGAACATCTAAAGATACAATAAATAATATCTTATCATCCTAACTCACAGACAATGTTTAGGAAATAAATATCCCCAAATTGTAATTTCTACAAATTTATCATTTTATAAAAAAAGGCGCTTCTTAAAACTGAGTAAATGTAACCTTTAGAAAATATTCCTTTCCCAAGCTACAGGTTGTACCTTTTTTCTAAATGGCAAAATAATAAGCATGTGCTTCAAAAAATTGAACAAATGTTAACTTATAAAGCCTGAATAAGCATCACATTTATACATGATTCAAATGTTTGAAATTTCTATTTTTCTAAAAGTCAATCTTCCAAAAGCCTTAACTTTGCATGTACACTGTATTTGCAATATACATCATTCACCTCATGGCTATTACAAAAAAAATAAACATAGCTAATGCATAACCCAACAAATACAAAATGCATTCATTCAAATATAAATGTAATTTTACTTGGACATGATATATATTATTCATCAAATCACGCACCAAACATAAATTTGTGACTTTCTTTTAATGAATGTCTAAACGAATAGAAAATCACTTACGTCGGGTGAAGAACCAGCAAGTCTGAGGACACCCTCGATGATCTGATTTCTATTTCCTGCAATTTGGCAGTCAAGGTTTGTCAAGAAGCGTGGGCGACGGGGACGCAGAGCAGATAAGTAGCAAATCGACGATTATTATTATTTAGTTTTGGGAGTAAAAAGTGGAAGAGAAGCGATTGGAGAAGATCAAGATTGATTCGACGGAAAGGGGAATAAAACAAAAGAGAGTCACGACCTTTTAATTTAGAAAAGAATGTTAGCGGCTTTTGCACTCGTGAAATACTCACATCAGGAGAGGGGTCGTGCAACGAAGATGAATCTGTAGATGCTGATAGGAGAGGACGAACACCTGTGGAGGTGAAATTGGGAACAACAACAGAGCGGTGATCCGATTTCAGGGAATAACTGAGAATAGCCGAGCTTGAAAACGTAAGGCTTGACAATTTTAGAATTCCCTAATTGCCTGCTCAAAGCGTAAGTGACCCAAATTTGTTGTAGGGTTAGTAAGAAAGCGCGTAAGAGGAAGTAGACCTTTGAGTGCCCAAATCCACATGGCACCACATTATTGGTTTAAATTGAAGAAGGCTTTAAAATGCACTATTCCTTACTCAGCTTTAATAGTATAGTATAGATTACCACGGTTTCATTATCAATTGTTTATAGTAATCACACACCATACTTCTCTATAAGATTTAATTAATAATAAGATTCAACGGTATCTTTCATAAGTCAAGAAAAAGTAATTAACCAAATACAAACTTCTAAAGCTTTAACATTTGCCTCATCCTCAGGAAATTTCATTCATTAGTTTTGCGTCCTTTCAGAATTAATGTTTGGTTCAACTCTTCAAAAGACTCCATCTCCTCCATTTTTTCTTCCAATTCTTTGTTCATTTCATCCTCCTTTTTTCAAGATGAATCTTCTCCCTCTCCTATGTGATTCATTACTTGAATGTTGCTCCGAAGCTACTGAATCTTTAATTCCATTTTATGCTTAGGATCAAGCAGTTTTTCTAACCGGAAGATTTCCTTTTTCTCTTACTGTATACAGTTGCATAAGGAATTTTTTTATTAAAAATAAATAAATAAGAAAATTTCTAGATACAGAAATAATTGTATAGCAAACCTCTTGTTTCTTTAAAGGTGATAAGATATCTTCCTTGGCTTTGGAGGATTTCGTTATACTGACATTCTTGTTTTTTCTTTGAAACATAAAAAGGACATCTATATGTGTTGTCAGTGTATTTAACTTTTAGTCCCTTGTTTAGTAACTTGGAGCAACACTTAGCTTCATAATTTTCCAAGCTCGTTGAATCAGAGTATCTAAGTGATTCTGATTCATCGAGCCTGGAAGATTATGGAGCTAAGTGTTGCTCCAAGTTACAAAACAAGGAACTAAAAGTTAAATGCATTGACAACACATATAGATGTCCTTTCTGTGTTTCAAAGAAAAAACAAGAATATCAGCATAACGAACTCCTCCAGCATGCTACAGCAATTGCTTTGTCCAACCGAAAGGCAAAACTGAAAGCAAATCAAGCGCTTTCCAGATTCCTAAATACGGAATTTGCTATTTAGAATACCTGTAACATTATGTTAGAATACTTTTCTACAATTATTCTTTTCTATTTTCTACTTTATCAACAACCTAGTCAGATATATATATGTGTGTGTATATATATAGAGTGAGGCAGGTTCAATGGCACCTCAAACAGTGGAGCACCCCTTTGGTCTTCCTCTTTTCCACCACTAACTCCCCTTCTCTCTCCTTCCACTAACTCTCTCACTTTCCACTCACTTTTTTTTAATATAAATGAGAGGTGGAAATCAGGGGGCTTTTGGGGTGCACCATTTTTGGGGTGCCACGGAAAGCTTGCCTACATATATATATATAATATATATATATATATATATATATATATATATATATATATATATATATATATATATATATATAGGCGGGTTCAATGGAACCCCAAATAGTGAGCACCCCTTTAGCCTCCCACTTTTCCACCACTCATTTCTCACTAACTCTTCTTCTCTCTCCTTTCACTAACTCTCTCACTTACCACTCACTTTTTTTAATATAAATGAGAGGTGAAAAACAGAGGTGCCATTGGGATGCTCCATTTTTTGGGTTCTCTTGAACGCTTGCCCCATATATATATATATATATATATATATATATATATATATATATATATATATAGGTTCAATGACACCCCAAATAGTGAGCACCCCTTTAGCCTCTCACTTTTCCACCACTCATTTCCCATTAACACTCATTCTCTCTCCTTCCACTAACTCTCTCACTCCCCACTCACTTTTTTATTATAAATGAGAGGCTGAAATTCGAGTGCAAATGGAGGGCTAAAATTCAGAGGGCTCTTTGATACTATCCCATATATATATATATATATATATATATATATATATATATATATATATTATATATATATATATAATGTAGATCAGTTTCAGTTGAGCCATAATTTATTACTTACCGCAGCTGGTCATCCTTGCTCCTCATGCAATGTAGCACAGCAATAAGAAACAAAGGTTATTCCCTCAAGAAGAAATAAGATGTTCCAATTCCGTTATGTCTAAGTGCAGCTTCGATATACCTATGGAGGAAATAATTATCAACAGTTTACATAGTGCATGCAGGTTCAATGGCACCTCAAACAGTGGAGCACCCCTTTGGTCTTCCTCTTTTCCACCACTAACTCCCCTTCTCTCTCCTTCCACTAACTCTCTCACTTTGCACTCACTTTTTTTAATATAAATGAGAGGTGGAAATCAGAGGGCTTTTGGGGTGCTCCATTTTTGGGATGCCACGGAACGCTTGCCTATATATATATATATATATATATAATATATATATATATATATATATATATATATATATATATATATATATATATGCGGGTTCAATGGAACCCCAAATAGTGAGCACCCCTTTAGCCTTCCACTTTTCCACCACTCATTTCTCACTAACTCATCTTCTCTCTCCTTTCACTAACTCTCTCACTTACCACTCACTTTTTTTGGTGAAAAACAGAGATGCCATTGGAGTGCTCCATTTTTTGGGTTCTCTTGAACGCTTGCCCCATATATATATATATATATATATATATATATATATATATATATATGTTCAATGACACCCCAAATAGTGAGCACCCCTTTAGCCTCCCACTTTTCCACCACTCATTTCCCACTAACTCCCATTCTCTCTCCTTCCACTAACTCTCTCACTCCCCACTCACTTTTTTATATATAAATGAGAGGCTGAAATTCAGATGCAAATGGAGGGCTGAAATTCAGAGGGCTCTCTGATCCTATCATACATACATATATATATATATATATATATATATATATATATATATATATATATATATATGTATATATATATATGTATGTATGTATGTATATATAATGTAGATCAGTTTCAGTTGAGTCATAATTTATTACTTACCGCAGCTGGTCATCCTTGCTCCTCATGCAATGTAGCACAACAATAAGAAACAAAGGTTACTCCTTCAAGAAGAAATAAGATGTTCTAATTTCGTTATGTCTAAGTGCAGCTTCGATATACCTATGGAGGAAATAATTGTCAACAGTTTACATAGTGTATGCTACGCACAACCAAAATAATAACTTGATGAAAAGTGAGAAGGTTAACATCTGAGTAACCAATAGCACTAACATATAGAGCGAACAAACATTGGGATGCAGTAGTATTTAGAATTGTGAAAAGCTATACTAGCTGCCATCATAAAGTATAGAAACATAGACAAAAAACTACTGCAGATCTAATAATATTAATTCACTGTAATTTTACAGCAAGAGAAAGAACAGGTATTTCTTTTGAAAAGATGCAATGATTTAATAAAATCAAAAGAGACGTATTTGCTTTTTCTTTTCTAAAATAAAATGAAATGAAAAAGGTGTGTATCTTTTCATTACTTTCCTTAGACAAGAGAAAATGGCAATCTAAGTGCATCCTGATGAATACATAAATAAACACATACATTGTGACTACCATGCTAGAATGTAAAATGATCTGGTTAATGACAGGAAATGGAAGACATTAACTAGAAAAACAACCAAAAAAGAACTATCAATTGGTGGGGTTATTTTCCCAGCAGAAAAATAATGTTACAAAGAAGAACATGAGGCACTCTAAATTTCTTTGCAGTTTCTTTGTTAGCAATGTATATTCTTATCTCTCAAAAAATGTGAAATTTAAACAAAGTTACCCTGGATATATGCATCACGTTTTACTTGAGATGACACGGTTCCTCGATGAAAAAGTCTCTAACCATTGTTTAGGAGCAGCCGGATGAATTTTGTAGAGGTAAATGATGAACCTCTTTTCATCATTAGAAAGTATAGTTGCAGGAGAAATTGTTTTCTTCACAAATCCAATTTCTTTAAGCCAATTCATAATGTCATATCTTGGCTTTATCCTCTTTTCCAAATCAAAACACAAATAGAATGGGCAATCAATTAAAAAATATAATGGATAACCCAGCTCATCGCAAAGATAGTTCACTTTCTTACAAATATTCTCTGTGCTTTGATTTAAAAGTGTAGGGGTACCACTTATCATTTTACAAACATCGCTGTACTCGATCCCAAATCCGATAAGGCAATCAAATCTCTCCTGCAATTGATCCACCGGGCCTTTTAATACCGATACAATCTTTGATGTAATTTTATTCTTCCCAAACCCAATACTATACAAAAAATCAAGCTTATTATCCAAATATTCAACTTTTTGTCTAGACTTAAAAACCTTCATATTTTCTAAAAATTCTTCCTCCAGCCTATCATTATCATCAACACACAAGTTAAAGTTAACTACATTGCGGAAAACCTTCAAACAGCGAAAACCCATGTTTGTAACTTTATCATTTAACTGCTTATCTAAATCCAAAGCTTTCAAAATCCCTAATAAATTACCTGCAACATTCTTCCCCATCACATAAGGATACATCTTCCCAATTTTTTCAACTTCATCTTCATCTAAACCTAAAAGCTTCACCAAAACATCTGGCATGACAATCTCCATGCTCTTTAACTCGATATTGAAGACACCAACAAAACGTAAAGCAAATATCCCCATGTCCTTCTTGCTCATGCCCAACTTCATGAAAAAATCTAAATTCCATCTCAAATCTCTCTCCTTGACCTGCAGAAGAATCTGTCTATTCTTTCCCATTATCTCCCCCATATTCCCTATCTCCACCCCTCTATCATAAAATAAACCTACTTTCCTACACATTTCAAACACAAAATCCACATCATTCAACTCATAATCCAACAAGATCGAACTCAAATCTTGAAACAACAACTTTTCCTTCTCCCCCACGTCACTCTTCAAAACCCAGGGAAACGCAAGACATGCCCCAATCACCAAAACACGCCTAAACCCTAACGCCTCTAACAAATTCAACCTCTCAATCAACTCGTTTTCATCTTGCTTAAGTACCTGATGGAGCAAACCCAGTTTCTGAAAAGGAAAGCCAAATCTGACCAGCATCAACGCGGTTTGGACCAGTCCAAGGTTGTCGGAAAGGAACGGACTTTTGCTGCTTAAGATCGACGACGGTGGTCGAAGGCCGATGGATTCGGAGAAGAATTCGACCTCGTCGATTGGATGGTAAGAGAGGAAGCGGCGGATGAAGGAGGGAAAGTCGGATGGGGTGGCGTCGGAGGGAAAGGGGATGAGGGAGAGGAAGGAAGAGAGGCAGGAAGGGGAGTTAGAGATGATTTGATCGGAGAGGGAGAAGGGGAGGCTGCGGGTGAAGTGGAGGTAGTCGATCAGAGCGAGCCTGGCGGCGGTTAGGGCTTGCCTGCGGTGATGGCCGCGGGATATGTTTTCCAGAGTTGGCGGGGCCGGAACGATGATATGCTTCGTGGAGAGGTGGCGGAGGAATGAGATGGAGAATAATAGGGTTTTCGAGGTCATGTACACATGGAGGTGGATCAGTGTTTCTCTGGATCAACAGCATAAAAGAAGCGAGGGTGCAGCACCGTGTCGTGTGCCTTTGTATGATAGGCTGATACCAACTATATAACCCCAAACTCCCCTAGTACAAAGCAAGGATAATCATTGGAAAATCTCTTTTTTATTGACTTTCGACTTCTTACTGACCTCAGACTTTGTACTTCCCTCAGACTTTGTACTTCCCTCAGGGCTATCAGTATCAAACTTACTTTTGCTACTAGAACTGCTTTCTTCTTCATCTTCCCAACCATGTTGCTTACCAAGTTATCATTATACTCATAGCGATAAGCCATTTGTATCATTTCAAAGAAATGTTCAAAGAAAGATTTATTCCTCCAGAAGCAACTGAGCGACTATATGATGAGTTTTACAATTTGAAACAAGAAGATATGACCATCCAAGCTCAATCTAGAAATTTTAGGTGACAAATTATATTTCAACCCCATGTTTTTAGTTAGTCAGCCCTCTTAAAAAATTAATTTTTTAAAACAAAAATACCCTTCGAAGTTTTTTTCTCAAATGTTCTTGTTCTGAGTATAATGTAATTTTTTAAGGTATCTGCTAACGTCTAAACTTCAAAATCCTAAACTTCAAATCTTCGAAAGAAAAACTCTTTTGCAAACAAGAATACGATGAATTTTGAAAGACGAGATGATTTCTTGTCGCGATCACAGCAGGTAATGTTAAAAAAAAATGTGTTTTTTTTTTTTTCAAAGTTTCAACTACAGCCAACGTACAAAAAATCGTGTGATTTTAGAACAATCCAGGCTTTGCTTCTACAAGGAACAAAAAATAATATCGCAGAGATCCTGCGTGGTTAAGTTCTAACCACATGAAGTTGCTACGGGATTTGTTATTATACCACGTAATAGTATTGCGTGGTTAGAGCACTACCCACGCAGTATTTCAAGTAGTGGTTCAGAAAAAAAAAAAAAAAAGGAAAAAAAAAAAAGGAAAAATCCTACTTCGAGCTTATGGTCTGTAATTTTTGTTTCATGCAGGTTGTGCATTTTTCTAGCGATGAAGAAACGAATGAAGAAATAGTATTGGATTATTCACACGAGTTCAAGACCTGTGATGTGAGTTTTTTTTTATTACCTCTCAAATAAACCGTTATTACTTACATTTTATTTAACAATTTAAATGCAGATATTTCCTTCGAGGAAAAAAAAATTAGTTGATTGGGTTCGTAATACGGGAAAACGTCTCGACTTTGTTATCATAATTATGAAATCAGATACTGGTGCTTCAGTAAAAAAAAAAAAACTAAAAATTATGTTTGCTTGTGAACAAAGTGGTGTTTACAAGAAGCGAAAAAATATAAAGACGAAGAATCTCTGAATGATGGGTACAAAAAAATGCAATTGCCTATTTAGGCTTAAAGGTGTGAAACCTCCTACATTAGATGAGTGACGATTACACGCTGTTAGTGGTGTTCACAATCATCCGGAATTGAAAAATACAGAAGGTCATTCGTATATTGGTCGACTAACCGAAGATGAGACCAAGTTAGTTGTAGAGAGGCATAGAAATTTGGTAAAACCGAAGGATATTTTAGCCATAATTAAAAGAAATGATCCTTCAAATTGTACCACATTCAAAACAATTTATAACGTCATAAAAGCATAAAATGTTATTGAGCGAGCGGGGCGTCCACAAGTTCAATATTTGCTCAGTGAACTAAAAGAGTTTGCTTACTTTGAATAACATCGAAAGACACTAGATGGAACATATATTAAGATATCGCATCCTACCAATTTGGATTTTCTACGTACATTTCCAAGAGTTATCGTATTAGATTGCACGTATAAAACCAGTAGGTACAGAATGTCATTACTTGAGATTGTTGGAGTCACTTGCATAGATCTTACATTCTGCGTTGCAATTGCGTATTTAGTTGCGCAAATGGAGGAAAATTATATATGGACATTAGAGAGGTTAAAATCAGACTTGGCTGATTGTGAAGTGGAATTGCCATCAGTCTTCATTTCTGATAGAGAAACAACATTAGTTAATGTTATTGACTTTGTGTTCCCGCAATCCACGCATATGTTATGCGTGTGCCACATTAAAAACATTGTTCTAACATATATGCCTGAAAAGGTGAAAGGCATGGAGCTTGAAGAAAAGAATTCATTCTTATTTGATTGGAATGAACTTGTGTGTTCAAAAAATATAGTTACTTATAATGAGAATCTACAAGTGTTGCATGGAAAGTATGCAAATCATACTTCACTTTTGAAATATATTCACGAGACATAGTTGGATACTTACAAAGACAGATTTGTCAAGCACGGACATATGAGTACAAGCATTTTGGGAATTACATGTAACGACTTGAATTTCGCTATCCTTTGATGTAACAACCCGTATTTCTAATAACCTGTTATAACGTAAATCGAGGCAGAATTTAATTTAAAAATCTGAATCAAGGGAAACAGGCTATGCCATTGCGTTCGTCTCGGAAAAATACGCGAAATAGAGTCCGAGTTTTCGAAAATTGGAGTCCGTATGACCCGATTAAGGCCCAGTGAAGTTTTCAGAAAATTTCAAGTTCAAAACAGATTTGAATTTCAAGTTTGAATTTCGAATTTCGAGCCTGGAAGGCTAGGCGGGAAATTTCCCGCCAAGCCAACCAAGTTGACAGGCCTGTCGACTTGGCAGTCGACTTGGTTGGATCCAAGTCGACAGCCCTGTCGACTTGGCTGTCGACTTGGTTCAGCCGGGCAGTTTTGCCTGGTGCACCATTTTGGGGTTTTGGTTAGGTTTTGGGGCCAGATTCGGTTTTAAGGGCTGAGATTGGAATTAGGGTTTAATCCTAAGGTTGAAACTAATCCTAA
The DNA here is from genome assembly GCA_030737875.1 of Allium sativum. Classification (NCBI taxonomy): domain Eukaryota; kingdom Viridiplantae; phylum Streptophyta; class Magnoliopsida; order Asparagales; family Amaryllidaceae; genus Allium; species Allium sativum. Next base: position 318,011,967 of record CM060925.1, read on the forward strand.
TCTCTATAAATAAGCCCCTAACCTAACCCTAAATCATCATTATTCAACCCTACAACTAAACTATGGCAAAAAATTTCCTCTCATGGCCTCCACTCTCTTCATAAAATTTCTAAGTTATTTCTATGAGAGATTTTCAATGCATACAAGTGTTTTCAAGCTTGTATGAGTGTTCTTAGCTTGCATTCAAGTCAAGTTTCCATATTTACATCATAAAGCAAGGGTTTTATTGATTTGGAGCTTTCATATTGGGTTTATTTGATTTCATAAGGGCTTGTCTCAATCTATTAATATATTTGTGTCTTCATAAGCATTGTAAGCCCTTTTCTACTTTCATATTTAAACTCTAAAGTTAAATGAATGATGCAAGTTTGGTTGATCGTTATGATATGCAAGTTTGCCATGATATGCAAGTTTACTATGTCATGTTATGCAAGTTTGATATGTTATGATATGCAAATTTGCCATGTTATGTTATGCAAGTTTGTCATGTTATGATATGCAAGTTGTCATGTTATGTATGCAAGTTTGGGTGGATCATTTTACTCATGTTATCATGTTATGCAAGCTTACCTTGAGTATATGAACATAAAGCTTCAAGCTTTATGCTAAAGGTTGCATTTTGGCAACATGTAAGTTATCATATTTCTTATGATAACTTGCATGTGAGGCTAAATGCGAACTTATGGCCATTTCTACATGTCATTTATCACCATGTATCACCAATATGCTAAGTTTGGTTTTATGCATGCTTTTGAGGCCTAAAAATGTAATATGCAAGTATATGAACATATGTACATTTCATATGCCACCATGTTAAACTTGTGGCTTCAACACCTTTATGTCATGATTATGCCAAGTTCCCTCTTTCTATCCTTTATGCGCTATTGCGATATGTAAGCGATGGGATTGCGTTTGGGGTTGGGTAAACTGAGAAGACATAGAAACATAAGATTGGGAATTTACCTATTAAGTTAGGTCTACCCAGTGGGAATTTACCTATTAAGTTAGGTCTACCCAAATGCTTGAAAACTTGTAATATGTTTTGTAAACATAATGGACATGACACTCAGAAAATATAAGTGTGACCAACTCGAGGTTGGGTTGAGTTTGTGGTGTAAAGCTACCCGGAACCGACCGGCTTAACTAGTTGCTATAAACAATAGGACCCAATGTGAGAAGTTGGTCATGTTGTACCTTGAACCCGAGGTTAGACCAAGTTATGGTGTAAAGCTACCCGGAACCGACCGGCTTAACTAGTAATCGCAACAAAGTCTAATGTGAGAGGTTAAGGCACATTAATTAATTAATGCTACATGATAAGGTTAAGTAAATTTGACTTATGACACTTAACCAATCTGAACTCGGTAAATTAATGGGGTTAAGTTAACCTACACTTAACCAATCTGAACTCGGTAATTTAACGGGGTTAAGTTGAACTATACTTAACCAATCCAACTTAGTAATTTGGTAAGGCTGAGAACCAATTTGATACCTGGTCTGGATAAACTAACTTGATTAATAAATTAAACGAACCTGTTTGGCGGATCTGTAGGAGCCACACCAAGTTAGGCAAGTTTGTAAATCAGTTATCTGATCCGTTAGTCTGAAAACTGATTCGTCTGAACTTTGTATGTCTGAACTCTGTTAATAAGTTAATCTGAATCTGATAGTCTGGGGACACAAGGGGGAATACTTGTGTCATTTGTTGTTTGGGACCCATATTAGTCAGTAACCCTTGCTGGTATCAAAACTTTGACCCAACTGTAGGTAGGGTCCGGGCACGCTTACTGAACTAATTATAAGTGGTTCATTCTGATAATGGCGATGGGTGTTGATGGTGCGTTCCAACCGGGTCATGTGCGTGCATGGATCCCGGTCTGCCTCTGAGGATGTAAGACGCCGTGACATCTGTAAATATGCCTGTGCCAATTGGTTACCACTTTAGGGAGTGATACACCCTATCGTGGGGCCGACACAGGGTATTTATGTATTAGGGAGCCGATCGCTTGGGTAGGATTTAGGGTACACTTAGCTCTGTCTGACTCTGTTGGTACCGTCTGTTTTGTTGGGTGGTAACACCCGTCTGTTTCTGCGTGGTACCGTCTGTTAGGGTGGTAAAAGCCCATTCTTCCCAAACTCTATCTCTGTATGGACCATTCTGTTCCGTCCTGTTTCGATGTAAACATTGGGGTAACACCTAATCCTGTTATACTAGAAATGGGTACCAAGAAGTTGGATCTTGATTTAAGTCAAACACCTGATACTGGGCCAAGTTTAGGCCAAGGGATAAATTCTTGTTTATACACGACATGTTAGAATGCTGGTACACCTGTGGTGAAAAACCTTAAACCTGATTATGCGATGACACCTTTATCTACCTTGTTAGTTAATCATCATGATAGTATGTTGTTATCCTTATGTTCATCCCTGCTTCTCATGCCAGTTAACTTTATCAGTTTACATTGATTGTAGTAGGGCTTACTCAATCTTTTTGACTGACCTGTTTTTCTTTCGCCTCTTTTCATCCGTTCCCCCCCCCCCCCAGGTTCTCAGGGTGGGAATATTGGAGCTTAGCTTGGATTTCTGATCGCTTGCTTGTGGGATTTTAGCTCATGTACGGTCTTGACATGAAGCTAGCTATGGTTATCACTTATTTTGGGGATAGTACTTATGTATTTCAGTTTTTCAGTGATGTTGTTTTTATCTAGACTTGTGTATTTGGAAAGTTGACATTATATTGTACCAGACTTGTTTTGAAATAGTTTGAAATCTTCCGCTGTTTTACTTATCTTATTTACTCTGTTTACATATATACATATGTTCTTGTTCTGCCTTGATATATCATTATGCATGTTTACCCGGTACAAACTCCCCTCCAAAGTCAGAGTGCTTGCAAGAGCCACCCTGGCGGAGGTGGGGTGTTACATTTGGTATCAGAGCATATGGTTTACGAGAAGGAACAAAAGCTTTTGAAAAACTATTTTCAAATCAAGTATAAAGTATTTTCCAAAGAAAAGTCTAGTATTTTTTTTTAAAAAAAGGCTATTCCCCAAAAGCCATTAGCACAATCCTTAGTTATCTATTCTTAGTTTCCTCGTTCTGAATCTATCTTTTCCTTCGTTTCAGTATGGCAGATAACTTTGTTATCCCAGAGGGAGTGCAAGTTCCTGTTTGGTATAGGAGACTTATGGAGGCTAGGGCGACCGAAGCCGGCCCCGCAAATGTTACTCCTCCTCCGGTGGTTAATGTTCCTCCTCCTCCTGTCGCTGAGGTTCCTCCTCCTCCTCCCCCTCAGCATCCTCCAGTAGAGTTCACGAAGATTTGCAAGGACTTCAAAGCAATGGGTGGCAAGAACTTTCTAGGTACCGAGACTTTGGTAGAGGCCTGGAATTGGTTGAAAGAGACCGAGGATTTATTCGCTATCTTTGGATTAGATGATCAGAGAAAGATCTTGTTGGCGGTTTGGCTTATGTAGGATGAAGCCGCTTATTGGTGGGAGATCACCACCGCGACTAGGCCCGTTGGGACTTGGGCCGATTTCAGGACAAGATCCGGACTTAAGTTTATGTCTTCTGCTGAAGAGAATTTGCAGATGGAGAGGTTTATTGCTTTTAAGCAAGGAGACATGTCTGTCAAAGAATATGTGAACAAGTTCAATCAGTTAGCTCGTTTTGGCTTGGATATGGTGAGTACTACTCAGAAGAAGGCTCTTCGTTTTGCTAGAGGATTGAATGAGCCGTTACAGGAGTTAGCTATGTCTCATGTGCCCATGGGGGCCACGTTTGAGAGTTTGGTAGATATGGCCCTACTCAATGAAGAGAGCAAGAGTGCAAAGAAGGAGGTCAAGGTGAATGAGTCTCAAAACAAGAAAACGGGGCCCAAAAAGGAAATGCAAAAGAAGGAGGAGAAGTCTGAAGACAAGAAGGAAAAGAAATGCTTTACTTGTGGAAGCTCAACTCATCTAAACAAGGATTGCAGAAAGAGGAAGGGCACTTGCTTTAACTGTGGAGAGATGGGACACTTCACTAGGGACTGCCCGAAGAAGAAAGGGACTACATCGGAAGGAACGGTGAATACTCGCATGGCGAGTGAATAGATTAGGGCTAGAATAATTTGCCTGTAGGATGTTTAATTTTTCTTGTCTGATTTTCAGTTTGAAACTCTTTTTCTGGTATTTTGATTCTATAATGGAAACTCGGTACTTTAATGTTAGTCTTGCTTCTGATCTGGTAATAGTCTCAAACTCCCTGAGAGTTATAACTCATCTGTTTGTGATAAATTGGGGTTTGAGAGTATCTGTGTTGGGCATGAGGGTGACTATGACGAATACATTCTGGGTTTCTACCATGCTTAGTTTCCTAAGAATCATTTGGGGAAAATCTGATCTGTATTAGTAGTCTGTAAGTATATGTACCAAGTTTTTGTTTTATCTGTACTCGCTTCCATCACTCGACTGTATCTTGTTGAGATAGGAATCCTATGGATGTAAACATGTGTTTGAGACATGTTATGTTTGATGGTTGCAAGTGGATGCAAGTGGTTGCTAGTGGTTGCTCGTGGATGCATAAACACACACTAGGCACTAGATCGGCTTGAAATACACTCTCATATTGCATATGGACGTGTGTACATTTTCAATTCTTATGGTTGCAAGATGGTTAATTCAGCACATGGATGTTGCATATGGACGAATGTTTGTGCACACATATAGTATTATATGATTAGGACTATTGGCATACATAATGGATTCATTTCACTAACATACTTTGCATTGATGATCTTTGCATTAGATAAGAACATATACACACACCTTTTGCATATGTTCATACCGCATTAGAATCTTTAAGGACAATGATTGCTCGTGAATGATGATTTGAGTAGATGGATGATGGATGGTAGGATGCGTTCTTCCTAACTTGAAGATTTCGAGGACGAAATCCTTTAAGGAGGGGAGAATGTAACAACCCGTATTTCTGATAACCTGTTATAACGTAAATCGAGGCAGAATTTAATTTAAAAAACTGAATCAAGGGAAACGGGCTGTGCCATTGCGTTTGTCTCGGAAAAATACGCGAAATAGAGTCCGAGTTTTCGAAAATCGGAGTCCGTATGACCCGATTAAGGCCCAATGAAGTTTTCAGAAAATTTCAAGTTCAAAACAGATTTGAATTTCAAGTTCAAATTTCGAATTTCGGGCCTGGAAGGCTAGGCGGGAAATTTCCCGCCAAGCCAACCAAGTCGACAGGCCTGTCGACTTGGCAGTCGACTTGGTTGGACCCAAGTCGACAGCCCTGTCGACTTGGTTCAGCCGGGCAGTTTTGCCTGGTGCACCATTTTGGGGTTTTGGTTAGCTTTTGGGGCCAGATTCGGTTTTAAGGGCTGAGATTGGAATTAGGGTTTAATCCTAAGGTTGAAACTAATCCTAATCTCTATAAATAAGCCCCTAACCTAACCCTAAATCATCATTATTCAACCCTACAACTAAACTATGGCAAAAAATTTCCTCTCATGGCCTCCACTCTCTTCATAAAATTTCTAAGTTATTTCTATGAGAGATTTTCAATGCATACAAGTGTTTTCAAGCTTGTATGAGTGTTCTTAGCTTGCATTCAAGTCAAGTTTCCATATTTACATCATAAAGCAAGGGTTTTTATTGATTTGGAGCTTTCATATTGGGTTTATTTGATTTCATAAGGGCTTGTCTCAATCTATTAATATATTTGTGTCTTCATAAGCATTGTAAGCCCTTTTCTACTTTCATATTTAAACTCTAAAGTTAAATGAATGATGCAAGTTTGGTTGATCGTTATGATATGCAAGTTTGCCATGATATGCAAGTTTACTATGTCATGTTATGCAAGTTTGATATGTTATGATATGCAAATTTGCCATGTTATGTTATGCAAGTTTGTCATGTTATGATATGCAAGTTGTCATGTTATGTATGCAAGTTTGGGTGGATCATTTTACTCATGTTATCATGTTATGCAAGCTTACCTTGAGTATATGAACATAAAGCTTCAAGCTTTATGCTAAATGTTGCATTTTGGCAACATGTAAGTTATCATATCTCTTATGATAACTTGCATGTGAGGCTAAATGCGAACTTATGGCCATTTCTACATGTCATTTATCACCATGTATCACCAATATGCTAAGTTTGGTTTTATGCATGCTTTTGAGGCCTAAAAATGTAATGTGCAAGTATATGAACATATGTACATTTCATATGCCACCATGTTAAACTTGTGGCTTCAACACCTTTATGTCATGATTATGCCAAGTTCCCTCTTTCTATCCGTTATGCGCTATTGCGATATGTAAGCGATGGGATTGCGTTTGGGGTTGGGTAAACTGAGAAGACATAGAAACATAAGATTGGGAATTTACCTATTAAGTTAGGTCTACCCAGTGGGAATTTACCTATTAAGTTAGGTCTACCCAAATGCTTGAAAACTTGTAATATGTTTTGTAAACATAATGGACATGACACTCAGAAAATATAAGTGTGACCAACTCGAGGTTGGGTTGAGTTTGTGGTGTAAAGCTACCCGGAACCGACCGGCTTAACTAGTTGCTACAAACAATAGGACCCAATGTGAGAAGTTGGTCATGTTGTACCTTGAACCCGAGGTTAGACCAAGTTGTGGTGTAAAGCTACCCGGAACCGACCGGCTTAACTAGTAACCGCAACAAAGTCTAATGTGAGAGGTTAAGGCACATTAATTAATTAATGCTACATGATAAGGTTAAGTAAATTTGACTTATGACACTTAACCAATCTGAACTCGGTAAATTAACGGGGTTAAGTTAACCTACACTTAACCAATCTGAACTCGGTAATTTAACGGGGTTAAGTTGAACTATACTTAACCAATCCAACTCAGTAATTTGGTAAGGCTGAGAACCAATTTGATACCTGGTCTGGATAAACTAACTTGATTGATAAATTAAACGAACCTGCTTTGCGGATCTGTAGGACCCACACCAAGTTAGGCAAGTTTGTAAATCGGTTATCTGATCCGTTAGTCTGAAAACTGATTCGTCTGAACTTTGTATGTCTGAACTCTGTTAATAAGTTAATCTGAATCTGATAGTCTGGGGACACAAGGGGGAATACTTGTGTCATTTGTTGTTTGGGACCCATATTAGTCAGTAACCTTTTCTGGTATCAAAACTTTGACCCAACTGTAGGTAGGGTCCGGGCACGCTTACTGAACTAATTATAAGTGGTTCATTCTGATAATGGCGATGGGTGTTGATGGTGCGTTCCAACCGGGTCATGTGCGTGCATGGATCCCGGTCTGCCTCTGAGGATGTAAGACGCCGTGACATCTGTAAATATGCCTGTGCCAATTGGTTACCACTTTAGGGAGTGATACACCCTATCGTGGGGCCGACACAGGGTATTTATGTATTAGGGAGCCGATCGCTTGGGTAGGATTTAGGGTACACTTAGCTCTGTCTGACTCTGTTGGTACCGTCTGTTTTGTTGGGTGGTAACACCCGTCTGTTTCTGCGTGGTACCGTCTGTTAGGGTGGTAAAAGCCCATTCTTCCCAAACTCTATCTCTGTATGGACCATTCTGTTCCGTCCTGTTTCGATGTAAACATTGGGGTAACACCTAATCCTGTTATACTAGAAATGGGTACCAAGAAGTTGGATCTTGATTTAAGTCAAACACCTGATACTGGGCCAAGTTTAGGCCAAAGGATAAATTCTTGTTTATACACGACATGTTAGAATGCTGGTACACCTGTGGTGAAAAACCTTAAACCTGATTATGCGATGACACCTTTATCTACCTTGTTAGTTAATCATCATGCTAGTATGTTGTTATCCTTATGTTCATCCCTGCTTCTCATGCCAGTTAACTTTATCAGTTTACATTGATTGTAGTAGGGCTTACTCATTGATTGTAGTAGGGCTTACTCAGTCTTTTTGACTGACCTGTTTTTCTTTCGCCTCTTTTCTTCCGTTCCCCCCCCTCCCCAGGTTCTCAGGGTGGGAATATTGGAGCTTAGCTTGGATTTCTGATCGCTTGCTTGTGGGATTTTAGCTCATGTACGGTTTTGACATGAAGCTAGCTATGGTTATCACTTATTTTGGGGATAGTACTTATGTATTTCAGTTTTTCAGTGATGTTGTTTTTTTCTAGACTTGTGTATTTGGAAAGTTGACATTATATTGTACTAGACTTGTTTTGAAATAGTTTGAAATCTTCCGCTGTTTTACTTATCTTATTTACTCTGTTTACATATATACATATGTTCTTGTTTTGCCTTGATATATCATTATGCATGTTTACCCGGTACAAACTCCCCTCCAAAGTCAGAGTGCTTGCAAGAGCCACCCTGGCGGAGGTGGGGTGTTACATTTGGTATCAGAGCATATGGTTTACGAGAAGGAACAAAAGCTTTTGAAAAACTATTTTCAAATCAAGTATAAAGTATTTTCCAAAGAAAAGTCTAGTAATTTTTTTTTAAAAAAAAGGCTATTCCCCAAAAGCCATTAGCACAATCCTTAGTTATCTATTCTTAGTTTCCTCGTTCTGAATCTATCTTTTCCTTCGTTTCAGTATGGCAGATAACTTTGTTATCCCAAAGGGAGTGCAAGTTCCTGTTTGGTATAGGAGACTTATGGAAGCTAGGGCGACCGAAGCTGGCCCCGCAAATGTTACTCCTCCTCCGGTGGTTAATGTTCCTCCTCCTCCTGTCGCTGAGGTTCCTCCTCCTCCTCCCCCTCAGCATCCTCCAGTAGAGTTCACGAAGATTTGCAAGGACTTCAAAGCAATGGGTGGCAAGAACTTTCTAGGTACCGAGACTTTTGTAGAGGCCTGGAATTGGTTGAAAGAGACTGAGGATTTATTCGCTATCTTTGGATTAGATGATCAGAGAAAGATCTTGTTGGCGGTATGGCTTATGTAGGATGAAGCCGCTTATTGGTGGGAGATCACCACCGCGACTAGGCCCGTTGGGACTTGGGCCGATTTCAGGACAAGATCCAGGCTTAAGTTTCTGTCTTCTGCTGAAGAGAATTTGCAGATGGAGAGGTTTATTGCTTTTAAGCAAGGAGACATGTCTGTCAAAGAATATGTGAACAAGTTCAATCAGTTAGCTCGTTTTGGCTTGGATATGGTGAGTACTACTCAGAAGAAGGCTCTTCGTTTTGCTAGAGGATTGAATGAGCCGTTACAGGAGTTAGCTATGTCTCATGTGCCCATGGGGGCCACGTTTGAGAGTTTGGTAGATATGGCCCTACTCAATGAAGAGAGCAAGAGTGCAAAGAAGGAGGTCAAGGTGAATGAGTCTCAAAACAAGAAAACGGGGCCCAAAAAGGAAATGCAAAAGAAGGAGGAGAAGTCTGAAGACAAGAAGGAAAAGAAATGCTTTACTTGTGGAAGCTCAACTCATCTAAACAAGGATTGCAGAAAGAGGAAGGGCACTTGCTTTAACTGTGGAGAGATGGGACACTTCACTAGGGACTGCCCGAAGAAGAAAGGGACTACATCGGAAGGAACGGTGAATACTCGCATGGCGAGTGAATAGATTAGGGCTAGAATAATTTGCCTGTAGGATGTTTAATTTTTCTTGTCTGATTTTCAGTTTGAAACTCTTTTTCTGGTATTTTGATTCTGTAATGGAAACTCGGTACTTTAATGCTAGTCTATCTTCTGATCTGGTAATAGTCTCAAACTCCCTGAGAGTTATAACTCATCTGTTTGTGATAAATTGGGGTTTGAGAGTATCTGTGTTGGGCATGAGGGTGACTATGACGAATACATTCTGGGTTTCTACCATGCTTAGTTTCCTAAGAATCATTTGGGGAAAATCTGATCTGTACTAGTAGTCTGTAAGTATATGTACCAAGTTTTTGTTTTATCTGTACTCGCTTCCATCACTCGACTGTATCTTGTTGAGATAGGAATCCTATGGATGTAAACATGTGTTTGAGACATGTTATGTTTGATGGTTGCAAGTGGATGCAAGTGGTTGCTAGTGGTTGCTCGTGGATGCATAAACACACACTAGGCACTAGATCGGCTTGAAATACACTCTCATATTGCATATGGACGTGTGTACATTTTCAATTCTTATGGTTGCAAGATGGTTAATTCAGCACATGGATGTTGCATATGGACGAATGTTTGTGCACACATATAGTATTATATGATTAGGACTATTGGCATACATAATGGATTCATTTTACTAACATACTTTGCATTGATGATATTTGCATTAGATAAGAACATATACACACACCTTTTGCATATGTTCATACCGCATTAGAATCTTTAAGGACAATGATTGCTCGTGAATGATGATTTGAGTAGATGGATGATGGATGGTAGGATGCGTTCTTCCTAACTTGAAGATTTCGAGGACGAAATCCTTTAAGGAGGGGAGAATGTAACAACCCGTATTTCTGATAACCTGTTATAACGTAAATCGAGGCAGAATTTAATTTAAAATCTGAATCAAGGGAAACGGGCTGTGCCATTGCGTTTGTCTCGGAAAAATACGCGAAATAGAGTCCGAGTTTTCGAAAATCGGAGTCCGTATGACCCGATTAAGGCCCAATGAAGTTTTCAGAAAATTTCAAGTTCAAAACAGATTTGAATTTCAAGTTCAAATTTCAAATTTCGGGCCTGGAAGGCTAGGCGGGAAATTTTCCGCCAAGCCAACCAAGTCGACAGGCCTGTCGACTTGGCAGTCGACTTGGTTGGACCCAAGTCGACAGCCCTGTCGACTTGGCTGTCGACTTGGTTCAGCCGGGCAGTTTTGCCTGGTGCACCATTTTGGGGTTTTGGTTAGGTTTTGGGGCTAGATTCGGTTTTAAGGGCTGAGATTGGAATTAGGGTTTAATCCTAAGGTTGAAACTAATCCTAATCTCTATAAATAACCCCTAACCTAACCCTAAATCATCATTATTCAACCCTACAATTAAACTATGGCAAAAAAATTCCTCTCATGGCCTCCACTCTCTTCATAAAATTTCTAAGTTATTTCTATGAGAGATTTTCAATGCATACAAGTGTTTTCAAGCTTGTATGAGTGTTCTTAGCTTGCATTCAAGTCAAGTTTCCATATTTACATCATAAAGCAAGGGTTTTTATTGATTTGGAGCTTTCATATTGGGTTTATTTGATTTCATAAGGGCTTGTCTCAATCTATTAATATATTTGTGTCTTCATAAGCATTGTAAGCCCTTTTCTACTTTCATATTTAAACTCTAAAGTTAAATGAATGATGCAAGTTTGGTTGATCGTTATGATATGCAAGTTTGCCATGATATGCAAGTTTACTATGTCATGTTATGCAAGTTTGATATGTTATGATATGCAAATTTGCCATGTTATGTTATGCAAGTTTGTCATGTTATGATATGCAAGTTGTCATGTTATGTATGCAAGTTTGGGTGGATCATTTTACTCATGTTATCATGTTATGCAAGCTTACCTTGAGTATATGAACATAAAGCTTCAAGCTTTATGCTAAATGTTGCATTTTGGCAACATGTAAGTTATCATATCTCTTATGATAACTTGCATGTGAGGCTAAATGCGAACTTATGGCCATTTCTACATGTCATTTATCACCATGTATCACCAATATGCTAAGTTTGGTTTTATGCATGCTTTTGAGGCCTAAAAATGTAATGTGCAAGTATATGAACATATGTACATTTCATATGCCACCATGTTAAACTTGTGGCTTCAACACCTTTATGTCATGATTATGCCAAGTTCCCTCTTTCTATCCGTTATGCGCTATTGCGATATGTAAGCGATGGGATTGCGTTTGGGGTTGGGTAAACTGAGAAGACATAGAAACATAAGATTGGGAATTTACCTATTAAGTTAGGTCTACCCAGTGGGAATTTACCTATTAAGTTAGGTCTACCCAAATGCTTGAAAACTTGTAATATGTTTTGTAAACATAATGGACATGACACTCAGAAAATATAAGTGTGACCAACTCGAGGTTGGGTTGAGTTTGTGGTGTAAAGCTACCCGGAACCGACCGGCTTAACTAGTTGCTACAAACAATAGGACCCAATGTGAGAAGTTGGTCATGTTGTACCTTGAACCCGAGGTTAGACCAAGTTGTGGTGTAAAGCTACCCGGAACCGACCGGCTTAACTAGTAACCGCAACAAAGTCTAATGTGAGAGGTTAAGGCACATTAATTAATTAATGCTACATGATAAGGTTAAGTAAATTTGACTTATGACACTTAACCAATCTGAACTCGGTAAATTAACGGGGTTAAGTTAACCTACACTTAACCAATCTGAACTCGGTAATTTAACGGGGTTAAGTTGAACTATACTTAACCAATCCAACTCAGTAATTTGGTAAGGCTGAGAACCAATTTGATACCTGGTCTGGATAAACTAACTTGATTGATAAATTAAACGAACCTGCTTTGCGGATCTGTAGGACCCACACCAAGTTAGGCAAGTTTGTAAATCGGTTATCTGATCCGTTAGTCTGAAAACTGATTCGTCTGAACTTTGTATGTCTGAACTCTGTTAATAAGTTAATCTGAATCTGATAGTCTGGGGACACAAGGGGGAATACTTGTGTCATTTGTTGTTTGGGACCCATATTAGTCAGTAACCTTTTCTGGTATCAAAACTTTGACCCAACTGTAGGTAGGGTCCGGGCACGCTTACTGAACTAATTATAAGTGGTTCATTCTGATAATGGCGATGGGTGTTGATGGTGCGTTCCAACCGGGTCATGTGCGTGCATGGATCCCGGTCTGCCTCTGAGGATGTAAGACGCCGTGACATCTGTAAATATGCCTGTGCCAATTGGTTACCACTTTAGGGAGTGATACACCCTATCGTGGGGCCGACACAGGGTATTTATGTATTAGGGAGCCGATCGCTTGGGTAGGATTTAGGGTACACTTAGCTCTGTCTGACTCTGTTGGTACCGTCTGTTTTGTTGGGTGGTAACACCCGTCTGTTTCTGCGTGGTACCGTCTGTTAGGGTGGTAAAAGCCCATTCTTCCCAAACTCTATCTCTGTATGGACCATTCTGTTCCGTCCTGTTTCGATGTAAACATTGGGGTAACACCTAATCCTGTTATACTAGAAATGGGTACCAAGAAGTTGGATCTTGATTTAAGTCAAACACCTGATACTGGGCCAAGTTTAGGCCAAGGGATAAATTCTTGTTTATACACGACATGTTAGAATGCTGGTACACCTGTGGTGAAAAACCTTAAACCTGATTATGTGATGACACCTTTATCTACCTTGTTAGTTAATCATCATGCTAGTATGTTGTTATCCTTATGTTCATCCCTGCTTCTCATGCCAGTTAACTTTATCAGTTTACATTGATTGTAGTAGGGCTTACTCAGTCTTTTTGACTGACCTGTTTTTCTTTCGCCTCTTTTCATCCGTTCCCCCCCCCCCCAGGTTCTCAGGGTGGGAATATTGGAGCTTAGCTTGGATTTCTGATCGCTTGCTTGTGGGATTTTAGCTCATGTACGGTCTTGACATGAAGCTAGCTATGGTTATCACTTATTTTGGGGATAGTACTTATGTATTTCAGTTTTTCAGTGATGTTGTTTTTATCTAGACTTGTGTATTTTGAAAATTGACATTATATTGTACCAGACTTGTTTTGAAATAGTTTGAAATCTTCCGCTGTTTTACTTATCTTATTTACTATGTTTACATATATACATATGTTCTTGTTCTGCCTTGATATATCATTATGCATGTTTACCCGGTACAAACGCCCCTCCAAAGTCAGAGTGCTTGCAAGAGCCACCCTGGCGGAGGTGGGGTGTTACATTTGAGCTGACCAAATACAACGCAAGTCCAACCCAAAGAACACTAAAACTCATGTCAAAGAAAGAAATTAGAAGATGAGAAAGGATAAGATAGAAAAGTTAGAATAGAAGAAAGATTGAACTGAACAACAACATAGAGTCTCACAACGTATCGAAATATAATATATACAATCACCTTTGAAATACAAAACTGTACTTTCCACTTACATACATCATCAGAGTACATCATATATACAACACAGCAGAAATAAACTCTATATGTATATCTATCGTTGAAGCCTCCTGCTCCAAGCTCCTCCAATAAATCTATAAAATCCTGAACTACATGACTGCACGTACAAATTTAGGCACCAAAGAGTTTAGGAAAAACATACAAAAATAAAATCTGGGTAAGTCATGGGACTGGTATGAGTAAACGATTTTAAAACATCTTGAGGAGATAAAGGATATCTCATAAGACCACGCCGTATAACACCGAATGAGTTTCCCCTTATGAGAATCCAGAATACTTTGTTTAACTTTTAAAATCTTTTCAAAGAAAAGATAATCGTAAGACCGATCCACACATAAACATGAATGGTTTTTACCTTAAGATAACCCAAAATATCTTTTGTATCAAAACTTTTCTGATATTATAATAATATCTATCAATCTACAAATAAATAGCAATCTAGCAAAACGTTTGCATCTCACGCTCTACATATATAGTATACAATCAAAACCGCGAGCGCTTATTGGATAATGGATTTCCAACTATGGCAAGGTATGGAACACCTTTCGATAGTGTATCTCTAAAGAGGAATACACTGGGTTCAACAAGAACATCTTACAACCCGGTCATACATGACTAACCACTCATTTCGCTTGAGTATATCGAATATATTATCACCTTACGGTTGCTAGCAACATAACCGTTCTCAGGGGATAAAGAAGCGAAAGAAGAACTAAAATGAATATTCTCAAGATAGTGACAATATACCCTAATTAGGAGCGACTCACTTAGTCATGTTGTCTGCCCGATTTTTGTCATTTCTCGTTGTGAGGCTTGAGGTCAAAACTTACCTTTATATATATCACGTCTTCATTCACTTTGAATGTAACATCGTCAAACCAGCCAATATCACAAATTGATAACCCCGATATCATGGGTATAAAGCTAAGAGAAATGAATTCCTCTACCACCAAACATAGTTTGAAGAGATCAATCGTATGATCTGTTATGTATACTGTGTTAGACATTTGTCCATACAAGTTGTCCTTTGCCTGGACAAAACGAAGGCACTATCCTATAAATCCATCTTAGACAATTTCTACCTAAGATTGACAAAACAACCCTTGCGTAAACTCCGTCTTCAATGGGCTTTAATAATCTATGACTTGCAACGTATATATCTAATCGAAGTGGAATTTAGATTCCGGTCTTTTCGAAATAATAACGATATTAACGGCCCAGATTTGATAATCAGTGATTTAACTATCAAGTATAAAATAAAATACTTAAATAATAAAATGAACATATTTGTTTCCATTGGACCTGCTAAGCTTCTTTTAAGTAATATTTAATTATTTAACTTCGAATATCATCTTATCCATATACTTATTTGAAAACATAAGTATTTGTAATTTAGTAAACTCTTATTATCAATCTTGCATGATAATCCCACTCTTGAATATACAGTTTCATAGCTGAAAACAATATTCGACTTCAACACTCATTTTGAACACAAACTAAAACAATCTATCGAATAATCGTGAAATCGTTCAAGTTGGGGTATTTTAATTACCTCTCAGACCACGAGTCGAAATCATTCTTATCGCCTAGATTCGTAGAAGTTCGATATCCAAAATACTTAACCAACCAGAATTTTTAAACCCATTTGATTTCCAAACCATTTCAAAACAACGTGGTTGTTTTGCAGCATTTATCAAGTTAACTTGAATATTAAAAGTAAGGAATTTGATCAAAGTAATCGATTAAATTTCCTTTATCCATTTATAATTTAATTACCTTTTGAAACTTAATTAAGAGATTAATTAAGTTAAAAATATTATCTTGGATAATTTAACAAATTTCAACTTCTCTATTTAACTGCACAATTAATTTACCCAACTTTTATTAACTAACTCTAAAAAAACATTTATATGTTTAACAATTTATTTGTTAAAAACTATTTCCATTAAATTAGTTGAAAACAGATTAATTTAATGACTCATTTCCATTTAAAACAGTCGATATAAATCAACCTAGAACAATCTGATTAACTGATTACAAATAATATTCCTTTTTAAATTAATTAATAATATAATAAATTTAAAGTAATCACCTTTAATTGTTTCTTAAAAACAATTATTTAAAAATATTAACAACTTAAGATAATCTCCGATTTACTTTACAAAAAGTATCACTTAGTAGTTCCAACTGCATATAAAGTTCTTTGACAGATGATATTCAAGTTGTTAATCAAATCTACACAAACAACCATACAATTCAATAACATCTCAACAACATATATTTGCTGGAAAAATATACCAACTAATATATTAGCAGAACGGTGTTTATTTCTGCTCGCAGGGTATCCAAAACAACTTAGTCAATCAAATTTATAGTGGAACGGTATCTATTTCTACAAACGGATGTCAACCAAAAAGATATAATTACGATTAACATAATTAAATACAACACGATAAATAAATAAGTAAGTGGAATAACCATTCAGAATTTACTAAATTTACTGATCACTGATCAATATTTTACACGTTAATTTAGTTTAGCGACTAAATTTACATTCGATTAATGATATCAAATATTACAACCACTTTTGATTATTAAACAAATCCCTTTAATTTAAATTGAATTGTATGAAACTAGATAACTACATCGAGATACTTACACACATCATCTCTTTGACTCGACTATACACACGAGCCAAATTCTATTCGAATATATTGATCTAACTTGTATATATGTACATAAAACATATTTTAAGTATATAATCCTTATTCTATTTACCTTTGAACTTATATCTTAAAACATTCCTCTTTTCTTTTTACATATACATAATGGGCCGAGCCTAATTACCTTAGCCTATACCCTTATATATTTACTAGTATATAATATTTAAAACTTAAATTCAAAATTAACATTCTCTATATATAGATATATGTTATTATTATTTTTATTTTTGAAAATTGGTCCGAAGCCCAATAATATTTACACGCACATTCCTCCCTTCCTATACCCGAACATCAAACCAACGAGCTTCCCTTCCTGCCTCTTTCCTTATATCTTTATTTCTTCTACTATTGTTTCTTCTGTCCCATTCCTTCGGCCCATATCACTTGTTCGAACCAAACCAAAACAATCGACAACCATTTTCTCCTCTTTCTTTCCAGTTTAAATACCCCAGGCAACAGATACACAATGTTCTTTAAACACTAACTGTGCACCATCCCCATGTGCACGCGCACATCAACTCTAGCCATCGAACAACGGCTCCACCACCACTCACAAACCCGACTATACTCCAGTACCCCACTGGCCATCTGCGGCGGCCCATAACCTCTTCTTCTCCAAAAATGCGCTTTTCACCATTACTGACCGAACACCGAGTTCCAGGCTGACCCAAAACTCAACGCCCGCATCCAACTCTGACAACAGGAGAGCATGTACCTACCCCCGCATCGAAGCTCACGTCCACGCGCACCTCCTCACCAGAAATCGCCGTACTTGTTCAATCATCTAACCCATATGACCAAATCGAAATCTGAGCTCCAAAAACTGCCTTAAAACCTAAAGTCACCTCGTCCTGCCACTTTAGGCCATCGAAGTTCACGAAAATTCATCCACGCCTTACCCTAACCACTGTGGATGTCCCCAAGAAATAGTTTTTAGTCCCTATTCCCAAGATTAAAGATTTTGTTTTTTTTATACCCAAACCGAACAATAAATCCTAGCTTAAAATATAGGCTGTTAAAATTCATGATTTTCGTTTTAAAAATCATTATTTGCAAGGGTGAACACGCTCATATGCCTGAAACTATAGATTACGATGTTTGAAATTTTGATTTTTATACACTTTTTACTGTCTTTTATTTACATATAATAATCTAAACTATTATCCAAGTTGAAACCATTTTTATAATTTACTTTGGACAATAACAAAAGACTTTTATCTTGAGCTTACATCCTGTAACACAATAGAATGAGAGTTCTTATTTTTTTTGACTTTAAGGCATTAATTTATATATAACAAAGCCAAAACTTCGGGCTGTAGGATTTTAAAAATAATTGTAATGGTGCTTCAATCTACTTCCAATCCAATTGTATGGTTTATATAATACGACTCACCATAAAAAAATATATACACCCATATATTTGTATCATTCAGAAAAAAATTAGAGAATGGAATTAACAGGGGATTTAATCCACTCAATGCCTATTGTTTCAAGCCATAATTTCAAATGTACATAAGCACACCAATGATCTGAATCTATACAAAGTTTAAGTATATAAACTAGCGAAGAAGTTTGGTGTTTACTCACAGTTTACAAGTCTATTGTTCTTGTTTCACATTCACAGTTTCACTCTCTGCCTTTCCATGTTTCTTTCATTTCTGTTTTCAGTTTTGGTTCAGGTTTTAGATTTTAGTTTACATATTTTGTAAGTGCATTAGAGATGGGTTGGCCATGTATTTATAGATGGAAAGAAGTATTAAACTATTCTCAGCTATAGGTTTGATCAGAGTAGTTTTTGGGCTAGCTTCCTATTGATTTAAAAGGTGTATATGCTTAGGCTTTAGGTTGTCTTCGCTGATTGCAAGAAGTGCTAGGCTTTATTAATTCCTCCATCTATTTACATGGTCGACCAGAATTTTATGTAACCATTTTTATACAAGAACATGTGAAGATTGGATTTTTAACATAACATGCTTAGCTCACACGTAATAGGCTGCTATACTCTAGACTTTTGAAAAATGTGAATGCTTGAATTATCCTTTGCCTGCACATGTATATTGTACCACTCCCTTGTACTAAAGTAACTTAGCTCCTAAGTTATGTGACATGGCTAGTGCTGCATAGGTGATTGAAATGAAATGATGTGATGCTAGTGCGTGTAGTTTGAATTGAAAGAGTAGCTTGATTAAGATGTACTAGCTCTATGGCTTCTAAAAAAAGGCCACGACTATGCGTAAAGATTGACCATTGCATGTGTGCAGTGTAACACCCCGTAATTTTAACAACACAAGAGGACAAATTAAAGAATAATTAATTGAATATTCAAAATTAAAGGAAACAGACTACGCCATTGCATCCGTCTGAAATTCTGGTCAAGATAGACACGTGGTTTGCGTAAAACGGACACCGTATGAAGAAGTTATGAAGGTTTGAAGTTTGTATATGCGTAAGAGAATATATATATATATATATATATATATATATATAAGGTCCAGAAATTCAAAATTTGGTTCAGAAAATTCAAAATCACGCAGATTAGGGTGAGCGGGAAAAATCCCACCCAGGGGTGTCGACCACTAGGTCAACAACTCAAGGGGGGTGTCAACCCATGGGTCGACCCCATAAAAGAGGGGTCGACCCTCCTAGTGTAGACGTGGCAGTTAGGGTTTGGGGGTTGGCGGTTATAAATATGGCTCCATTTATCTTGTTTTCTGCACTGAAAAATAATGGAGGACTAGGTTCTACTGGTTCCCAGACTGAATCAAACCTTTTCCTTCTTCCGCAATCAAGCTAATCAAGTTATTCAAGTGTAGATCTGTGATTCAACCTCTGCTATTCTCCTTCTATCTTTCTAGATCCAAACACTGTGAGTTTAAGTTACTTTTAGATTTAAATAATTAAAAAGTAAAACATGATATGACTGTAATTTGGATCTATGCCTATGACTGCTTGAATCATATCAGATCTGTAATAACTTGTGAATCCATGATATTCTGGCATAACTATGACTTGGATCTTAACCTTTATCACGTCAGATCTACCTTTGATTATAGATCTAATTCACTATTTAGATCACCTTGTACCTATTATGTTGTGGTTAAATTGGATCTGTTACAAGTTGGACATCTAAATTATTGTTTAGATCTTATCGTGCCTATTATGACACCCCGATTATGTTAAAATCAGTTCTATTATCTCATGTTCACCATATCTGTTCTTATATGCCCATCTTATCAATATGCCACTGTGTGTTTATGTCAATTTTGTTAGTATAATCATTTCTATCATCTTCCCTTCATCCCTTCCCTTTTATTTTATATAGCTAGGCTACTTTCGAGCCTAGGCATGCCGCTGAAATATACGAACGCGTTAAACGGGGAACGTGGGGAAAACATTGAAATTGGGCATAACTTGTAAATGGGGAATTTGGAATAACTTGAATAATGTTTATGAATATAAAATTAGGACATATAATTCATTATGAACATAATTTGGGAAAAGGGGGCATGAAAACCTATAACAACATAGGTAAAATTGTCTAATAATGAAATGCCTAGGATTATAGTAATTACAAATTGTAACTGCACCTAGACACAAGGTTAGATTACACTTGTTGTGGAAGTGTGCCCGGAACCGCCTGGCATATCCAGCGACCACAAGTGGTGAATCTAATGTGAGGGGTCTAGGTGCACAAATACAAGACGTGCTAAGACACGAGGTTAAGCCTGACTTATGGAAGAAGCCTGCTCGGAACCGACCGACATATCCGACATCCACAAGTGGTAGGCTTAATGTGAGGAGTCTAACACATTATAACCATAAATGGACATGGTAATGAATGGGAATACTTAACCTAGTTGAATCCATAGGGATTGTATGAACATGAACTTGAACATGAGTTAAGTAAACTTGGTTGAAACAGTGGGAAAGTTAAGTATATCTGGGTAGGGCGGGTAATATTTATATATAGGCCCACAAACTTAACCTATCGTGGTTATGTAATTAAAGGCACTGTTAGGTAAGCATAACCTGTGGAAATGATGGGGTTATGTAATTAAAGTAACATGTGGAAATCCTAGTGGGGATACAAGATAAGGGGGAGAGCTTGTATCATCTTGTGCAGGGGACCCGTTTTAGTCAGTAACGCATAAAACAATATCAAACGAGTACTCCGTCCTAGGTCGGAGTTGGGACACGCTTACTGGGCTGATTGTAAGTGATCCAAACGTGGAGGATGGTGTGGGCGGCGCAAACCGACCGGGGCCATGTGCGTGCATGATCCGGGCAGAGGGGGATAAGACGACCGTGACACCAGTAGATATGGTTGTGCACATCAAAGAAGGGTTGCCACTTTAGGAAGTAATACCTCCTACTGTAGGGCCCGCACATGGTATCTACGGAGTAGGGAGCCGATCGATTAGGGTAGTAGTTAGGGTACATCTAGATGTATACCTAAGTCACCATCTTATAGTTGTTGGGATCATCTCATTCTAGTTATACTAGTATCAGTGCAGAGAATCAGAGTAATCATTAGAGAAGCGTATACACTCTATTAAGTTTACCTTGTCAAACCTGCTTATTGTGATGTTATCTTTCTTATCCACTTTATATGTCTGTCATGATAATTTTACTTATTTACTTGCTAAAAGTAACTGGACTCACCGGACTTTATGTCTGACCCTTTTTGCTTCCTCTTCTTTCTTCCGTTCCCCCAGGTTCTCAGGGTGGGAATACTCAAGCTTGACTAAGATTCTTTTATCATTTGCTTGAGTTGCTTAGATGTATTGCTCAAGCTCCTATCCTTGCTACTTTGCCTATGTTTTTATTTGAGGATTTTGCTTCATTTATTTTGTACTCTGATGTTTAAGTACAAGACAAAAGTTTTTATGATGTACCTGTTTTTATGTAATTCAGACATATAATGTTTAAAACACGATGCTTTATAATTAATAAAGTTTGTTTTTATTCCGCTGCTATTTTTATATCCGTCTTATAATGTTTCTGTTTTTTCACCTATAACGCTTCACGAAACTTAATGCATTATCTTAATGAGTGACATTAACGGACGTAGGGCGTCACACTTGGTATCAGAGTTGAAGGTTACCTGATTAGCTAAAAGCTTTTGAAAACTATTTTTCAAAAAGGTTTTAAAAAGAAGAATTTTCTAAAGAAAAGTCTATTTTGAAAACCATATTCCCCAAAGCCATATGTAACATCTTTCGATCCTTTGTCTGAATCCCTTTACTTTTCTTTTCAACATGTCTGGGGAACCTGATATTCCAGAGGGCGTTGCGATATCAGGCTGGTTCCGTAGGTATCTAGAGGCCACATCACTTGCCGGTGGTCAAGCCGACGTTCCTCCCCCAACTTCACCAATCGTTCCTCTTCCTCCTCCGCGTGTAGATAATTTCTCTAAAGTCTGTAAAGATTTCCGTGCTATGGGAGGAAAGACATTCCATGGAACAGAGACGCTCGTAGGGGCAAGGAATTGGCTCAAAGAGACATAGGACTTGTTTGGAATTTTCGATATGGATGATCGTAGGAAGATTCAACTAGCCGCCTGGCTACTGAAAGATTAAGCTTCGTTCTAGTGGGAAGTAACCTAAGCGGGGTGTCCGATGGAGACATGGGACGATTTTAGACAGAGGTTTGAAATGAAGTTTCTTTCTCAAGCTGAGAAAAGTATGCAAATGGAGAGGTTCTTGGCACCCAAATAAGGAAACATGATTGTTAATGAATATGTGAACAAATTCAACCAGCTAGCAAGATTTGGATTGGAACTGGTGGATACTTCGCACAAGAAAGCGTTGCGGTTTGCTAATGGGCTGAATGAACCCACTACAACAAAAAGGGTCTTTAATAGCGTTTGAAAAACGCTATAATAGCCTACCATAGAGTTTCAGAGAAAGCTTTGTAATGACATGCTATAGTAGACCTTCAGGTTTAAATAACATTAGGAAAAACGCTATGAAAAATGAATTTTTTATAGCGTTTATTCTCATATTTCTATAGCGTTTAGCGTAAATATCGTATAGCGTTTAAAGTTACAATTCTATAGCGTTTTATATTCGTATGTATGGGGTTTGATGTCGTATTTCTATAGCGTTTCTCTGGTTATACCATAGCATTTACCCTAATATGTTTCTATAGCGTTTTTCCTCGTAATAGCGTTTTTAAAACGCTATTTTTTTTTGTGAATTCACACACACACTCACACACACACACACACACACACACATATATATATAATTTAATTCTCCAATTTTATTTATCATTTCAGCTTTTTCACACATAATATATATTTTTCATTGACATATAAATATAACATTTTCACAAACAACAAGAATATAACTTATAACATAGTATTTCATCTATCATTCAAACAACTTTTTGACATATCCAAACTTTATATTTCAAAATTCATATATATCATTCAAACAACACATATCCAAACTTAGTATTTCATATACATTGTTTTACCAACTAATCTATATCCATACAAAAGGCCTCAAAGGATGAAAAAAACAAGTAACTAGAATTTAAAATATGAATTTATTTATCCAATGGTTTACTACTACCATGGAATATTAAAATGAGTGGTGAAATGCTCGAGGTTGATGCTGGGATGTTATTGTTAGCTGCAGTAATGCTAACTATTCTTGAATTTCTTCTATCTAGTTTCACATTCCAACTAGGTCCTCTAGCCTACAAATTTTACATTTTTAAATATGAAAACGAGATAGAAATGAGTTAAGAAGGTAACACTCACGTTGATTATAAAATAAACCCCCTTGAAGATATTGCTAGAACATCTGCGCATGGAACAGCTCCATGACGTGTCTTTTCCATTGCTGCTTTGATTTTTTTCTATAACTGTCAAATCCTCGAACTGAACATTATTTGGCTTAGCAATTGTTCTCAGTGAATGTAGGTGTGTCTGACAACAACATTGATCCACCACATCCCTTCAAAATGAACCACCAGGTTATTTTTTTTATAGTTAAAATTATTTAATCTATTTAGTTACAATGCTTTAGTGCAGTAATAGACTTCACATGCATGAAAATGTACACTTTTTTCAAGTTTTTCCCATGTAAAAACTGTTCAGGTTTAGATGGAAACCATGTTGCCCAAAGTAATAAATTAATGAACAAAAGTTTCAAACATACTTACAAGTAATGTGACACTAAAAGAACTTAGAACACTTGAAGAGAAAATTACATTTAATAAGCAGACATGAAAGAAAAAGAGAAAAGTAGGCGCAACCATTATGTTCTCTTTGGCAATCATAAATCGAAACACTGATATTTATTATGTTGGATAAGTTTGGACAATATCTGGAGTTGAGGGTTTTCATTTCACTTTGAGTTTGAGTACCTAATAGTAATATTATGTGTTACATTAAATAACAAAGTGTATGGTTAATTACATTAAATCTCAAGGTTTTTCAAAGTACACTGAGACATCTCTCTATGGTCAAGCACACAGAAAACATATTCACTCTTTCTAAATGGGAAACTGCTAATAAATAAAATAACATTATGATACACAACACACAACTAAATAAACTGCATATGGTTAAGCACAGTATATATTTGGAATAAAGCAAGTTATCACATTTAAAAAATTCCTCTAAAATGATAATGTAAAATAAATGATTAGGGACAAAAATGAGACCTGTCTTGTGCATGTTGAGCAGGAAATATAGGCATAAAATTCTTCGATTTAAAACTATGGGTGATTAAGAGCAGCTTCATCTGTTATGCGCTGCAAGTATTTACATGAAATACGTGTATAAATGAATATTAGAATCATGCTCTGCCAAAAGAAAAAAAATGAAAAATAAAAATGTAAAGGTATGAGCATAATTATCATAATGTGAGTGTTTAGAAACCCAGTTCCTTCGTAATGAGTAAAGAAACGAACTAGCTACAATAAATAAAAAGTGACGCTGCATTATACTTATCAAACAGAGGTATAGTTTGAAAGAAAGTTCAAAAACTAAATTTTTTTTTCAGAAATTGGGTTTCGTAATTGTGCATGTTGAACATGTTATGTGCATTTTAGTCAAGTGTTTTTATTTTAGCTACGCTGGGTCCTCTTATGGATGATCGTGAGTTTTATTCTACTAGAGTTGAACGGCAGGTTATACATACATATATACCTTTATAGGCTTCATCCTTGAGAGAGTAGCCAATTTTACTCAGTTTTCCTTGCTAATATTATTGTATGCCTTACTAGTAGTATTGTACATATAGTGCGTCCAAATTTTGAATTTGAAACTGACCCATTGAAAGCATGAAATAAAATTTGCATAAGATGATGCCTGATGTATATCATGCACATGCATATGTTCATACATTATATTTGAATTTAATACCCCTTGAATGCAGGTGCTGAAATCCCAGAAGTAATTACCAAATTTTACAATAGCAGAAGTCCATTGACCGGAGGAGCCAAAATGAAAGAAAATCCAAAAACATTGAACTTGATCCTATAAAGCTGGCCAAAAAGAAAATCCTAATTGCTGCCGAATCTGGGTGCAATTCCTAGTTGCTAAAATCCTGTAAATCTATGTCAAAATGTCACTTTATTTTTAAAATCTATCCACATCTATAGTTATCTGTAATAAATCGTAAACCACGGTATGAATCTAACAAACCACTATTAGGTATAGTTGATAGAAAACAAGACAAATAATCAAACAAGAATAGTTATATATTCTACTCACAGGTTCAAAGCCTTGTTTCCAGCAAGAAGGAACAAAATTGTTGGGAAGCCATCAGCCTAGGATTCATTGACATACAAATATTATCTGCCATTCATATATGATGTACTTCGGTTAGAAAAAATAAGATAAACGTAAAACAAAAGGCCCAACATCCTGATTATTGCATTATTGAATGGCCATTAAGACTAGGAAACCTGTGCTGTCTTCTCTGTCCATAATTCTATCGTTACTATCAGCAAGAGAGTTACACCTGTATGAAAAATGTGTATTTGTATTGGTTTGTTGGAGACCATGCTATTTAAAAAGATGATATTTCTTGCAACAAAAAGTAGGTTGTAACACCCCGCATTTTTAATATAATTAAAAATGAGATATATGTATATATGCATGGATATATTTAAAGGAAAGATTAAATAATACTAACGTAATTGCATGTAAGAAGTTTATGCAGTGAAATAAAGAAATTACATGCAATATTTGAAATAAGAAGAAATACAACGAAATGCGAAGAAATACATGCGAACATTTAAAAAGAAATAAAAAGGAGAATTTGAAGAGACTCTAGAATTTGGTCATGAAATTATCGTCATTAAGTTCATGGCGATTATCTAGTCAATTTAGACCTATAGTTGGTTGAAAACTGATTTAAAACGAAGAAGTTATCCTTAATTTAAGAAATGCAACAAAACATGAAAAAGAGCAATGAGAAAAGAATAATATGTAGCTTGGTCCTAAGTCTTGTTAACAAAAGACTTAGTAGTTCATTTGGTTAATACATGAGACTTGTACATAAGAGGTTGTGAGTTCAATCCCCACCAGTGCCATATATTTTGTTTTTGTTTTAAGGAGCGGCTAAATAGTGGCTTAGCAAATTGGTTCAGTGCGAAAAGGAATAAGTTAATTGGAGGTTTAATTGAAAGAATGGAAATAAACCATTAATTGATTAAGGAAGATAATTTCCAAATAAAATAGACAATTGTTCGCATATAAAAATTAGTATACGCATAAGAGATGGATGCGTATGAACATGATTCAAATTTGAAGTTGCGCGTGAACATAGAGACAAACAAAAAGGAGGCATATATGTATACTTGTTATTTGAAATTAATGCAATAAGGGAAAGAGGATATGTGAAATTATTGCATTAAATAAATGGATGATGCATGAACCTGAATAAAAATAAATTAATGTGATGCAAATAAAAGAAAGAAAATATGGAATGCAAAACATGTCAAATGTGCAATTAAAGCATGCATAGAAAAAGGTTGTAAACATTAAAATGGAGCAATTAAATGTGAAGGGGATCAACTTTTGAAATTTAAACGTTTAAAAAGTAAACTAATAAGGCCATAAGCAAACCATAATTGGAGGAAGGTTAACGTTATTAAATAACATTCAAATCAGAGATGCATGCACATGTGATTAGATGTAAATAAATAAAAGAAAATGGTTTAAGGACATGCGGTTTCTTTTCAAAAAGAGTATACAAAAAGAGAAAGAAATCAATTAATTGATTAGGAGAAGAATATAGCAAATAAAGGTTCACGTATAAGTGCAAATAAATAAATAAATAAATAAATAAATAATTGAATGCATGAAGGAAAGAGGTTGCTACACGTTAAAAATAGTATGTAATGCATTAATCAGAAAGAAATAAAGCGGTTTTTTTATTTTTTATTTATTTAAAGGAGCACTAAGTGTGAAAAGGGTTGTTCTGGAAGGTTCTTTTCTAGGGTGAGGTGGACGGTTTAGATGAGTTTTTATTTAATCCTAAGGTCCTAGTTGCTCTAACCCACCTATAAAAGAACACCTAACCTAACCCTAAAATCATTCTATCACTTATAAGACGCCTCCATGCCACCAAACTTCAACCCAACATAGCCGCCGCCTCTAAACTCTAAATTAAATTGCAAGTTCTTCTTCAATTTTGGAGTTTAATCAAATCAAGTAGCAAGGTTCTTCAATAACAATTCACGTTCTGCGTCAATAATAAAATAACAAGCCTAAACTAACATTCTATCTCAACAACTGATTGTTTATTTCTCCAATCCAGTCAAGGTGAGTGGTTTAAAATACAGTTGTTGTATAATTGTGCTTCTATAGTTTGTCATTCCCCATAATGAATATGATGATAATTTAATAAGATCAGTTATTTCATTTATGCTTACGATTGAGTTCTCTCCTTTTTATTCTTTCCCTTTTTTATTTTTATAGCAAGGCTATCTCGAGCCTACATCTATCATGACTTTATGCGTTGTAAACGAGAACGAGAAAGTAAAAGGAAAAAAGGGTTGTTTGGACATAATATGGGTTGGAAGGATGTATGATTTGAATGGAATTATGGACATAATTGTGTGGTAATTTTAAATTTATGTAGTTTGGTATGATTGAAATTGGATATGAAATTAGTACAATTTAATATAAACAACATGTAATTGGATATCATGGATTGGTGAAATTTATTGGTAAGATAGGCCTAAAAGGTGAATTAGGTTATATATATGAACATGGGAACGTTGGGAAATATATTGGAAAAATATTGATTTTATGAACTTGAGTATTATTAGATATTTGGGATAATTGGAATATAAAAGAAATCGGCATATATGGGTATGGATTACGTGGAATTGATGAAATTGCCTATAATTGGAAATTTGTAATTAAGGCTAATTAATATGTAATTAGTGACAAGTTGGAATAGGCAAAATTGTAAACATGACTATATGTTGAATTGGAAATACATAACATGAAAATTGGGATTTGGGTGAAATACGATGTTAATGAACCTTTGACACGAGGTTAGGCGCAATTGTGGTGTAAGATTGCCCGGAACCGCCCGGCAAATCCAGCTGCCACAATTGGACGTCTAATGTGAGAGGTCAAAGGCATGAATTATAGGCGTAACGGTTGGTGACACGAGGTTAGACCCGCTTTGTGGTGTAAGACTGCCCGGAACCGCCCGACAAATCCAGTAGTCACAAAGTGTTCGGTCTAATGTGGGAGGTCATGCACCGTTCGTCATAATGAATGAATTAAGGAATACTAACCATAGTAAGACATGTGGGTTACATGGGTATGGTTAGAGGGTTAAGTCGGTGACATGTAAAATATGACATGTAAATATGGACTTAACCTTAGTAAGACAAGACATGTAAATATGGACTTAACCGTAGTAAGACAAGACATGTAAAACATGTAAATGTGGACTTAACTGTAGTAAGATACGTGAAGTAAAACATGACTCAGGTGGACTTAACCGTAGTAAAGCATGTGTAAGACATGGAAACAATAATAAAAGAGGTTAAGTGGGACATAGGCGACATGTAAGACATAAATAAATAATGCTTAACCAAAGGGGACCCGTTATGGCATCACAAATTAATTGAATTGGGTAAAGTTTAGGTAACGGGTTAAATAAATGGAAAGGGTTAAGTAAATCTAAAGTAATGACAATAGTGGGGAATGGTAAATATCCTATTATGCATGAATTTGAATAAGAAAAGGAAGGATAATAGGTTAGACTTGTCCTAGGGACAAGTGGAAAGT
The DNA here is from genome assembly GCA_030737875.1 of Allium sativum. Taxonomy (NCBI): domain Eukaryota; kingdom Viridiplantae; phylum Streptophyta; class Magnoliopsida; order Asparagales; family Amaryllidaceae; genus Allium; species Allium sativum. The sequence goes on from CM060925.1 coordinate 318,041,012, forward strand.
ATAACTTATGGGATAAGGTAAGTTATAAGAAACGATAGAGGAAAATAAGGTAACTTATATGTGAAGATATACTTAATTATAAATTAAGTAGTTTGGGAAGGAGAAGTGTGAAATTTAAGATGATATAAGTTATATGAATGGAAAAGAAGTAAATTAGAATCATATATGTTGGTTGGGTTGAGTAATTCTCTGGGTGTTAGTCTGATGTTGATTTCGGTCTTCGGGGCTGGTGTTTAGGGGATTATTCTCCTAATCAGTATATATGTGGATTAGACATACTTAACTATGAATTATGTATAACATGTTGTTGTAACCCTGAAAGGGAATAATTTATGAAGTTGGAAAACACCATGTTGTGGTCTTATTAATGGACTTAAATGGGTTAAGTATAAATTGAATTAATAAGTGAGGGTAACTTGGTAAACTTGAAAAGGAAGTCAATATGAATAAGAATAACTAAGTTAAATAAGAAAAACCGACGAGGTAACAAAAGCGCGTAAGAATTGATTAGACGTAGGGTCTAATGACATATAAAATCAAGGCACTTGGGGCAATCCGCACGTTGTAGGATGAATAACCCAACAAGGTAAATCATCACGGTGTCATAAGACACGAGGGGAGCGCACATTCATTATTTTGGCGGCTCCAACGGACTGGAAGGTGAAGCACGCGGCTTCCTGAGACGTTAAAGGTGCTCCTAGTAGTCCTCTGTGTGGTGGCAGATGTTTCAGGCTGTGCCCGCAGAGGTTGGGTCTGCGCGTAACTACTAGGTGGGTGGGCCTTGATGGCAAAAATAGCTGGGCAGTCAGAATGCTGTTCGCGGTGACGGAAAAGGTGATTCGACGGCGGCCTCAACAGAGGTGGAGGGTCTGGACCAACAAGGATAGTAGGTCGTCGAGTGCCTGTTACCATAGCCAGTAGGATGCAGAAAGACTAGAGCTAGACCCAATATACCATTAACCATTCACTATCGTGGGATGGTGGTTGAGGGGAGACGCCACATGGATGGTTAGATTGGTTGCTTAGGGGCTTGTCGCTTAGCTCTCGTAGTCTTTATTAGTTATGGAAGGGGCCGAGGTGGGGCCATATCCACCATAGAAAACAGACCCTAGGGATATTTGTGTGGGAGGCTCTTAAAGGCGGGTCTTGCACAAATATAAGGAAAGCTCCCGACCGAGTTCCCTGTTTCTTGTGTAGCCCTGCCACGGAACTCGGGCACGCACACACAATGGGTGTGTGGGTTAGATATCGAATACGATAGAGAATACGCACGTGGAAGAGTCTAGATATAACCATGTCTGCTCTGGGTGTTGTATCGTAGACTGGTGGGCATTATTCGATAACGACAGTCAAATTAGAGTGATCCTATGTGGGCGTAGTGTTGTATTATATATATAAGAGGAATATACATTACTATGACATAGGACGGGGGACTGCGTATATCACCGCGAGGATACGGTGGGGACCATGCGAGTGGGGTACCACGGGGTGTACCTCAGTTTGGGGGTAGCTACATATACGTTATATTAGGTTAATCTACTGGGAGTAGATGGGTGCGACGTGTGTGTAAGCCTTGAGCGCTAACGACACAAATAACCTAATAAACAATAAAATGTAATTAAACGGTATATGTAGGATTATTCAAGAAGTGTAGTTTAAACTCATTCACACAGAACTTATGTTCTAACCCCCTCCTCATAACATTCGCAGGTTAGATTCATGACAGAGACTTATAGCTTTGGAGATACTGATTTAGCTTTATTGTAATTAAGGTAAAGCTATGTTTATATATATATTATATTTTATTCCTTCCGCTGTGAGGTGTTTTCTGAACTCTGACATATTTCTTGTCTCTGTCTTTTCTACAGGATACCAGAGCAACCAACTCGGGTTTTGATGGATTGGGTTTTTGAAAAAAAATCGGTCCGTCGGAATTCGGGTTGTTACATTTGGTATTAGAGCATATGTTTACGATTCCTATATAGATAATTAGAGAGCGTATTTGTATTTTCAAAAATATAAATATATTATATATAAACCTAGATCTATAAATAAGCCCACTAAATAGAAAGAGTAAAATATGGAAAGAATTGGGATAACTGTTTTGTACGCTAAATGAATGAGCAAGGAAATCTGAGACCCTTAGGTATGTTGGGTGGAAAGTGTACAAAATGATTGGTGTTAAGAAAGATGTGTCCCATACAATAGTAACTGAGATTAGTGGGTTTAGTAGGGAAACTTTATAAAGTGGAAAATGGATTAGGAATATATATAGTTGGAAGAAATGATTTCGTGGATGTGTCTAGAAAAGCTTAGGTAATTTGGAAACCCGATTAAGAAATAGTTGTCCTTGTCTACTCCAGTTTTTTATGGGTGAAAAAAATGTTTTGCATTTTTGTTACAGCGTGTTTTTATGGTTTGGCAAAAGCAAGTTTTGGTAAAGAAAATAAAGTTTTACCATTTTTAATTTTTGGGAGAAAAATTTAGAAAAAAGAGAGACCAAACCATGTTTTAAAATGAATGAAGTAGGTAAGGATTAGTGTCTTGAAAGAACGAGTTTGAGGCTAGGAAGTAAATAATAAGGACTATCCTAGAATAATATAAATAAATTCCCATAGAATGCATAAGCTTTATAAAGACTAGAATTGTTGCTCGAAAAAGATAAGTTGAAAAAAAAAGTTTCTTATGTAATTATGCTTGGACAGGAAAATAAGAACTTTTCATAGAATAGCTATGTAAACATCCAAGTGCAACCAAAAAAGATACATAAAAGAAAAACGGAAAATGTAAACTCTTCTGTTTTATACATTTTTGTAACTTAAGAAATCAAATTTGGAAAATTAGTTTTTTCTAAATTTCGAATTTAATAATGGTTGATAGGATTTTGGATGCAACAATTGGATGAACATACTCTTATTCTATAAGAGTATGGGAAAATTTGAATGAAAAATGTTTTGGTTTTTCAAAAATATTGCATTCATATAGAACTGCAAGTATATTTAAGATGTGAGCATCATGTTTTGAAAAAAAAAATTGAAATTTTGCATACATATAGGTGGTACCAAATTAGGTATACATGCATTACTATGATGTATTTCATTTTCCACATGTGCACAATGTTTGCAAAAAAATTGGATGCACACTTGATGGTTTGATATTATGCGAGGAATTATATATTTTACCCCTATCGAATTTCAAGGACGAAATTCCTTAAGGGTGGGAGAATGTAACAACCCGCATTTTTAATATAATTAAAAATGAGATATATGTATATATGCATTGATATATTTAAAGGAAAGATTAAATAATATTAATGTAATTGCATGTAAGAAGTTTATGCAGTGAAACAAAGAAAAAAATTAATAAAGAAATTACATGCAATATTTGAAATAAGAAGAAATACAATGAAATACGAAGAAATACATGCGAACATTTAAAAAGAAATAAAAAGGAGAATTTGAAGAGACTCTAGAATTTGGTCATGAAATTAGCGTCATTACGTTCATGGCGATTTTCTGGTCAATTTGGACCTATAGTTTGTAGAAAACTGATTTAAAACGAAGAAGTTATCTTTAATTTAAGAAATGCAACAAAACATGAAAAAGTGCAATGGGAAATGAATAATATGTAGCTTGGTCCTAAGTCTTGTTAACAAAAGACTTAGTAGCTCATTTGGTTAATACATGAGAATTTTACATAAGAGGTTGTGAGTTCAATCCCCACCAGTGCAATATATTTTGTTTTTGTTTTAAGGAGCGGCTAAATAGTGGCTTGGCAAATTGGTTCAGTGCGAAAGGGGATAAGTTAATTGGAGGTTTAATTGAAAGAATGTAAATAAACCATTAATTGATTAAGGAAAATAATTTCCAAATAAAATAGACAATTGTTCGCATACAAAAATTAGTATACGCATAAGAGATGGATGCGTATGAACATGATTCAAATTTGAAGTTGCGCGCGAACATAGAGACAAACAAAAAGGAGACATATATGTATACATGTTATTTGAAATTAATGCAATAAGGGAAAGAGGATATGTGAAATTATTGCATTAAATAAATGGATGATGCATGAACCTGAATAAAAATAAATTAATGTGATGCAAATAAAAGAAAGAGAATATGGAATGCAAAACATGTCAAATGTGCAATTAAAGCATGCATAGAAAAAGGTTGTAAACATTAAAATGGAGCAATTAAATGTGAAGGGGAGCAATTTTGAAATTTAAACGTTTAAAAAGTAAACTAATTAGGCCATAAGCAAACCATAATTGGAGGAAGGTCAATGTTATTAAATAACATTCAAATCAAAGACGCATGCACATGTGATTAGATGTAAATAAATAAAAGAAAATGGTTTAAGGACATGCAGTTTCTTTTCAAAAAGAGTAGACAAAAAGAGAAAGAAATCAATTAATTGATTAGGAGAAGAATATAGCAAATAAAGGTTTACGTATAAGTGCAAATAAATAAAATAAAATAAAATAATAATTGAATGCATGAAGGAAAGAGGTTGCTACACGTTAAAAATAGTATGTAATGCATTAATTAGAAAGAAATAAAGCGGTTTTTTTTATTTTTTATTTATTTAAAGGAGCACTAAGTGTGAAAAGGGTTGTTCTGGAAGGTTCTTTTCTAGGGTGAGGTGGACGGTTTAGATGAGTTTTTATTTAATCCTAAGGTCCTAGTTGCTCTAACCCACCTATAAAAGAACACCTAACCTAACGCTAAAATCATTCTATCTCTTATAAGGCGCCTCCATGCCACCAACTTCAACCCAACATAGCCGCCGCCTCTAAACTCTAAATTAAATTGCAAGTTCTTCATAAATTTTGGAGTTTAATCAAATCAAGTAGTAATGTTCTTCAACAACAATTCATGTTCTGCATCAATAATCAAATAAGAAGCTTAAACCAAAGTTCTACCTCAACAACCAATTGTTTATTTCTCCAATCCAGTCAAGGTGAGTGGTTTAAAATACAGTTGTTGTATAATTGTACTTCTATCGTTTGTCATTCCCCATAATGAATATGATGATAATTTAATAAGATCAGTTATTTCATTTATACTCACGATTGAGTTCTCTCCTTTTTATTCTTTTCCCTTTTTATATGTATAGCTAGGCTATCTCGAGCCTACATCTATCATGAATTTATGCGTTGTAAACGAGAACGAGAAAGTAAAAGGAAAAAAGGGGTTGTTTGGGCATAATATGGGTTGGAAGAATTTATGTATGATTTGAATGGAATTATGGACATAATTGTATGGTAATTTTAAATTTATGTAGTTTGGCATGATTGAAATTGGATATGGAATTAGCACAATTTAATATTAACAACATGTAATTGGATATCATGTATTGGTGAAATTTATTGGTAAGATAAGCCTAAAAGGTGAATTAGGTTATATGTATGAACATGGGAACGTTGGGAAATATATTGGAAAAATATTGATTTTATGAACTTGAGTATTATTGGATATTTTGGATAATTGGAATATAAAAGAAATTGGCATATTTGGGTATGGATTACATAGAATTGATGAAATTACCTATAATTGAAAATTTGTAATTAAGGCTAATTAATATGTAATTAGTGACAAGTTGGAATAGGCAAAATTGTAAACATGACTATATGTTGAATTGGAAACACATAACATGAAAATTGGGATTTGGGTGAAATACGATGTTAATGAACCTTTGACACGAGGTTAGGCGCAATTGTGGTGTAAGACTGCTCGAAACCGCCGGCAAATCCAGCTGCCATAATTGGACATCTAATGTGAGAGGTCAAAGGCATGAATTGTAGGCGTAACGGCTGGCGACATGAGGTTAGACCCGCTTTGTGGTGTAAGACTGCCTAGAACCGCCCGGCAAATCCAGCAGCCACAAAGTGTTCGGTCTAATGTGGGAGGTCATGCACCGTTCGTCATAATAAATGAATTAAGGAATACTAACCATAATAAGTAAATCTAAAGTAATGACAATAGTGGGGAATGGTAAATATCCTATTATGCATGAATTTGAATAAGAAAAGGAAGGATAATAGGTTAGACTTGTCCTAGGGACAAGTGGAAAGTATAACTTATGGGATAAGGTAAGTTATAAGAAACGATAGAGGAAAATAAGGTAACTTATATGTGAAGATATACTTAATTATAAATTAAGTAGTTTGGGAAGGAGAAGTGTGAAATTTAAGATGATATAAGTTATATGAATGGAAAAGAAGTAAATTAGAATCATATATGTTGGTTGGGTTGAGTAATTCTCTGGGTCTCAGTCTGATGTTGATTTCGGTCTTCGGGGCTGGTGTTTAGGGGATTATTCTCCTAATCAGTATATATGTGGATAAGACATACTTAACAATGAATTATGTATAACATGTTGTTGTAACCCTAAAAGGAAATAATTTATGAAGTTGGAAAACAACATGTTGTGGTCTTATTAATGGACTTAAATGGGTTAAGTATAAATTGAATTAATAAACGAGGGTAACTTGGTAAACTTGAAAAGGAAGTCAATATGAATAAGAATAACCAAGTTAAATAAGAAAAACCGACGAGGTAACAAAAGCGCGTAAGAATTGATTAGACGTAGGATCTAATGACATATAAAATCAAGGCGCTTGGGGCAATCCGTACGTTGTAGGATGAATAACCCAATAAAGTAAATCATCACAGTGTCATAAGATGTAACAACCCGCAAATTCTAAACCAATTTTAATTTTTTATTTTAGAAAATTTTAATGAATTTTGAGGTCATAATAAAATTTATATAAATAATAATGGCTAGAATTTATTTTAAACGAAGTTAAAACGAATAAATTTAGTTTAAGTATAAATGGAGTTAGAAATAGCGCGGTAGTTTAAAATTTTAATTTTGAACTTTAACTGAATGTACAGGATTCAAAATAAATCTGAATTGAGTGAAACCAGAAATATTTAAATCTGGTTAATCATATCTTTCTAACAAATCTGAAAAATTGAAATTTCATAGCGAAAATCAAAAGTTATGGCCAATTCAATATTTTGAAAGGTCGCTGTAGAATTTTTATATATAATATATATGGCCCGAAGGGCTACTTTTCACATATGAAGGAAATTGGACTCGAAACCACTTCCATTGAGTCTGGAATGGTGTTCCTGCATTTAAAAAGTATAAACACTTATATATTTTGATTTTCGGAATTTATTTGTTTAAAAATGTATTTTTAATATTAAATATATTGGCCTTAAAAATAGTCAATTTTCAAACGACCTCCGTTTTCGACGAAACCACTTTTGTTGGAACTGGAATGTCAAATTATAGCTAGGTTTCAATTTTTAGAATTTTTCGAGTTAATATATGAGCGTGGCAAAAGAAAATGTGTTTTGACTATTTCAGTTAAATTTAAACGACTTGAAAATAGCCATAAACAGTCTCAGAATTCGACGAAATTAGTCTTGTTAGGACCGTATCATCATAAGAAAGCTAAAAATAATTTTTCTGGAATTTTTGGAGGTCATATGTGGCCCCGGCATATTTAAATATACGGTCGATATTTAATTAATTAATTTTTCATGGAATTTTAAATAAATATTCTACAGATTTCAGAATTGGACCCTGAGACCCATCCCATTGCGTTCAGAAGGCCTCAAAACGTTACGATCGACAGTAAGCAAGCCCAATTCGGAGACAACCCGCATTTTCACCTTTATAACAAGTTTTACGAGATTTAATAATAAAAAAATCCGAAAATAAAACCCTAACCCTAAAAAAATGCAGCCGCCGCCTATTCATTCGAAGGCCAGAAATTTCCCAAATTCAAATGTCAATTTCTCTCAATCCGTTCAACGAAAATCTACAAACTATATACCAAATCGAAGGGAATTCAAAGAGCTTCGAATCTATACGGTTAAGATCGGGTTTTGGTGCACGGATTTCACGAATTCTGGCGAGGAATTGGGCGCGTTCGGGTTCGGATTTCGAGACAAGGAGGAGGCCGAGCATGGTGGCCATCTGGGCGGTGGTGGCTCGCAGTGTAACACCCTGCCTCCGGTAGGGTCACTCGCAAAGGAATGCACTAGCTTTAGAGGGGCATTATTGGTAAACATGCACAGAAATATCACAAGACAGAACATATAAAATAGCGGAAGTAAAATCGAACTTTCATAAACATCAATAATTAAGGTCTAAAGCCTTTTACATCAGAGTACATCAAAACCTGTCTTGCAATAGTAAAGAAGCATAAAGACTTTTTCATAAATTATTCCCCAAGTAAAACAGTAAAGTAGCCATAGCCAAGAAAAGTCCAAGCCATCCATGATGACCTTCAAGCAGAAGAAGTCCGAACTAAACAACAGTATTTCCTCCCTGTAACCTGGGGGGAAACGGAAGAAAAGAGGCGAAACAAAACGGGTCAGTCAAAAAGACAGAGTAAGCCCTATCTACTATCAGCATAAAAACTAGTAAAGTTAACTGACATGAGAAACTGAGATGAACATAAGCATGATGACAAGATAGATAAGCAAAATCAAAATAACAGGATGAACTACTGAACTCAGATAAACTAAGGTGTCATGATAAATTACGGTGTCAAGATAAAACAAGGTATCACATCGTCAGGTTTCTATCAAGTATAATATCCCCAAGATATCTATCACGTATAACGTCCCATGGTATCTATCCTGTACATCCGCTCTGCACCTACCGTACTAGTATCCCCACCGTATCATGTGTTAACCATGAATGACCCTTACTCAAAAGCCGTGTAATGGTCCATGTCAACCTAATATATCGCATATATAGGTTACTCAACTCGTATGTTTTATTCCATGTAAATGTTCAGTCCCTTGCCGTAGACCATACGGGCTTTCTCATGAGATTCTATACTACTTTAACATAGTTCCATGATCCTTAAGATCGGTTTGGACTGTTACCCTAAACCTAGCTAGGGTCTTCCAACATGAATTATCGTTTGTACAACTAGGACTTATGCTACTTAGGACTACTAGGGATTATGCTTACCTATTGCACGTTTTCGTATCTCGGTTTTGGTTCAACCACCCAGGGCCACTAGGATTTACGCTAACCGTCAACCGCGCCCTTTTTCCCACGCATTCATCGTGAATCGTTTTTCCATGACTGTATGCACATGTATCACATCGTGCCATCCGAGTCCTGTCACAGGGCAAACCAGGAAATACAGGACTCGGTCGGGAGTTTTCGATTTATCTACCGATGCAGATGCTAAGGTCTGTTTTTCTATACGTGGCTATGGTCCCACGAGACCACTCCCTCAACTAGTGAAAGAAAAGACAGGATAAATCCTGTATGAGAACACAACACTGGCCAACCCACATCGAAGCCTTACCGCAACCATAATTAGATAGCAATTATGGTCTTTTGGGTGTTCTCTGCCTTTCCGTACGTACACGCTTGACCAAAGATGTTAGGTAGCCTGACGAAATGCAATCTAGGGTACGACCGTGTATCGTCGACTATCCCCTATCCATCCCCGTCTTTAGGTCACTCGTATAGCAACCAAGGCATACTCTTGGTTCTTCTAACGCAGACCTTAACCTCTCATGAGCGTAGTATAATCACCTGGCAGCTCATAGACGGATACCAAGAATATCCTCACGTTCCCCGAAGCCGCTGCTTCGTTACCCAGTTCGCTGGAGCCTTTATCTAAATCAGATACTTGCTCCTACTCGTATACTTAAACGATGACCTACCGTATCAGGTTACTCATCTATCTATGAACTAGTCTAAATTTCCTTGACTAAGAATCATTACTTAGTTATTCTTCAACTAAGGTTTACCACTTAGCATTGTTTCCGCTATCCTTGTTAACTACGGTTATCCACCTAATCCTCAGAACTAGGGTTTACATAATGGATTAAGTGTCACTTAAGTTCATGACTTAACCCGTCTACAAATCTTGTCAAAATTGGCTAAGTATCCAAGTTCAAGGCTTAACCCTACAAACCATGCTCAAGTTGGTTAAGTATATTAAGCAATTCACGACTTAACCTCGTCCAATTATCATTCTAGATTGGTTAAGTATATATTAACTTGACCCTATCAATTTACTTAGTCAAATCGGTCAAGTGTATTCAAGCGATTCGTGACTTAGCCTTATCATGTTTTCACGTTATATTGGTTAAGTATTGGTTAACTTAACCACAATAAATTAACGAGTTAGATTGGATAAGTATAGGTCACTTAACCACATCAATTCATCATGTTTAGATTAGTTAAGTGTTTAACTTAACCCCATTAAACTACCAAGTGGGATTAATTAAGTCTAGGCTAACTTAACCCCATCCGATTTCCATGTTTAGACTAGTTGAGTCTAATCTTAACCCCATTCGTTAACCGTATTTTTCGGTTAAGCGTCATTAAGAAAACTTACTTAACCTTACCAAGTTATCGCGTTGGATTGATTAAGTGTTGGTTAACTTAACCCCATCCACTAGTCATATAAAAATGGTTAAGTGTCATTAGGCAAATCAAGTTACTTAACCTACCCAACCTTGTCATGTTTTGTTAAGTATCATTAGCCTAATCAAATTACTTAACCCATTTGTCCATGTCATATTTGGTTAAGAGTCATTAATCAAATTAACTTAACCCTATCATGTGGCATTAATTACTTAATGCACCTTCACCTCTCACATTAGACTTTGTTGTGGTTACTAGTTAAGCCGGTCGGTTCCGTGTAGCTTTACACCACAACTTGGTCTAACCTCGGGTTCAAGCACAACATGACCAACTTCTCACATTGGGTCCTATTGTTTGCAACTACTAGTTAGGCCGGTCGGTTCCGGGTAGTTTTACGTTGCAAACTCAACCCAACCTCGAGTTGGCCACACTTATATTATCTAAGTGTCATGTCCATCATGTTTCCCAAAACATGTTACAAGTTTTCAAGCATTTGGGTAGACCTAACTTAATAGGTAAATTCCCAAAGGGTAGACCTAACTTAATAGGTAAATTCCCAAGCTTATGTTTTTATGCATACTTACATGTCAACTTCCATGTTATATTTCAAGTCATGTTTTCAAGTTGTATTTTCATGTCATTAGAAATTACCCATAACATAACCCAATGCTTTTAAACTCGCATATACGTTCGCGACAACGTAATGGATTAAAAGAAGAGACTTGGCAAAGGCATGACAAAAATGGATATTAAGCCACAAGTTAATCATGGTGGCAAATGAGGCACAAATGTGTTCATTAACTTGCATGTTACATTCTTAAGCCTCAAAACATGCATAAACCCAAACTTGGCACATAAGCGAATCATGGTGACAAAAGATATGGAATGATGACTAGTAACTCGCATATATCATCATATAAGGGTTATGACTTCATATGCAAGTTGACATAAAGGTTATGAGGGTTCTCATGTTGCCTAATGCAACATTTCAACATAAAGGTTGTAGCTTTTAGCTCACAAGATCAAGATAATGACTTCATAAACTTGCATGACATGATAGCATGTATCATACTCAATGATCAAACCCAAACTTGCAACATGAACATTTAACTTCATAGTTAATATCTAAGAGTAGGGAAAGGGCTTACATTGCTATGAAGGCACAAAAGATATGACAAAGCCCTTATGCAATCAAATAGACCCAAAATGCAAGCTCTAACATAAAAACCCTTGAGCCAAAATGATCAAAACTCTTTCTTTATGATGCAAATATAGAAACTTGACTTGAATGCAAGCTAATGATGCTCATACAAGTTTGAAAACACTTGTATGCATGGAAAATCACTTAGAAATTTATTTAGGAATTTTATGAAGAGAGTGGAGGCCATGAGAGGATTGATTTTGCCATAGTTTAGTTACTAGAATGAATAATGAGGGTTTTAGGATAGGTTAGGGTCTTATTTATAGATTAGGCAAGTGTTTTAGGCCATAGGATTAAACCTAGATTCAATCCAAGCCATCAAAGCATGTCTTGGGGAAGAAGTCAAGTGTAGGAACCATCTAGGGCCTTTAGATTAAAGATGAACCATGAGAACCATCCAAATGCAAAATCTGCATTTGAGCGAATCGGCCCACGGGTTGACAGCCAAACACCCTGGATTAACCCCTAGTCGACCCAGCGGGCTTGGGTCGACCTCAAAAATCGGCCGGTTCGGTTATTCCCCTCTCCCAATTCGCTGTTTTGAACATTTTTGCATATTTATTTATTTAATTTTCAATTATATATGTATATATATATATATCAATATATATATATTTCTCTGCGCAACCCATTTCACTTAATTAAGTATACTTTAATTTGGGAATTTTTCGTGAAACTTCGCGAGGCCATATCTTGGTCATACGGACTCCGATTTTCGAAAACTCGGACTCTATTTCGCGTATTTTTCCGAGACGAACGCAATGGCATAGCCCGTTTCCTTTGATTCAGATTTTACAGTTTAATTCTGCCTCCATTTATGTTATAACAGGTTATTGAAAATACGGGTTGTTACATTCTCCCCACCTTTTAGGATTTCGTCCCCGAAATCTCCAAGTTAGGAAGAACATATCCTACCATCCATCATCCATCTACTCAAAACAACATCCACAAGCAACCATTGTCCTTAGATGATTTCTAATGCTGTATGAATATATGCAAAACGTGTGTGTACATGTTCCTTAGCTAATGCTAATGATCAGGCCTGAATAATCTTTCTAATGCAAAATATGTATAGTGCCATGAATCCAACATGTATGCAAATAGTCCTAGTCATATAGATACTATATGTGTGCACAATCATTCATTCATATGCAACAACCGCATGATAATACATTCGATTTCATCCATAAACAAGTATAAATACTCGTGCATATGCAATATGAAATGTGACCGAGTCGAGCTAGTATCTAATGTGTATTCGCGCATCCACGAGCAACCACTTGCAACCATATCAATCATAACATGTTTCAAATACATGTTTACATCCATAGGGTTCTACCTAGAATTCCCTGAAACAGGGTCGAGAAGATAAACAGGACAAACTCCTTACAGGGTTTGTAACGGAGAATAGGACCGAGAGGATGTCCACAAAAGATAGCCTACAAGTAAGCTCTACAGAAAACAGGGATCAAGGATATACTCCCAAAAAGAGATATCATGCGCGTATCTAGTCTTTGAACATCAAAGTCGTCTTTTAACTTCGCGATTTTGTAGCTTCTTATTCCTGTTTCCATAACATGAGCTGGAACTCATTTCTTCGTCGCCTCTCGTTCCACTTGCACTTATCCTTTTCCTAGAATACTTGACGCAAACATGACTGCATACTCATGATCTCATGCAAGCTTTCCAAAATTCACTAGTGAATCTTGGATCTCGTTTATATATTATAAGGCATTCCATGTAGAAGAACTTTCTCTTGAAAGTAAACAAATGTCAACCAGGTTATCAAGCGCACTTACTAGGGTGATCTCTATAACCCATGCATAAATGAAGTAAACCATCCGTCTTATTGGCGAACACCACTCGATCGGGCTTCAAATTTCCAATAAAGGCATCAAGGGATTCTAAGTAACTAGTCATGACAGAACCTCAAAAAGGTTACACGGTACTTCAAGGGCATTACCAAGGCTAGTCAAAAGGCCTAACTACCCTCCTATCAAAACCGAGAGTGGCACCCCCTACTGGATAACCACTTCATCCCTAGAATCCATCCATAGCTTATAAACATAAGCATTATTTCCAAACTCAACACTTGGCATAAACATTCTCAAATCCAAACAGGTCATGTATAAATGGACTGATTGTCCAATAGGACTTTGAGACAAAAATGGGATCCTCTATTACGCTAGTACTTAAGGTGCAGAGACTCAACTACCGAAGCGGACTTAAATGATGCGGGGATCAAAACAAAGTCTTGGCGGGATGATAGAAAATAATAACTAGATCTTCAACAAGGATGTTATCCCCCTACTCAGGTACTCTAGTGAGGGTATACAATTATCTTCACGATGATCTTGTTCTTGTCCCACAATACTTAACTATCCGTCCCGTTTCACCATACCAAATATACTTTTTCGTTATGGGTTGAGCCATACCAACAAGTTGCTCATCCTTAAGCTTGTATCCTTTATCCTCTTTCTCACTATCCTTTCTTATAACGCGGCCACTGGTCTCTCGAGAACCACCTCCATCGTATGGAAAGCACTTTCGTAGATAGAAAAGACTAGTCGTAGTTAAAACCACTGTGACTACAGATGGAGGAAAGAAAGGAAAAGAGATTCAATTAAGGAAACAAGGATAGTGATAATGGCCTTTGGGGAATAGCCTTTTTGTTTTAAAAGAAATTTTTCTTGAAAAATGCTTCTTTGTAAACGGTTTTTTTTTTCAAATAGTTTTCAGAAGGTCTTTAAAAACTTTTGCCCAGTCTGGTAACCTTCTGCTCTGATACCACGTGTAACACCCTGCCTCCGCTAGGGTCACTCGCAAAGGAATGCACTAGCTTTAGAGGGGCATTATTGGTAAACATGCACAGAAATATCACAAGACAGAACATATAAAATAGCGGAAGTAAAATCGAACTTTCATAAACATCAATAATTAAGGTCTAAAGCCTTTTACATCAGAGTACATCAAAACCTGTCTTGCAATAGTAAAGAAGCATAAAGACTTTTTCATAAATTATTCCCCAAGTAAAACAGTAAAGTAGCCATAGCCAAGAAAAGTCTAAGCCATCCATGATGACCTTCAAGCAGAAGAAGTCCGAACTAAACAACAGTATTTCCTCCCTGTAACCTGGGGGGGAAACGAAAGAAAAGAGGCGAAACAAAACGGGTCAGTCAAAAAGACTGAGTAAGCCCTATCTACTATCAGCATAAAAACTAGTAAAGTTAACTGACATGAGAAACTGAGATGAACATAAGCATGATGACAAGATAGATAAGCTAAATTAAAATAACAGGATGAACTACTGAACTCAGATAAACTAAGGTGTCATGATAAATTACGGTGTCAAGATAAAACAAGGTATCACATCGTCAGGTTTCTATCAAGTATAATATCCCCAAGATATCTATCACGTATAACGTCCCATGGTATCTATCATGTACATCCGCTCTGCACCTACCGTACTAGTATCCCTACCGTATCATGTGTTAACCATGAATGACCCGTACTCAAAAGCCGTGTAATGGTCCATGTCAACCTAATATATCGCATATATAGGTTACTCAACTCGTATGTTTTATTCCATGTAAATGTTCAGTCCCTTGCCGTAGACCATACGGGCTTTCTCATGAGATTCTATACTACTTTAACATAGTTCCATGATCCTTAAGATCGGTTTGGACTGTTACCCTAAACCTAGCTAGGGTCTTCCAACATGAATTATCGTTTGTACAACTAGGACTTATGCTACCTAGGACTACTAGGGATTATGCTTACCTATTGCACGTTTTCGTATCTCGGTTTTGGTTCAACCACCCAGGGCCACTAGGATTTACGCTAACCGTCAACCGCGCCCTTTTTCCCACGCATTCATCGTGAATCGTTTTTCCATGACTGTATGCACATGTATCACATCGTGCCATCCGAGTCCTGTCACAGGGCAAACCAGGAAATACAGGACTCGGTCGGGAGTTTTCGATTTATCTGCCGATGCAGATGCTAAGGTCTGTTTTTCTATACGTGGCTATGGTCCCACGAGACCACTCCCTCAACTAGCGAAAGACAAGACAGGATAAATCATGTATGAGAACACAACACTGGCCAACCCACATCCAAGCCTTACCGCAACCATAATTAGATAGCAATTATGGTCTTTTGGGTGTTCTCCGCCTTTCCGTACGTACACGCTTGACCAAAGATGGTAGGTAGCCTGACGAAATGCTATCTAGGGTACGACCGTGTATCGTCGACTATCCCCTATCCATCCCCGTCTTTAGGTCGCTCGTATAGCAACCAAGGCATACTCTTGGTTCTTCTAACGCAGACCTTAACCTCTCATGAGCCTAGTATAATCACCTGGCAGCTCATAGACGGATACCAAGAATATCCTCACGTTCCCCGAAGCCGCTGCTTCGTTACCCAGTTCGTTGGGGCCTTTATCTAAATCAGATACTTGCTCCTACTCGTATACTTAAACGATGACCTACCGTATCAGGTTACTCATCTATCTATGAACTGGTCTAAATTTCCTTGACTAAGAATCATTACTTAGTTATTCTTCAACTAAGGTTTACCACTTAGCATAGTTCCCGCTATCCTTGTTAACTACGGTTATCCACCTAATCCTCAGAACTAGGGTTTACATAATGGATTAAGTGTCACTTAAGTTCATGACTTAACCCGTCTACAAATCCTGTCAAAATTGGCTAAGTATCCAAGTTCAAGGCTTAACCCTACAAACCATGCTCAAGTTGGTTAAGTATATTAAGCAATTCACGACTTAACCTCGTCCAATTATCATTCTAGATTGGTTAAGTATATATTAACTTGACCCTATCAATTTACTTAGTCAAATCGGTCAAGTGTATTCAAGCGATTCGTGACTTAGCCTTATCATGTTTTCACGTTATATTGGTTAAGTATTGGTTAACTTAACCACAATAAATTAACGAGTTAGATTGGATAAGTATAGGTCACTTAACCACATCAATTCATCATGTTTAGATTAGTTAAGTGTTTAACTTAACCCCATTAAACTACCAAGTGGGATTAATTAAGTCTAGGCTAACTCAACCCCATCCGATTTCCATGTTTAGACAAGTTGAGTCTAATCTTAACCCCATTCGTTAACCGTATTTTTCGGTTAAGCGTCATTAAGAAAACTTACTTAACCTTACCAAGTTATCGCGTTGGATTGATTAAGTGTTGGTTAACTTAACCCCATCCACTAGTCATATAAAAATGGTTAAGTGTCATTAGGCAAATCAAGTTACTTAACCTACCCAACCTTGTCATGTTTTGTTAAGTATCATTAGCCTAATCAAATTACTTAACCCATTTGTCCATGTCATATTTGGTTAAGAGTCATTAATCAAATTAACTTAACCCTATCATGTGGCATTAATTACTTAATGCACCTTCACCTCTCACATTAGACTTTGTTGTGGTTACTAGTTAAGCCGGTCGGTTCCGGGTAGCTTTACACCACAACTTGGTCTAACCTCGGGTTCAAGCACAACATGACCAACTTCTCACATTGGGTCCTATTGTTTGCAACTACTAGTTAGGCCGGTCGGTTCCAGGTAGTTTTACGTTGCAAACTCAACCCAACCTCGAGTTGGCCACACTTATATTATCTAAGTGTCATGTCCATCATGTTTCCCAAAACATGTTACAAATTTTCAAGCATTTGGGTAGACCTAACTTAATAGGTAAATTCCCAAAGGGTAGACCTAACTTAATAGGTAAATTCCCAAGCTTATGTTTTTATGCATACTTACATGTCAACTTCCATGTTATATTTCAAGTCATGTTTTCAAGTTGTATTTTCATGTCATTAGAAATTACCCATAACATAACCCAACGCTTTTAAACTCACATATACTGTAACGACCCGTGTTTTTCGACCATTTGAATATGAATATGAATATTTAAATTAGTTTTAAATATTATGTTGGGAATATTAATGGAATTAAATATTGAATTCGTTATTTAGAACGAAGTTGAACGTTATAATTTATATATAATATAAATCGAGCTTTAAAATGATGTGCAGTTCGTAATATTTGGTTTTGAACTTCAACTGAGGATACAGGATTCAATATAAGTCGGACTTCTGTAAAACAAGACACGTTGGGAGCATATTGACGATAACTTTCATATGAAAGAGAAAAATCCGGATTTCGTGTTGTTGATAGTAAGTTATGGCCAAATCAAATTTTGAAATAGTCGCTATGGAAAATCGTTATTAAATTATAGGCCTTTAAAATGGCCATTTTGCAAACGGACTCAGATTTCGACAAAATCAGTTTCATTAGAACCGTATCGTTAAATTATTGCACGGTGTCAAATGGCGTGGCAAACCGATATCGTATGTGACCATGGTAGCCGTAAACGCCCGTTCAATTTCTATAGCGCGCATTTAAATAAATAAAAGGATATTTGAAGGTAACTTGAGCAGACGATCGAATTAGGCCACGAAACCAGTTCCGTTGAATTCGTATCGTCGATTAGAGTCAGAATAAGTATATAGTTTGTTATTTTTAGAGATCGAGAAATTTGGCGTTAAAAAGGGTAAGGCGGTTCAGGGTAAAAACAGCCTATCGGGGCAACAGTCTCAGAATGCGACGAAATTAGTGCCGTTGGATTCGTATCGAAAAGTTATTGTCAATGTTCGCAGTCTCAAGTGGATTTGATTTATCTGGTAACCGTGGAAAAATTAAACGTGTGTTCATTTCCGGTTTCATAAAGGAAAAATTTTCATACGACCTCGGATTGCGATGAAACTTGTCTCATTGGGTCCGGAATACTTTCTTATACCAAGATTAGCATTTTTATCAGTAAACAGAAATCAATGGTGGTTAATTTTACGTGTTACTTCATCATAAAGTTTCGTCATAATTTAATAATATTATAACCAAACCGTAACACATCTAAAGCCTAATCAAATTAAATGCTCCACATGCAAACCGTCTTTGCCCCTATACGCCTTCTGAACACCCTATCGGCTATATGTATTAATACATGACGTGCATGTTCTGTCCTACACAACAATAACAGGCTACCACATGAGTTGTAACCATCTCAGCAGACCTATACACGTACGATCCTTCCTTGGCACCCACGGCTTACAATTCTATAAATACGATGCACATCATTTCTTCTCGCAGCAGAAACCAGGGAAAATTCGAATGACAATCAAAGGAATCCAAACAAAAACTTTACTCCTCTGCAAATCATAAAACAAACCCAAATGCCTCAACTCAAACAAAAACAAAACTAAATCAAACTAGAGCGTAGGGGGGGGGGGGGCGTTGGTTCCCTGAACTGACGAAGGAGACCTGGAGCATGGCCAGCGGGTGCGGTCTGGTTTCTGACGAGGGGAAAGAGAGTATTGTCAGTTTAGTTTATTTTTTTAAAAAAAAAAAAACAAAACCAAAGCTTCACTGGAAGCAAGTTCGGCGAGTAAGAGAGAAAGATGGGAATTGACATGCACGTGACCAAAGACCAAGGGTGCTGAAGTTGTATGGAAATGGGGTACTATTGTTTTGCTTGGAGCATGGTAATTTGACGCGAGCTAGGGGGTTGTGCGGACTGTTTTCATTGGGAAAGGCCAAAGAAAAAGGGTGATTACATGCGTTTGTATAAGGGAAGGTTCGAGCTTCCTGTAGCGGAATGAAAGTGGGTATGTTGGAAGGGTCAACGTCCGTTCTTGGTGGGGAGAAGGGCTTGCTGCGAACTGTATGGAGAAGGAATATTTAAAAGGTGGTGAAAAAAAAAAAAAAAAAAAAAAAAAAGAAGGGAGAACTATGGTCTTGCGGTTACTTTCATGGAAAGGGAGCATGCCACTAGCATTTGAAATATTGGAGAAAGTGGTTATCAAGGAAGGCAGTTGTTTGAGCGGGTGGAAGGGCTTCGATCCGGGTATTGGACAGGGCGGGTTGGAAAGGTATAGTAGGTAAGGTCCATTTATATATACTATATAAGTTTAGCTCGTAGTATGGTTTTACTGTTAGTTTAAATTAGCTAGAAAAGTTGCTTAAGGGAACAACAACCACTTCTTCTGGTAAGTTTTTATTAATTTACGGGATTAAATTTAAAGAAGTTAGTTTAGATTGGAAATAAGGTAAATTAATTAAATGCGATAATAACATCTAATTTTAACACGTATATATCTCACACGATATCGGGAACAGATGAAACGAATTACACTGGATTTATATTGGCAAAGACTGTGCATACCAACTTGTTTGGAGTAATGTGGAGCTCGTTGGAAATTTTGGCAAACCGCCGGATCGGATATATCGATCGTAGACCGCTATTCCACAGCTTACGGCCAAGGTGAGTAAATTCACTAACTCTCTTTTTATTTAAAATATTTTAATTATATTTTAAATAATGGTTGAATGCTGTGAGATGGTTGTTTAGGCAAATTATGGTTAAATTGGTTGAAATATTACATATCGTTGCATATGTACACATCACCGGTTGGATACTGATTTCATCGATTTTAATATTCCCTAGGATGGAACCAGTGTTAATTGTTGACTAACATCGGTGGATGCATGAAACCGGTTGGAAGAATCCAACCGGATTCCTCAATATTTATATGTACTGTTTATTTTATATGGATGCATTGTTTGAACCCAAATGACTGTTGAAACCTTGTGTTGATATTAGCGTTGAATGGAAATTCAAAGGTTATTTTGATTAAATCAATAGATGATATCGATTAAGGAAGTGGCAACAACCAACCATAGATGTATCATTTGTTTTAACCGCTATTGTTTTACCAAAATCCCACCGTGTGCGAAGCACGTGTTTCACCATACTTACTAAATGATTTGGTAAAGTGGATTCTTATAAAATTAGTAAGTATGCGGAGATTAACCTGATGATAAATTACAAGTATTTATCATTTTAAGAACAATTAAATGAGATATTTACAAATAGATTATGGATGATTTCATATTAAGTAAGATTAGTTAGAATCGATTTTTGTTTATTTAATAGTAAATGAGATTATTTAGAAATAAATTATTTTTCTATAGTAATCGATACAAGTGAAATTATTTGGGTTAATAAATGTTATTTATTCAAAATGAAAAGCTTTGTTAGAATTGATTAGTTGGTAAATCGGGGCTAAATATTTACCAAGCAAACTGTTTTGATCAATAATTGGTTATTTAATTAAGTTAGATTGGGCTGATTTATCTAATGTAATAAAATTGACGAATAGTTGATTTAATTTAAATAAGATTTTAAAGTATAAGGGATTTGTCCAAGGAAGACAAAGCGAAGAGGAATGTTTAAAAAGAGATTTGTCTAAGGAAGACAAAGCGGAGAGAAATGTTTAAAAATGGATTTGAATAAGGAAGTTGAAGCTAATGTAAATAACCGAGTTTTCAAAATAAGGATATGGCATCATAAAACCATATTTAAATTATAGCAAGAAGCATGTTTACTGATTTAAAAGTATAAGGGGTTAGAGTTACAAATTTATATCTATTCTAAGGTAAGAACGTCGTCGATCAAGGTCTGAGAGGTAATTAAAATACCCCAACTTGAACGGCTTCACAATTATCGAGGGATGGTATGTGTTTTTGTAACAGTAAGAGATGTCAAGATTTTGTAACATAAAGAGATGTCAAGATTTTGTAACATAAAGAGATGTCAAGACTTTTCTAACGAAAAGAGATGTCAAGATTTTTGTAACGGTAAGAGATGTCAAAGATCAGTATAAGATGGAATATAACAGCGTTTTCAAGTATTTGAACTATAGCGATAAAGTAACGCTGTTTACTAGGCTTAAGCATGACTGTTATGTCAAGATTAGTTATAAATGGATATAGCAGCGTATAGCAAGTTTGAACTGTAACGATAAATGAAACGCTGTTAACCAAACTAAGCGTGATGTTGATATACAGTAGCACTTCCTAGGGAAGGAAAATCGCTTGTTTTGAAATTCACTTATTCAAAGGTAATAAGTAATGACGTTTGTCCAAAGAAATTTAAGAACGGATGTTAAATAAAAAGTGCCTGTGATTTGTGTAATATTGGTTGTACATTGAATGGATGTTGTTTTTACTTCGATAGTTAAACAACCGACTATCGAAGTATTTTGACCATCGTTGTCAATACGGGGAGACCGGTTGGATATATTATCCGAGAACCACTCCGTATAGGCATAAACGCTGCGTATTCGATTATGCTGAAGAAAATTAAAGACGGAGTGAAATGCAAGGGCGTCAGGTTCCAGAATGGTGTTTTCTGTTTGTCCAGTCCCAGGACAACTGGTATGGACGAATGTCTGACAGAGTACTCCTAATGGTCACATAAGACGATCCTTTCAAAGTATTATGTCTGGTGGCGGAGAAATTCGTTTCTCTTAGCTTTTATACCCGTGATATCTTTGAGAAGATTAACTAGTGATTTTACGGGTTTGACGATGTGGCATTCAAAGTGAATGGTGGCCAGACGTTCTAAAAGGTAGGCGTAGCCTCAAGCTTCACAACCGGGAAATGACAAAAATCGGGCAGGCAGCATGGCTATGTGGGTCGCTCCCATTAGGGTGTATAATCACCTATCTAGAGAAATTCCTTTTGTTTCTTATTCTATCGATTCTGCCCATTCGGGAACGGTGGTTTGAGTCCAACCGTTGGTGATATACATTCGATACACTCAAGCGAAATGAGTGGTCGGTCATGTGTGGGCCGGGTTGCAAGACGTTCTTGTTGAACCCAGGTGTATTCGCCTCTAGAGATACATCATCGGAAGGTGGTCCCATACCTTGTCATAGTTGGAATCCAATCTCCAATAAGCGCCCTACGGCTTTTGATTCTTATACTATATATGTAGAACGTGAGATGCAAGCGTTCTACTATTTGATTATTTATTTGATTAGACATTATTATAATATCACTGGAATTTGATATCAAAAATATTTTGGGTTATAGTAAGGTAAAAACCGTCCATGTTTATGTGTGGACTGGTCTTACTATTATCCTTTTTGTTTCAAAAAGGACTTTCAAAGTTAGACTGTGTGGTTGGAATTTACTCACACCAGTCCCATGACTGACCCAGAGTTTATTTTGTTTGTTTTCCCTAAACTCTTGGGTGCCCAAATTTGTACGGGCAGTCAAGTGTTTCAGGCCTTTACAGATACACTTGGAGGAGCTGAAGCCGAAGTCTTCACTATTGATTATTTAGAGTTATTCCCGCTGCATCAAATGTTATGTTGTACTCTGATATGGTATGTATACACAAAACAGATTTGTATTTCAAGGTTATGTTATACAATATATTTTATTCGTTCCGCTGTGAGATTCGTGTTTACTCTGATTATGTTCAGCTGTGTTCTTCTTCTTCTTCTCCTATTCTATTAGTTCTATCTTTTCTATTTCATCCTCTAACTTCTTTCTATTAATGATTCGGTATTTTCGATGTCTGAACAGTCGACGTTGGGTTTTGGGTCGATTTTCGGAGTCGAAAATCCTTGGGTCGTTACAGTGGTATCAGAGCGAGGTTAAGTGATTACCTTGGCTCTGTGGCGTGACTCAGTAGAGATGGGGTTAGCAATGCCCTAGATTGAGTATGCGTGTATGTATATGAGTGAACGTACTTGTAGATTTTATAAAAATTGTTTTATATTGTGGAGATTTATTGGTTGAGTTGTTTATGAGTTTTGATCGATCAGTTTGATCCACTGTATCGATAGGGGTTTATAAACACTCGAATACAATGGGTCGTCACGATGTGTTTGAAAAAGGGTAAATGAAATAATTTTACCCAAATGATATTTTGATATAAAAGAATGATTAATATTTGAAGTATTATAATATATTGGATGTGTTGGTTAATGATAATTGAAATGGTTATATAAATAACCAATTAGAATTCGTATGATATAAAAGCAGATTTATTAAATCTAAAATCTAAATCAGAATTAGAATTAAAATTCCCAAAAATGGGAAATGAGTTTGCAAATGAATTTGGATTGAATATATGGGAATCTTAAAATCCTGGGAGATTTTAAATTGTTTTGCAAACATTGAGGTGGATATTTTGAAATAATTTCAAAAGGAAGTGTTTAAATATGATTTTGAAAATTTATATAGTATTGAACTCACTTTGATCACTGGGAAATAAATTCTGATGATGACGGCCGCATTATCAGTGTTCGTTTTCGAGTTTCTAAGTGATGGATTACTACCAAGGATTTTGCTTTGAAATAAGTTGTTCGGAATTCAAATGTTTTGAATTGCTATGAATATATATGTATATGATTTCAAACTGATTTGAAATAAAAACCTCAGGAATTTGAATTCTGAAATTTTAAAATTTACTTATGAAGTAAATAAACAGCGAATTTAAAGAAAACAAATAAAAGTGGAGTTGAATCAAAGCCAAGTAAGGGGAAAACGTACTAGAATAAGGATTTTGACTTGGCAAAGTAGTTGAGTTGTGAATTGAGATTGGGAATGGAACTAAACTTGGTTGGGAAATTTGATTATTTGGAATTGGAATTGAACTGGAGTTGAAAAAGAAATTTGAGTTGGAATTATTGATTGAAGATAAACTGACTCGAGATCAGTTGGAGATGTATTCGGGTATGCTGAATGGATTGCAAATAAAAGCGAGAAAGTTAGATGCCCGATAAAGGGAGAAGGCCCAGAGTGGCGTGTGGTAGTAGTACCGAATGAACCATGCAGCAGAGAAGCTGACGAAATTCTACGAAAATTTAAAGTGTTAGAAAATTTTCGATATTTTTGGAAATATTCATATACGGTATTAAATCGGTTTTGGATTTAAATTAAATTAGATTTGAAATTAATGAGTTTATAACGTTCTTTCTTACCTTAGCAATTTCGAGGACGAAATTATTTTAAGGGGGGAAGAATGTAACGACCCGTGTTTTTCGACCATTTGAATATGAATATGAATATGAATATTTAAATTAGTTTTAAATATTATGTTGGGAATATTAATGGAATTAAATATTGAATTCGTTATTTAGAACGAAGTTGAACGTTATAATTTATATATAATATAAATCGAGCTTTAAAATGAAGTGCAGTTCGTAATATTTGGTTTTGAACTTCAACTGAGGATACAGGATTCAATATAAGTCGGACTTCTGTAAAACAAGACACGTTGGGAGCATATTGACGATAACTTTCATATGAAAGAGAAAAATCCGGATTTCGTGTTGTTGATAGTAAGTTATGGCCAAATCAAATTTTGAAATAGTCGCTATGGAAAATCGTTATTAAATTATAGGCCTTTAAAATGGCCATTTTGCAAACGGACTCAGATTTCGACAAAATCAGTTTCATTAGAACCGTATCGTTAAATTATTGCACGGTGTCAAATGGCGTGGCAAACCGATATCGTATGTGACCATGGTAGCCGTAAACGCCCGTTCAATTTCTATAGCGCGCATTTAAATAAATAAAAGGATATTTGAAGGTAACTTGAGCAGACGATCGAATTAGGCCACGAAACCAGTTCCGTTGAATTCGTATCGTCGATTAGAGTCAGAATAAGTATATAGTTTGTTATTTTTAGAGATCGAGAAATTTGGCGTTAAAAAGGGTAAGGCGGTTCAGGGTAAAAACAGCCTATCGGGGCAACAGTCTCAGAATGCGACGAAATTAGTGCCGTTGGATTCGTATCGAAAAGTTATTGTCAATGTTCGCAGTCTCAAGTGGATTTGATTTATCTGGTAACCGTGGAAAAATTAAACGTGTGTTCATTTCCGGTTTCATAAAGGAAAAATTTTCATACGACCTCGGATTGCGATGAAACTTGTCTCATTGGGTCCGGAATACTTTCTTATACCAAGATTAGCATTTTTATCAGTAAACAGAAATCAATGGTGGTTAATTTTACGTGTTACTTCATCATAAAGTTTCGTCATAATTTAATAATATTATAACCAAACCGTAACACATCTAAAGCCTAATCAAATTAAATGCTCCACATGCAAACCGTCTTTGCCCCTATACGCCTTCTGAACACCCTATTGGCTATATGTATTAATACATGACGTGCATGTTCTGTCCTACACAACAATAACAGGCTACCACATGAGTTGTAACCATCTCAGCAGACCTATACACGTACGATCCTTCCTTGGCACCCACGGCTTACAATTCTATAAATACGATGCACATCATTTCTTCTCGCAGCAGAAACCAGGGAAAATTCGAATGACAATCAAAGGAATCCAAACAAAAACTTTACTCCTCTGCAAATCATAAAACAAACCCAAATGCCTCAACTCAAACAAAAACAAAACTAAATCAAACTAGAGCGTAGGGGGGGGGCGTTGGTTCCCTGAACTGACGAAGGAGACCTGGAGCATGGCCAGCGGGTGCGGTCTGGTTTCTGACGAGGGGAAAGAGAGTATTGTCAGTTTAGTTTATTTTTTTTTAAAAAAAAAAAAACAACCAAAGCTTCACTGGAAGCAAGTTCGGCGAGTAAGAGAGAAAGATGGGAATTGACATGCACGTGACCAAAGACCAAGGGTGCTGAAGTTGTATGGAAATGGGGTACTATTGTTTTGCTTGGAGCATGGTAATTTGACGCGAGCTAGGGGGTTGTGCGGACTGTTTTCATTGGGAAAGGCCAAAGAAAAAGGGTGATTACATGCGTTTGTATAAGGGAAGGTTCGAGCTTCCTGTAGCGGAATGAAAGTGGGTATGTTGGAAGGGTCAACGTCCGTTCTTGGTGGGGAGAAGGGCTTGCTGCGAACTGTATGGAGAAGGAATATTTAAAAGGTGGTGAAAAAAAAAAAAAAAAAAAAAAAAAAAGAAGGGAGAACTAAGGTCTTGCGGTTACTTTCATGGAAAGGGAGCATGCCACTAGCATTTGAAATATTGGAGAAAGTGGTTATCAAGGAAGGCAGTTGTTTGAGCGGGTGGAAGGGCTTCGATCCGGGTATTGGACAGGGCGGGTTGGAAAGGTATAGTAGGTAAGGTCCATTTATATATACTATATAAGTTTAGCTCGTAGTATGGTTTTACTGTTAGTTTAAATTAGCTAGAAAAGTTGCTTAAGGGAACAACAACCACTTCTTCTGGTAAGTTTTTATTAATTTACGGGATTAAATTTAAAGAAGTTAGTTTAGATTGGAAATAAGGTAAATTAATTAAATGCGATAATAACATCTAATTTTAACACGTATATATCTCACACGATATCGGGAACAGATGAAACGAATTACACTGGATTTATATTGGCAAAGACTGTGCATACCAACTTGTTTGGAGTAATGTGGAGCTCGTTGGAAATTTTGGCAAACCGCCGGATCGGATATATCGATCGTAGACCGCTATTCCACAGCTTACGGCCAAGGTGAGTAAATTCACTAACTCTCTTTTTATTTAAAATATTTTAATTATATTTTAAATAATGGTTGAATGCTGTGAGATGGTTGTTTAGGCAAATTATGGTTAAATTGGTTGAAATATTACATATCGTTGCATATGTACACATCACCGGTTGGATACTGATTTCATCGATTTTAATATTCCCTAGGATGGAACCAGTGTTAATTGTTGACTAACATCGGTGGATGCATGAAACCGGTTGGAAGAATCCAACCGGATTCCTCAATATTTATATGTACTGTTTATTTTATATGGATGCATTGTTTGAACCCAAATGACTGTTGAAACCTTGTGTTGATATTAGCGTTGAATGGAAATTCAAAGGTTATTTTGATTAAATCAATAGATGATATCGATTAAGGAAGTGGCAACAACCAACCATAGATGTATCATTTGTTTTAACCGCTATTGTTTTACCAAAATCCCACCGTGTGCGAAGCACGTGTTTCACCATACTTACTAAATGATTTGGTAAAGTGGATTCTTATAAAATTAGTAAGTATGCGGAGATTAACCTGATGATAAATTACAAGTATTTATCGTTTTAAGAACAATTAAATGAGATATTTACAAATAGATTATGGATGATTTCATATTAAGTAAGATTAGTTAGAATCGATTTTTGTTTATTTAATAGTAAATGAGATTATTTAGAAATAAATTATTTTTCTATAGTAATCGATACAAGTGAAATTATTTGGGTTAATAAATGTTATTTATTCAAAATGAAAAGCTTTGTTAGAATTGATTAGTTGGTAAATCGGGGCTAAATATTTACCAAGCAAACTGTTTTGATCAATAATTGGTTATTTAATTAAGTTAGATTGGGCTGATTTATCTAATGTAATAAAATTGACGAATAGTTGATTTAATTTAA
Source organism: Allium sativum (assembly GCA_030737875.1). Lineage (NCBI taxonomy): Eukaryota > Viridiplantae > Streptophyta > Magnoliopsida > Asparagales > Amaryllidaceae > Allium > Allium sativum. The sequence continues at coordinate 318,068,907 of CM060925.1, forward strand.
ATAAGATTTAAAAGTATAAGGGATTTGTCCAAGGAAGACAAAGCGAAGAGGAATGTTTAAAAAGAGATTTGTCTAAGGAAGACAAAGCGGAGAGAAATGTTTAAAAATGGATTTGAATAAGGAAGTTGAAGCTAATGTAAATAACCGAGTTTTCAAAATAAGGATATGGCATCATAAAACCATATTTAAATTATAGCAAGAAGCATGTTTACTGATTTAAAAGTATAAGGGGTTAGAGTTACAAATTTATATCTATTCTAAGGTAAGAACGTCGTCGATCAAGGTCTGAGAGGTAATTAAAATACCCCAACTTGAACGGCTTCACAATTATCGAGGGATGGTATGTGTTTTTGTAACAGTAAGAGATGTCAAGATTTTGTAACATAAAGAGATGTCAAGATTTTGTAACATAAAGAGATGTCAAGACTTTTCTAACGAAAAGAGATGTCAAGATTTTTGTAACGGTAAGAGATGTCAAAGATCAGTATAAGATGGAATATAACAGCGTTTTCAAGTATTTGAACTATAGCGATAAAGTAACGCTGTTTACTAGGCTTAAGCATGACTGTTATGTCAAGATTAGTTATAAATGGATATAGCAGCGTATAGCAAGTTTGAACTGTAACGATAAATGAAACGCTGTTAACCAAACTAAGCGTGATGTTGATATACAGTAGCACTTCCTAGGGAAGGAAAATCGCTTGTTTTGAAATTCACTTATTCAAAGGTAATAAGTAATGACGTTTGTCCAAAGAAATTTAAGAACGGATGTTAAATAAAAAGTGCCTGTGATTTGTGTAATATTGGTTGTACATTGAATGGATGTTGTTTTTACTTCGATAGTTAAACAACCGACTATCGAAGTGTTTTGACCATCGTTGTCAATACGGGGAGACCGGTTGGATATATTATCCGAGAACCACTCCGTATAGGCATAAACGCTGCGTATTCGATTATGCTGAAGAAAATTAAAGACGGAGTGAAATGCAAGGGCGTCAGGTTCCAGAATGGTGTTTTCTGTTTGTCCAGTCCCAGGACAACTGGTATGGACGAATGTCTGACAGAGTACTCCTAATGGTCACATAAGACGATCCTTTCAAAGTATTATGTCTGGTGGCGGAGAAATTCGTTTCTCTTAGCTTTTATACCCGTGATATCTTTGAGAAGATTAACTAGTGATTTTACGGGTTTGACGATGTGGCATTCAAAGTGAATGGTGGCCAGACGTTCTAAAAGGTAGGCGTAGCCTCAAGCTTCACAACCGGGAAATGACAAAAATCGGGCAGGCAGCATGGCTATGTGGGTCGCTCCCATTAGGGTGTATAATCACCTATCTAGAGAAATTCCTTTTGTTTCTTATTCTATTGATTCTGCCCATTCGGGAACGGTGGTTTGAGTCCAACCGTTGGTGATATACATTCGATACACTCAAGCGAAATGAGTGGTCGGTCATGTGTGGGCCGGGTTGCAAGACGTTCTTGTTGAACCCAGGTGTATTCGCCTCTAGAGATACATCATCGGAAGGTGGTCCCATACCTTGTCATAGTTGGAATCCAATCTCCAATAAGCGCCCTGCGGCTTTTGATTCTTATACTATATATGTAGAACGTGAGATGCAAGCTGTAACGACCCGGATTTTTAGCCAGTTAATATTGAATATTTAAATTATTTAATTAGGATAATAAGTTGATTTTTATATTGAATTTATCAATTTAATAATCGGTATATGAATAATTATCTAATATATTTAATTATCATATTATGGAAACGATAAATAATTGGATTCAGAATTTAAAACTGAATCAAAAAGATTCAAATGGCTAATGTAAATTGAATTATAACGATAGTTATCGATAATTTAAAATTGTTTGAAACCATTCATATTTTAAATCGAATTTAATTTAAATCGTTAATTCAAATTGTCATCTTCTCACAATTTAATTTCAGAACTCCTCCCGTTGAATTTAGAATAGTGAATAACATTAGCAACGTTACTCGTGGTTCGAGATTTGAATCTAAGGGACCGTGAAATATTTTATTATTTAATTAAACAAAATAAAATCAAATAAATTAACGTCCTCATCAGCCGACCTACTTCTTTAGCGTCACCCTAAACTAAATTCGCGCAGACTAAATTTTTCTCGAGCACAAAATTCTGTTCCTCACCTTCGTTACAAAGGAAAGCAGGATGTAATGGCAGTGTACGAATTGTTTCCTTTACCCATCTATATATTGAGCTTTCGTTCCCATTTTCTGAAACCAACCGAGAACCTTCTAAACCTGGTTGCCTTCTAAATTTCCTCGACCCTTTTCTATAACTCACGAAAGGCAATTCAAAGCCTTGGTTTTTCGTTCGTTTCCACCAAATCAAAACCAAAGTGATAATTGCGATTTGAGAGGAACTCGCAAGTCTCTGGCAGCTGGATATCGATCTCGAGACGCTCGGAAATTCCGAATGATGGAGCCGCGCTATGTCTGGAAGGGTGCGATGGGGTTTAAGGTATTCGAAGGTCCAGGGATGTGATTGATTTCTGTAGAGTGCCTGGAATCTGGATAAGTGGCGATGGGTGTATTAGAGGCGCTCTCGATTCAGGCACACGTTAGGGCTTCGACGATAAATCGATGTGCTAGGGTTCGAGTAATATAGCGAGATGATGGGGGTCGCGATGCTTCGTGATGGGCGATTCAGTTGCTCAAGGTCGACAGGGTGGATATGGGATTGGAGTAGTACGAAGCTTTAGCAAGGGATTCAACAGTGGATGACATGGAGTTCGACAGACTGATGGATGAAAAGGGGGACTGGTGCGATTTACTGAAGGTGGCGTTGAAGTTGCTGATGCGATGTACGGAGGTTGAGTAAATTGGGTAATTGTGGAGTCGTCTAGTATTTGCAGTAGCAATAAGGTATGCGTTCATGGAATCTAAAATTCGTAGAATAATCAATTTATTTGTCTTGGTAATTAATTTAAAATAAATAGAGTTTAATTGGAAACAAAATCAAATAAATTATAGATGGAAGTGGATTCAACTCGAGTGGATTCATAGAAAGAAGCAACAAGGAATCGAATGGGGTTTTCGGCAACTAAAAACGAGGTGAGTAAATCTCACTCACCTTTAGAATTATTTTTATTTCATTAAAAATAATTGTCTGTTGCTTGTGTGAATATTTTCTGGTTGTTTTATATATATTAGTTATTTAGGCTATATATATATATATATTGGGTTGATTGATTGGTTGGATTCCCGCAGTCTCATTAGCGGATGCCCGCAGTTTCATAGCGGATGATTACCCTATACGCCCCACGCTATGATTAGTGGATGACCTTCTATACCGCGATATTCTGCCACGAAGCAGAATGGGTATTATTTATGTGCTAACATCTGTGGATGCAGGAAAACAGGTTGGAGGAATCCAACTGGATTCCTCAAAAATATATTATCTGTTTGTTTATTTGTTTGCATATATATTGTTATATATGATGTGTTAGAAAAATAAATAATTGGTTGCTTTGTGTGTTTTATCACTGGGTTGAAGTAATGATATTTAAAATATCGTTAAAAGAATATTTGAGATATAAAAAGAGAAAAATCTATTTTTAAATAGAATTTGAATTTTTAATGGAAATAAAAATATAAACTTGTTTTTGAAAATAAAACAAGTAGTTACTTTTTAAACGAAATTTATAAATAATTCTTTTATAACGAAGTTATAAATGAAGTGAAAAGAATTATCATTTGATAATTCAGAAATAAAAATACAAGTGCGAAATTGGAGTTTGAAATGAAATTTCAAAATAGGATGTGAAATGGAATTTTAAAATATATAACTCAAATGAAATGTGAGTATAACATTTGAATTTTAAAAGGAGTTTAAACATTTGAATTTTAAAAGGAGTTTAAATATTTGAATTTTAAAAGGAGATTGAATATTGGAAATTCAAATAGAAGTTCAAATAGAATTTGAATAGACGGAATTAGATTGGAAAATAGAATTTGAATTCAAGAAATTAAAATAAGATTTGAATTCAAGGGAATTCGAATAAAGGAATTCAAATAGAGATTTGAATGTCGAATTTCAAAATAGATTTGAAATATAAAATTTCAAAGAATAATTGAACAGACTTTGAAATATAGAATTTCAAAGAAAAATCGAATAAGATTTGAAATATAGAATTTCAAAGGAAGAATTGAAATATGAAATTTAACTAGAGATTTGAAATGAAATTCAAATATGAAATTTGAATAGAGATTTGAATAAAAATTCAAGTATTGAATTTGAACATGGGATTGAATATGGAAATTCAAATAGAGATTTGAATATCGAATTTGAAAATAGAATTTGAAATAAACTTTGAAATTAGGATTTCAAAGTAAGAAGTGGAATAGGATTTCAAATAGGAAATCCAAATAAATTTTGAAATGGAATTTGAATTTTAAAGAAGTTCAAATGGATTTGAAATAAGGAAAATTCAAATGGATTTAAATAATGGGTTTAATAAAGAGGATTTAAATATAAGAATTTAAATAAAATTCAAATGGTGTTAAATATAAAACAAAACTCAAATGGAGTTTAAATAGAAGAAATTTGAATAAGAGGAATTTGAAACATGGTATTTGAATTCAAAGGAAGTAAATGCGGTACTTGAAATTCAAAGTAAAAATGAGTTTAAATATTTGAAGTTCAAATAGATTAAAAATGGAATTTGAATTCGAAGAGTCGAAATAGAATTTGAATTAGAATCGAATTGAAATTTGAATATAGACTTCGAATATAAATGAAATAGAAGATCAGAAATAGTTGTTGAGTTGGGAAAAAAATGGTTTGATATATATTTAAAATATATCAGAATGGAATTGGATTTATATAAACGAAGTTTAAAAAGTTTATGTTTATAAATATAATTAAAACGAACTCGCCGCAGCGCTGCAGTTCGTAAATTGGCGATTTGAACTTCAATTGAATATACAGAACTCAATTGAAGTCGGAATTCTTTGAAACAAGAAACGTCAGGACCGATTTGATAATAGTTTTCTAATGAAGGAGAAAAATCTGAATTTCGTCGTATAGATTTTGATTTATGTCAAAATCAAATTTTCAGAAAAGCAGCGCCAGAATCGTTTTAAAACCGAAATGGTTTATTTAATATTATAAAAAGGATTTTAAGCGAGAAAATCCGAAGTTTCTATTTAAACAATCTCAGAGTTGAGTTGCAAAATATATGCGAATACAAAGGTGTAAATGAACAGGATTTTTGAAACAGAAACCAGATTTTGATTTATTGAATAGAATTAACTAAATTGAATAGAAATTAGTTAATGAGATTTCAAATGAAATATTGAGGTTCGAATAAGTAAATTCGATTTGAAAATTTATATTCGAAATCAAAAAGGGAACTAGAATTGAAATTGAAATTCAATTTGGTCGTGAGCGAGTTAAACATTTTATTTGAACGTGCTATGTTCAAACGAAGAAGCGAAATAGGCAAAATGACTAATTAAAGAATAAATGAGCGAAACTGAATTCAAACGATTGGATTGAGTTAACTGAATGGAAAACAGGTGAACAAGTGTTAGACAGGTATGGGATGGAGTATATGAAGATTTTTAATGTATGTGCCCGACAATAAGGTACATGTTTAATTCATATATGGGTTTTATGCGCCGTATCGGCTAGCCGCTTGGCTTCTTCTTTTTCTTTTTGAGATTAGAAGATACCGGGATGTTATGTGAAATTTCCCGATGCTCCCGATACAGGGGAGGTTATGGCGAAATTTTCCGGGAATTTAAGGAGTTAGAATATTTTTGAAAATTAGAAATCTATATATCGATACATATAGAATTCGATAAGGAAACGAAATCAAAAATAGCGTAAAGGGCCAATATGGTTATTGAAAATATTTGGTTAACAAATATTGATAGAGGAAATGGAAAAGAGATTTAATTAATGAAATATTAATTAAAGAGCCCAGTGATTTGTTTGATATGTTTGGATGAACACTTGTTTTTATTCGATAGTTAAATCACAGACTATCGAAGTGTTTGACCATCGTTGTCAATATGGAGAGACCGGTTGGATTATTATCCGAAGAACCACTCCGTATCGGCATAAGCGTTGCGAACCAAGTATGCTGAATATATTGAAGACGGAGTGAAGTGCAAGGGCTTTTCTATTAATAGAAATGGTGCCTTCGGTGTCGTTCAATCCCAGAACGAACGTATATGGACGAATGTCTGACAAAGTATTTCCAATGATCAAATGGGTTGGTCTGTATGAATGTATATGGTTGCAACGGATTTATCCCTTAGCATAATATCCAGAATATTTGTGCAAACTCAACTAGTGATTAACGGATCTGACAATGTGGCATTCAAAGTGATTGTGCTATCAATGTATGGTAAGTATGCGTAGCCTCAGGCCTCAACAACCGGGAAAGGACAAAAATCGGGCAGGCAGCATGGCTATGTGGGTCGCACCCATTAGGGTGTATAATCACCTATCTAGAGAAATTCCTTTTGTTTCTAAATCTATCGATTCCGCCCATTCGGGAAACGGTGGTTTGAGCCCAACCGTTGGTGATATACATTCGATACACTCAAGCGAAATGAGTGGTCGGTCATGTGTGGGCCGGGTTGCAAGACGTTCTTGTTGAACCCAGTGTATCCCTCTCTAGAGATACACAGTCGGAAGGTGGTTCCATACCTTGTCATGTTGGAAATCCAATCTCCAATAAGCGCCATGCGGTTTTTGATTTTATAATATATGTGGAGCGTGAGATGCAAGCGTTCTACTATTTGGTTATTTCTTTTGATGTAGACATTATTATAATATCACTGGATTTTCGTATCAAAGTGTTTTGGGTTATAGTAAGGTAAAAACCGTCCGTGTTTATGTGTGGGCTGGTCTTACTATTATCTTTTCTTTCGAAAAGAGTTTTGAAAGTTAAACAAGTGGTTGGAGTTTACTCACACCAGTCCCACGACTGACCCAGAGTTTATTTTGTTTTGTTTTTCCTAAACTCTTGGGTGCCCAAATTTGTACGGGCAGTCAAGTGTTTCAGGCTTTTACAGATACACTTGGAGGAGCTTGAAGCAGGAGGCTTCATCATTAGTTATTTAGAGTTACTTCCGCTGAATCAAATGTTATGTGTACTCTGATGATGGTATGTATATATGTACCAAACAGATTTGTATTTCAAAGCTTATGTTATATAATATATTTTATTCGTTCCGCTGTGAGGTTCATGTTTACCCTGATGTTGTGTATTCTTTTTCTTCTATTCTAATATTCCTTTCTTTCTATTTCTCATCCTCTAACTTCTTTCTATTAATGGGTCGTATTTCTGGGTTATTTGGGTTGGACGTGTGGTGTATTTAGTCAACTCAGATAGCTCGGATTTGCGGGTCGTTTCAGTTGGTATCAGAGCTTAGGTTGAGCGAATACCTAGGCTTGTGTGGCATGTGCTCATTAGAGATAGGGTCAGTAGTACCCTAGAATGAGTTGAGTGTATATACGAGAGAGCGTATTTGTAAATTGATATAAAAAGTTGTTTTATATTGTGTTGGCTTGTCTGTTGAGTGATTTATGAATTCTGGTCGAATCGTGGGACGCCACGACGTCGATAGGAGTTTCTAAAACACTTGAACAGAGGATTGGACACGATATTGTTTTTAAATGGGTAAATGAAATAATTTTACCCAAAATTCTATTTTGATATAGAAAGAATAATTTTCTAGAATTATTATATATGGATGTGTTGATTGTTAGGATTATAATCAAACGAGATTATTAAATTAGAATGGTTATTTATAACCAGAATAGAATTTGTATAGGAATTAAATATACAAATGAGATGAATTAGAATTTAAATTCAAACCAGAATTAAGAATTCAAAATCCTGGGAAATTGGAAAATATTTTTCAAAGTATATTAAAATAATATGGATTTGTTTTAAAAAGGATTTGAAAGAAAATCATTTTAGATGAAATTTGAAATAATAAAGCACTGAACTCACTTCAGTGGCTGGGAAATAATTCTGATAATGATTGCAACATCATCAGCGTTCATTTCCGAGTTTCTAAGTGATAAATTGCTACCTTAGAAAGTTTTGATGGAAATTTGTTTTGAAAGAAACAAGTAGATTGAAAATTCAAATGTTTTGAATTGAGTTGAAAATAAATATATGTATATATTTATGGGATTTCAAAAGAATTTGGAAAGAAAACCCAGGGATTTGAATTCTGGAATTGAAATTTAACTTGAAGCAAGTTAAATGGTTCAGGGTGAATTAAATTGACTAGAATCAATTTGAAATAAATTGAAATGAATATGAATTAGAATGCATATGAATGGAAACCAAAAGTTTTGGTTGAAATTAAAGTCATAAAAATATGAGGAGTTGGGTTTCAACATAAGTGAATTTTTGAAAAGTAATAGATTTGTACCATTTTTCCTACCTTAGCAATTTCGAGGACGAAATTATTTTAAGGGGGAAAGAATGTAACGACCCGGATTTTTAGCCAGTTAATATTGAATATTTAAATTATTTAATTAGGATAATAAGTTGATTTTTATATTGAATTTATCAATTTAATAATCGGTATATGAATAATTATCTAATATATTTAATTATCATATTATGGAAACGATAAATAATTGGATTCAGAATTTAAAACTGAATCAAAAAGATTCAAATGGCTAATGTAAATTGAATTATAATGATAGTTATCGATAATTTAAAATTGTTTGAAACCATTCATATTTTAAATCGAATTTAATTTAAATCGTTAATTCAAATTGTCATCTTCTCACAATTTAATTTCAGAACTCCTCCCGTTGAATTTAGAATAGTGAATAACATTAGCAACGTTACTCGTGGTTCGAGATTTGAATCTAAGGGACCGTGAAATATTTTATTATTTAATTAAACAAAATCAAATCAAATAAATTAACGTCCTCATCAGCCGACCTACTTCTTTAGCGTCACCCTAAACTAAATTCGCGCAGACTAAATTTTTCTCGAGCACAAAATTCTGTTCCTCACCTTCGTTACAAAGGAAAGCAGGATGTAATGGCAGTGTACGAATTGTTTCCTTTACCCATCTATATATTGAGCTTTCGTTCCCATTTTCTGAAACCAACCGAGAACCTTCTAAACCTGGTTGCCTTCTAAATTTCCTCGACCCTTTTCTATAACTCACGAAAGGCAATTCAAAGCCTTGGTTTTTCGTTCGTTTCCACCAAATCAAAACCAAAGTGATAATTGCGATTTGAGAGGAACTCGCAAGTCTCTGGCAGCTGGATATCGATCTCGAGACGCTCGGAAATTCCGAATGATGGAGCCGCGCTATGTCTGGAAGGGTGCGATGGGGTTTAAGGTATTCGAAGGTCCAGGGATGTGATTGATTTCTGTAGAGTGCCTGGAATCTGGATAAGTGGCGATGGGTGTATTAGAGGCGCTCTCGATTCAGGCACACGTTAGGGCTTCGACGATAAATCGATGTGCTAGGGTTCGAGTAATATAGCGAGATGATGGGGGTCGCGATGCTTCGTGATGGGCGATTCAGTTGCTCAAGGTCGACAGGGTGGATATGGGATTGGAGTAGTACGAAGCTTTAGCAAGGGATTCAACAGTGGATGACATGGAGTTCGACAGACTGATGGATGAAAAGGGGGACTGGTGCGATTTACTGAAGGTGGCGTTGAAGTTGCTGATGCGATGTACGGAGGTTGAGTAAATTGGGTAATTGTGGAGTCGTCTAGTATTTGCAGTAGCAATAAGGTATGCGTTCATGGAATCTAAAATTCGTAGAATAATCAATTTATTTGTCTTGGTAATTAATTTAAAATAAATAGAGTTTAATTGGAAACAAAATCAAATAAATTATAGATGGAAGTGGATTCAACTCGAGTGGATTCATAGAAAGAAGCAACAAGGAATCGAATGGGGTTTTCGGCAACTAAAAACGAGGTGAGTAAATCTCACTCACCTTTAGAATTATTTTTATTTCATTAAAAATAATTGTCTGTTGCTTGTGTGAATATTTTCTGGTTGTTTTATATATATTAGTTATTTAGGCTATATATATATATATATTGGGTTGATTGATTGGTTGGATTCCCGCAGTCTCATTAGCGGATGCCCGCAGTTTCATAGCGGATGATTACCCTATACGCCCCACGCTATGATTAGTGGATGACCTTCTATACCGCGATATTCTGCCACGAAGCAGAATGGGTATTATTTATGTGCTAACATCTGTGGATGCAGGAAAACAGGTTGGAGGAATCCAACTGGATTCCTCAAAAATATATTATCTGTTTGTTTATTTGTTTGCATATATATTGTTATATATGATGTGTTAGAAAAATAAATAATTGGTTGCTTTGTGTGTTTTATCACTGGGTTGAAGTAATGATATTTAAAATATCGTTAAAAGAATATTTGAGATATAAAAAGAGAAAAATCTATTTTTAAATAGAATTTGAATTTTTAATGGAAATAAAAATATAAACTTGTTTTTGAAAATAAAACAAGTAGTTACTTTTTAAACGAAATTTATAAATAATTCTTTTATAACGAAGTTATAAATGAAGTGAAAAGAATTATCATTTGATAATTCAGAAATAAAAATACAAGTGCGAAATTGGAGTTTGAAATGAAATTTCAAAATAGGATGTGAAATGGAATTTTAAAATATATAACTCAAATGAAATGTGAGTATAACATTTGAATTTTAAAAGGAGTTTAAACATTTGAATTTTAAAAGGAGTTTAAATATTTGAATTTTAAAAGGAGATTGAATATTGGAAATTCAAATAGAAGTTCAAATAGAATTTGAATAGACGGAATTAGATTGGAAAATAGAATTTGAATTCAAGAAATTAAAATAAGATTTGAATTCAAGGGAATTCGAATAAAGGAATTCAAATAGAGATTTGAATGTCGAATTTCAAAATAGATTTGAAATATAAAATTTCAAAGAATAATTGAACAGACTTTGAAATATAGAATTTCAAAGAAAAATCGAATAAGATTTGAAATATAGAATTTCAAAGGAAGAATTGAAATATGAAATTTAACTAGAGATTTGAAATGAAATTCAAATATGAAATTTGAATAGAGATTTGAATAAAAATTCAAGTATTGAATTTGAACATGGGATTGAATATGGAAATTCAAATAGAGATTTGAATATCGAATTTGAAAATAGAATTTGAAATAAACTTTGAAATTAGGATTTCAAAGTAAGAAGTGGAATAGGATTTCAAATAGGAAATCCAAATAAATTTTGAAATGGAATTTGAATTTTAAAGAAGTTCAAATGGATTTGAAATAAGGAAAATTCAAATGGATTTAAATAATGGGTTTAATAAAGAGGATTTAAATATAAGAATTTAAATAAAATTCAAATGGTGTTAAATATAAAACAAAACTCAAATGGAGTTTAAATAGAAGAAATTTGAATAAGAGGAATTTGAAACATGGTATTTGAATTCAAAGGAAGTAAATGCGGTACTTGAAATTCAAAGTAAAAATGAGTTTAAATATTTGAAGTTCAAATAGATTAAAAATGGAATTTGAATTCGAAGAGTCGAAATAGAATTTGAATTAGAATCGAATTGAAATTTGAATATAGACTTCGAATATAAATGAAATAGAAGATCAGAAATAGTTGTTGAGTTGGGAAAAAAATGGTTTGATATATATTTAAAATATATCAGAATGGAATTGGATTTATATAAACGAAGTTTAAAAAGTTTATGTTTATAAATATAATTAAAACGAACTCGCCGCAGCGCTGCAGTTCGTAAATTGGCGATTTGAACTTCAATTGAATATACAGAACTCAATTGAAGTCGGAATTCTTTGAAACAAGAAACGTCAGGACCGATTTGATAATAGTTTTCTAATGAAGGAGAAAAATCTGAATTTCGTCGTATAGATTTTGATTTATGTCAAAATCAAATTTTCAGAAAAGCAGCGCCAGAATCGTTTTAAAACCGAAATGGTTTATTTAATATTATAAAAAGGATTTTAAGCGAGAAAATCCGAAGTTTCTATTTAAACAATCTCAGAGTTGAGTTGCAAAATATATGCGAATACAAAGGTGTAAATGAACAGGATTTTTGAAACAGAAACCAGATTTTGATTTATTGAATAGAATTAACTAAATTGAATAGAAATTAGTTAATGAGATTTCAAATGAAATATTGAGGTTCGAATAAGTAAATTCGATTTGAAAATTTATATTCGAAATCAAAAAGGGAACTAGAATTGAAATTGAAATTCAATTTGGTCGTGAGCGAGTTAAACATTTTATTTGAACGTGCTATGTTCAAACGAAGAAGCGAAATAGGCAAAATGACTAATTAAAGAATAAATGAGCGAAACTGAATTCAAACGATTGGATTGAGTTAACTGAATGGAAAACAGGTGAACAAGTGTTAGACAGGTATGGGATGGAGTATATGAAGATTTTTAATGTATGTGCCCGACAATAAGGTACATGTTTAATTCATATATGGGTTTTATGCGCCGTATCGGCTAGCCGCTTGGCTTCTTCTTTTTCTTTTTGAGATTAGAAGATACCGGGATGTTATGTGAAATTTCCCGATGCTCCCGATACAGGGGAGGTTATGGCGAAATTTTCCGGGAATTTAAGGAGTTAGAATATTTTTGAAAATTAGAAATCTATATATCGATACATATAGAATTCGATAAGGAAACGAAATCAAAAATAGCGTAAAGGGCCAATATGGTTATTGAAAATATTTGGTTAACAAATATTGATAGAGGAAATGGAAAAGAGATTTAATTAATGAAATATTAATTAAAGAGCCCAGTGATTTGTTTGATATGTTTGGATGAACACTTGTTTTTATTCGATAGTTAAATCACAGACTATCGAAGTGTTTGACCATCGTTGTCAATATGGAGAGACCGGTTGGATTATTATCCGAAGAACCACTCCGTATCGGCATAAGCGTTGCGAACCAAGTATGCTGAATATATTGAAGACGGAGTGAAGTGCAAGGGCTTTTCTATTAATAGAAATGGTGCCTTCGGTGTCGTTCAATCCCAGAACGAACGTATATGGACGAATGTCTGACAAAGTATTTCCAATGATCAAATGGGTTGGTCTGTATGAATGTATATGGTTGCAACGGATTTATCCCTTAGCATAATATCCAGAATATTTGTGCAAACTCAACTAGTGATTAACGGATCTGACAATGTGGCATTCAAAGTGATTGTGCTATCAATGTATGGTAAGTATGCGTAGCCTCAGGCCTCAACAACCGGGAAAGGACAAAAATCGGGCAGGCAGCATGGCTATGTGGGTCGCACCCATTAGGGTGTATAATCACCTATCTAGAGAAATTCCTTTTGTTTCTAAATCTATCGATTCCGCCCATTCGGGAAACGGTGGTTTGAGCCCAACCGTTGGTGATATACATTCGATACACTCAAGCGAAATGAGTGGTCGGTCATGTGTGGGCCGGGTTGCAAGACGTTCTTGTTGAACCCAGTGTATCCCTCTCTAGAGATACACAGTCGGAAGGTGGTTCCATACCTTGTCATGTTGGAAATCCAATCTCCAATAAGCGCCATGCGGTTTTTGATTTTATAATATATGTGGAGCGTGAGATGCAAGCGTTCTACTATTTGGTTATTTCTTTTGATGTAGACATTATTATAATATCACTGGATTTTCGTATCAAAGTGTTTTGGGTTATAGTAAGGTAAAAACCGTCCGTGTTTATGTGTGGGCTGGTCTTACTATTATCTTTTCTTTCGAAAAGAGTTTTGAAAGTTAAACAAGTGGTTGGAGTTTACTCACACCAGTCCCACGACTGACCCAGAGTTTATTTTGTTTTGTTTTTCCTAAACTCTTGGGTGCCCAAATTTGTACGGGCAGTCAAGTGTTTCAGGCTTTTACAGATACACTTGGAGGAGCTTGAAGCAGGAGGCTTCATCATTAGTTATTTAGAGTTACTTCCGCTGAATCAAATGTTATGTGTACTCTGATGATGGTATGTATATATGTACCAAACAGATTTGTATTTCAAAGCTTATGTTATATAATATATTTTATTCGTTCCGCTGTGAGGTTCATGTTTACCCTGATGTTGTGTATTCTTTTTCTTCTATTCTAATATTCCTTTCTTTCTATTTCTCATCCTCTAACTTCTTTCTATTAATGGGTCGTATTTCTGGGTTATTTGGGTTGGACGTGTGGTGTATTTAGTCAACTCAGATAGCTCGGATTTGCGGGTCGTTTCACAAGCGTTCTACTATTTGATTATTTATTTGATTAGACATTATTATAATATCACTGGAATTTGATATCAAAAATATTTTGGGTTATAGTAAGGTAAAAACCGTCCATGTTTATGTGTGGACTGGTCTTACTATTATCCTTTTTGTTTCAAAAAGGACTTTCAAAGTTAGACTGTGTGGTTGGAATTTACTCACACCAGTCCCATGACTGACCCAGAGTTTATTTTGTTTGTTTTCCCTAAACTCTTGGGTGCCCAAATTTGTACGGGCAGTCAAGTGTTTCAGGCCTTTACAGATACACTTGGAGGAGCTGAAGCCGAAGTCTTCACTATTGATTATTTAGAGTTATTCCCGCTGCATCAAATGTTATGTTGTACTCTGATATGGTATGTATACACAAAACAGATTTGTATTTCAAGGTTATGTTATACAATATATTTTATTCGTTCCGCTGTGAGATTCGTGTTTACTCTGATTATGTTCAGCTGTGTTCTTCTTCTTCTTCTCCTATTCTATTAGTTCTATCTTTTCTATTTCATCCTCTAACTTCTTTCTATTAATGATTCGGTATTTTCGATGTCTGAACAGTCGACGTTGGGTTTTGGGTCGATTTTCGGAGTCGAAAATCCTTGGGTCGTTACATATACGTTCGCGACAACGTAATGGATTAAAAGAAGAGACTTGGCAAAGGCATGACAAAAATGGATATTAAGCCACAAGTTAATCATGGTGGCAAATGAGGAACAAATGTGTTCATTAACTTGCATGTTACATTCTTAAGCCTCAAAACATGCATAAACCCAAACTTGGCACATAAGCGAATCATGGTGACAAAAGATATGGAATGATGACTAGTAACTCGCATATATCATCATATAAGGGTTATGACTTCATATGCAAGTTGACATAAAGGTTATGAGGGTTCTCATGTTGCCTAATGCAACATTTCAACATAAAGGTTGTAGCTTTTAGCTCACAAGATCAAGATAATGACTTCATAAACTTGCATGACATGATAGCATGTATCATACTCAATGATCAAACCCAAACTTGCAACATGAACATTTAACTTCATAGTTAATATCTAAGAGTAGGGAAAGGGCTTACATTGCTATGAAGGCACAAAAGATATGACAAAGCCCTTATGCAATCAAATAGACCCAAAATGCAAGCTCTAACATAAAAACCCTTGAGCCAAAATGATCAAAACTCTTTCTTTATGATGCAAATATAGAAACTTGACTTGAATGCAAGCTAATGATGCTCATACAAGTTTGAAAACACTTGTATGCATGGAAAATCACTTAGAAATTTATTTAGGAATTTTATGAAGAGAGTGGAGGCCATGAGAGGATTGATTTTGCCATAGTTTAGTTACTAGAATGAATAATGAGGGTTTTAGGATAGGTTAGGGTCTTATTTATAGATTAGGCAAGTGTTTTAGGCCATAGGATTAAACCTAGATTCAATCCAAGCCATCAAAGCATGTCTTGGGGAAGACGTCAAGTGTAGGAACCATCTAGGGCCTTTAGATTAAAGATGAACCATGAGAACCATCCAAATGCAAAATCTGCATTTGAGCGAATCGGCCCACGGGTTGACAGCCAAACACCCTGGATTAACCCCTAGTCGACCCAGCGGGCTTGGGTCGACCTCAAAAATCGGCCGGTTCGGTTATTCCCCTCTCCCAATTCGCTGTTTTGAACATTTTTGCATATTAATTTATTTAATTTTCAATTATATATATATATATATCAATATATATATTTATCTGCGCAACCCATTTCACTTAATTAAGTATACTTTAATTTGGGAATTTTTCGTGAAACTTCGTGAGGCCATATCTTGGTCATACGGACTCCGATTTTCGAAAACTCGGACTCTATTTCGCGTATTTTTCCGAGACGAACGCAATGGCATAGCCCGTTTCCCTTGATTCAGATTTTACAGTTTAATTCTGCCTCCATTTATGTTATAATAGGTTATTGAAAATAAGGGTTGTTACACGCAGGCGGAGCTTCGGAGTGGCGGAGCCTGATCGGGTCCTAGACCCTCGGATTGGCACGCGCGCAGGAGGTTGAACGGTGGAGCTGGGTACGGCCAAATCAATGTACGTGCGACAGACGAAGAAGAAAGACTATTTATTTATTATTATTTTAATTATTTAATATTTAATTTATGCAATCTTTAAAAATCGATATCTCTTTCATACGAGGTCCGTTTGACGAACCGTAAGTTGCGTTGGACTCGTCTTTCCGAGATCTTCGCAATGGCACAGACCAGAGCTGAATCCGAGACAGCCGAATTTTCAGCCCTATTAATGTGAGAATTCTAAATTTTATTATTTAATTAATTATCAATTATTTTTCTCGCTTTAAAATTATTGTATTATGATGTTAGTTCGGATCTGAAATGTTCTGTATTGTATAAATTGTTGATTGTCGCTTGTGGTGTGTTCTGTTGTCCATGATTGAAATTACATATATTGTTGAATTTTATTTGCGATTGGATCTAGTTGTTTTAACTTATTTTATATTGTCAAAATATTATTTTTATCTGAAATTGAACAACAGAAACTGGTTAACAAAGAAAATCTTACTTTTATTTGTTTACATTAAGAACAGATTTGTGAATTACAGTAAAAAAAATTCTTTTTACTGTCACCTTAAACATAGGATATTATAGAATTAGAATAATTATGAAATATTAAATTTTATGGTTGATATTAAAAACTTATCTTTTAAAACAAAACTTTATTTACAATGTATTTGGAAATTAAAAGTAATATTTGAGAAAAACACATAAGTGTTTACATTTAATTTGAGAAAAAGAAGCCATTCTTTTATTTGTGTTTTTCGTCACAAATAATAACATAGGAAAAGAACCATTCTTTTATTTGTGTTTTTCAACATAAATATATACATAGAAATGAATTATTATTTTTATTTGTGTTTTTCAACACAAATATAACTCAGCAAAAGAATTATCTTTTTATTTGTGTTTACCAACACAAATAAAACTTAGAATATGAATTATCTATTCATTTGCATTTTACAATGCAAATATTACATAGAAAATAAGATCACAAATGAATTATCTTCATATTTGTGTTCTTAACATAAACATAGAACATGAATCATCTTTTCATATGTATTTTTAATACAAGCATAAACATAAGAAAAATAATTGTCTTTATATTTGTGTTCTTAACACAAATACACATAGAATAATGAATGTCTTTTCAATTTTTGTCCCTTAACACAAATAGTAACATTGAAATTGAATTGTTTCTTTTTATTTGTGTTCTTAACACAAATATACACTTAGCAAATGAAGTATCTTTTTATTGGTGTTTTTGAACACAAGTGTAACTTAGCAAATGAAGTATCTTTTTATTTGTATTTTTTTCAACACAAGTGTAACTTAGCAAATGAAATATCTTTTTATTTGTGTCTTTCAACACAAATATAACTTAGAAAATGAATTACCCTTTTTATATGTATTTTTTCAATACAAATATACATAGAAATAAAGTTCATCTTTTTATTTGTGTTTTGTCAATACAAATATAACATAGAAATTAAGTTCATCTTTTTATTTGTATTTTTCCATATAAATATGACATAGAAATAAAGTCCATCTTTTTATATACATGCTGCAACACAAATATGAACTTAGTATTTGTTGCACAAATAAAATTCACTTTTTATTTGTCATTTGAAACTCAGAATTTATTAGACGAATAAATCTACTTTTTATTTGTCATTTAAAAATTAGAATTTTATTATACAAATAAAATTCACTTTTATTTGACATTAGAATACATAGAAAAATGTTTACATATAAAATATTCTTTTATATGTTATTAGAAAGTATAGAAAAGTATAAACAAATAAAAGGATTCTTTTATTTGTTATTAGAACACATAGAAAAGTGTAAAACAATGAAATACCCTTTTTATGTTATTCTAGAATTGAAATTTTGAGTTCAATCTTTTATTTGCATTCACCAATGCAAACATACATTGAAAATAAAATTTACCCTTTTATTTGCATTCACTAATACAAATATATGTTGAAACCAAAATTTATTCTTTTATTTACATTCACAAATGTAAAAATACATTGAAGATGAAATTAGTTTTTTTATCTGCACTCATTAAGGAAAATATATTTCGAAAGAAAAAATTGTTCTTTTGTTTGGAATCACTAATGTAAATATACATGGGAATTAAAGTTTATTCTTTTATTTGCATTCTCTAATGCAAATATACATTAAAGTATAAATTGTTCTTTTATCTGCATTCCCTAATGCAAATATATTTTGAAATAGAGTTTGCCCTTTTATTTGCATTCACAAATGCAAATATATTCGGAAAATAAAATTTGTTCTTTTATTTGCATTCTTCAACGCAAATATACATTGAGAATAAAATTCTTTCTTTATTTGCATTCACGAATGCAAATATATATTGAAAATAAAATTTGCTCTTTTTACAGTCACAAATGTAAATATACTTTGAAAATCAAGTTTGTTCTTTTATTTGCATTCCACAATGCAATATAACATCTAAAATAAAAGTTACATTTTTATTTGCAAACATAAAAATGAAATAAACATCTTTGTCAAACTTGATTTAGTTAAAATGAAATGAACATTTTTGTCAAACTTGATTAGTTAAAATAAAATAATTACTTTTGTCAATTTATACTAGTTGAAATAAAATAATCACTTTTATCAATTTATACTAGTGGAAACAAAATATGCACTTTTGTCAAATTGATTAGATAAAATTAAATAAACACTTTTGTCAACGTATACTGGTTAATAACAAAATATTCACTTTTATCTATTTACATTTATTGAAAACAATTATTCATTTTAGTCAATTTATATTAGTTAAACCAAATTGACATTTTGTTAAAAATATTCATTTTTGTCAAAATGAATTAGTTGAAGCAAGTTATATATATATATATATATATATATGTTATGTATGGCAAGTTATATATTTGTCAAGATGGTTTAGTTAAAACAAAAATTATCATTTTTGTCGCATTAGAATTGTCAGAACAATATAACCATTTTTGCTTTAGCTTAAACTAGCAAAGTAGAAATTGTCAATAGAGACGAAGTTATTATGCTTATTCATTCATTGCAATAGAGATATTTTCTTGTCATCATTATATGTATTGTGTACTACACTTCCATTCACAAGTTACCCGACTTGTTTATGTGATTGGGACGATTATTTTCACACATCGCCCAAGTGTACAAATTAGTTTATCATTTGTTTGTTGGTTGAAACCCCACATGGGTGTTGGCATGAAAATTTACATACACTAATCCTAATATTTAGTTGAATGTTGATCGTTAGATCGACAGGCTGCGATGAGCGTTATTATTTAATTTTAACGCTTACGCAGTGGAAATTACACTTTGGATGCATATGGATGATTTGATGATTATACCGATATTGTCATGTATATGATGTGTGTGTGAAATCCATATAATCCAAATTATATGATAAATGTTTGAGACACATTTCGATTTAGGTGTTCTTTTAAATAAGAATATTTTTACATTAGAAATCCATTTTATATAAAGTGTATATATTTTCATAAAATATTGTTAATCAAGTATATGTTAATACAAAGAATATTTGTAAAAGATAAAAATTCTGCAATATAAAGAATACTTCCCATTTAGAATCTTTTATATAAGGAATATTTTTATGATTATCTTAAAATATGTTTCTAAAAGATTATTAGGATTTGCAATTATATTTTGTGATATGAAATAAATTGAGATGTGAAGTGGATTTATCGTGGATGGTGTTTTAAACGACATTTGTCCTTTTATCCAATTTACATTGAAATTATTAATTGGAATTTATAAATTTATTTTATAGATTTAAAAAGGGTATTTTCTAAAAATCAAGTTTTCCAATTTAATATATTAAATTGGAATTAAGTGGAAATTCGATTGGTAATAATCGAAATGGGCTTCTGTAAAAGAAGACCGATATTATATATGGAATTTAAGAGGCTTTAACGTTATTCCATTTATATTATTAGTCCGATACAGAAATTTATATCGATTATGTATTGATTTGATTTCTGTGGAATTCCATATTTTGGAAATTGATTGGTGGGTTTATTGTGAACTATATTTTAAAGGACACTAGTTCTTTAACCTGTTTAAGACAAGATTTATTCCTTTAAAAAAATGATCTCGTAATAATGATTTTTGATATCGAATCAAAACTGGAGTTTTAATAAATCTTTTAAGGAAGATTTAAGATTTCATTTTCAGAGCTTATCTTTGATAAAATTAATGAGAATCTTCTAATATGAATATCTTATTAAAAGAATACTCGGAGTTGGAATGTGACATAATGTGTGATTTTCCAATATTTGCTTTTTAATCCAAAAATACGCGAGTTATTCAGAAAGACCAGGTTTAACCCATTCTGAATAATCATCACGAAGATCAAGAGTCGAAGATGAAGGCGGTGGTTGAAGATCGAAGGTTTTCACATCGTTGGGATGATGATGAATGGTATCTTGAATTGGGATTGGCCTTCCAAGGCAAGGTATTTAGTAATGATCGTACAAACGCATTTGGAGATCGACGGACACATTGTTTCGCTCAGACCCAGAGCGGACTTGTAAATGGATTGTATGTCTGACATTGTATTCCTTTCTACTGTATTTGTTGAATGCTACTGATTATATATTTCTGTTTGGTGGTGAAGAATTTATTCTTTACTTATCACCCTTCTCTAAGACGTATGAGCTTAGGGGTTATATATATATATATATATATATATATATATATATATATATATATATTGGTAGATGATCAATAATATGGTAGGGTCTGACAATGTGACATGCTAAGATGCAAATGATCAAGGCTTTGTTGAAAAGCAGGCCTTGTGGTTGATGATCAAAGCACAGTCTATTTAGGCATAGCTTTGTGTATATCGTGACTTCGCGAGCCTCACACACCGGTTGAGTCTAAAACGGGAGAAGGGAACGCAGGGAGTGCACACGTTTCTTTCTAGCTAGAAGTGGTGTCAGTGCTTAAACTGGCTGACATTTGCTTATGTGGTTGATGGAATTTTTGCGAGGCCTCGGTTTATTCTTATCGGTCGCACTCGGTTGATTTGTAGATCCAATAGGATCGGGGAGCGTGTGTTCAAGCATAACTAATCCACTAAAGTACTTGTGGACCGGCCCTGCTGTATCCAAGGGTTCACCAGCGTCCGAATCCTGAGGCATTGCTAGAGTGTCTCGAATCGGTCAGGAGCTCCTCCCTAGCCTTGACTCATGATGGAAACCCAATTTCCAATACGCCCCTTGCGGTTTTGATTGTATAACTAGTATGGCGACATAGTAGATGGTATCTATGCCGTCTAGGATTGATATTATATTTGAAATGTTTTAAATATATATATATATACACACTAATAACAATATCGCTTTTATGTATCAAGCATCTTTTGACCATTATAAGGTAAAACCCTATCCTCTGGTGTGCGTTGCATTGTGTGATGGGACCTGGGTCTTATAATGGTTTCATTTTTCTAAAAAGAATTGCGTTATTTGACGATTTACTTTATTTATGCACTGGCAATCCAATGGAGTAAACCCGTTTCGCATTAGCGGCGTGGTCCTGTGATTAGCCTACTTATTAGTTAAGTTAAGTTAAGTATAGAATTCTTACACCAGTCCCACGACTGACCTGTAGTTTGTTTTACTTTGCAAACTCGGGTGCCCTCTTTCCACACGGGCAGTCGAGTAGCTTTTTGCAGATATAGTTAAGCAGGATCCTGGATTGAAGCCTGAGGCTGGGTCCAGAATATTGATGGCCTTCCGCTGAGATTAGTTCCGCTGCAATGTATTAATTTATTGTAATTTATCTTCCGCTGTACTTTACAAAGTGTACTCTGATATATTCTATACTCTGATGTAACATTTATTATTGATGTTATAAAAGTCTGTGTTGTTGTTCTGATGTGTTGTATGCCCAAAGTTAACGTACTCGGGTTTTGAATGGTTTTGATCAATCTTGCGATCGATTGGGGTCGGGCGAAATCCGGGTCATTACAGCTGATATCAGAGCCAGGTTAGCTCAAATCTTTGGGGTACAACTCGTTAGAACTAAACAAAGACTCATCAGAGGTTGGATTAGTAATATCCAATAAGAATACTCATTAGAGATAGGATCAGCAGTATCCTAGAATGAGAATACTCATTAGAGATGGGGCTAGCAATGCCCTAGAATGAGTCAGAGTGGAAAATTTATAATTAACGTACTTGTTATTATAATTCGATTTTAGAAAATATGATTTTGAATATATAAAAGTTATATATTTTTGAAAATTTAATCAACTAATTGATTGATGATTGTGTAGTGTGAATATGAGTTCAACTAATTAAAATGATTAAACAATTAAAGAATGAAAATTAAATTAGTTAAATAAACAACTTTAGCTTCATTTCCTTTTCGAGGACGAAAAGATTTTAAGTGGGGGAGATTGTAACAACCCGCAAATTCTGAACCAATTTAAAAAATTTATTTTAGAAAATTTTAATGAATCTTGAGGTTATAATAAAATTTATATAAATAATAATGGCTAGAATTTATTTTAAACGAAGTTAAAACGAATAAATTTAGTTTAAATATAAATGGAGTTAGGTAGTTTAAAATTTTAATTTTGAACTTCAACTGAATGTACAGGATTCAAAATAAATCAGAATTGAGTGAAACCAGAAATATTTAAATCAGTTTAATCATATCTTTCTAACGAATCTGAAAAATTGAAATTTCATAGTGAAAATCAAAAGTTATGGCCAATTCAATATTTAGAAAGGTCGATGTAGAATTTTTATATATAATATATATGGCCCGAAGGGCTACTTTTCACATATGAAGGAAATTGGACTCGAAACCACTTCCATTGAGTCTGGAATGGTGTTTCTGCAATTAAAAAGTATAAACACTTATATATTTTGAGTTTCGGAATTTATTTGTTTAAAAATGTATTTTTAATATTAAATATATTAACCTTAAAAATAGTCAATTTTCAAACAACCTCCGTTTTCGATGAAACCACTTTTGTTGGAACTGGAATGTCAAACTATAGCTAGGTTTCAATTTTCAGAATTTTTCGAGTTAATATGTGAGCGTGGCAAAAGAAAATGTGTTTTGACTATTTCAGTTAAATTTAAACGACTTGAAAATAGCCATTTTTTCAAACAGTCTCAGAATTTGACGAAATTAGTCTTTTTAGGACCATACCGTCATAAGAAAGCTAAAAATAATTTTTCTGGAATTTTTGTAGGTCATATGTGGCCCCGGCATATTTAAATGTACGGTCGATATTTAATTAATTAATTTTTAATGGAATTTTAAATAAATGTTCTACAGATTTTGGAATTGGACCCCGAGACCCATTCCATTGCGTTCAGAAGGCCTCAAAACGTTAAGATCGACAGTAAGCAAGCCCAATTCGGAGACAGCCCGCATTTTCACCTTTATAACACGTTTTACGATATTTAATAATAAAAAAATCCGAAAATAAAACCCTAACCGTAAAAAAATGCAGCCGCCGCCTATTCATTCGAAGGCCAGAAATTTCCCAAATTCAAACGTCAATTTCTCTCAATCCGTTCAACGAAAATCTACAAACTATATACCAAATCGAAGGAAATTCAGAGAGCTTCGAATCTATACGGTTTAGATCGGGTTTTGGTACACGGATTTCGCGAATTCTGGCGAGGAAGTGGGCCCGTTTGGGTTCGGATTTCGAGACAAGGAGGAGGCCGAGCATGGTGGCCTTCTGGGCGGTGGTGGCTCGCAGGCGGAGCTTCGGAGTGGCGGAGTCTGATCGGGTCCTAGACCCTCGGATTGGCGCGCACGCAGGAGGTTGAACGGTGGAGTTGGGTTCGGCCAAATCAATGTACGTGCGACAGACGAAGAAGAAAGGCTATTAATTTAATATTATTTTAATTATTTAATATTTAATTTATGCAATCTTTAAAAATCGATATCTCTTTCATACGAGGTCCGTTTGACGAACCGTAAGTTGCGTTGGACTCGTCTTTCCGAGATCTTCGCAATGGCGCAGACAAGAGCTGAATCCGAGACAGTCGAATTTTCAGCCATATTAATGTGAGAATTCTGAATTTTATTATTTAATTAATTATCATTTATTTTTCTCGCTTTAAAATGATTGTATTTTGATGTTAGTTCGGATCTGAAATGTTCTGTATTGTATAAATTGTTGATTGTCGCTTGTGGTGTGTTCTGTTGTCCATGATTGAAATTATATATATTGTTGAATTTTATTTGCGATCGGAACTAGTTGTTTTAACTTATTTTACATTGTCAAAATATTATTTTTATCTGAAATTGAACAACAGAAACTGGTTAACAAATAAAATCTTACTTTTATTTGTTTACATTAAGAACAGATTTGCGAATTACAGTAAAAAAAAAAATCTTTTTACTGTCACCTTAAACATAGGATATTATAGAATTAGAATAATTATGAAATATTAAATTTTATGGTTGATATTAAAAACTTATCTTTTAAAACAAAACTTTATTTACATTGTGTTTGGAAATTAAAAGTAATATTTGAGAAAAACACATAAGTGTTTACATTTAATTTGAGAAAAAGAAGCCATTCTTTTATTTGTGTTTTTCGTCACAAATAATAACATAGGAAAAGAACCATTCTTTTATTTGTGTTTTTCAACATAAATATATACATAGAAATGAATTATTATTTTTATTTGTGTTTTTCAACACAAATATAACTCAGCAAAAGAATTATCTTTTTATTTGTGTTTACCAACACAAATAAAACTTAGAATATGAATTATCTATTTATTTGCATTTTACAATGCAAATATTACATAGAAAATAAGATCACAAATGAATTATCTTTATATTTGTGTTCTTAACATAAACATAGAAAATGAATCATCTTTTCATTTGTATTTTTAACACAAGCATAAACATAAGAAAAATAATTGTCTTTATATTTGTGTTCTTAACACAAATAAACATAGAATAATGAATGTCTTTACAATTTTTGTCCCTTAACACAAATAGTAACATTGAAATTGAATTGTTTCTTTTTATTTGTGTTCTTAACACAAATATACACTTAGCAAATGAAGTATCTTTTTATTGGTGTTTTTCAACACAAGTGTAACTTAGCAAATGAAGTATCTTTTTATTTGTATTTTTTCAACACAAGTGTAACTTAGCAAATGAAGTATCTTTTTATTTGTGTCTTTCAACACAAATATAACTTAGAAAATGAATTACACTTTTTATATGTATTTTTTCAATGCAAATATACATAGAAATAAAGTTCATCTTTTTATTTGTGTTTTGTCAATACAAATATAACATAGAAATTAAGTTCATCTTTTTATTTGTATTTTTCCATATAAATATGACATAGAAATAAAGTCCATCTTTTTATATACATGCTGCAACACAAATATGAACTTAGTATTTGTTGCACAAATAAAATTCACTTTTTATTTGTCATTTGAAACTCAGAATTTATTAGACGAATAAATCTACTTTTTATTTGTCATTTAAAAATTAGAATTTTATTATACAAATAAAATTCACTTTTATTTGACATTAGAATACATAGAAAAATGTTCACATATAAAATATTCTTTTATATGTTGTTAGAAAGTATAGAAAAGTATAAACAAATAAAAGGATTCTTTTATTTGTTATTAGAACACATAGAAAAGTGTAAAACAATGAAATACCCTTTTTATGTTATTCTAGAATTGAAATTTTGAGTTCAATCTTTTATTTGCATTCACTAATGCAAACATACATTGAAAATAAAATTTACCCTTTTATTTGCATTCACCAATACAAATATATGTTGAAACCAAAATTTATTCTTTTATTTACATTCACAAATGTAAAAATACATTGAAGATGGAATTAGTTTTTTTATTTGCACTCATTAAGGCAAATATATTTCGAAAGGAAAAATTGTTCTTTTGTTTGGAATCACTAATGTAAATATACATGGGAATTTAAGTTTATTCTTTTATTTGCATTCTCTAATGCAAATATACACTAAAGTATAAATTGTTCTTTTATCTGCATTTCCTAATGCAAATATATTCTGAAATAGAGTTTGCCCTTTTATTTGCATTCACAAATGCAAATATATTCGGAAAATAAAATTTGTTCTTTTATTTGCATTCTTCAATGCAAATATACATTGAGAACAAAATTCTTTCTTTATTTGCATTCACGAATGCAAACATATATTGAAAATAAAATTTGCTCTTTTTACAATCACAAATGTAAATATACTTTGAAAATCAAGTTTGTTCTTTTATTGGTATTCCACAATGCAATATAACATCTAAAATAAAAGTTACATTTTTATTTGCAAACATAAAAATGAAATAAACATCTTTATCAAACTTGATTTAGTTAAAATGAAATGAACATTTTTGTCAAATTGATTAGTTAAAATAAAATAATTACTTTTGTCAATTTATACTAGTTGAAATAAAATAATCACTTTTATCAATTTATACTAGTGGAAACAAAATATGCACTTTTGTCAAATTGATTAGATAAAATTAAATAAACACTTTTGTCAACTTATACTGGTTAATAACAAAATATTCAGTTTTATCAATTTACATTTGTTGAAAACAATTATTCATTTTAGTCAATTTATATTAGTTAAACCAAATAGACATTTTGTCAAAAATATTCATTTTTGTCAAAATGAATTAGTTGAAGCAAGTTATATATATATATATATATGTATATGTTATGTTTGGCAAGTTATATATTTGTCAAAATGGGTTAGTTGAAACAAAAATTATCATTTTTGTCGCATTAGAATTGTCAGAACAATATAACCATTTTTTCTTGAGCTTAAATTAGCAAAGTAGAAATTGTCAATAGAGACGAAGTTATTATGCTTATTCATTCATTGCAATAGAGACATTTTCTTGTCATCATTATATGTATTGTGTATTACACTTCCATTCACAAGTTACCCGACTTGTTTATGTGATTGGGACGATTATTTTCACACATCGCCCAAGTGCACAAATTAGTTTATCATTTGTTTGTTGGTTGAAACCCCACACGGGTGTTGGCATGAAAATTTACATACACTAATCCCAATATTTAGTTGAATGTTGATCGATAATCGACAGGCTGCGATGAGCGTTATTATTTAATTTTAACACTTACGCAGTGGAAATTACACCTTGGATGTATATGGATGATTTGATGATTATACCGATATTGTCATGTATATGATGTGTGTGTGAAATCCATATAATCCAAATTATATGGTAAATGTTTGAGATGCATTTCGATTCAGGTGTGCTTTTAAATAAGAATATTTTTACATTAGAAATCCATTTTATATAAAGTGTATATATTTTCATAAAATATTGTTAATCAAGTATATGTTAATACAAAGAATATTTGTAAAAGATAAAAATTCTGTAATATAAAGAATACTTCCCATTTAGAATCTTTTATATAAGGAATATTTTTATGATTATCTTAAAATATGTTTCTAAAAGATTATTAGGATTTGCAATTATATTTTGTGATATGAAATAAATTGAGATGTGAAGTGGATTTATCGTGGACGGTGTTTTAAACGACATTTGTCCTTTAATCCAATTTACATTGAAATTATTAATTGGAATCTATAAATTTATTTTATAGATTTAAAAAAAGCATTTTCTAAAAATCAAGTTTTCCAATTTAATATATTAAATTGGAATTAAGTGGAAATTCGATTGGTAATAATCGAAATGAGCTTCTGTAAAAGAAGACCGATATTATATATGGAATTTAAGAGGCTTTGCCGTTATTCCATTTATATTATTAGTCCGATACAAAAATTTATATCGATTATGTATTGATTTGATTTCTGTGGAATTCCATATTTTGGAAATTGATTTGTGGGTTTATTGTGAACTGTTTTTTAAAGGACACTAGTTCTTTAACCTGTTTAAGACAAGATTTGATCCTTAAAATAAATGATCTCGTAATAATGATTTTTGATATCGAATCAAAACTGGAGTTTTAATAAATCTTTTAAGGAAGATTTAAGATTTCATTTTCAGAGCTTATCTTTGATAAAATTAATGAGAATCTTCTAATATGAATATCTTATTAAAAGAATACTCGGAGTTGGAATGTGACATAATGTGTGATTTTCCAATATTTGCTTTTTAATCCAAAAATACGCGAGTTATTCAGAAAGACCAGGTTTAACCCATTCTGAATAATCATCACGAAGATCAAGAGTCGAAGATGAAGGCGGTGGTTGAAGATCGAAGGTTTTCACATCGTTGGGATGATGATGAATGGTATCTTGAATTGGGATTGGCCTTCCAAGGCAAGGTATTTAGTAATGATCGTACAAACGCATTTGGAGATCGACGGACACATTGTTTCGCTCAGACCCAGAGCGGACTTGTAAATGGATTGTATGTCTGACATTGTATTCCTTTCTACTGTATTTGTTGAACGCTACTGATTATATATTTCTATTTGGTGGTGAAGAATTTATTCTTTACTTATCACCCTTCTCTAAGACGTATGAGCTTAGGGGTTATATATATATATATATATATATATATATTGGTAGATGATCAATAATATGGTAGGGTCTGACAATGTGACATGCTAAGATGCAAATGATCAAGGCTTTGTTGAAAAGCAGGCCTTGTGGTTGATGATCAAAGCACAGTCTATTTAGGCATAGCTTTGTGTATATCGTGACTTCGCGAGCCTCACACACCGGTTGAGTCTAAAACGGGAGAAGGGAACGCAGGGAGTGCACACGTTTCTTTCTAGCTAGAAGTGGTGTCAGTGCTTAAACTGGCTGACATTTGCTTATGTGGTTGATGGAATATTTGCGAGGTCACGGTTTATTCTTATCGGTCGCCCTCGGCTGATTTATAGATCCAATAGGATCGGGGAGCGTGTGTTCAGGCATAACTAATCCACTAAAGTATTTGTGGACCGGCCGTGCTGTATCCAAGGGTTCTCCAGCGTCCGAATCCTGAGGCATTGCTAGAGTGTCTCGAATCGGTCAGGAGCTCCTCCCTAGCCTTGACTCATGATGGAAACCCAATTTCCAATACGCCCCTTGCGGTTTTGATTGTATAACTAGTATGGCGACATAGTAGATGGTATCTATGCCGTCTAGGATTGATATTATATTTGAAATGTTTTAAATATATATATACACACTAATAATAATATCGTTTTTACATATCAAGCATCTTTTGACCATTATAAGGTAAAACCCTATCCTCTGGTGTGTGTTGCATTGTGTGATGGGACCTGGGTCTTATAATGGTTTCATTTTTTCTAAAAAGCATTGCGTTATTTGGTGATTTACTTCATTTATGCACTGGCAATCCAATGGAGTAAACTCGTTCGGCATTAGCGGCGTGGTCCTGTGATTAGCCTACTTATTAGTTAAGTTAAGTTAAGTATAGAATTCTCACTCTAGTCCCACGACTGACCTGTAGTTTGTTTCACTTTGCAAACTCGGGTGCCCTCTTTCCACACGGGTAGTCGAGTAGCTTTTTGCAGATATAGTTAAGCAGGATCCTGGATTAAAGCCTGAAGCTGGGTCCAGAATATTGATGGCCTTCCGCTGAGATTAGTTCCGCTGCAATGTATTAATTTATTGTAATTTATCTTCCGCTGTAATTTATCTTCCGCTGTACTTTACAAAGTGTACTCTGATATATTCTATACTCTGATGTAACATTTATTATTGATGTTATAAAAGTTTGTGTTGTTGTTCTGATGTGTTGTACGCCCAAAGTTAACGTACGCGGGTTTTGAACGGTTTTGATCGATCTTGCGATCGATTGGGGTCGTTACATAAGACACGAGGGAGCGCACATTCGTTATTTTGGCTGCTCCAACGGACTGGAAGGGGAAGCACACGACTTCCTAAGACGTCAAAGGTGCTCCTAGTTGTCCTCGGTGTGGTGGAAGATGTTTCTGGCTGTGCCCACAGAGGTTGGGTCTGCGCGTAACTACTAGGTGGGTGGGCCTTGACTGTAAGAATAGCTGGGCAGTCAGAATGCTGTTCGCGGTGACGGAAAAGGTGATTCGACGGCTGCCTCAATGGAGGTGGAGGGTCAGGACCAACAAGGATATTAGGTCGTCGAGTGCCTGTTACCACAGCCAGTAGGATGCGGAAAGACTAGAGCTAGACCCAATATACCATTATCCATTCACTATCGTGGGACGGTGGATGAGGGGAGACGCCACATGGATGTTTAGATTGGTTGCTTAGGGGCTTGTCGCTTAGCTCTCATAGTCTTTATTAGTTATGGGAGGGTCGAGGTGGGGCCATATCCACCATAGAAAACAAACCCTAGGGATATTTGTGTGGGAGGCTCTTAAAGGCGGGCCTTGCACAAATATAAGGAAAGCTCCCAACCGAGTTCCGTGTTTCTTGTGTAGCCCTGCCACGGAACTCGGGCACGCACACACGATGGGTGTGCGGGTTAGATATCGAATACGATAGAGAATACGTACGTGGAAGAGTCTAGATATAACCATGTCTGCTCTGGGTGGTGTATCGTAGACTGGTGGGCATTGTTCGATAACGACAGTCAAATTAGAGTGATCCTATGTGGGCGTAGTGTTGTATTATATATATAAGAGGAATATACATTACTATGACATAGGACGGGGGACTGCATATATCACTGCACGGATACGGTGGGGGCCATGCGAGTGGGGTACCACGGGGTGTACCTCAGTTTAGGGGTAGCTACATATACATTATATTAGGTTAATCTACTTGGAGTAGATGGGTGCGACGTGTGTGTAAGCCTTGAGCGCTAATGACACAAATAACCTAATAAACAATAAAATGTAATTAAACGGTATATGTAGGATTATTTAAGAAGTGTAGTTTAAACTCATTCACACAGAACTTATGTTCTGACCCCCTCCTTATAACATTCGCAGGTTAGATTCATGACAAAGACTTATAGCTTTGGAGATACTGATTTAGCAGTATTGTAATTAAGGTAAAGCTATGTTTATATATATTATATTTTATTCCTTCCGCTGTGAGGTGTTTTCCGAATTCTGACATATTTCTTGTCTCTGTCTTTTTTACAGGATACCAGAGCAACCAACTCGGGTTTTGATGGATTGGGTTTTTGAAAAAAAACCGGTCCGTCGGAATTCGGGTTGTTATATTTGGTATCATAGCATAGGTTTACGATTCCTATATAGATAATGAGAGAGTGTATTTGTATTTTCAAAAATATAAATATATTATATATAAACCTAGATCTATAAAGAAGCCCACTAAATAGAAAGAGTTAAATATGGAAAGAATTAGGATAACTATTTTGTATGCTAAAAGAATGAGCAAGGAAATCTGAGACCCTTAGGTATGTTGGGTGGAAAGTGTACAAAATGATTGGTGTTAAGAAAGATGTATCCCATACAATAGTAACTGAGATTAGTGGGTTTAGTAGGGAAACTTTATAAAGTGGAAAATGGATTAGGAATATATATAGTTGGAAGAAATGATTTCGTGGATGTGTCTAGTAAAGCCTAGGTAATTTGGAAACCCGATTAAGAAATAGTTGTCCTTGTCTACTCCAGTTTTTGATGTTTGAAAAAAATGTTTTGCATTTTTGTTACAGCGTGTTTTTATGGTTTGGCAAAAGCAAGTTTTGGTAAAGAAAATAAAGTTTTACCATTTTTAATTTTTGGGAGAAAAAATTAGAAAAAAAGAGAGACCAAACCATGTTTTAAAATGAATGGAGTAGGTAAGGATTAGTGTCTAGAAAGCACAAGTTTGAGGCTAGGAAGTAAATAATAAGGACTATCCTAGAATAATAAAAATAAATTCCCGTAGAATGCATAAGCATTATAAGGACTAGAATTGTTGCTCGAAAAAGATAAGTTGAAAAAAAAAAGTTTCTTATGTAATTGTGCTTGGATAGGAAAATAGGAACTTCTTATAGAATAGCTATGTAAAAATCCAAGTGCGACCAGAAAAGATACATAAAAGAAAAACGGAAAATGTAAATTCTTCTGTTTTATACCTTTTTGTAACTTAAGAAATCGAATTTGGAAAATTAGTTTTTTCTAAATTTCGAATTTAATAATGGTTGGTAGGATTTTGGATGCAACAATTGGTTGAACTATGCTCTTTTCTATAAGAATATGGGAATATTTGAATGAAAAATGTTTTGGTTTTTCAAAAATATTGCATTCATATAGAACTGCAAGTATATTTAAGATGTGAGCATCATGTTTTGAAAAAAAAATTGAAAGTTTGCATACATATAGGTGGTACCAAATTAGGTATACATGCATTACTATGATGTATTTCACTTTCCACATGTGCACAATGTTTGCAAAAAAAATTGGATGCACACTTGATGGTTTGATATTATGCGAGGAATTATATATTTTACCCCTATCGAATTTCGAGGACGAAATTCCTTAAGGGTGGGAGAATGTAACACCCCGCATTTTTAATATAATTAAAAATGAGATATATGTATATATGCATTGATATATTTAAAGGAAAGATTAAATAATATTAATGTAATTGCATGTAAGAAGTTTATGCAGTGAAATAAAGAAAAAGATTAATAAAGAAATTACATGCAATATTTGAAATAAGAAGAAATACAGTGAAATGCGAAGAAATACATGCGAACATATAAAAAGAAATAAAAAGGAGAATTTTAAGAGACTCTAGAAATTGGTCATGAAATTAGCGTCATTACGTTCATGGCGATTTTCTCGTCAATTTAGACCTATAGTTTGTAGAAAACTGATTTAAAATGAAGAAGTTATCCTTAATTTAAGAAATGCAACAAAACATGGAAAGGAGCAATGAGAAAAGAATAATATGTAGCTTGGTCCTAAGTCTTGTTAACAAAAGACTTAGTAGCTCATTTGGTTAATTGGAGATTTAATTGAAAGAATGTAAATAAACCATTAATTGATTGAGGAAGATAATTTCCAAATAAAATAGACAATTGTTTGCATATAAAAATTAGTATACGCATAAGAAATGGATGCGTATGAACATGATTCAAATTTGAAGTTGCGCGCGAACATAGAGACAAACAAAAAGGAGGCATATATGTATACATGTTATTTGAAATTAATGCAATAAGGGAAAGAGGATATGTGAAATTATTGCATTAAATAAATGGATGATGCATGAACCTGAATAAAAATGAATTAATGTGATGCAAATAAAAGAAAGAGAATATGGAATGCAAAATATGTCAAATGTGCAATTAAAGCATGCATAGAAAAAGGTTGTAAACATTAAAATGGAGCAATTAAATGTGAAGGGGATCAACTTTTGAAATTTAAACGTTTAAAAAGTAAACTAATAAGGCCATAAACAAGCCATAATTGGAGGAAGGTTAGTGTTATTAAATAACATTCAAATCAGAGACGCATGCACATGTGATTAGATGTAAATAAATAAAAGAAAATGGTTTAAGGACATGCAGTTTCTTTTCAAAAAGAGTAGACAAAAAGAGAAAGAAATCAATTAATTGATTAAGAGAAGAAAATAGCAAATAAAGGTTCACGTATAAGTGCAAATAAATTAAAAAAAAAATGAATGCATGAAGGAAAGAGATTGCTATACGTTAAAAATAGTATGTAATGCATTAATTAGATAGGAATAAAGCGGTTTCTTTTTTTTCTTTTTTCTTTTTTTATTTAAAGGAGCACTAAGTGTGAAAAGGGTTGTTCTGGATGGTTCTTTTCTAGGGTGAGGTGGACGGTTTAGATGAGTTTTTATTTAATCCTAAGGTCCTAGTTGCTCCAACCCACTTATAAAAGAACACCTAACCTAACCCTAAAATCATTCTATCTCTTATAAGACGCCTCCATGCCACCAAACTTCAACCCAACATAGTCGCCGCCTCTAAACTCTAAATTAAATTGCAAGTTCTTCATCAATTTTGGAGTTTAATCAAATCAAGTAGTAAGGTTCTTCAACAACAATTCACGTTCTGCGTTAATAATCAAATAAGAAGCCTAAACCAACGTTCTACCTCAACAACCAATTGTTTATTTCTCCAATCCAGTCAAGGTGAGTGGTTTAAAATACAGTTGTTGTATAATTGTACTTCTAGCGTTTGCCATTCCCCATAATGAATATGATGATAATTTAATAAGATCAGTTATTTCATTTATGCTTACGATTCAGTTCTCTCCTTTTTATTCTTTTCCCTTTTTATTTGTATAGCTATGTTATCTCGAGCCTACATCTATTATGAATTTATGCGTTGTAAACGAGAACGAGAAAGTAAAAGGTAAAAAAGGGGTTGTTTGGGCATAATATGGGTTGGAAGAATTTATGTATGATTTGAATGGAATTATGGACATAATTGTATGGTAATTTTAAATTTATGTAGTTTGGCATGATTGAAATTGGATATGGAATTAGCGCAATTTAATATTAACAACATGTAATTGGATATCATGGATTGCTGAAATTTATTGGTAAGATAAGCCTAAAAGGTGAATTAGGTTATATGTATGAACATGGGAACGTTTGGAAATATATTGGAAAAATATTGATTTTATGAACTTGAGTATTATTGGATATTTTGGATAAGTGGAATATAAAAGAAATTGGCATATTTGGGTATGGATTACATGGAATTGATGAAATTGCCTATAATTGGAAATTTGTAATTAAGGCTAATTAATATGTAATTAGTGACAAGTTGGAATAGGCAAAATTGTAAACATGACTATATGTTGAATTGGAAACACATAACATGAAAATCGGGATTTGGGTGAAATACGATGCTAATGAACCTTTGACACGAGGTTAGGCGCAATTATGTTGTAAGACTGCCCGGAACCACCCGACAAATCCAGCTGCTACAATTGGACGTCTAATGTGAGAGGTCAAAGGCATGAATTGTAGGCGTAACGGTTGGTGACACGAGGTTAAACCCGCTTTGTGGGGTAAGACTGTCCGGAACCGCCCGACAAATCCAGCAGCCACAAAGTGTTCGGTCTAATGTGGGAGGTCATGCACCGTTCGTCATAATGAATGAATTATGGAATACTAACCATAATAAGACATGTGGGTGACATGGGTATGGTTAGAGGGTTAAGTGGGTGACATGTAAATATGGACTTAACCGTAGTAAGACAAGACATGTAAAACATGTAAATATGGACTTAACCATAGTAAGACAAGACATGTAAAACATGTAAATGTGGACTGTAGTAAGATACGTGAAGTAAAACATGACTAAGGTGGACTTAACCGTAGTAAAGCATGTGTAAGACATGGAAACAATAATAAAAGAGGTTAAGTGGGACATGGGCGACATGTAAGACATAAATAATGCTTAACCAAAGGGGACCCGTTATGGCGTCACAAATTAATTGAATTGGGTAAAGTTTAGGTAACGGGTTAAATAAATGGAAAGGGTTAAGTAAATCTAAATTAATGACAAAAGTGGGGAATGGTAAATAACCTATTATGAATGAATTTGAATAAGAAAAGGAAGGATAATAGGTTAGACTTGTCCTAGGGACAAGTGGAAAGTATAACTTATGGGATAAGGTAAGTTATAAGAAACGATAGAGGAAAATAAGGTAACTTATATGTGAAGATATACTTAATTATATATTAAGTAGTTTGGGAAGGAGAAGTGTGGAATTTAAGATGATATAAGTTATATGAATGGAAAAGAAGTAAATTAGAATCATATATGTTGGTTGGGTTGAGTAATTCTCTGGGTGTCAGTCTGATGTTGATTTCGGTCTTCGGGGCTGGTGTTTAGGGGATTATTCTCCTAATCAGTATATTTGTGGATAAGACATACTTAACTATGAATTATGTATAACATGTTGTTGTAACCCTAAAAGGGAATAATTTATGAAGTTGGAAAACAACATGTTGTGGTCTTATTAATGGACTTAAATGGGTTAAGTATAAATTGAATTAATAAGCGAAGGTAACTTGGTGAACTTGAAAAGGAAGTCAATATGAATAAGAATAACCAAGTTAAATAAGAAAAACCGATGAGGTAACAAAAGCGCGTAAGAATTGATTAGACGTAGGGTCTAATGACATATAAAATCAAGACGCTTGGGGCAATCCGTACGTTGTAGAATGAATAACCCAACAAGGTAAATCATCACGGTGTCATAAGACACGAGGGGAGCGCACATTCGTTATTTTGGTGGCTCTAACGGACTGGAAGGGGAAGCACGCGGCTTCCTGAGACGTTAAAGGTGCTCCTAGTAGTCCTCTGTGTGGTGGCAGATGTTTTAGGCTGTGGCCGCAGAAGGTGGGTCTGCGCGTAACTACTAGGTGGGTGGGCCTTGACTACAAGAATAGCTGGGCAGTCAGAATGCTGTTCGCGGTGACGGAAAAGGTGATTCGACGGCTGCCTCAACGGAGGTGGAGGGTCAGGACCAACAAGGATAGTAGGTCGTCGAGTGCCTGTTACCACAGTCAGTAGGATGCGGAAAGACTAGAGCTAGACCCAATATACCATTAACCATTCACTATTGTGGGACGGTGGTTGAGGGGAGACGCCACATGGATGTTTAGATTGGTTGCTTAAGGGCTTGTCGCTTAGCTCTCGTAGTCTTTATTAGTTATGGGAGGGGCCGAGGTGGGGCCATAGCCACCATAGAAAACAGACCCTAGGGATATTTGTGTGGGAGGCTCTTAAAGGCGGGGCTTGCACAAATATAAGGAAAGCTCCCGACTGAGTTCCGTGTTTCTTGTGTATCCCTACCACGGAACTCGGGCACGCACACACGATGGGTGTGCGGGTTAGATATCAAATACGATAGAGAATACATACGTGGAAGAGTCTAGATATAACCATGTCTGCTCTGGGTGGTGTATCGTAGACTGGTGGGCATTATTCGATAACGGCAGTCAATTGAGTGATCCTATGTGGGCGTAGTGTTGTATTATATATATATAAGAGGAATATACATTACTATGACATAGGACGGGGGACTGCATATATCACTGCGAGGATACGGTGGGGACCATGCGAGTGGGGTACCATGGGGTGTACCTCAGTTTGGGGGTAGCTACATATACATTATATTAGGTTAATCTACTGGGAGTAGATGGGCGCGACGTGTGTGTAAGCCTTGAGCGCTAACGACACAAATAACCTAATAAATAATAAAATGTAATTAAATGGTATATGTAGGATTATTCAAGAAGTGTAGTTTAAACTCATTCACACAGAACTTATGTTATGACCCTCTCCTCATAACATTCGCAGGTTAGATTCATGACAGAGACTTATAGCTTTGGAGATACTGATTTAGCAGTATTGTAATTAAGGTAAAGCTATGTTTATATATATTATATTTTATTCCTTCCGCTGTGAGGTGTTTTCCGAACTCTGGCATATTTCTTGTCTTTGTCTTTTCTGCAGGATACCAGAGCAACCAACTCGGGTTTTGATGGATTGGGTTTTTGAAAAAAAAAATGGTCCGTCGGAATTCGGGTTGTTACATAGGTCCCCATTGCAAAGCGTGAGACAATGTTGTAAATCAAAACAATTCCTAGTACATTGGTCCATTTAGATCCAAACATGCCAAGAATGAGACATTTATTAATATAAAATGAATGACACTTGTCACTTGCTTAGTTTCCAAATGACCCTAGGCGTACTTGGACTATTGATTGCTTTTGTCTCTTGTGTTTTATATTTTGTAAATATGTATTATCACCAGGATGCATCTACCTTACTGTGTTCTGATTTGTTAAGCTTTATTTGAACATTTGCTATTAAAAATCTAACTTCAAATGATCAAATTTGTATATGCTTGTGTAAGTATTGCCTAATCATACATAGGTCTATGCCACACAGCTGCAAAATTGTTATAGTGATTGTTCAGTACTAAACAAAAACATATGGTTGAATTGATTGTTTAAATAAAAAATCGTAAATTTGCCATTTCATAGTTTTTTGAAATAGAAGAAAATGTCTGATGTTTATAAAAAAGGTACCTTTTTTGCACCATGGAATTAACTTACAAGTCAATGATGCATCAGCTTTAGTTCACAGTACTTGTACATTAACAAATTTGCAAGTGAAAAAAAATAAAACCTATGGCTCAGACATTTTTTCACCTCGCTTACATGGACCTACATTTTTTTCCTCCTATTTACATAAAAGCTTCACTTGAAAATATAAGCACTTAAGCAGAAAGGAAAAGAGCAAAGAGCCAAGGGCAAAGAAATGTCAAAAAAGGCTTGTGTCGGATATACAGTGCAAGGTTTGCTGAGAAGTTCCGGATGTCATCTGATACCGGTATCAAATTGTTCGGAAAGACCATTGCCATTCCATTTTGCGGCGAGGAAAGCGGTGAAGACTATGATAAGGTAAGATTTACTTCGACTACGCATTCTTAGCTTAATACCAAATATGTTTTAGAAACTTCCATATCATGCTTACCTTGAACTTTGCCGAATTATGAAGACAATTAGAAGAAAATTTGAAGGCTGCCTTCACCATTAATAGATGTATGTAAAATTTTCAGTGTTCACCAAGAGACAAGGAACAACAATCAGAGGACCCACGGAATGCAGAGGAAAATCAAGACGACCACAACGATAGACAAAGAGAAAACAGCATTGAAAAAACCAGTTAAAATACTTGCCTGCCCGAGGTGCAAAAGCATTGACATGAAATTCTGTTACTATAACAATTACAACATAAACCAACCTCACCACTTCTGCAAGAATTGCCAAAGATACTGGACAGCCGGCGACACCATGAGAAACTTTCCAGCCGGCGCTGGTCGCCGAAAAAGCAAGAACTCTGCAAATTCATAGTTCCAGCACCTGATCATTTATGATACCGCGTTAAAGGCCAATGATGGCGGCAGCCGTAGTAATAGTATTAGGGTTCTTAGCTTTGGATGTGATGCACTGCCTGTTGTGGCAAATAAACATAAAACTGCAACTGCGACTTCAAATCCAATAGACGACAACAGCGGTGCAAATTTCCAATGGCCACCATGGCCTTATCCATGGGCACCCCCTCTTACTCCGATAATATGGGGTTATGGTACACCTTGGATATCCCCTATAGTTAAGCATCTTCTTCTTCTGCACCTGCATCAGGGCATGTATCTAAAACATTGAGGATTGATGATCCTGAAGAGGCAGCAAAGAGTTCAATCTGGGCAACTATGGGGTTTGATAATGAAAAGTCTAACAAATGCCTTTTTAAACCGTTTCCGAAAAAGTCTGTGAAGCTTAAGGCTAATAGCAATTCAGAATTGCTCAATGTGAATCCTGCTTCATTGTCTAGATCATTTGTATGCTTATAATTATCTGAAGCAGAACTAAGACAAAGTTTGTTTGAGATTTGGATTCTGCTGTAGGATTGGTTCAATTGGTTGACGGTCCGAACTGTGTTGCTTTCTTGGTTAAATGAATAAAGCCAACCATCACCCTTTTATATCTTCTTCGAGTTATGAATCGTGCAATTATCGCAAATGAATTGATTCTCTTTCTATTATTCCTCTATTGATGTCGTTCCTTCGCAAATGCTAATCGTGCAGCCGCATCAAGTCTCCATCAAAAATTTAAATAGACATGATTCCAACTCAAGAACCCCAAAATGACTTCAGAAAATGTTGATATACCCTCCTACAAGTAAGCTGTCCAATTCCTGTTCCATGAATCTCTTTATCATCAGCTGCAAACTGGTCCCATGAAATTGTCTTGTTCTCATGTAAGTCTAAAAGTGGCACCATCTTTCTTCGGTCTATAACAATTGTTTTCTTAAACCCAAGGTACCTTCTGTGACCTTCAACGACCTTTGCCATAGTCCCATCATAAGTGGGGATAAAAATATCACTTTCTAATGACACCATGTAGTCTAGTGCAACCATCTGGGAAGACTGATTCTTAAAGTGATGCAGATCTTCATGGTCAAGTAGACTCTCCTTTCTTACAAGCAGGGGAAATGAGGCTCTTAACATTTCCAGTCTTATACGGCCACCATATATCTCCCTCGAGGCAATGTAGATCAAAGGATTACTTTCAAAGCCTAATGCTTTTAGAATTAATGTAGTCTCTTCTGGTGTAAGTGGACACAACCCTTGTGATCTCTTATACCCAGAATCTGTCTCTTTCTCTTTCCACCATTTATATGCATACCTCATTCGTTTTAGCTCTTCCGCTTCTTCAGTTAAGCATCCATGAGTGCAGACAGAGAAAGCCAACATGTCCATCTCGTATCTCAAATGCAATACCGCGAAAGGTCCCTTTCTTTTAAGAATACCAACCAATTTGTTTCCTAGTGCCTCTATTTGAGGTGCAAATTTTAATGCCTCGTAATTCACATGGTATCTAAGTTTTTGGAGCTCAACTGGAAGACCATTATTTGCAAGACGTGCATCGGTTTTTTTAAAGTGTATTACGCTATGTTTACTGAAAAGCGGAAGGACCTGGCCCATATAATACTTTTCCAATGACCAACTCACTGGAGGCAACATTATTGAAATACTCATCACATTTTTCCTTAACCTTTTTAGAAGTTTTTTCAACAATACGCACATCATTCTTCAATGAATTGATGAAATGACTAACATTAAATATATCACCAAAATTACTTGTGTCTTCCCAAAATGAAGTTTTGTCAAGCTCTAGGAGAATTAATGTCAGATTTAACATGTAAGCAACAATTACCATGTCACATATTTGTATAATGTACTCACTGCCGAACACATTTAATTAAGTCCTCCGTTACATGATATTTTCAAGAAACCATTACTCTTATAAATTCTATATTTGGATGAATTTGATAAAGGAGCAAGAAAAGGAGAAACAGGATGTGAATGTTGCCACCTTTGCCATTGCCAATGTAATAAACCCATCCACAATAAAATGCAGCAACAGAGGAAGCATATGAGCAACACCTTTCAGGATATCCAGCTCAGACCCGCTAACTAAACGATGTTTCATCACCCCATGCCACCATGATCTGTGACTATGCTACCGCTACCGCCGCCAATGCCAATGTTGACTCAATAGTTGGTTATGAGACTGACAGAGAACGCAATCAATAGAACTGACCAATCGAAGCAGATGCAAGAGAATTTATGTGGCTCTTCGATTATAATTTTAGGGCCGATGAAATTTGCAAATAGGAAGCTAAAATTTGGGGGCCACTAGGTAGATTCTAGATTTGTTTATTCATACTTAATACATATACTACACACTCTTTACTTAAAAGCACT
The DNA here is from genome assembly GCA_030737875.1 of Allium sativum. Lineage (NCBI taxonomy): Eukaryota > Viridiplantae > Streptophyta > Magnoliopsida > Asparagales > Amaryllidaceae > Allium > Allium sativum. The sequence continues at coordinate 318,110,540 of CM060925.1, forward strand.
CGCTCACACATATAATTAATATGCATTTGAATTTTTTTTAAACTTAGTATTCATATGTTCGGATTCATATATCTACATACTCATCATTTCATGCATATCTGAAACTAGATTTATGCACATCTGAAACTAGATTTATACATAAGTTTGGCCTTCATTTGAATGACTATACAACCATAACCATTGTAGATATGCGTGTCAACTTGGCACTTTTAGAAAACTGATATCCAAATCTGAAAAGCTGCAATGTTGCAAAATTATGCACATTCAATTTCAATAGATGTTGAGAATTGGTTACTAAACACAGCATGCTGCTTTTTTATATTTTAAAATTGAATATATTTTGAAATTCAATAAAGCATCAATGTTTGAAGGATTAATGATAGGCATCATGAAAAAAAAGATAAATGATAAAACAATACAAACAATAATAGTAAGAAATTTACCTGACTGCTCCAAACCCATTATGTAGTTTCGATTCCTCTTTACGGACGACGTTCCATTTTTTGGTATTTTAAAGAATGCCAACATATTTAACATTCCACCAACATCTACTCCACCTATGTAATAAGGTAACACGTTAGCAGCAATTTCTTGCAGTAAAATAGAACATTTTCAAGAACATGTTGGCCATGAAACTATTGAATCACAACCACTATAAGTGACTTGTTGTCGCTACCACTTATGAACACATCTAATAGTATGTACTAAGCTATAAAATGGATGCTAACTTTAGTCCACTTCCAAATTCAGACTGAAGTCTGATGCTCATGCTCCAAAAGTATTTAGGTGTGTTACACAACTTACAACTAGTCGTACTTCAGCATGCTACATATCAGACTATGATTTTCAGGTGCTTTGAGAACTTCAACCTATTGGTATAGCTAATATGGAACATAGGTCGTGCAGTCTATCTAGACCTAATAGTCCAATTCACCTGATTAACCATATTGTCTTAGCTCCTGATTCTGTCAATTCACTACTGACCGGTCATGTGTTTCAGCAACCATAATATGTGCTTTCATTAGGAATCATTCCTATATGTCGCTGATTTATTGTTGTTTTATTATAACTTCCATATATATATACATATATATATATATATATATATAGAGAGAGAGAGAGAGAGAGAGAAAGAGAGATGGCATGCAATATAGGAATTGATCATCAATGTGACGATCTTATTGCCTAGATTCTAATATATATTTTGCCAGCTCTTTGGCAAGTTGATAGATTTTTTTTATTTTTATTAAATAATTAACATCCAGTTTTCAATACAATAATGATCATTGTTATCGTATGGAAAAAAAATCTGGTAAATGCATTTATATTAAAGGTGGCAATCATGATTTTATCTTAAAATTTCATTCAAGCAACTAAACTAAACCAAACATGAAAGCATAGGAATGGTGTGCATCCTCATTACATAATCATGTTGATGCAGAGTATTTCTCAACATGCCATGCCTACCACTTTTTAATAATAAATTTATATGAAATCTAATCTTGCAAACGTAATATCTAATTATGAACCACTTTATCATAACATGACTAATCTTAATAAAAAAACATTGCGAAATATAGCAAACCATGAACCTTCTTACATTAATAGACTGAAAGTTTTTTTCTCAAATAACTAATGATAGTAGTTGTTATATCGTCAAACAATGGTAGTATTAGTTAACTTTAAATAATTACATAGTAACGAAGAAACAAATTTCCTTAAATCCATCTACACTTCTCTTGCTCTGTACGTCCAACAGAAATCATTTTCAATGAAAAATATGCATTTTTGGTAGCTCGTCATAACAGTAAAAAACTACCAAATGTAAGTCTGCATTTTCCTTAACCTCGTTATATATTTTATAATATTTCCATGGAAATCATATGACTTGAATCCTATACAACTAGTGAACTCCAAACTTTTGAACCATCAAGAAAATACCAATAGAAGAATCAATAGGTTTAAAAAAGTACAGTAGGAATGGAAATAGGTTTGAAGAAAGTACCTAAAATTGTGGTGAACGAAGCTAGGGTTTGGCCCATAGAGATCTCGATAGCTCCAATTAATGGAAGATGGGGAATCTAGGGAATGAACATAATGTTGCGATGATTTAAATTAGGGCAATTCTAGTACGAGTTGTGACCTATTATGATTGAAATCTCAAAAGTGGAATTCATGAGTTGGGAGAGGAAGACGAGGAAGATAAGCGACAAGTGAAATTTTAGGAGGGAAATGAGGAAGAAAAACGTGAATAACCCACGTTCTACATTTGTCTAAGTGAAATGGATAGCGTTTAAGTCAAATTTAATAAGAATGGACCCACATGTGTACTGCATAGCGTTTGGTAAATGGACATGTGTTTTAATCTTCGTTGTTTCATAGAAGCAAAGGCGGAAACGCTGTACTTAAGAGCTATATAGTATTTATTTTCTTGTAGTGACCCCTTTATGGGTTAGATATGTTCCATATTCCAATGGGAGCTAATTTTGAAAGGCTTGTTGATATGACCTTGATGCATGAGGAAGACAAAAGAGAAAAGAAGGAAGTTAAGGCTGAGGAAACAACGCAAAACAAGAAAGTATGGCCCGAGAAAGGACAACAACAACAGAAAAAGGGCGGAAAGAATGACAATGGTAAGGATAAGAGGAAGTGTCACAGTTGTGGACCTGAGGGTCACTTGGTGAAGGACTGCAAAAGAAGGAAGAATTCTTGCTTCAATTATGGAGAGGTCAGACACTTTGCTAAGGAATGCCCGAAAAAACAGGGACAAGGTCAAAGGGTAGGAGCTTCTGGAGGGCAAATGCATGCTCTCGCGACCAATGGTCCAGATAAAGGTAGGAAAATTTCCGTGGAAGGTTTGATTTCTCTTTCCAATCATCCTATTAGAACTCTTTTTGATTTTGGCACTTCACATTCATTTATATCTAGTTATGTGGTTGAGTCTCTGCACCTAAATACTAGTATGGTAGTGGATCCTGTAGTTATCTCAAACCCCGTTGGTGGTTCGGCTCATTTGTCCATGATTTGTCGGGGTTTGAGAATATCTGTGTTAGGCGTCGAGTTTCAGTGCGATGCATATGTGCTCGGTTTTTTGGGCTATGGTTCAATTCCAGGGATGGATTGGCTAACCATGTAGGGTGTCATTCTAGATTGTGAGAAAAGGGTCGTTAAACTTTTGACTTGCCATGGGAGAACCCTCGAGATTTCGCGTGACCCACAAGGGTCTGTTATGCTTAGTTTCCCAGAGTCTCTTGATGCATCTATCAATGATCTACAATCTGTTCCAGTAGTCGGAGATTATTCTGATGTTTTGATGAGGTACGAGGATTACCTCCGAGGCGTGAAATCGATTTTCGTATATATTTGGTGGACAATGCAAATCCAGTTGCAATACCTATGCACCGTATCGCTCCAAGGGGAAGAAGGGCGCTTAGCAAGCAAGTAAGGGAGCTATTTGAGAAAGGATTTATTAGGCGAAGCATATTTGAATGGGGAGCTTCAGTAGTATTCGTGACTAAGGCGGATGGTTCGCTTCGCTTGTGTGTGGACTATAGAGAGTTGAATAAACTCACAAAGAAGAACAGGCATCCACTTCCAAGTATAGATGACTTGTTTGATCAGCTTGTTGGTGCCTCGATATTCTCTCAGCTAGACTTGGCCATGGGGTTTCATCAGTTGAGGGTGGCTGAGGATAGTATAGACAAGACCGCTTTTAGGACTCCAGATGGTTTCTTTGAATGGCTAGTTATGTCTTTTGGGTTGACGAATGCACCCGCTTATTTTTTTGATCTGATGAGTAGGGTGTTTCGGGAGTTTATAAATAAATTTGTTGTGATCTTTGTTGATGATATCTTGATCTTCTCAAAGAACGAGGAAGAGCATGCCACACATTTGAGAGAAGTTTTGAAAACTCTCTTTGCGCATCATCTTAAGACAAAGTTCTCCAAATGCCATTTTTAGAGAAAAAAGGTGAGATTTCTAGGGCATGTGGTCTCCAAAGATGGGATAGTAGTAGATCCCGCAAAGGTAGTTGCAGTTCAAGATTGGCAAATTCCTAAGAATGCAACGGAGGTGAGAAGCTTTCTTGGATTGGCAGACTATTATAGGAAGTTCATTAAGGACTTCGCGAAGATATCGGCCCCACTCACCATGCTGACGAAGAAGAATTTGGCGTTTTCATGGGATATAGATTGTGATGTTGTTTTCCAACGATTAAAGAGGGCTCTGACAACAGCCCCAGTCTTGACCTTGCCCAATGGGAACAAAGTGTTTACAGTTTACACTGATGCATGTGGTACAGAGCTTGGTGCGGTTCTGATGCAAGAGGGAAAGGTAGTGTGTTATGGGGGTAGACAGCTAAGAGTTCATGAGAAGAACTACCCTACCCATGATTTAGAGCTAGCTGCCATAGTATTCGCGCTTAAGATGTGGCATCATTATTTGCTTGGAGAGAAGTTCGAGTTGTACACCGATCATAAATCTCTCAAGTATTTGTTCTCGTAGAAGGATCATAATTTAAGGCAGCAAAGGTGGATGGAGTTTTTAACTTCTTATGATTTTGAGATTGCTTATATCCTTATCAAGGTAATGTGGCGGCAGACGCACTGAGTAGGCAGAGGATGGCCTTAAGTCCTCTGTTTGTAGAGAGGAAAAGCTTGGAGTTCATATCGATTTTTGATTTTAGACCCTCCACCGAGTTATTGCATGGTTTGTTTACATCGTTAGAGATACGACCTACTCTTATGGATTAGATTGGAGCTTCGCAGCAAGATGATCCACAGATTTCATACATCTTGGAAAAGCTCAGTAAAGGGGAGACTTCTAATCACCTCAATAGATATTCCATTAACGATAAAGGGTGGTTGCGATGAGATGGAAGGCCTTGTGTTCCCTAAACTGGAAGTTTGTTCAAAAGCATTCCTAGAGGAAGCCCATCATTCTAAGATGACTATTCATTCAGGCGGTGATAAGATGTATAGGGATATGAAGAGGGTTTTCCTTTGGGCTGGGATGAAGAAAGATGTGGCAGAGTTTGTTTCCCAATGTTTAGTTCGTCAGCAATTCAAAGCTGAACAAAAGAAGCCGGTTGTTTACTTCATCATTTGGAGGTTACACAGTGGAAGTGGGAGAGCGTCTCTATGGATTTCATGGATGGTTTTCCTAGATCAAAGAAAGGCAATACCAGTATTTGGGTTGTAGTAGACATACTTACTAAGAGCGATCATTTTATTCCGGTTAAGAGCAAGAGGACAGTAGCATTGTTGGCAGCAGTTTATGTTCGCGAAATAGTCCGTCTTCATGGAATACCTTCTAGCATCGTAAGTGATCTTGACCCCATTTTCCCCAGTGAATTTTGGAGGAGCTTGAAAGAAGCATTAGGTACACAGTTATGTTTGAGCACCACTTATCACCCACAGACCGATGGACAGATGGAGAGGGTGAACAGAGTTCTAGAAGATCTTTTTAGGTTGTGTATCCTAAACTTCGGACGGACTTGGGAAGAGCATCTTCCTTTAGTAGAGTTCACCAACAACAACAGTTATCAAGCTATCATTGGCATGACACCCTTCGAAGCATTATACGGACGATCCTGTAGATCACCAACTTGTTGGTGGGAATCTACATAAAGACTATTACTTGGACCAAATACGGTTAGATAAACGTCCGAGAAGATTGACCTTATTAGACGACGAATGAAGACCGCTCAAGATAGGCAGAAATCCTACGCTGACAAGAGAAGGACTGACATTGAATTTGAAGTAGGAAACATGTTTTTCATTAAGGTTTCACCCTTGAGGAATGTGGTTCTCTTCGGATCCGTAGGGAAGTTGGCACCAAGATTCGTAGCGCCATTTCCCATAATAGAAAGGATTGGCCAAATGGCCTATAGAGTACAGCTACAGAGAGACTATCCAGCATTTATGATGTTTTCCACGTTTCTCATTTGCGGAAGTGCTTGCATGATACCGTAGAAGTAGTTGAGCTGAGTATATTATTGGAAGTAGAGGTGGAATGGGAAGCGACAGTCAGAAGAGTTCCTACCCGTATTCTTGGATCAGAACTTAAGAAGCTACGCAATAGAGAAGTCAAGTTAATGAAGGTTCAATGGGGAGATAACCCAGAGGATGCGAGTTGGGGGACCGAAGACAAGGTTCGTGCTTCGTACCCTTTTCCTTTCAAGGGTATGTTCTTAACTTTCTTTTCAAAGCTTTTATTTATGCTTGTTTCTATCATTTAAATATGTCCTATTGATCGAATCTTTGACCTTTAGGTAGGAATCCCATGGATGTAAACATGTGTTTGAGACATGTTATATTTGATGGATGCAAGTGTTTTCTAGTGGTTGCTCGTGGATGCATATACACACACATTAGGCACTAGATCGGCTTAATCACTCTCATACTACATATGGATATGTGTGCATTTTTCTTCTTTTAATGGATGGAAATGGATGTATCATCATATGGATTTTGCATTTGGACGGATGACTGTGCACCCATATAGAACTTACATGTTATAATAGGATTATTGCATACATGTTGGATTCATGGCACTGACTTACATTGCATTAAGGACGTCAACTGAATCAGTAGACCGCCTGATCTTCGCATTAGTATTGGGACATATACACACCTTTGCATATGTTCATATAAGCATTAGAAATCATTTAAGGACAATGGATGCCTGTGATTGGTGGATAAGTAGATGGGTGATGGATGGTAGGATATACATTTTTCTTAACTTGGAGATTTCGGGGACGAAATCCTTTGAGTAGGAGAGAATGTAACACCCCGTAATTTTAACACACAAGAGGACAAATAAAATAATAATTAATTTAATATTCATAATTAAGGGAAACGGACTGCGCGATTGCGTCTGTCTCGAAATTCTGGTCAAGATAGACATTTGGTATGCATAAAACGGACACCGTATGAAGAAGTTATGAATGTTTGAAGTTTGTATACGCGCAAGAGAATATATATATATATATATATATATATATATATATATATAATGTCCATAAATTCAAATTTTGGTTCAGAAAATTCAAAATCGCGCAGATTAGGGTGAGCGAGAAAAATCCCGCCCAGGGGTGTCTACCCCTTAAGGGGGGTGTCAACCCCTGGGTCGACCCCTCTAGGGGGTGTCGACCCATGGGTCGACCCTATAAAACGGGGGTTAACCCCCCTAGGGAAGACGTGGCAGTTAGGGTTTGGGGGCTGACGGCTATAAATATGGCTCCATTTCTCTTCTTTTCTACACTGAAAAATAATGAAGGACTAGATGCTGTCGGTGCCCAGACTGAATCAAACCTTTTCCTTCTTCTGCAATCAAGTTAATCAAGTTATTCAGATGTAGATCGGTGATTCAACCTCTGCTATTCTCCTTCTGTCTTTCTAGATCCAAACAATGTGAGTTTAAGTAACTTTTAGATTTAAATAATTAAAAAGTAAAACATGATATGACTGTAATTTGGGTATATGCCTGTGACTGCTTGAATCATATCAGATCTGTAATATTTTATGAATCCATGATATTCTGGCATAACTATGACTTGAATCGTAACCTTTATCATGTCAGATCTACCTTTGATTATAAATCTAATTCACTAATTAGATCACCTTGCACCTATCATGTTGTGGTTAAATTGGATTTGTTACTAGTTGGACATCTAAATTATTGTTTAGATCTTATCATGCCTATTATGACATCCTAATTATGTTAGAATCAATTTTATTATCTCATGTTCACCAGATCTATTCTTATATGCCCATCTTATCAATATGCCACTATGTGTTTATGTCAATTTTGTTAGCATAATCATTTCTATTATCTTTCCTTCATCCCTTCCCTTTTATTTTATATAGCTAGGCTACTTTCGAGCCTAGGAATGCTGCTGAAATATGCGAACGCGTTAAACGGGGAACAAGGGTAAAACATTGAAATTGGGCATAACTTGTAAATGGGGAATTTGGCATAACTTGAATAATGTTTATGAATATGAATTTAGGGCATGTAATTCATTATGAACATAATTGGGGAAAAGGAGGCATGAAAACCTATAACGACATAGGTAAAATTGCCTAATAATGAAATGCCTAGCATTGTAGTAATTAGAAACTGTAGCTGTGCCTAGGGGAAAAAGGTTAGATTACACTTGTGGTGGAAGTTTGCTCGGAACTTCCCGGCATATCCAACGACCACAAGTGGTGAATCTATTGTGAGGGGTCTAGGTGCACAAATACGAGACATGCTAAGATACGCGGTTAAGCCCGACTTGTGGAAGAAGCCTGCCCGAAACCGACCGGCATATACAACATCCACAAGTGGTAGGCTTAATGTGAGGGGTCTAGAACATTGTAACCATAAATGGACATGGTAATGAATGGGAATACTTAATCTAGTTGAATCCATAGGGATTGTATGAACATGAACATGAACTTGAATATGGGTTAAGTAAACTTGGTTGAAAAGTGGGAAGGTTAAGTATATCTAGTTAGGGTGGGTAATATTTATATATAGGCGCACAAATTTAACCTATTGGGGTTATTTAATTAAAGGCCCCGTTAGGTAAGCATAACCTGTGGAAATGATAGGGTTATGTAATTAAAGACACCGTTAGGTAAGCATAACCTGTGGAAATCCTAGTGGGGATATAAGACAAGGGGGAGAGCTTGTGTCATCTTGTGTGGGGGACCCGTTTCAGTCAGTAACCCATAGAATAGTATCAATGGAGTCCTCCGTCCTAGGTCGGAGTTGGGACACGCTTATTAGGCTGGTTGTAAGGGATCTAAACGTGGAGGACGGTGTGGGCGATGCAAACCGACCGGGGCCATGTGCGTGCATGGTCCGGGCAGAGGGGGATAAGGCGACCGTGACACCAATAGATATAGTTATGCATATCAATGAAGGGTTGCCACTTTAGGAAGTGATGCCTCCTACTGTGGGGCCGACACAGGGTATCTACGGAGTAGGGAGCCGACCGATTAGGGTAGTAGTTAGGGTACATCTAGACGTATACCTAAGTCTACCATCTTATAGTTGTTGGGATCATCTCATTCTGGTTATACTAGTATCAGTGCAGAGAACCAGAGTAATCATTAGAGAAGCGTATACACTCTATCAAGTTTACCTTGTCATACCTGCCTATTGTGATGTTATCTTTCTTATCCACTTTATATGTCTATCATGATACTTTTACTTATTTACTTGCTAAAAGTAATTGGACTCGCCAAACTTTATGTCTGACCGTTTTTGTTTCCTCTTCTTTCTTCCGTTCCCCCCTAAGTTCTCAGGGTGGGAATACTCAAGCTTGAACAGGATTTTGTTATCATTTGCTGGAGCTGCTTAGATGTATTGCTCAAGCTCCTATCCTTGCTCCTATGGCTATGTTTTTATTTGGGGATTTTGCATCTTTTACTTTGTACTCTGATGTTTAAGTACAAGACAAAAGTTTTTATGATGCACTGGTTTTTTTGTAATTCAGACATATAATGTTTTGAACCACGATGCTTTATAATTAATAAAGTTTGTTTTTATTCCGCTGCTATTTTTATATCTGTCTTGTAATGTTTCTATTTCTATTTACCTATAATGCTTCACGAAACTTAATGCAGTCTCTTAATGAGTGACATTAACGGACGTGGGGTGTCACATGCAGCATGCAGGAAATACATGTGAACCTATGTAGCCATGTGTAAATAAGGTTTAGGCTGCCTATAGGGTATATTAGGCATGTGCTTAGGCTTTTAAAGGTTGTACACATATTCCATTACCATCAAATAAATGCTAAATTAGTGGTCATATCCTTCGTACTTGTGTCCGAAGTAATTTGAGATTTTATTTTTAAATATTCTCATATGTTTATGAAATTCTATATTTATATGACATAAAAACAAGTTTTAAATGTAAATAAAAAAAGTTAAACAACATTACCTATACATGTACAAATATAACAAAATAACATATATACATATAGGATTTATAAATAAATATTATTCTAATTTTCCTATAATATTCAAATCCAGTATTATCTATATTTTTAACAAGAGTTAAAACAAAATAAGAAAACATTTCTTGCTTGTTTTACATTGGTTAAAATATTTTAAACCATTTAGATATATTCTTGAAATTTTCCTCATTTTTACTATAATAAATTTATTATTTTAATTTAATTACTGAATTAATCCATATTAAACTGTATTATAAACTTAGTCGAAAATCGGGACATTACAATCTACCCCCTTAAAAGAATTTTGTCCCCGAAAGTAAAGAGTAACGAGAAGATTCTAGTTGTATACAAAGTCATAGACTTATAAACAAACACATGCATGGGTCATCCCTAATTAATCACGATAACAAGGCATTCAAACTACATAGGTTATCTGTCTAATATTTCACAGCAATCAAAACATGCAATACAAACACATTCATCGGTCCTTGACCATAAATTGGTAAGAAAATAATATTCTAATCATCAACCTTGAAGACCGAAATCAACATCAGATCGACACACAAAAAATCACTTAACTCAACCAATTTCCAGTAAGGTCCCAATTCCATGTCTTAACTCCTTATCAACTTATATTACCCATTTTCTATTTCAGAAAATACTCTTGATTACATTTGGAAAATAGTTCCAAAATCATGTACTTTGTTAATTTGAATCAAACATGTTCAACATATTTATTTGCTTCAAGTTCTCCTTTTAAATCCCAATCTGATTTAACCTACTCCAGTTAAATGTTCAAATTCTAGAATCCAAATTTCCAGTTTTTGTCCTAACCCGGTCTGAAATCGTATATCTCAATTCCATTTTGAATTCAAAACCTTTGAATTTTCCCAAACCTTTTTGTTTTCTCAAACAATTCTCCAATTTGTCTTATTTGTATATCTCTTGCTTATACAAATTCAATTTGGTTCGATATATAACCATTTCAGTATTTATAATTTCGTTTTATTATAATCACAACCATCGGCACATCCATATATAATCATAATTATAGAAAATTATTATTTTACAACAAAATAAAATTTTGGGTAAATTTATTTCGTTTACCCAGCTTTTAAAACAATATAGTGTCGAATTACCCTGTTTAAGTGTTTAGAAATCTCCATCGACTTCGTTGGCCGAACGCGTCGATTTGGAATTTTTATACCACTCAACAAATCAATTAACATAATATAAAACTGTTTTTATATTAATTAACAAATTTATATACAATCAAACTCAGTCTAGGGTATTACTAACCCCATCTCTATCGAGTTACGCCCCAGAGCCAAGGTTATTACTCAACCTTATGCTCTGATACCAAATGTGACGACCCGAATTTCGCTATTCTTTGAGCTGACGAAATACAACACAAGTCCAACTCAAAGAACACTGGTGTAATAACCCGAAAATCTGGGCCAGTTTAAAATTTTTATTTTGGCAATTTTAGCGAATTTTGATTATTTAAAATGAATTATTTTAAATAATATCGACGAGAAATTTATTTTGAATATAATTCGACGTATATATTATATGCGTCGTCGTTAGAATATAATAATTATATATATAATTATAAATAGAATTGAAAATGGCGCGGTAGTTCGATAATTCGATTTCAAACTTCAATTGAATGTACCGGGTGCAAAACAATCCGGATTTTAGTGAAACCAAAAACATTAGGATCTAATTGATAATATCTTTCCAACGAATCCGAAAAATCGAAATTTCATAGCGGGAATCAAAAGATATGTCCAATTGAAAATTTTGAATAGTCGCTATGGAATTCAGGCCCTTAAAAATGGACATTTTGCAAACGACCTCGGATTTCGACGAAACCACTTTTGTTGGGTCCACAGTGCTAAGTAATTGCTAGGTTTCAAATTTCATAATTTTTCGAATCAATATGTGAGCGTGGCAAAGGAAAACGCGTTTGACCAGTTTAAGTTGATTTTAATCGATTGGAAATTGGCCATTTTTCTAACGGTCTCAGAATTCGACGAAACTAGTTTTGTTAGGACCGTATCGTCAATACGAAGCTAGAAAATATTTTTCTGGAATTTTTCTAGTCAGTATGTGACCCCGGTAATTTGAAATGTACGTTTAAAATTCAATATAGTGATTTAAATGTAAATTTAACGGAAATTGATTGCAACAGCCGAACTAGCCTACGATACATATCCCATTGTGTTCGGAATGGGGGTAGAACGCTATGGACGACAGGCGGTGGACCTCGTTTCGAGGTCGTATGTAAAAGTCAACTATTTGCAAATAAAATAATTAAAATAAAATAATTAAAAATAAAAAAACCCTTTCCCTTATCTTCTGCCCCCCCCCCTTTTTGCCTTGTTCAAAACAGAAATCATTCAGAAAAAAAAAAAAAAAAAAGAGAAAAGGGGCAGGGAGGAAACGCGCCGCCAGGCGCTGGCCATCGCGCCGCCGGAGCGGACGCGACTCCGATCAGGCCCCCCCCCCCCCTCGAAGACCTCGACAACCGCGAGCCTCCTTTTCCACCCCCTCTTCGATACGTCGCAAACCGCCCCCCCTCGACCATCCGCCACCCAGCAGCCACCGCGCACCCCTTTTCCCCCTCCCATCCAGTCAAAGTTCAAAACAGCAAAGGTGCGGTTTTTATTAATTTATTTATTTATTTTATATATTTTCTTTTATGATTTTAGATTAATTTAGTAATTAAATTTTGCAATGAAATAGCATTGTTTAAAACTGAGTTTTTATTTAATATAAATACATTGATAAAAATATGATTTTTATATTTTTAAAGTATTAAAAATATGATTTTTATATTTTTAAAGTATTAAAAATATGATTTTTTATATTTTTAAAGTATTAAAAATATAATCTTTACTATATAGAAGATGTAAGAATATGATTTTTGTTTATGAAGAGAATTAAAAATATAATTTTTACATGATACGAATATTAGAAATACCATCTTTATATGTGTAGACAAATAAAAATGTGATTTTTTTTATGATAAGTTTGAAAAGGAGAAATCTTTATAGTTGAAAAGGCGAGATCTTTATATAGAAAATAACGATGTAAAAATATAATTTTTATCTATTTGATAACGTAGAAAAAAAAAGAAAAAAAATATGATTTTTATATATTGAACATCGAAGTAAAAATATGATTTTTATATATTGAACATCGAAGTAAAAATATGATTTTTATATATTTAACATCGAAGTAAAAATGTGATTTTTATATATTGAACATCGAAGTAAAAATTCGATTTTTATATATGTAGTGGCTACGGGCGAAGAAAGTGATATGAGACGAGAACAGTGAAGATTTCCTGCCTTAGAAGTGCCGTGGAGCTAGGATAGCTATCTGTGAGAATTTCTCACCTTTCAATTTCTTTTTCTAGTTATATATATACTAGGATGCAGACGGTGTTTAGTAGCACCCGACACAATCGTCCACAGACCATGGACTTGTTTGTTTGGTTGCATAAATTAATTTGATGATTTGGTTTGAATTGAATTGTTTGGTGAGATGAAATTGATTTGATTGATGTGTGAATGGCGTGGGCCTTCACTAGACCGGGGATAAGGCTAGGCCTTGTCCCGTTTCTAGTATCGTGCCGTTATGCCGCCGAAATTTTCTAAAATATGTTAGAAAAATAAAAATATCATTTTATTGAATAAATGAACCGAATAGAATATTCATAGGTTGAATAAAATGCTTTATCGTTAAAAATATAATTTTTAACGTGAATATATATAAATAAATATTCATTTACAAACCGGACGGTTTGTTTATGTACACCTATTTAAAGGACATGGATTGGGTCGATAAATTTTACACATCACCCAACTACACAACTAAAATCTGTGTTTGATTGTTTGAAAACCCCACACGGGTGTTGGGATGAAATATGAATTTCACTCATCCTGATTGATCAAATATGTCGATCGATTGATTGACAGGCTGTTATAAGCGTTAGATATCTATATTTGATGCTTATACAGTGTAGTGCACTTTGGTTGATGGTTGATTATTTTCAATGCTATTATATACATGTGTTGTATGAAAATCCATATAATTAATTTTATATGGTAATTGATTGGGCCTCATTCCAATTTGAAAAATAAAGAATAATATAAAATAAAGGTTCATGTGTTGACAGTACTCATCCATTGAGATTGGTCATGTGTTGCACGAAATATTTTGATAATAACAACTATTTTGAAAAAGAAATATTTGAAATAGAATATTTGAAAATAGAAATTTATGAAGCCGTGTTGATTAGTTTGACGCCATTTTGACGTGAACGATATTTATATCGATTTTATTCATTGCGAAATGAATTGAATATAAAACAATTTCGAAATGAATTGAATATAAAACGATTTCGAAATGAATTGAATTGAAAACGATTTTGAAATGAATTGAATTGAAAACGATTTTGAAATGAATTGAATTGAAAACGATTTTGAAATGAATTAAATTGAAAACGATTTTGAAATGAATTGAATTGAAAACGATTTTGAAATGAATTAAATTGAAAACGATTTTGAAATAAATTGAATTGAAAACGATTTCGAAATGAATTGAATATAAAACGATTTCGAAATGAATTGAATTGAAAACGATTTTGAAATGAATTGAATTGAAAACGATTTTGAAATGAATTAAATTGAAAACAATTTTGAAATGAATTAATTTGAAAACGATTTTGAAATGAATTAAACTGAAAACGATTTTGAAATGAATTGAATTGAAAACGATTTTGAAATGAATTAAATTGAAAACGATTTTGAAATGAATTGAATTGAAAACGATTTCGAAATGAATTGAATTGAAAACGATTTCGAAATGAATTGAATTGAAAACGAATTCAAATTGAATTGAAAACGAATTCAAATTGAATTGAAAACGAATTCAAATTGAATTGAAATTTGAATTGAATAGAAATGAATTTTAAAACGAATTTATAAAGAAGAATTCAAATTTGATTTGAATTGAAAAGGAAGTAGAAATTGCTTTTGAAACGAATTTAAAACTATTTATATAATTCGTTTTGGAATAGAAATCGACGAAATATATATTATATATATAGTATAATGGCCTGAATAGAACGCGCCGCGCCGCGGCAGTTCGTGAATTTCGACCATTTATTTCAAACGGACATTACGGGAGATCCGACCGTCGGATTCTCCTAAAACCGGAACCGTTGGGTTCGTATCGAAAGGAGCTTTCTAACAAATATTAGAAATTAGAAATCTAACGGTTGGATTTGGAATTATGTCCAAATCAAATTTGAAAAAGGTCGCTGTAAGTGCAGTTCGATGGCCGTTGATGGAAATCGACTGTACGGGCCTTGATAAAATTATTAAAAATAGTAATAATTTGTGTAAAATCATAAGAAATGATTTAGAAAGGATTGGGATGAAAAACTCCATATTCGAAAAGATAAAAATAGATTTTTATCGAAATGAACTAGTTTTGAACTAGAAATATAATTCTATTTATTTTTAAATAAATAAATTGAATTTAAAAAAAGGGTTTTAAAAATAACCAGAATTTCCAATGATTGCATTGGAGTGGATTTGAATCGAAATTGTCTTCGGAATATTTTGATGTTGGAATTCGTGATTATACAGATGTTGTTATGGAAATTTGAAAGATATATATTTATATCGTTATTTCCAATACGACATTTGTTAATCGTAGAATTTGATATTGAATATAAGCCGATATATTTTCTATTCAGAGCCTTATATTGAATATCAAATGTGATTTGGGTTTGTCGTGAATGGTGTCTTCACTAACACTGTTCTTGAACCCAGTTGAGAAAAGATTAAATCTTTTTAATTAGATTTAATGAAGTGTACCAATTAAATAATATTTAATTGGAATTGAATTGATATTGATTTTTGGGTTTATCGTGGACAGTGTTTTAAATAACACTCGTTCTTTAACCCGATAATTAATGGAATGTGACTTTGGGTTTATCGTGAACCGTGTTTTAAATGACACGGATTCTTTAAGCCAGATAACGATTAAAACTAAGTGGAGTTTTAATGAATCTTTAATTAGATTGAAATGATCGAAAATGGGGTATCACCAGTTTTTCTCCAGGCGATAGTTAAATCTTTAATTAGATTTGAACGTGAAATGGTAATTGAATTTACCGATAACACTGTGGTGTTAGATATGAAGTATTACCAGTTTTACTTCATGGGATGAATAGGTTGGGATGGGGAAATTAAAATAAATGATTACTTCGGTAAGGTTCGCTAATCCCGACTAGTTTTGAATTGATATTCAAAGATGGATTAAAGAATAAATATAAAGAATTTATCTTTGATAAAATTAATGGGAACCTTTCCCTATGAATGTGAAATTTAGAAACTAACTGTCGGTTAGCCAAGCAGAATGGTTTTCTGGATATTGATCTGATGTTGGTTTCGGCCTTCGGGGTTAATATTTGGGGAATTATTCTCTTGATTAATTTACGGTTAGTGACTAATGAATTGGAATGAGGCGTATGTTGTATTTGTGTAACACTTATTTAAAATATACGCGAGTTATTCGGAAAGACCGGGTTTATCCCATTTTGAATAACTGATACGACGATAAGTCGAAGATGAAGACGATGGTCGAAGACCGGAGGTCTTCACGTCGTTTGGGGTGATTACTGATGATCTTGATTGGGATGTACACCCAAGAAGATGGAAACAGTTGGTGATCGTCCAGACGTACTTGGAGATCGATGGATATGCGGGGTACTAGGTGCCTCCGGTTTCGTTCAGACCCAGAACGGACTTGTAAATGGACTGTGTGTCTGACATTGGATTTTAGTCCGTGTGATTGATCTCTATTAAATATATATCTGTTTGGCGGCGGAGAATTTATTCTCTTGCTTGACGCCCTTCTCTGAGACGTACGGGCTCAGGGGTTATATATTGATGGATATCAAACGCATGGAGTGAATTGCCTGTGTGGCATGCCTGAGAGGCAATTGATCGAGGCTTCTGTTGAAAAGCAAAGTCTTGTGGTGATGATCAAAGCAAGGCCTTTGTGGCGTAGCTTTGTGTAACGTTTACTTCGCGAGTTTCACACCCGGTATGAACCAAAAACGGGAGACGGACCTCAGGGAGGGCATGCGTTTCTTTCTAGTTAGAAGTGGCGTCAGTGGTTTTACACGCCCTGACGAGTTTGACTTATGTGGTTGTTGCTGTTGCGAGGCGCCTCGGATCGATCGGTCGTTCTCGAACCGATGGAGTCATTTAGTTGGCTCATTTACGCCCCATAGGGCGGGGGAACGCACGTTCAGGGTTTAAGTTTAATCCACATCGGTGGACCGGCCCTGTCGCTCCAAGGGTCGATGCGCTCTGACCCTGTGGCTCGGGCTAGAGAGTCATGAATCGGTTGAGGACAATCTTTTGCCTCGGTTCATAGACGGAAATCCAATTTCCAAATACGTGACATTTGCGGTTTTATTTGTAGAGCCTAGTATGGCGACATGATATATGGTACCCATGCCGCCTATGATTGATACTTATGATTTGAAGTTGTTTTATACACTATGCACTTATAATAGTATCAAATGATTTTTTTTAAACGTATCAAGCATTCTTTGGCTGTTATAAGGGAAAACCCTATCCTCGGCTGCGTTGCATTGTGTGATGGGACCTGAGTCTTATAACAGCTTCATTTTTCTTTATTTAGCATTGCGCTGTTTGTTTTATGCACTGGTATTCTTGGGAGGAAACCCGTTCCGTGTTATACGGCGTGGTCCCTTGATTTACCTAACTTTAAAAATAAAGATTAATAACTGTTTTAGTTCTCACACCAGTCACATGACTGACCTGGAGTTTATTGTTTTAACCTAAACTCTGGGTGCCCTTATTTTGACACGGGCAGCTAGTAGTTTTGGTTTTGCAGATTTATATTCACAGGATCCTGGTTTACAGCTGGAACGATATCCGGAAAGCTTTGTATCCGTATATCTCTTCTAGTTGTGTATTGTATTATTTTCCGCTGCTATGTATTTAAATGTAATTTAAATCTCTGATATTTCTTTGTAATATTGTTTCATACTCTGTATATTCTTGTAATCTGATGCATTGTTGTAATATACAATGAAATGTTCTTCTGTATGTATTCTGATGTGGCTTGTTCTCGAACTATCCGACACTTTCCTTTATGGGGAAGTTACGGGTTTTCACAACTGGGTTCAACAAGAACATCTTACAACCCAGCCACATATGACCGACTACTCATTTCGCTTGAGCGTATCGAATATATTGTCACCTTATGGTTGCTAGCAACATAACCGTTCCCGGGAGATACAAAAGCGAAAGAAGAACAAAAATGAATATTCTCTAGATGGTGACAATATACCCTAATTGGGAGCGGCCCACTTAGTCATGCTGCCTGCCCAATTTTTGCCATTTCCCAGTTATGAGGCTTGAGGCCAAAACTTACCTTTATATATATATATATATATATATATATATATATATTTTGAAAACCCAGGAGAACCCGGCGGGCCGGTAAACTCCCGAAGAGGGTACAGTAAAGCCGTCCGCTAATCCAAGCCCCCATACTCCCGGGTAAATTTATGTAGGATGGGGAAGCGCATGGTAGGAATCGAACCATCGACCTTTTACCCGGAAGTTAGGCCTCCTTTCCACTGCGCCGCACCCGCGGACACCTTTATATATATATATATATATATATATACACACATATATATATATATATATATATAAAGCCTTCATTCACTTTGAATGCCACATCGTCAAACCAATCAATATCACAAATTGATACCCCCAATATCAAGGGTATAAATCTAAGAGAAACGAATTCCTCCGCCACTAAACATAGTTTGAAGAGATCAATCATATGATCTGTTAGGTATACTCTTCCATACAAGTTGTCTTGGGCCTGGACAAACTGAAGGCACTATCTTGTAAGTACATCTTAGGCAATATCTACCTAGGATTGACATAACAACCCTTGCGTAAACTTCGTCTTCAATGGGCTTTAATAATCTCTGACTCGCAACGTATATATCGAATTGAAGTGGAATTTAGATTCCGGTCTCTTCGAAACGATAATGATATTAATGGCCCAGATTTGACAGTCAGTGATTTAACTATCATAAAATAAACATATTTGTTTCCATTGGACCTGTTAAGCATCTTTTAAGTAATATTTAATTATTTAACTTCGAATATCATCTTATCCATATACTTATTTGAAAACATAATTATTTGTAACTTAGAAAACTCTTATTATCAATCTTGCGTGATAATCCAACTCTTGAATATACAGTTTCATAGTTGAAACGACATTCAAATTCAACACTCATTTTGAACACAAACTAAAACCATCAATCAGATAATCATGAAATCGTTCAAGTTGGTGTATTTTAATTACCTCTCAGACCTCGAGTCGAAATCATTCTTATCGCTAAGATTCGTAGAAGTTCGATATCCAAAATATTTGAACAACCAGAATTTTTTAAACCCATTTGATTTCCAAACCATTTCAAAACAACGTGGTTGTTTTGCAACATTTATCAAGTTAACTTGAATATTAAAACTAAGGAATTTGATCAAAGTAATCGATTAAATTTTCTTTATCCATTTATAATTAAATTACCTTCTGAAACTTACTTAATTAAGAGATTAATTAAGTTAAAAATATTATCTTGGATAATTTATCAAATTTCAACTTCTCTATTTAACTGCACAATTAATTTACCCAACTTTTATTAATTAACTCTTAATAAAACATTTCTATGTTTAACAATTTATTTATTAAAAACTATTTCCATTAAATTAGTCGAAAACATATTAATTTAATAACTTATTTCCATTTAAAATAGTTGATTTAAATCAACCTAAAACAATCTGATTAACTGATTACAAATAATCTTCCTTTTTAAGTTAATTAATAATATAATAAATTTAAAATAATCACCTTTAATTGTTTCTTAAAAACGATTATTTAAAACTATTAACAACATAAGGTAATCTCCGATTTACTTGGCAGAAAGTATCATTTAGCAGTTCCAACTGCATATAGTAGTTTCAACTGCATATAGTAGTTCTTTGACAGAGGGTATTAAAGTTGATAATCAAATCTGCACAAACAACCATACAATTCAATAGCATCTCAACAACATATATTTACTGGAAAAATATACCAACTAATATATCAGCAGAACGGTGTTTATTTCTGCTAGCAGGGTATCCAAAACAACTTAGTCAGTCAAATTTATAGTGCAACGATATCTATTTCTACTAACATATGTCAACCAAAAATATATAATTATGATTAGCATAATTAAACACAACTCAATAAATAAATAAATCAGTGGAATAACCATTTACAATTTACTGATCACTGATCAATAGTTTACACGTTAATTTAGTTTAGCGACTAAATTTACATTCGAGTTACGATATTTATTATTACAACCATTTTTAATTATTAAATAAATTCCTTTATTTTAAATTGAATTGTATAAAACTAGATAACTACATCGAGATACTTATACACATCATCGGTTTGACTCGACTATACACACGAGCCAAATTCTATTCGAATATAATATACATTTTAAATATATAATCCTTTTTCTATTTACCTTTGAACTTATATCTTAAAACCTTCATCTTTTCTTTGTACTTATACATAATGGGCCGAGCCCAATTACCTTAGCCCATACCCTTATATATTTACTAATATATAATATTTACAACTTAAATTCAAATTTAACTTTCTCTATATAAAGATGTATCATTTTTATTATTTATTTTTGAAACCTGGGCCGAAGCCCATTAATATTTACACGCAAAGTCCTCTCTTCCTATACCCGAACATGCAAACCAACGAGCTTCCCTTCCTGCCTCTTTCCTTGTATCTTTATTTCTTCTACTGTTGTTTCTTCTATCCCATTCCTTCAGCCCATATCACTTGTTCGAACCAAACCAAAACGAACGATACCCATTTTCTCCTCTTTCTTTCTAGTTTAAATACCCCAGGCAACAAATACACAACGTTCTTTAAACATTAACCGTGCATTATCCCTATGTGCACATGCACATCAACTCTGGCCATCGAACGGCGGCTCCACCACCACTCACAAACCCGAATAACCTCCAGTACCCCTCTGGCCATCTGCGGTGGCTAATAACCTCTTCTTCTCCAAAAATGCCCTTTTCACCATTACTAACCGAACATCAAGTTCCAGGCTGACCCAAAACTCGACGCCCACATACAACTTCGACCACTGGAGAGTATACACCAACCCTGCATCGAAGCTTACATCCACACGCATCTCCTCACCAGAAATCTTCGTACATCAACCATCTAAAACGTATGACTAACAAAATCTAATCTTCAAAAACTACCTTAAAACCTAAAGTCACCTCTTCCTCCCTCTTTAGGCCATCAGAGTTCACGAAAATTCATCCATGCCTTCCCCTAACCACCGTGAATCTCCCCAAGAATCATTTTTTAATCCCTATTGCCGAGATTAAAGGATTTGAGTTTTATACCTAAATTAAACAGTAAATCCTAGTTTAAAAATAGGCTGTTAAAATTCATGATTTTCGATTTAAAAATCATTATTTGCAAGGTGAACACGCTCGTATGCCTGAAACTATAGATTAGAATGTTAGAAATTTTGATTTTTATGCACTTTTTACTGTCTTTTATTTACATCTAATAATAGAAAATATCATCCATGTTTAAACCATTTTTATAATTTACTTTAGATAATAACAAAAGACTTTTATCTTGAGCTTACATCCTATAACACAATAGAATAAGAGATCTTAATTTTTTTATTTTAAGGCATTAATTAATATATAATAGAGCCTAAACTTCTGGTTGTAGGATTTTAAAAATAATTGTGACGGTGCTTCAATCTACTTTCAATCCAAATGTATGGGTTATATAATACGACTCATCATAAACAAATAGATACACCCATATATTTGTATCATTCAGATAAAAGAAATCAGAGAATGGAATTAACAGGGGATTTAACCCACTCAATGCCTATTATTTCAAGCCATAATTTCAAATGTACTAAGCACACCAATGATCTGAATCTATACAAAATTTAAGTATATAAACTAGTGAAGAGTTTGGTATTTACTCACAGTTTACAAGTCTTCTGTTCTTGTTTCACATTCACAGTTTCACTCTCTGCTTTTACATGTTTCTTTCATTTCTCTTTTCAGTTTTGGTTCAAGTTTTAGATTTTAGTTTACAGATTTTGTGAGTGCATTAGAGGTGGGTTGGCCATGTACTATAGATGGAAAGAAGTATTAAACTATTCTTAGTTGTAGGTTTGATCAGAGTAGTTTTTAGGCTAGCTTCCTATTGATTTAAAAGGTGTATATGCTTAGGCTATAGGTTGTCCTCGCTGATTGAAAGAAGTGCTAGGCTTTATTTAATTCCTCCAGCTATTCACATGGTCGAACAGAATTTTATGTACCCATTTTTATACATGCACATGTGCAGATTGGATTTTTAACATAACATACTTAGCTCACAAGTAATAGGCTGCTATACTCTAGGGTTTTGAAAACTGTGAATGCTTGAATTATCCTTTACCTGCACATGTGTCTTGTACCACTCCCTTGTACTAAAATAACTTCGCTCTTAAGTCATGTGCCATGGCTAGTGCTGCATAGGTGATGGAAACGAAATTATGCGATGCCAGTGTGTGTTGTTTGAATTGAAAGAGTAGCTAGATTAGGATGTACTAGCTCTATTGGTTCTAAAAAAAAGGCCACAGCTATGCGTAAAGATTGACCATTGCATGTATGCAACATCCAGAAAATACATATGAACCTATGTAGCAATGTGTAAATAAGGTTTAAGCTGCCTATAGGGTATATTAAGCACGTGCTTAGGCTTTTAAAGGTTGTACACGTATTCCATTTGGGATTTTATTTTTAAATATTCTCATATGTTTATGAAATTCTATGTTTATATGACATAAAAACAAGTTTTAAATGAAAATAAAAAATGTTAAATGACATTACCTATAAATGTATAAATATAACAAAATAAAATGTACACATAGGATTTATAAATAAATATTATTCTAATTTTCCTAAAATATTCAAATCCAGTATTATCTATATTTTTAACAAGAGTTAAACCCAAATAAGAAAACACTTTTGGCTTGTTTTACATTGGTTAAAATATTTTAAACCATTTAAATATATTCTTGAATTTTTCCCGATATTTATTATACTAAATTTATTATTTTAACTTAATTACTGACATAATCCATAATAAACTGTATTATAAACTCAGTCAAAAACTGGAATGTTACATTACGCATCTAATTGGTAATTCTATGTAATAATTATGTTAATATTTATTCAACGTAGTAATTACTATTGTAGTACTCATATGTATGTATCAATGCAGGACCAAGTCCGCTCACTCAAAATTGTAGAAACATTTAGCTAGTTGTCAATGCAATTTTGAACAAGCTTAGATGAAGATGCATTCACTATTGGACTGTCATTTACCGAAACTTAAAGCTTCATTTGAGCAAAGTTTAACCAAAATAAAGCACATATTTCATATATGAGAGTTTAAAAATTTACGAGGCTTCGTTTTTATTAAGGCACTTGATTTGATACATTCTGAAGTACAAAGAATAAAAAATATTGGAGATGAAGAATTGTTATGTGGATGTGTTGTTCGCAAAACACATGGATTGCCATGTGCGCATGAGCACTGTTTCAAATCTCGCAAATATCGCCCGAGATCTCATCCGAGATCTCGTTTTGGGCTCCTTTTGAAACGAAACAACAAATATCACTCTAAATCTCCTTTCGAGTATATCGCCCGAGGTATTGCAATATCGAACGACATATCGACCGAGAGGAAATACTGGAATATCGTCCGAGATCTTAGTTTATTGGTTAAAATTTAAATTTGTGCCTGAACTAGAACTATAATTAAAAACCTCAAATCTAGCCATATCAATCTTTTGTTATTTTACATTTTAACCGACTATATTGTATGTTTGTATATGTTTTACAATGCTTATGATTTTCATATTCGTCTTTTTACATACATGTTACTTATGAAATTATGTATTTTATAGTCTATTTATGCTGAATTTTTTAATGTTTTGGTTCCTTTTAATGTTTCCTGTCTAACGATATTTCTGTTTTAAGCATATTACGATTTAGAGTATGAATGATCTTTCACAAAATAAAGAATAATAAAGTTATTTTGCATTTTAAGTTTAAGTTACTATGTTTTTAATAACATTCATAAAAATCATTTTGTTAAAATGTAATTTTTAACATATCATGTACCCCGATATTGTTCCGATGTGAACTTTCAGACCCGAGATGAAAATCCGAGATGAACTCCCGAGTTAGACTCATCTCGTCCGAGATCTCCCTCGATCCGAAACCGAGTCTATAAAATCCCCAAGACGAAACGCGACCGATATTCGAGATTTAAAACCTTGTGCATGAGTTAGCTCGACTTGGGCCTAGCACCGCAATATCGCTTGACATGATAGATGTTCATTGAAATAGACTTCATCGTGTTGACATGATAGATGTTCATCATATAACTAAGTCTGGATTTTGTTACCAAAATCCCTTTACCCAATTCGTTGAACAAATCCTTTAACCATATTTCTTTGAACAAAACTTCCATTTTCCACCATCGAAACCTTCTTTTCAATTAAAATCATTTTACTTAATTTCATTTTAAAGTAATCTCTACTAAAATCTGACTTTCACTTTAGAACTGATTTATACAATTCGTTTACAACTGGGAATGATTATACAATCCATTTACCAAATTATCTTATATATATCTTGTTAAGCATCTTTTGTCTTTGCATTTGAGGTCTTATTTCAATTCCCGTTACCTTGCATAATTTCATTATTAAGTAAGCGTTTGTTTAAAATCATCCAACTAGATCTAAATTTCTTATATAAACTTCGTTTACAAAACTTGGAACTATTATATAATTCTTTCGTAATACCTTTTATAAGATTCAATTAAGAATCTCATTATAACTTGATTACTTTCAAAAATGAATTTTCATTCAAAAAAGTAATCATTTTAATTATTAAAATAACAATTAACTTCAACATTACTACAGTAGATGTGTTTAACTTCTTGATTAACTAAAAATAGAATAGTTAATCTCTTTTAAATCTTACTAAAATAATAATTATCTTCACTAATAATAAACTACTCCATAATTATCTTTAAATACAATAAATTTGAAGATTAAAATCTTTTGAGAAAACTTATTATGTTTAAATAATCATTTTTCAAAACTATTACCATTAGATTAATTGGTAACAAATTAATCTGATAATCAGTTCCAATTAAAACAGTTGACTTTGTCAACTTGAAAACATAAGTTAATTTGGTAACTGATTTCCACTAATCCTTCCCCTTAAATTAATTAACAACTTAATTATAAAATCTTATTTTAATTGTTTCTTTGAAACAATTATCCCTAATGATTAACCATTTTGTTAATTTTTGACTTTCTTACTTATTGAACTTATTAAAACATAAGAATTTGCTATGAAAGATCATTTTATAATACTTTGCAAAAACTAATTAAAAAATAAACGTTTGTTTATAAATAAAACTTTTATTTTAATAACTTATAAAATATAAGTCAAAACCTTGCTTCAGTTATAAAAATAAATTTATAACTTCAAATTACGTCAGTTCGACTAACGGCAGATCAACGTCTTTTAAAACAATGGATTTTAGGCCGTTTGCTGTCATCACAAAACCAATACTATCCACTAGTAAATAAAACATCAATGTTGAATTCAATTCAACAGTCAACATCCAAATAAATTTGACGTTACTTGGATTAACGGTTCATATATGAATAATATAAAAACAAGTAACATACAAAATATTTTAGGAATGCAGTTGGATCCCTCCAACCTGTTTTTCCCTTCATCAAAGTTCATCATATCATTTAATAAGGCATTTAGAATAGATAATTTTAATCTAATAATTTTTTTTTTTTTTTGAAAATTAGTACACTTTTATTAACTTACAAAATAACAGTACAAGACAGAATAACTAAAACAAACATGCGAAAGACACACAAGGTACATAAAGCAAAACACAAGCCTAACATAAAAATTATTCGAAATAAGACCCAATGATGAGGTCATCTCCAAGTTTGGATATCTCCCCACTTGTTGCACGTCTTGTGCACTTCGCTCCACACATACACCACAGTCCCATTTTTAGTGCATGATCCATGAAATAGCATCCATGATCCAAGTTGTTTCTCATGATCAACACCTCTATTATGTCGATGTCGATGAATTCAACGTAGTATTACTAATCAAAAAGTTATGAAATACCGAACCAAACATGTTGTCCTCCACATTAACACTGGTTAATCCCATTATTTTCCACTTTTAACCATGAATCGCCCCACGTTTAAAACAGATGTTCCACGATTTTAAAACAGTTGCTCCACGTTGAAAAAGAATAAACTATCGAGAAATCTGCTACCCAATCTTCCTTAAAATATAATGAGTTCCCCCTTCACACTGCCAATTGAATTTGTGATAATATGAGGGGATCCATCATTTCTAATATGGTATCAAAGCGGGTTTGTGTCTGACCAGATTTTTGTCTGTCCCACGGCATCTCATTCATCCACGTGCTAGGCTTATGTATGCCTAACACGTGCGAGGGCATCGAGAAATCTGCTACCCAATTTTCCTTAAAATAGAATGAGTTCCCCCTTCGCATTGCCAATTGGTTTTGTGATAATATGAGGGGATCTATCATTTCTAACATGGTATCAGAGGGGGTTTAATTCGTGCGTACATTGCCACACTTATATATCCACGTCACCCAATAAGTTCCACGTGTTAGGCTCATGGTATACCACATGTGCTGGGGCGTGTTGAAACAAGTCCCACATTGGGGAATTCGTAAAATAATTCATGTATAACTATTAAGAGTTCATCCTTCATATCACTAATTGGTTTTGTGATAATTCAGGGTTCTCTAACATCTTCATCAACCAATTCCTATTATTTAATGTAACCAAATATCATTTCATTGGAAATATCTTCAATCACAGTCTTCATCTCATCATACCCAATCTTGTATGTGTAGTTTTGATTTAGCCATTTGTATGACTTTCAAATGGCTGATTAAACTACATGAATTTCCTTTTCTCTTTTGAAATACATCTCCAGTTGATAGCAGATTCGAGCATGAAAATGCATAAATAACTGGTAGAAAACCAATTAATACAGAACACTTTCTGTAGTTGAATTGTGAACAGAAAATATTGCTTAAACTTGTAGCCTATGTACTCCAGATGTCAAGTCCAAAACCACATAGAAGCCTTATCGCAAAAATATCTGACTTCCCACACCATTCAAAACCAAATAATAATTATTACATACACCGTGTATTCAGAATCATTAATATTCATTAAACTGACACACTGTTAAGCAGTTACTGATCTAATAGTTTTGTGGCAGTCAAAACCAAAAAGGGTCTGCCTATTTGCACCCCATGATTTACTCTTCACCCCCCGATTAAAATTTCAGAATTTTATTTTCAGATTTACCCTTTAACAACTGATTAAATAACTTGCCTAATGTTGACATGTTGTACAATGATTAAAAATATATCAGTCATATACATATAGGATGTTCGAGGCTAAATTGCAAACAATAATTTAAAATATAAAAATCAGCATTGTATATGAGCATTAAAAAAAGAAAAATTAAAAATAGAAGTTATAAATCATGATTAAAAAATTAAAACAATGATTAAAAATTTAAAAACAGTACAATTAACAATGTGTATCATTATGTGTTTTGAGACCAAGACTTTAACAGTTCACAAATTTTAATTAATCCAAACAAAATTTTAAAGGGAAGAAAAATAGTATTGAGAATGAAAATGCAATATGGGCATTTTTGGATTAAATGGAGTGGAAAGAGAAAATCACGAGATGCATATTTTATTGTTTAATCAGCGGGGGGTGAAGAGCAATTACTGGGGTGTTAATAGACGCAGCCCAAAACTTAAACTCCATTAACTTGTTTATCTGTCATTTATGGGTTGTACAACCAGCAAGGTCTTGGAATGTAAACCGATTGTAAAACTCTCCATTTTCCAGCAGATCAAGATGAAGAAGGATTTCCAGTAAAAGACCACTGCAGTTGAAATGCATCATGTTGTGTTCCAAGCGAATAACCTCACATCGCTGAACTGGCTTCAAAATTCGTTTTTGAAACCCTTTCTAAGGGTATGCAGGATTTCAAAAAACAAAAATGAAATTGCTCGGTGATAATATTGTGGAATGGATGGATAACAACCCAACTACAGAACAAAAATCCTGGTTCTGGGTGAACAAATTGTGAGCAAACAGTTTTGAATATATTGGATGAGCAGTTTATCTAATACCCATTTAACAAATCCCAGCGTTCAAAGAATGAATCCAAACACCAATTGCGTGGGAGGCACCTTTGAATGAAAAAAACGACCAAATTAAAGCACTGTAACTTACCAATCACCAAATCCCCTTTTCA
Source organism: Allium sativum (assembly GCA_030737875.1). Lineage (NCBI taxonomy): Eukaryota > Viridiplantae > Streptophyta > Magnoliopsida > Asparagales > Amaryllidaceae > Allium > Allium sativum. The sequence goes on from CM060925.1 coordinate 318,139,124, forward strand.
AAGAAATCGACGTAGGAAAGTAGCAAATTCGAACATTTGAAGGAATTGGTTATGAGAAATTGGAATTGATGTTATCATTTACGCAGGAGCATGCCAGAACCCAATATCCTTGGTGGTTTAATCCCCTTTATTCGAACAGATTTGCCAATTTCTGGATCGATTAATGGTGAGGATGGTGAGTTGAAATCAAAAATAGATCTGGATGCAGAAGAAGCCTCACGAGATGATGGAACATCTGAAGGCAATGCAGTGTTGAAATCAGTCGCTATAGTGCAAATTGGGATTAATCGGAAGTGTGGATTTAGAATTTGTGGTAGGTCGATGAAAATTAGTTGGCATATCAACGGGAACCCAAAGGCTATGTTGAAATTTGTGATGTGTAACGGGTAGGAACCGCGAATTGTTTCATCTACTATGAATCACCTCTCCTCTCTCCATTGGTGAGAGGAAAATTCTTGCAGTTAATTAATATGAATTATTTTAATCTAATCATTTAAATGACAGAAGTATGAATAATGACAAACATGGACCAAACAGCAATCAATCAAAAATAATAAACTATCTAATTCATCCAGTCACACAATTTATAATATCAATGATAAATAAGAATTAATCACATCCAATATTTTAGAAAGCATGAGAGTTAAAAAAACATTTTATAGGATTCGACGATTTCAGGTCGTTTTATATAGTTTCAAACAAGCGTTTGACATAAAATCCTAGTTAAATCCAACTCAAACCAGAATAACTTGATAGCGTAGTATTCTTCGATACGATTCCAACGGCACTTGTTTCATCAAATTCTGTTTGCGAACGAATGAATTATACTCGTTACAAGTTTTCAATTAATATAATTATCATTAACCATCAATCTAAAAATTAATAAACTTAAATCAATACCCAAATCATCACTTACGTTAATACCCCCACTAATTCTCCTTCCTCTTCCAACTAATACGCATGCTACATACTTTCGAAACCCATGGCTACTGTCTTCCAACACTTCTAACTCCCTTTCCTCATCACTGATTCACCTGCCGTAACCACCGATGTCTTCCCCTTCACATCCTCTCCTCCCCGAGCGCTATGGAAACACACTCGACGACACACTACAATTCGCAAACTCTGACCCATTATAGAACAGATGCAAAATCTTTAGACATAGCACCCCGTCAAAATTATCCTACCGGTGCGCCTCCTTACACGAAGCCCAACGCTACCCCGAAGCTCCCCTCCATCGCCTCAAATTCCAAAAATCACCAGATTCTGTGGCGCTATTCAAAAATGGATGCGAAAATCATTTGCATTGAATGCATATATATATATATATATATATATATATATATATATATATATATATATATATATATATATATATCCTCGAAGTTATCTATATTACGATCTTTACGGATTTGAAATCATAAATTTCTATTAAGTAATTTATTTTTATGAATTTATAAAGGTGGAAGATGAGCTGTGTTTTCATTTGAATGAGCAGGAATGAGGTCGGGAATTTGGGGTTTAGGGATTTGAATAATACGGGTTAATCATATAGAAAATTTTATTACTATTTTATTGAAATATTTTATTAATTCATGCCTATCACCATTTATGCTTATTGTTTATAATTCTGTGTGATCACATATGAAATCCGACTTTGCAATGAAAAGGAATATACAACTATAATTTGATATTCCGAACCCAACGAAACTTGTTTCGTCGAAATCCGAGTCCATTTGGGAAAATAGCAAAAATTTGAATATTAGATTTGTTGATTGATTAACGTTTATTTTAGGCACACCCACAAAATAATTCCAATAGGCTCGAATCTTGAAATCTTACGTTAAATATTCTGGACACGATGGAACTGGTTTTGTCAAATTCCGAGATCGTTTGGACAGACTCCCTTTTTAATTCACGATGTAAATAGAGACGTGTATGCATTATCATCAAAATAGCTTTAATTGACCCCAAACTAGAAATCTTACAATAATAAACCATTATAGATTTTATAAAATTAGTTTTGTTGAAAGCGGAGGTCGTTTGAAAATTCACTATTCTTAAGTTTCATACTAAATCGACAAAAATATACATTGATTTCAAAATAAACAAATCTATTGATAATAAATTATTATTATCATATATATTCAAACAAAATGTTATATAACTTCAAAATAATTTAACTTGGACTTAAACTCGATGTTTTCATTTTCAGGTTAAATCGATATTCAATTTATTTAAAATCCTTTTTATTTTATTGAATAAATCATTATAATTTATAAACGATTCCATGACAACTTTCTGAAAAATTGATTTGGGCATAACTTAAAATCTATAATATGAAATTCCGTTTTTTCCTTATAATCCAATAGATCCAAAAGATTCTTGTTTCATAGAATTCCGACTTATATTGGATCATGTACACTCATATAAAGTTCAAAATGTAAAATTACGAACTATTGCGACGTTACAAGCTTGTTTTTAATTAACTATAAATTATACCTTCAAACATCATTTAATTAATAAATTCCTAATAAAAATCTTTTTATATTTCCAATACAACATTTAACATGAACTTAAATGTTCATAATTAACTGGCTAAAAATTTGGATCGGTGCACTATTAAACTTCATAACTGCTGGTTGGTATGGCAAGAAAGTAGAATTGCCTATCGCATATGGCAAGTATGCATAAATTTGAAGCATAAATGGATAACCAATAATGTTTGCGAAATGACCAAATAGTAGCGATGGCTGCATTAATGTTGAAAATGGGTAAAGATTTCGCATTTGTGAATTAAGTTCTGGATAACTATATGTAGTAGTAGGTTGACTTGTGAACGGAAAAACATAACCCGAGCCAGATAAAAAATTTCCTTGAACATCATATGTCTCATTTATACCTTCAAGTTGGAAAAATAAATGCATATCCTAACCTTTTGTGTTCATCACATTTTCATCCAATGTTGTCTTCAGTTTATCGAATCATAATACTCAGTGCTTCTGGAATTCAATTGATCAAGTGTAGTTTCTTTTGAAATTGGAACCATATCCAGATTACTATCTTTCAAGGGCTTTGATGGAAATGATCCAGAAGATGTAGTATTATTCATGTTAAAACCTAAATCACCAAAACTCAAAAATTATAAGTCTGCATCAATGACCTCTAGGTGACTAGGAATTATGACTGTAGGATTATTCTCAGTAGTTGCTGCCTTGACCCCTCCTTCAAGTAGATTTTTTTGCTGCAAATTTGAAGTGACTAATGGTATCTTTTCATTGGCATCACGAGGTTCAAAACCTTGTCTATGTGGATGGTAAAAACCCATGTCGTTATGTGGACCATTACCTTGGAAAAACTATCTTTAGAATTACTCATCTCAGTTTCTTTATCATGAATAAATTCTGACATATTACATTTTGTTTGTGACTCTTCGTTAACATTTTCACGTGTCTAATAATCATCTGAAGAAGAGTCATGCTCAATCCTAGGTTTTTCATCTACTTGCAATGAAGAAGACATTAATGGAACAACACCATGCCATAATGAGGCTTTTCCTCCAGGTTGACTTGCAAACACCTTTCTCGCATGTTTCCCATATTGAGTTTGAACATTCAATCCTTGCTCATCTTTGCATTTGCGAGTAAATATCCCTTTTTGTCCTTCAAATTTAGCATCCGATCTTTCATGAAAACTGAATATCCCTTCTCTAATAGTTGCCCATGCTAAGAATGTTTCTCTTCAATTCAGGCACATAATAGACATCTTCAATCGACCATTCTTTACCATCCATTTGAGAAAAAATGATTTTTCCTCGACCTCTGACTTAAACTTTTTACGCATCTCCAAATGGCATGCGTCCATCCTTTACTTCTTGCATCTTCATAAAAGATGTTTTTTCTTGCACATGTGACTACTTACACTGGATCGAGATACCACATTACATCGTTATCAGGAGAATTTTCCTTATAGGTCATCAAGAGAACACTTTCATCTCTTGTTTCTTCTTCCGCAACCAGGTTTGCGTTTTCTTCCACCTTTTTCTTAGAATAACATTCTTTTGCATAATGCCCATACTTGCTACAGTTGTAGCACTCAACATTTTAATGATTTGACCGACCGCCTCTTCCACGACCATATCCTCTGCCAGCCAATTTTGTTGGTTTGGCTGGCCTTTCTCTTGGGATCATTTCTAAATTCATGTCCCACAATACGAGCAAAACTACGACCTCTGTTACCATCACGTCATCTTCCTTGATTTTGTTGTGCGTATGTCACCTTGTCTTCCTTGAAACTTGCCTTAACTTGCAAAGTCTCTTCGAGTATCTCTTCTTTCTTTTTTATTTTCCGTTGTTAATGTGCTTTAAGAGAACCCGCAAGATCATCGATGATCATTGCTGTTAAATTCTTCGACTCTTCAATTGCGTATACAATGTTTTCGAAATTATCGGTCAATGACCATAGAATTTTCTCCACAACCCTTGCATCAGTTGTATTTTCTCCATCACGTTTAAGTTGGTTCACCACTGTTTACACACATGTGATGTAGACGGATATTCCTTCTGATTTCTTCATTTTCATTGCTTCCAACTCTCCACAAAGAGTTTGAAGCCGCACTTGTTTAACTCGATCGTCGCTTTCGTAGACCTTTTGTAAAGTGTTCCACGCTTCTTTCGAATTTGTTGCACCGTTAATTATTTCGAATCACGATTTGTCCACTGCTCGAAACAAGATGTAAAGGGCATTCTTGTCTTTCATACACATTTCTTTCAATGCCCTTAACTGATTTATTGACAAGTTTGTGGTGTTTTCTACTTCCTGTAGCAGTTTTCGACTACTTCTCATGTATCTTATGCACCTAGCAATGCACACATTTGAATGCTCCAATTGTCGTAATATAATTTGGTAAGCTGTAGAAGTAGTATATGGCCCCAATGATCTGAAATTTGTCATAGCTCTGATATCAATTTGTTAAAACAAAAAAGTTGAATTTTAGAGGAGGATAGACAAATGATTTTTCTTATAATTCAACTTCTGTCTTCATTTATCATTCATACTTTCTCATTTTTGCTTGCTTACAACACAACAAAATGACTAAATATTTATAGTGGACTATATACCCTTGCAAATAGACATAACTCTTTGGATAGGCACTTTTTCATTCCAAGAGACACGCCCTTTACTGAATAAACATGACTCTTCATTTCAATAGACATGTCTTTTCATTGAACACACACAACTTTTCACTTCAATTGACATGACTTTTCACTTGAATAGACACGACTCTTCGCTTCAATAGACATAAATCTTCACATCAACATACATGACTTTTCACTTTATCTTCTGATTTGAGTTTATTCTTTAACATTATTGTATTTAGGCATAGATGACTTAAACAACTGGGATTTTCACAGATCCACCGCTAAAAAGAAAATAAATAATGTCAAAAAAATTATAAATAACTTAGCAACTTATCTTTTTAATTTGAATATAATATCAATAATAATGTTACCCAAGCTATGATTTTTTGGATTTTCTAACATATTTTTTCTATTTAGTCCATAAAATGCTTATAATTTGTTTTTGTCCATGGCATCAATGACATTTTATCCTAGCGTACACAATAACGAACCATGTTCCAGATTACATTCAAGTTGGAATTTGAAGTAAGAAATGTTGCAACAAATATAGAAGCAGAAGTCTAGTTATGCCTTTTCCATCCTCTTCCATAGTTCCATTATTACATAAAATAATTGTTTTTCTGTTTCTTCTCATGCACAAAATTACCCACTTTGTTTTTCGCCAAATTTAAGGGTAAAACTTAGCTACACCCGCCAAATTTCATACTAAATAAATACGGCATATCCTTATCGAATTTCGCATGTGTCCCTCCCTTATTCAAAACTGATGTGTCATTGACAATACTCTTGCTTTTATTCTGTTTTCAGTGTGGCCAGAAGTTTAGACCACTTTGCCTTCTACAGGAACGGTAAGCAATTGTCTATTGTCGAGTTCCATTCAATATCATTTTCTAATCGCTAAACTGAAAATACATGAATCTATTTTATGATTTCTCTCTATTATATATATCAATAGTTGAATTTTTTGTAATTTCTCAAACTAAATTTGTTCCTTTTTAAATCATATTAATGAATCTATAGAAAGAAATTTTTTTAAGATATCTTTTGTGAGAATTTTTGAAGGAAAAATTCCTTTTTAATCTTCATCACGAGTTCAAGAAACGCATTAAACTAATACTCCTCTTTTAAAAAAATTCTTTTCTGCAACAACTTTTTTTCCCTTTTTCTGTATCATATTGCTCTGCTTTTCAGATTCAACATTTGCTTCAGTAGAAATAAAAGATTTTTCTCCAATGATCTTTTTTCCTTCTTCTAATGCACACTGTTTTCCTATAACAATCGAAAAATGTTTATTTATGCAAAAAGTTTAATAATATCATTTCTACTGTTCCATAATTCAATTACAAATATACTACTTATGTAGTTACTCAATTACGAAAATTCAAAAAAAATGCTTATATGTCTATAGTTATTTAAAATAACTGTTGTCATATCTGAAATTATTTGGAATAAGCAGCTGCATATACTTCAACTGAGTTGCGTTTGTTTCAATAATGATACCCACTATTTTTTATTTTATAAACAATGCATTGTTAGTGATTTCTCTATAATTCTTTAGGGACTTGGTGTTGTATTGATGTTTCAATTCATCAACAATAATGAGAAATAATGTGCAAAATTTTTTAGTAAACTTTTAAGATTAAATGCATTTTTCTGCAAATATTAAGAATAATTGCATATATAATTCGGTAATAAGAAAAATATGGAGATGCGGTCATGGGAACTAGGGTTCTTTCATCTTCAAACTTCAACAATATTAACATCTCTTGTAGAAGCAATCATGAAAGGTTTTACATTAGTTTCATGTAGGAAGGTTGAACAGATTTTTTTTCTCAATCACAGCAAGTCAACGAAAATGATTTTTCATCATGAGCAGAAGCTTATGGATGCCGTGATAAGTTGAATGCTTTGACAGTTAATCCTACTTATGCTTCGAAAGCATGGAACTAAATTCAAGCTGATCCGAAAGTATTAGCTAACGGTCACTACAACAAAAAACACTTTTCGCAACATGCGATATCTGTTGTAGTAGACCTATTGCAACAGGCCTGCACCTGTTGGTATAGCCGAAGTTGCAAAGTCTGCAACATTTTCTGCCTGTTGCAATAAGGTGTTGCGATATACTTTTTTGCAACAGGCTTTTGTTGTTGCAACATATCATTTTGCAACAGTATATGCCTATTGCAATAGATCCATAAATCTATAAAAAAATATATTACAGCTTGTGGATATTACTCATTAAATATATTCGTTTTAGTAATAGTGTATATCACAAAATAAAATAAATAAATAAAATTTATTCTAACAAAATTTTAATAGTACAAACAATTACAACAAAAATTTCTACAATTTTCATACGTCACTCATGTATAACAATTTCTTCTCTCACACAACACACTTTTTTCAAATAGAATATTTTCAAATAATTACTTATGACAGAACAATTCTGCAGTTCATACTCCAAGTTTGTTGTCGCTCATGAACGGGCACATGCTTGTCATAGCTCCTATCTTTGTCTGCTTGCCAAACACGAACGGACTGCATTTATGTAGGCATAAAAGATTATTCAAGTTAAATTGAAACCTCATGCAAATCGAATTTCGTAAGATATACTAAGTACTGAATGCTGAATTATTACTATAAATTACTACTATAAATGGTTTGCCTAACACATCCACTGACCAAATTACATATCTCTGAATTTGAAAATAGTAAAGACAGAGTCATGAGTTCATTTGCCAAGTTGTGTTCATCCATTGTCGGTGTATCATGGAGGCTCATGTTGTATTCATTTGCCAAGTGTAGGAGACAAACGAAGAAACAAATGTGGAAAAATATCACCATGATAGATGCCATTTTGGCAGAACTTGCTCCAGAATTGGTGCAGTACCTCCCTCAGCGATACAGTAGCCTCGTTCTCCTGATTTCATAAAATAAAGATAGAAAATGTCATATATTCTTTAAAGGATTTGAAAACATATTGCGTCAAACAAGACAAATTTAACTAATCGATGGTCAGTCCACAAAATGACATTTCAGAGGAAATAACTAATATATTGGGATCCTTAAAACAACATTCTAGAAGAGAAATATAATCAACCAGTACCTAAAAGTCAGATCAAAGCAGATGAAAATTGCTGCTATTCTAACTTTCTCTTTATAAAATAACTAGAATTGAAAACCAATAACAAACATTAATCAATAAGGATGTTCTTTGTGAGACAATAATGTCTCAACACTCCCTATCTACAGATGGTAGGATTAAATCTCATAGCTCTGAATTAACCATCTTAAAAATATTACTAATAAAATAAAAATATGAAACAATATAGATATTTTCGTTTCCAGCTGCAAGTTTTTATAAAACCTTCTCGTTATACATCATTTCCCATATCCAGAGAGGAAAAGAAGAGACCTTCCATGGTCAGGAAGAAAAAAAATGTGAATAATCAATGAAGAATTAAAGACATGGCTTACTATCCCAAAATACAATGAACCCTTGTGAAAACATATTTTTTTTTTGAAGAAAATAAAGTGGCTATCTTTTAAAATCAGTCCAAGAGAAATTGCAAGAAAAACTTCTTAAAAAATATGTGTCTGCAACAAAATGAAGACCTCCCCATCAAAGAAAACGTGGCCATCTCCATATTTGCCCAAACATCTCCCCTACATGCGTGACCAGGAAAAGAAAACCAAAACGCATATAAATTCACATTTCACAACTGGGTTTTCTATTTGAATAGAGCAAAATGATAACAAATTTAACTGAATGCATCCCATCTAATTATACATTGAAAAATTAATTAAGCTAACAACTAAGGAAATCAAGACAGTGGTGCACATTGTCGTGATCTTTATTAATCTTACTAGGACTACTAGTATTCTATTTATCGGCCACTAAAGTGAATTCACATGCAACAGTTCAGATACATGAACACGAAAACCAACATATCAAGAGGTCTTCCTAATAGTAAAACTTAATTCCAACCAACACCCCATTTAAACAGCAAGAACTAAACCAAACATCAAAGTGTAAATTTATTAAAATACTTAATTAAAAATAAATCGGGAGATTTTACTCACCATAAACTGCAGAAAAAACGCAGGTGGATTTTGGATGTTGTGGATAGTGGTGCAGTCCCTGGTGGCGAAGTTCGCAGAGTGGCACGGATTTATATAAAAATGATGAAGTTGACGTAAGATTGATTACTACAGTGTAAATTAACTTACCCGGAATGCAGCAATAAGTGAATAAATAAACACTATTTCCAAAGTGTAAACCATTTGTAGACTTATAAAATCTGCAAAACGTATACTGTACCTTTTAAAAAATGCAGAACAATAGTTAAGGACTTTACAAGTTAAGTTTCAGATTAGCCAGGCACTACGAAGCTAAGCTATAGCCTATAGTTAAAAAGCCCTGCATTTCACATTCTTAAGGTATGTTTTAATGCTTCTATTAGTTTACTTTTCACACTATCCCCAAAATCAAATGAAATTAAATGAGAGGATGATTGTATTTGCATGTAAGCGTGTAGAAGTTAATGTATTTATGTTGATTAAGGAAAAATGCTACAATGATCGTCAAGGGAAACGGTTGATTTTCTAACCGGTTAAAAGAGAAAATAGCGGAGTCGCCACACTTTCAAATTTTGTTTTTTCCTCTGCATTTCTCGTTTTTATCCGTAACTCATTTAGCCGGTTGATGCATGAACATTCTTGATTAATTAAATAGACAAATCAAAATTTATACAATGATTGGTTGTTTTTCAATCATAAAAGATAAAGCCAGAATATGAGCCTTTACACACAAACTCGGATCCTACTCTTCTAAATTTCTCTGAACCAATCTCATTTGTAATAGCAGGTCGTTCTACCAATCTTTTGGATCAGTAGAAAAATTCAATATTGAAGAAAACTAAGATCCTACTCTTCTAAATTTCACTGAACCAACCCCATTTGTAATAGCAGTTTTCAAACTTAGAATTTCCCACTATTTCCTCAATTTTAAATAAGCAATTCAAGGAAAAGTTTGAAGCTCAGATCAAAAGGGATCCAAAGGAGAACGAAATTGATGCCACAAAACAATTAACCTTTGATGATCCGTTGTACTACCCAAGCTAACGTGACAGGTAATAAAGGTAAACACTAATATTAAAAGAAGAAAGCTAATATATCTAAATAGAATAGTCAAGTAGTAATTAATAATATTACAGAAACTCTATTTATGTAGAGGAAGTATACAACTGATTGTATTAAGCATTCATTAACAAGTTAAAGCATATGTAAGTAAGCATATCTATTATCGGTTATTTTGCTAAAACTAATCAATAAAAAAAAGGAATCGTAAACAATAAAATGTCCACCGATTTGTGGATCCCAGCCAACATAATGTGGTTAAGGCATAATATTTTCATACTTTAGATAGGAACCCATCATATGCCAGTTTCTAATTGCTATCAGCATGATCTTTTGGAATGACTCTCTCATCAACCCAAAACACATGCCATTTACTCCATTCGTTAGAGTTAACTGTCAACTTCCTGAGCGCTTTGGCTACAGATCCGCCAGAGATAACGACAGTAAAAGCTCCCCTTTCACTAGTGAAACTTACTAGAAAGTTCAGAGGTAAGCTTAGCCAAAGAGATCGCCAATTCTTCTTCGATTTCAAACAAAGTCAACCCCTTCTTGTTAGTGGAGCTTTCCATAGAGATAGAGCACGGAATTCGGACCGAGCTTGGACAGGAGTGAAATACAGAGAATATTTACATTTGAAATTGGTGGAAATTGAGTTACATCAGGCGTTGAGGAGTGGGTATGACAGGGATTTGGGAGTTAGGTTTCGGATTTAGGATTAGTAACCAGGTGGTAGGCGGTGAAACTAAAATGAGAGCGGGAGGATCTGAAATTTTTAGGATGCCGCCTTTTTTTATTACTTGTAATCGGTTAACCTACGTTTAACCAATATGTACTATACAAGATTCCTTGTTTAATAACGTGTTGGATGTTTTCTAACTTTGATACTAAGGTTTTGATGTATTCTAACTTTAAATAAGAAACATGAAGTATAAATTATAACTATTAAATACTAAGTAATAAAAGTACATACTTATATTATTTATCAAATTTAATAACATTTAATTATTAGTAGTTTTAGTTCTTAATTATGATTGAATATTACTTGTTAAATACAGTATATGATGATTATTTATTATATTTAATATTTATTGTTAATTAGAATTATTAGTTATTAAATGTAATTAATAGTTGTTAAATATAATTTACACACTATTAATAACAAACGATAATAAAATTTTAAAGTATTAATTCATTTCAATTAATTATTATTACTTAATACTTATCAAATTATAATTAAATATTACATATTACTTTATACTTTTGTATTTAATAGTAATTATGCTTACCAAAGATGGGAAAAAATATATATTTAAAAGTCTGTTTTTCGCAACTGGCTTTACCAGTTGTAAAAGAACACAATTTATTGATATACTAATAATTAAATATAATATTAGAAATAAAAAAATAATTATTAATGATGACCATAAACTATTAATTAACTCATAAAACTACCACTATCAAGCACAAATTATAAATTAATTCATATAAGAAATTATTATTAACTATTAATTACTCCATAACAGTAATATTAATCAATTACTGTTTATCTATTTATTATGAATTTATTAATTATTTAATTATTTATTTAATATTTAAACAAATTCAGATTTCAAATTAATTATTATCCATTAATTTATTATTATAAATTAATTTTTATTTAATAATTATTATTTATAATTAATATATTTTTATTTGTTAACTATTAATTATTAATATTTAATTATCAGTTATAAATATCACTTTATAATACTTAAATTTTATTATTAATTAATAATTATTAAATATTTATCTTAATTATTATATAATTACTAGTAGTTAACCATTGAATAGTAACTATTTAAAATTAATTATTAAAAGTTAATCATTACAAATTAGTACTTATTTTTAGTATGTTTTTCGCAACTGGCTTTACCAGTTGTATAAAAATACAGTTATTGCAACTGGCGAAAATAGCTGCTAAAGACATTCATTCGCAACTGGCTTGGAAGCGTAGTTGCAAATATTATGTTTGCTGCAACTGTTATAAAAGCACAGTTGCTAAAAGTATATTTTTGCAACAGGAAGAGAAGTGCAGTTGCTAAAAATATGCTTTTCGCAACAGAAAAAAAGGTCTGTTGCTAAATCTTATCTATTGCAACTGCAATAATAGGTCTGTTGCTAAATATCATTTACTGCAGCTATCATTTATGGCATGTTGCAAATAGATAGTTGCAATAGGGTATTTTTCTTGTAGTGAGGTCTCCATTTTTACGACAAACACCTAATGATAATGGAAAAATAGGAGGCGGCAAGAAGCTTACTAGAGAATTTTTGAAGACTATTTCAATTTGATTTCGTTTTACCAACCTTGATGTTGACTATTAGACTGACAAATCTATTGGTAGAATTGCATCTATGATTGGTATGTTAATTAAAATGGATCAAGTCCGACTTTCTTTTGATAGTGTTCTTATTGAAGTGGATTTTAGTTTTTCATTTCTGAAGAGAATTCATATATGAATGATCCCCTTTAAAATGCACTAACCGTAATTGTTTTCGGTCATGATGAAAGAAGGAATAACATAATAAAAACGTGGCTTCCAAAGCAACATATTGACAGTGCAGTTATCAATAACACATAGGATAGGAGGATTCTATACAAGCTTTAAACAAAACACATATATACACGGTTGATACTGTTAATGCAATAGTGTAGGCAAATAATTCAAAAATATCTTTACAAGTCTAAGGTAAAGCATTGTTGCACATAGTGAATGATTCTGTGAATAAATGGCCAAATACAAGTTTTTAAACATCTCAATGTTAACATGAAATCATAAATAAGGAAGACACTAATTATTTGCCTTCACCGAATGACATAGATGTCTCAGAGGATAGAACTGTGGATCCGCATTCATCATTTCATAGAAGTAATTTAGATATAATGACTTAATGTTAGATAAATTGGAAAACAATGCTTATAAACCATTGCATAGAAGTAATTCAGACTCTAAGAGGGAGCATGATTTTAGTAAAATACCTGTATCTACAAGTTGTAGACTTCGAATTACTCGTGGTAATAAGAGAAAGGAGGAAAACTTTGTCTTTTAAGTAGGAGAGACCATTGGTGTCTTATAAACAACCCTACATGGATAGCGATGATTAGTCAAGTTAAAGGCAAAAGTAGATGTAGCAAGAGAAATAAAGTGAGTTATAGTCTTAGTACTCTAACACTGGGATTAATTCTACATCCTCTAATTAATATCACTCTTTTTGGAATGTTAGGGGTATGAATTCCCCTATTAGAAATACGATCTTTCATTACTTTGGATCATATTTCCAATCCAGATTTAATGATATGGATGTTTTTGTGAAGAGTTTCTTCCTGACTGGTCTGATTGCATTAACAATTTCCCAAATGAGAAAGCCGGATATGCAGGTAGAATATAATTAATTGGTTGTTTGATCTTATTTGTAAAGGTCATCAAGCTGTAATAGGTAAGTTTCTTAATTCTGGATGCCTTTTAGTGCATTATGTTGTTGTTTATGAGTTAAATTCTTCCTTTCAAAGACTAAATTACAAACCGCGATAACTTCTTACTCAGAATCAGACGAGACTTCGACCGATCAACTCCCACCTAAATTATGGACAATACGCGATGCTCGAATACTTTATCTGACGAATGCAAAATGCAGTTCCTTATGGAGACTGACTTGTACATAAAAATAACAGGCTGTCATATTGAACCTTACATGGTATATCCTCTATATTTCAAATTTAAATTAAAAATTCAGAAATTTTGAATTTCATTAATTTTAAAATTTAAAGTTTGTAATGACACAACCCAAAATCTCAGGCCTGCCTAGACCGAATGAGAACGTGGATTGCATGAGAACGCAACACATCGAAACACCGAACAACAAAACTTTTCGTTGCTTTTACAACAATTTACATCAGAGTACAAGAATATCAGAGTACGAATAAATATTACACAACGGAAAATTAATATTAGAGATTAATAATTTACATAGCAGCAAAAATAAAATATATAAACACAATGCACAACGGATATACATCAACTAACACAACTGAAAGAAATACACAGATATAAAGCTTTCCGAATTTAGCCCCAGCTATAAACCAAGATCCTGTTAAATAAACATCTGGAAAACAAAAACTACTAGCTGCCTGTGTGGAAAGTATGGGCACTCAGAGTTTAGGTGAAAACAGTAAACTCCATGTTAGTCATGGGACTGGTTTGAGAACTTAAAACAGTTATTAAAACTTTATTTTAAAAGTGGAAAAATTATGGGACCACGCCGTATGACACGGAATAGGTTTAGTCCACATGAATACTAGTTTAAAACATAAAACAACGCAATGCTTTTTAAAAAAATGAAGCTATTATAAGACTCAGGTCCCATCACACAATGCAACGCAAGTCGAAGGATAAAGTTTTACATTATAATAGCCAGACATGTTAGGGATTGCAAAATGGGTCGTTAAGGCAAAAAAAAAAAAACACTGGAGGGAGGGTGAATAGTGTTTTTGAGAATTTAAACAAAATCTAAAACCTATGTGATAAACTATATGAATCAAACACCACAGAAATAATCATAAACACAAAATCAAACACAAATGCAAAGATAAACAAAAGTAAAGTGCAGAAAAGGAAAGAACACACCAGATTTTATACTGGTTCGGAATTGCTCCTACGTCCAGTCCCACGCAACACTAGATTGCGCAGTTTTATTACTATATTAATAGTCAATTACAACCTCCTTAATTTCACGGCTACAAGGGATACAACCGATTCCAACCTCCTTGATTTCACGGGTACAAGGGATACTCGATTACCCATCCTTGATTTCACGGCTACAAGGGGTACCACCGATTACCCGTCCTTGATTTCACGGCTACAAGGGATACCATCGATTACCCGTCCTTGATTTCACGGCTACAAGGGATGCCGCTGATTGCTTACACAACCCAAACAATTACAAACAGCCTTGTAACTCTTCAATAGCACTTGATTCAGAGTAATGAGTAGAGAGTGTAGAGAGAAGAAGATTAGTGAAAACAGGATTGAATTCAGCAGAGTATAGGTATAGAAATCATAAAAATGATAAAGATTAATGGTGTAATGGAAGAGAGTGGAAAAGAAGAAGTAATTATAAATTCTAAATCAACCCCTTTTTATAGTGTGTGAAAGGTTGCAACGCTTCAGAACCGTCATAAATAGTGAAAAGACACTTCCTTTCAAATTTGAAAAAAATACCATTTATATGTCGACATGGGGTTATTTGTATGTCGACATACCCTTAATACAAAATTGATTTTTAAGCATTTTTCAAGTGTTTTGATATATATATATATATATATATATATATATATACATATAAAGTTCTGGAAATTCTTGGATTAAAATGTAGTGTTACAAATAAATATTGTAAAGTAGAAAATCATATAGGAACATAAATATAAGCTATATAAACATATTTATAAAATTATAAAGTTTAAAGGGTGTGTTTTTTACAGGTCCCTGTTAAGTTTCAAAATAAGGCTCACATTCGGTCATAAACTTACCGTAAATTTAGTCCATATTTTTCGAAAATTCAGTAAACAAAATGAAAAAATCATGTAAATTCATATTTAAATAAAATAGGTTAATGCCAAAAAAATAATCAGATCAAAAAAACATTAAACAACGCATCAAAAAAAAAAAAAAAAACCAGAAATCAGCTAAAATGCATACATCTGTGCAAGTATTGCATATTTCTTGCATACAAACGTGCAAAAAATCACTCGCATGCAAATCGGTTAACATTTATTTGCATTCATGTGTGCAGTAAAACAAGAAAGGTGCACACATGTATGCAACAATTTGCAAGCATAAAATCAGTTTTCTTCATACAATACTTGCGTACATATATGCAAGTATTTCAAAATATTACACACATGTATGCAAGTTTCTGTCCATATTTTCAATAGAAAAAACATATGCAATAGTTGCATATATGTGTGCAACTATTGGCAAAAGTTGCATACATGTATGCAACTTTTTTTTTTACGTGGACTTCCGAGAATATTTCCAGAATTTAGTTTTTTTTTAATTGAACAGCAAAATTTTTTTTTGCAGAAAAACAAAAAAGGCGGAAAAAAATAGGGGGTGGGTTTATATATAAAACATGGGAGGGAAGTGAGTCTAATTAAGTTTCGAAATAGGGATATGAGCCTAATTTTCACAAGTTTAAAACTATATAAACTATATAAAGTATAAACTTATAAAACTCAAGTTTAAAATCAAATTAAATAGAAAGTAAAATAGAGAAGAAATTAAAGATAGAATTTGAAATCAGAAATTGAAAAACAAGATTTGAGATTATTTTGAATTTGAACCTAGAGTGTTATTCGGAGTCTTACATAATCTAGACTCTATAACTATATTTATCTTGAACTCTTGAAATCTTGAATACTCATGAGTCTTGAAATATCTCTGAATTCTGGATCTCTAACACTTTAAAACTGTACAGTCTTCAATATATAATTCCTGTGTATAAATCCTGCATTTGTATATGTAAATATATGTATATATATTCTTGATAGAGGTGTTAGTACATATTTTATAATCAGTTAATACTGAAATAAGGTTGTTGTCATTAAAACTCTATTCTCCAACAATCTCACTCTTTTTGATGATGACAACCTTGGTTTATAAAATATCATACCTGTATATACCTATTGATGACGATCCTTTAAATACTCCTTCTATCTATATGAATCCTATAAACTATGTCTATATTTTATAATTTCTCCTCCTTTGGCATTATCAAAAAGAAATTCTAAAACTATTGCCTTTAAATCCTATCTAAATAATTCCTATGCTAAAGTAAAATACTCCCCCGAAATTTATGCCTATATAATATCCTAATTATGTATATAACTTTTCCTAAATCTATAACTCTCCCTTAATTTTTAATTCTCTATAAATTTCTATAACTCCCTCTATATCTGTGACTACACTACTTTAATAAACTAAATAGAAGGATAATAAACTAAGCAAACCAATCAATTCAAACAAGCAAATTAATCCAAACAAGCAGTTCAAACAAACAACTCAAGTAATCAACTCAAGCAATCAACTCAAGCAATCAATTCAAGCAATCAACCAAATCAACCAAATTAAATAATATGTATTAATAAACACTTCTTGAACCTTCAATTAATCCTAGAAACTAAAAAACTCCCCCTTAATCTAATACAAGACTAAACCTAGCCTATACTCTAATTCCCTTAAAACTATAAGAAGACTTTAATCTAGACTAAGAAATAACTTTGATAAGATATGCTTAAAACTATGATACAACTTAACGTTATATATTTCAAGTAATTTTAAGTCAATATTCAAGTAATTTAAACCAATCAATCAACCAATTTAAGTTTTTTTGTCAAAACATAAACTCAAACATTTCTTGTAACTTATATTTTTCTTAAAAACCAATAAAGCTCCTATCGACTACAAATGCATAATTATTTTTTTAACAAATCTATCAACCACTAATGAAATTTAACCATGTTAAGTAAGTTAATCAAGTTATTCAAGTCAAACAAATCAAACAAGTCAATCAATCCAATCAATTCAACCAAGCCAAAAAGGTCAGTCAAGTTAATCAAGACAAAGTAAATATATTATGTATTTGATTAATAATCCTATATTTCTAATTAGATAAAAAATTCTCATATTGTATACTTGTTATGTATGGAGTTTAAGTTAACATGTAACGCAGTGTGTTGGTTATAATGCAGTATGCCATATGCAAAACTATATGAAGTGATATATTGAATGCAACTTGTGATGTGAATGATTTTAATTTGAGATGATGTATGATATGAAA
Source organism: Allium sativum (assembly GCA_030737875.1). Lineage (NCBI taxonomy): Eukaryota > Viridiplantae > Streptophyta > Magnoliopsida > Asparagales > Amaryllidaceae > Allium > Allium sativum. Next base: position 318,157,279 of record CM060925.1, read on the forward strand.
TAAGATGTGTAATTATAGTAATCTAGACTTAGGTTAATGATACTTATAAAAGATATTTAAAGGATAGTTAAGATGAAAGTTTTATGGTATTCATAATAGATAATAAAATTTTAGGATAATTCTATAGTAAAGATGAAAGAAATGTTAAGTTAAATAATCTTAATAAGGTGCTTCATTAACATAGTAAAATTTGAAGATCTTTTTAAAGAGAATATAGAATTATGTCATATAAAGTATACATATATTCATAATTGTATGTATATATATAAACTAATTATAAAAAGAACTTAAAATTTAATTTATTATGAAATAGAAATCAATCTTTTGATACAAACAAAATTTAAATTTAAATTATTAGAAATCAAAATATATTAATTTGATAAGGAACCATTTATATGTTAAAACTTTAAATAGAATTCTATAGTCATAACAAAATTTTGAAATCTGGATATAAATTAAACTATAAAATTATAACTTCTTGTATTTAAACACATTTAAGACATAAAATCATATATATATATATATATATATATTATTGTACCAAAATATTAGGTTAAATATTCAAGCTTTTATAAATCTTAATAAGAAATCAAAATTAATATTAAGTTACAAATATTATTTATGATAATGTAACCCAAAATTGTTATGAAATCATATGAATAATATATAAGTTAAACTATACACGTTTAAACTGTATAAAAGATAAGTAAATTTATATTTTATAATAATAAAAAATATTCTTTTAATATATATATTTTGAAACAAGATATAAGAAAATAAGTAGACAGACAAAGTTAATAACTAGAATTTGAACCGGCATATTTTTATTGAAAAGATGGAGGGAAGTTCGAAAGTTCAAAATTTGAATTTATTGGTACATATGTCGACATGCACTTCTATGTATGTCGACATACATGTAGAAATTTCAAAAAACAAATGATTTTGTGACTATGGTTTTAAATTATCGATTTATATTTCAGGTTTAACTATTTCCTGAAATAATATTAATCATAACAAATATCAAAATTTTATTTTATTATTTATTATTTTATTGATATTTTGAATTTCAAAATTTGAATTTTAAATTTCAAGTTTTAATTTTAAAGTTTATATTTCAAATTTAAAGCAAAGCAAACAAAACATCCATTAAACCAAAAAAAAAAAAATTAATTAAGGCATACCCGATTTTTAGATCTATTTCTTCGACTTTGTCTGAATTCTGAATTGTTGTGAAACACATATTTGAATTTCCGATTTCTGGTTCTTCATCGCTTGATGATGAATCTGAATCGTATTTACATCTTTCGGAATTTGATGATAAGATCGATGTTTAGTAGTTTAACCAACTTGGCGTCAACTTTTTGAATCTGAATTTGAATTTTGAATGAATGGACACTTCAACTACTATAAACCCAAAAGTCATATCCCTTCATGAACTCTTCTTTTCTTAATTGATGAATGATTATGTTGGTGCCTTTTGGCCAACAGTCATCAAAGATAACTTCTTTTCCTGCAAACAACATACCTTTTCAAAGAATCAAGTGACTTTTCAAAATAACTACTTGTAATTTGAGTTAATAACATCATGATGATTCTATGATATATCTATTTAAAATTTTCAAAAAATCATATCATCATAACTTGATTTTTCAATAGAACTGAATGCAAACTCATCTAAACCGATGTAATACATGAATTAAAACAAGTGTTAACAATTATATCAAAAATTTGCCATTTAAATTTTTTTCAAAAATCAGATTATGAACTTTTGAAAGACCTTGCTCTGATACCAATTGTTAGGGATTGCGGAATGGATCGTTAAGGCAAAAAAAACACTAGAGGGGGGGTGAATAGTGTTTTTGAGAATTTAAACAAAATCTAAAACCTATGTGATAAACTATATGGATCAAACACCACAGAAACAATCATAGACACAAAATCAAACACAAATGCAAAGATAAACAAAAGTAAAGTACAGAAAAGGAAAGAACATACCGGATTTTATACTGGTTCGGAATTGCTCCTACGTCCAGTCCCACGCAACGCTTGATTGCACCGAGTTTTATTACTACATCAATAGTCAATTACAACCTCCTTACTTTCACGGCTACAAGGGATACCAACGTTTCCAACCTCCTTGATTTCATGGCAACAAGGGATACTACCGATTACCCATCCTTGATTTCACGGCTACAAGGGATACCACCTGTAACAACCCGTATTTTCAATAACCTGTTATAACATAAATCGAGGCAGAATTTAATTCTAAAATCTGAATTAAGGGAAACGGGCAATGCCATTGCGTTCGTCTCGGAAAAATACGCGAAATGGAGTCCGAGTTTTCGAAAATCGGAGTCCGTATGAAGAAGATATGGACGAACGAAGTTAGGCAGAAAAACCGAAAATCAAGCCAGAATGCACTGGCGCACTTGTGAAGTGCGCTAGCACAAAAATACACTGGCGCATTTGGGAAGTACGCCCGTGTCGAGCCAGAAGCCTGCACAGCTTTCTGGCTTGACCCTAGCTGGCTTGGTGCACCTGTTTTGGTTCTCTGGTCTGTTCTACTGGTCTATGACGATTTTTGATGGTTTAGATCTAAACTAGGGTTAATCCTATGGCCTAAACTAACCTAAACTTCTATAAAAGGACCCCTAAACCTAGCCTAAATCATTATTATTCATTCATACAACTAAACTATGGAAAAATCAATCCTCTCATGGCCTCCACTCTCTTCATAAAATTCCTAAATAAATTTCTAAGTGATTTTCCATGCATACAAGTGTTTTCAAACTTGTATGAGCATCATTAGCTTGCATTCAAGTCAAGTTTCTATATTTGCATCATAAAGAAAGAGTTTTGATCATTTTGGCTCAAGGGTTTTTATGTTAGAGCTTGCATTTTGGGTCTATTTGATTGCATAAGGGCTTTGTCATATCTTTTGTGCCTTCATAAGTATTGTAAGCCCTATTCTACTTTCATACTTAAACTCTAAAGTTAAATGTATGATATGCAAGTTTGCCATAATATGCAATTTTACTATGATGTGTTATGCAAGTTCATCAAGTTATGTTATGCAAGTTCATCAAGTTATGTTATGCAAGTTCATCAAGTTATGTTATGCGAGTTCATCAAGTTATGTTATGCGAGTTCATCAAGTTATGTTATGCAAGTTTGATATGTTATGATATGCAAGTTTGCCATGCTATGTTATGCAAGTTAATCATGTTATGATATGCAAGTTTATCATGTTATGTTATGCAAGTTTGATATGCAAGTTTGTCATATGATATGCAAGTTATGTTATGCAAGTTTGGGTTGATCATTTGGTTCATGTTATCATGTTATGCAAGCTTATCTTGAGTATATGAACATAAAGCTCCAAGCTTTATGCTAAAGGTTGCATTTTGGCAACATGTAAGTTATCATATCTCTTATGATAACTTGCATGTGAGGCTAAATGCGAACTTATGGCCATGTCTACATGTCATTTAGCACCATGTATCACCAATATGCCAAGTTTGGTTTTATGCATGCTTTTGAGGCCTAAAAATGTAATATGCAAGTATATGAACACATGTACATTTCATATGCCACCATGTTGAACTTGTGGCTTCAACACCTTTATGTCATGATTATGCCAAGTTCCCTCTTTCTATCCTTTATGCGCTATTGCGATATGTAAGCGATGGGATTGCGTTTGGGGTTGGGTAAACTTAAAAGACATAAAAACATAAGCTTGGGAATTTACCTATTAAGTTAGGTCTACCCATTGGGAATTTACCTATTAAGTTAGGTCTACCCAATTGCTTGAAAACTTGTAACGTGTTTTGGAAACATGATGGACATGACACTTAGAAAAGATAAGTGTGACCAACTTGAGGTTGGGTTGAGTTTGTAGCGTAAACCTACCCGGAACCGACCGGCTTAACTAGTTGCTACAAACAATAGGACCCAATGTGAGAAGTTGGTCATGTTGTACCTTGAACCCGAGGTTAGACCAAGTTGTGGTGTAAAGCTACCCGGAACCGACCGACTTAACTAGTAACCGCAACAAAGTCTAATGTGAGAGGTTAAGGCGCATTAAATTAATTAATGCATCATGATTAGGGTTAAGTCATGGACCGCTTGAATACTTAACCAATTAAACACGATGGGTTGGTAGGGTTAAGTCATGAACCTTGGGTACACTTAACCAACTTGGTACTTGAATGGGTTGGGTTAACCACGTTTAACCCATTAAGGAAACCCTAGTTACGTGGTCCTTTGCACCAGTAACCCTCTTAGTTGTATCATGATACCCTAGGGACTAGGCTAGGGAGGGGCACGATTACTGGATGCCATGTAAGCGACTAAAACGACGGCTGAGTAGGTGCGCCGGTGTAGGTTCAGGCGGGCCATGGTCGTGCACATGGTCCGAAGTTGAAAAACCAGGCACGGGCACCAGTAGGTTTAGACTGTGCGTGCATTGATTTGTGTCAGTGGTTGACACCCTAGGACTTGATACACCCTAGGGTGGACCTAGCACAGTTTAGCTACACTTCGTAGTTGGGCCGTATGACACCGACACTTGACGAGTTAGGCTTATAGGGAGCCGATCGACTAGACCGTGCTAGTTGGACCTTGGTTTAGGTCATTCATGATGTTTGGGCCAAACTTGGGCCTGGGGATCACTTCTTGTTTACACTTTGGACCTCGTATTGGGGTCACTACATGTTATTGGGCCAAAGCTTGGGCCAAAGGATCAATACTTGTTTATTCAAGTCATGTTAGTTTGCTAGTACACCTGTGGTGCAAAACCTTAAACCTGATTATGCGATGACACCTTTATCTACCTTGTTAGTTAATCACCATGCTAGTATGTTGTTATCCTTATGATCATACCTGCTTCTCATGCCAGTTAACTTTATCAGTTTACATTGATTGTAGTAGGGCTTACTCAGTCTTTTTGACTGACCTGTTTTCTTTCGCCTCTTTTCTTCCGTTTCCCCCCCAGGTTCTCAGGGTGGGAATATTGGAGCTTAGCTTGGATTTCTGACCGCTTGCTTGTGGGATTTTAGCTCATGTACGATCTTGACATGAAGCTAGCTATGGTTATCACTTATTTTGGGGATAGTACTTATGTATTTCAGTTTTTCAGTAATGTTGTTTTTATCTAGACTTGTGTATTTGGAAAATTGACATTATGTTGTACCAGACTTGTTTTGAAATGGTTTGAAATCTTCCGCTGTTTTATCTATGTTATTTACTCTATTTACATATATACATATGTTCTTGTTCTGCCTTGATATATCATTATGCATGTTTACCTGATTCAAACGCCCCTCCAAAGTCAGAGTGCTTGCAAGAGACACCCTGGCGGAGGTGGGGTGTTACATTTGGTATCAGAGCATATGGTTTACGAGAAGGAACAAAAAGGTCTTTAAAACTTTTGGAAAACTATTTTCAAAACCAAGTATAAAGTATTTTTCAAAGAAAAGTCTAGTTTATTTTAAAGGCTATTCCCCAAAAAGCCATTAGCAAAAATTCCTTCGTTTTTCTCCATTCTGAATCTGTCTTTTTCTTCGTTTTCAGTATGGCCGATAACTTTGCTATTCCGGAGGGAGTACACGTACCTGTTTGGTATAGGAGACTTTTGGAGGCTAGGGCGACCGAAGCCGGCCCCGTAGATGATCCTCCTCCTCCAGTAGTTAATGTTCCTCCTCCTCCTCCTCCTCCGGTAGTTAATGTTCCTCCTCCTCCTGTCGCTGAGGTTCCCCTTCCTCCTCCCCCTCAGCATCCTCAAGCTGACTTCGCAAAGACTTGCAAAGATTTCAAAGCAATGGGTGGCAAGAACTTTCAAGGCACTGAGACTTTTGTAGAGGCCAGAAATTGGTTGAAAGAGACCGAGGATTTATTTGCTATCTTTGGGTTAGACGATCAGAGGAAGATCTTGTTGGCGGTTTGGCTTCTGAAGGATGAGGTCGCTTATTGGTGGGAAGTCACCAATGGTACTAGGCCTGTTGAGACTTGGCCCGATTTCAGGGCAAGGTTCGTGCTTAAGTTTCTATCTTCTGCTGAGGAGAATCTGCAAATGGAGAGGTTCATAACTTTGAAACAAGGAGATATGTCTGTCAAAGAATATGTGAACAAATTCAATCAGTTAGCTCGTTTTGCATTGGATATGGTGAATATTCCTCAGAAGAAGGCTCTTCGTTTTGCTAGAGGATTGAATGAGCCGTTGCAGGGATTGGCTATGTCACATATTCCCCATGGGGCCACGTTCGAGAGCTTGGTTGATATGGTGTTACTTCAGGGAGATGTCAAGAAAAATGATACTCAAGCCAAGAAGACTGATTCCCAGGGAAAAGGAAATCAGGGTAATCCAAGTGGTCAGAGCAGTCAAGGCAATCAGAACAACAAGAACAACAAGGGCAACAAGAACAAGGCAAAGGAAACAAGAAAGTGCAACTTCTGTGGGATTGTTGGGCACATAGTCAAGGACTGTAGGAAGAAGAGAAGGAAATTGGGTGGGTGCTTTCACTGTGGAGAGACGGGACATTTTAACAAGGATTGCCCTAGGAAGCAAGGGCAAGGCCAGGGTCAGACTCAGCGTGCTGGACCTTCAGGAGGGCAAGTTCACGCTCTCAATGTCGCTCCGGTTCCCGATCGAGGTAGTATTTCTGTTGAAAGTCTTGTTTACATTTCTGATTTTCCTGTTTGTACCTTGTTTGATTTTGGTGCATCGCATAGTTTATTTCATCTGATCTAGTTGAAAGTTTGCACCTAAGTACTAGCCTAGTTAATGATCCCATGTGTGTTTCAAATCCAATTGGGGGTTCCGCCCATTTGTCTATTATCTAGGTGGATTTGAATTCTCGCGTGATGCTTATATTCTCGGTTTCATGGGGTATGGGTTGATTTTTGGGCATGGATGGGTTGTCCAGTTTTGGAGCCATCCTTGATTTTTGAGCATAGGGTTGTGAGGCTCATGACTCGCCTCGGTAATACCCTAAAAATTTCTAGTAACCCTATGAGTCCCGTCATGTTGTGTTATCTTGAATCCCTCAAACTCGTCTATCGATAGTTTGCAATCGGTGAGGGTGGTCCGAGAATATCCTGATATCTTGGGTGAAGTGAAGGGGGGGAGGGGGGGGTTACCCCCAAGCGAGAGATTGATTTCCGCATTTATCTGGTTGATAATGCCAAGATAGTTTCGTGGCCGGTTAGGCACATGGTCCCGCAAGATGAGAGTTATGAAAGCAAGTGAGGTAGTTGCTTGAGAAGAACTTCATTAGACGAAGTATATCTGAATGGGGAGCGCCTGTAGTATTTACTACCAAGGCAGATGGTTCTCTTCGACTTTGTGTTGATTATCGTGAGTTAAACGAAGAGAATAGACAACCATTGCCAAGGATCGATGATTTGTTTGATCGGCTTGTAGGAACATCTGTTTTCTCTTGATCTTGCTACTGGATTCCATCAGCTCAGAGTAGCTGAGGATAGTATAGACAAGACTGCGTTCAGAACTCCGGATGGATTCTTAGAATGGCTGGTCATGCCATTCGGTTTGACTAATGCACCCGCCTACTTTGTGGACTTGATGAGTAGGGTGTTCAGGGAGTTCTTGAACAAGTTTGTCATGGTCTTCGTAGATGATATTCTGATCTTCTCTAAGGATGAGGAAGAGCATGCAAGACATCTCGTGGAGGTGATGGATACGCTTAGGGCGCATCAGTTGAAAGCCAAGTCCTCCAAATGTCATTTTGGAGAAAAGAAGTTAAATTTCTTGGGCACATAGTTTCTAAGCAAGGCTTAGCGGTGGATCCCGCTAAGGTAGTTGCAGTTCAGGATTGGAAGACTCCAAGGAATTAAGAAGTTCTCTCAGATTAATTAGTTAGCGTCCCTTGAGCTTAGACCTACCCTTCTGGATCAAGTAGGGACTTCGCAGAAAGAAGACCCGTAGTTAGTCGAGATCATAGACAAGTTGATTCGAGGCGAGATGTTAAGACACCTCGCTATAGATAACAAGGGATGGCTAAGACGCGATGAGAGAAAGAAGGTTCTTGAAGATGCACATCACCCGAGGAGGTGGCCAAGTTTGTCCCAAGGTGCATGTGGTGCCAACAGATTAAGGCCGAGTTATAGAAGCCCGGTGGGCTATTATATCCATTGGAGGTCCCCGCAATGGAAGAGGGAAAAGCATCACGAAGGATTTCGTGGATGGACTGCCTAGGTCAAGGAAAGAGAATACGAGCATGTGGGTCATAGTAGGTAGACTCACGAAGAGCGCTCATTTCACTCCGGTAAAGAGCGAAAGGACTGCATCATAGCTAGCGACAGTTTACTTTCAAGAAATAAAGTAGTTGCACGAGGTTCCCTAAAGTATAGTTAGTAACCATGACTTAATCTTCACTAGCCAGTTTTGGGATAGTCTACGAGAAGTCATGGGCAAGCAACTGAATCTAAGCACGGCCTATCATTCGTAGGCGGATGGTTCATTGGCAACGTGGATTGGTATTTTCGAGAAAAGTTCTGTTGCGTGGAATACTTTATAGTAAGTAAACGAGATCCAGGATTCACTAGTGAATTTTGGAGAGCTTGCATGAAACCATGAGGTCATAGTTATGTTTAAGCCAAGAATGATAGAAGAGTAAGTGAAAGAGGAAGACGAGAGGCGACAATGAAATGGGTTCCAACTCATATTTGGAAATAAGAGTTAAGAAGCTAAGAAATCATGAAGTAAAAGACAGTCAAAGCACAGTGGAGTTAAACTCAAGGAAACGTGACTTAGAAGATTGAAGGCTGGATACGCGCATCATATCTCTTTTTTAAGAGCATATCCTTGATCCTTGTTTTCCTGTGGAACTTACTCGCATGTTATCTTTTTACGTATATCCTCTCGGTCCCATTCTCAGGGAGGTATGACTTATTGGCTAGTAATACATGTCAGTGTTTGAAGGGGTCCATTAGGTTGACTAAACCTTTTGGGCTTTTATAGGATTGGGGTTAGGAAGGGATTTCTTGTAATCCGAAAAGAGTATATCCTGCTTATCTTCCCGATCTCTTTGTAGCATATCTTTTGCTATCCATGTTTGTCTGGATTATCTAGTTTATCGTGTTAATCTTGTCATGAGAACCTTAGGTAGAAACCCTTTGGATGAAACATGTGTTTGAAACATGTTATGCTTGATGGTTGCAAGTGGTTGCAAGTGTTTGCAAGTTGTTACTCGTGGATGCATTATACACGTTAGGCACTAGATCGGCTCACACACTCCTCATATTGCATATGCATGAGTGTTTATGCTTATTCATGGATGGAAATTTTTGTGTTATCACATGGATGTTGCATATGGATGTATGTTAGGTGCACACATATAGATGTTATACATTATGTTAGGAATTGCATACATATGGATTCATTTCACTAACATAATTTGCATTGATGATATTTGCATTAGATAAGTACATATACACACACCTTTGCATATGTTCATGCAACATTTAGAATCTTGTAAGGACAATGATTGCTCGTGGATGATGTTTTGAGTAGATGGATGTTGGATGGTAGGATACGTTCTTCCTAACTTGAAGATTTCGGGGACGAAATCCTTTAAGGAGGGGAGAATGTAACAACCCGTATTTTCAATAACCTGTTATAACATAAATCGAGGCAGAATTTAATTCTAAAATCTGAATTAAGGGAAACGGGCTATGCCATTGCGTTCATCTCGGAAAAATACGCGAAATAGAGTCCGAGTTTTCGAAAATCGGAGTCCGTATGAAGAAGATATGGACGAACGAAGTTAGGCAGAAAAACCGAAAATCAAGCCAGAATGCACTGGCGCACTTGTGAAGTGCGCCAGCACAAAAATACACTGGCGCACTTGGGAAGTGCGCCCGTGTAGAGCCAGAAGCCTGCACAGCTTTCTGGCTTGACCCTGGTTGGCTTAGTGCACCTGTTTTGGTTCTCTGGTCTGTTCTACTGGTCTATGACGATTTTTGATGGTTTAGATCTAAACTAGGGTTAATCCTATGGCCTAAACTAACCTAAACTTCTATAAAAGGACCCCTAAACCTAGCCTAAATCATCATTATTCATTCATACAACTAAACTATGGCAAAATCAATCCTCTCATGGCCTCCACTCTCTTCATAAAATTCCTAAATAAATTTCTAAGTGATTTTCCATGCATACAAGTGTTTTCAAACTTGTATGAGCATCATTAGCTTGCATTCAAGTCAAGTTTCTATATTTGCATCATAAAGAAAGAGTTTTGATCATTTTGGCTCAAGGGTTTTTATGTTAGAGCTTGCATTTTGGGTCTATTTGATTGCATAAGGGCTTTGTCATATCTTTTGTGCCTTCATAAGTATTGTAAGCCCTATTCTACTTTCATACTTAAACTCTAAAGTTAAATGTATGATATGCAAGTTTGCCATAATATGCAAGTTTACTATGATGTGTTATGCAAGTTCATCAAGTTATGTTATGCAAGTTCATCAAGTTATGTTATGCAAGTTCATCAAGTTATGTTATGCAAGTTCATCAAGTTATGTTATGCAAGTTTGATATGTTATGATATGCAAGTTTGCCATGCTATGTTATGCAAGTTAATCATCTTATGATATGCAAGTTTATCATGTTATGTTATGCAAGTTTGATATGCAAGTTTGTCATATGATATGCAAGTTATGTTATGCAAGTTTGGGTTGATCATTTGGTTCATGTTATCATGTTATGCAAGCTTATCTTGAGTATATGAACATAAAGCTCCAAGCTTTATGCTAAAGGTTGCATTTTGGCAACATGTAAGTTATCATATCTCTTATGATAACTTGCATGTGAGGCTAAATGCGAACTTATGGCCATGTCTACATGTCATTTAGCACCATGTATCACCAATATGCCAAGTTTGGTTTTATGCATGCTTTTGAGGCCTAAAAATGTAATATGCAAGTATATGAACACATGTACATTTCATATGCCACCATGTTGAACTTGTGGCTTCAACACCTTTATGTCATGATTATGCCAAGTTCCCTCTTTCTATCCTTTATGCGCTATTGCGATATGTAAGCGATGGGATTGCGTTTGGGGTTGGGTAAAATTAAAAGACATAAAAACATAAGCTTGGGAATTTACCTATTAAGTTAGGTCTACCCATTGGGAATTTACCTATTAAGTTAGGTCTACCCAATTGCTTGAAAACTTGTAACGTATTTTGGAAACATGATGGACATGACACTTAGAAAAGATAAGTGTGACCAACTCGAGGTTGGGTTGAGTTTGTAGCGTAAACCTACCCGGAACCGACCGGCTTAACTAGTTGCTACAAACAATAGGACCCAATGTGAGAAGTTGGTCATGTTGTACCTTGAACCCGAGGTTAGACCAAGTTGTGGTGTAAAGCTACCCGGAACCGACCGGCTTAACTAGTAACCGCAACAAAGTCTAATGTGAGAGGTTAAGGCGCATTAAATTAATTAATGCCTCATGATTAGGGTTAAGTCATGGACCGCTTGAATACTTAACCAATTAAACACGATGGGTTGGTAGGGTTAAGTCATGAACCTTGGGTACACTTAACCAACTTGGTACTTGAATGGGTTGGGTTAACCACGTTTAACCCATTAAGGAAACCCTAGTTACGTGGTCCTTTGCACCAGTAACCCTCTTAGTTGTATCATGATACCCTAGGGCTAGGCTAGGGAGGGGAACGGTTACTGGATGCCATGTAAGCGACTAAAACGACGGCTGAGTAGGTGCGCCGGTGTAGGTTCAGGCGGGCCATGGTCGTGCACATGGTCCGAAGTTGAAAAAGCAGGCACGGGCACCAGTAGGTTTAAACTGTGCGTGCATTGATTTGTGTCAGTGGTTGACACCCTAGGACTTGATACACCCTAGGGTGGACCTAGCACAGTTTAGCTACACTTCGTAATTGGGCCGTATGACACCGACACTTGACGAGTTAGGCTTATAGGGAGTCGATCGACTAGATCGTGCTAGTTGGACCTTGGTTTAGGTCATTCATGATGTTTGGGCCAAACTTGGGCCTGGGGATCACTTCTTGTTTACACTTTGGACCTCGTATTGGGGTCACTACATGTTATTGGGCCAAAGCTTGGGCCAAAGGATCAATACTTGTTTATTCAAGTCATGTTAGTTTGCTAGTACACATGTGGTGCAAAACCTTAAACCTGATTATGCGATGACACCTTTATCTACCTTGTTAGTTAATCATCATGCTAGTATGTTGTTATCCTTATGATCATACCTGCTTCTCATGCCAGTTAACTTTATCAGTTTACATTGATTGTAGTAGGGCTTACTCAGTCTTTTTGACTGACCTGTTTTCTTTCGCCTCTTTTCTTCCGTTTCCCCCCCAGGTTCTCAGGGTGGGAATATTGGAGCTTAGCTTGGATTTCTGACCGCTTGCTTGTGGGATTTTAGCTCATGTACGATCTTGACATGAAGCTAGCTATGGTTATCACTTATTTTGGGGATAGTACTTATGTATTTCAGTTTTTCAGTAATGTTGTTTTTATCTAGACTTGTGTATTTGGAAAATTGACATTATGTTGTACCAGACTTGTTTTGAAATGGTTTGAAATCTTCCGCTGTTTTATCTATGTTATTTACTTTGTTTACATATATACATATGTTCTTGTTCTGCCTTGATATATCATTATGCATGTTTACCTGATTCAAACGCCCCTCCAAAGTCAGAGTGCTTGCAAGAGACACCCTGGCGGAGGTGGGGTGTTACACCACCGATCACCCATACTTGATTTTACGGCTACTAGGGATACCACTGATCACCCGTACTTGATTTCATGGCTACAAGGGTACCACCGATTACTTATACAACCCAAACAATTGCAAACAGCAATATAACTCTTCAATAGAACTTGATTCAGAGAGTAATGAGTAGAGAGTGTTGAGAGAAGAAGATTAGTGAAAACAGAATTGAATTCGGCAGAGTATAGGTATAGAAATCATAAAAATGATAAAGATTAATGGTGCAATGAAAGAGAGTGGAAAAGAAGAAGTAATTAAAAATTCGAAATCAACCCCTTTTTATAGTGTGTGAGAGGTTGCAACGCTTCAGAACCATCACAAATAGTGAAAAGACACTTCCTTTCAAATTTGAAAAATGACAGTTATATGTCGACATGGGGTTATTTGTATGTCGACATAACCTGAGTACAAAATTGATTTTTTAGCATTTTTCAAGTGTTTTGATATATATATATATATATATATATATAATTCTAGAAATTCTTGAGTTAAAATATAGTGTTATAAATAAATATTGTTAAGTAGAAAATCATATAGAAACATAAATATAAACTGTATAAACATATTTACAAAATTATAAAGTTTAAAACTACATAAATATAAAGTATAAACATATAAAATTATAAAGTATAAACTTATAAAACTCAAGTTTAAAATCAAATTAAAATAGAAAGTAAAATAGAGAAGAAAGAAATTGGAGATAGAATTTGAAAATAGAATTTGAAATCAGAAATTGAAAAACAGAATTTGAAATGATTTTGAATTTGAACCGGGAGTGCTATTCAGAGTCTTACATAATCTAGACTCTAACTATATTTATCTTGAACTCTTGAATACTCATGAGTCTTTAAATATCTCTGAATTCTGAATCTCTAACATCTTTAAAACTGTACACTCTTCAGTATATAATTCCCGTATATAAATCATGCATACATATATATATTCTAGATAGAAGTGTTAGTATATATTTTATAATCAATTAATATTGAAATAAGGTTGTTGTCATCAAAATCCATTCTCCATGAAGACATGCTTGGTATGCTTTAAAACAAATAATTTTGATATTACTATAAGTGTATAGTTTAGAAAACAACTTTGAATATACATGTATCAATCAAAGATGACATAGGTACCATATATTATGTCTCCATATAGGTTTACAACTAAAACTGAAATGTCGTGTATTGGAAATTGGATGCCATCTATTAGTCGAGGCAAGGGATGTCTCCTCACCGATTTCGAGACACTCTGGCACATGTCTCAGGAACACACCTATGGGCAACCACTGAATCTTTAGGGCCGGTCCACACCTAACGTTTTTGGATTGGTTATTCCTGAACAATACGTTTCCCGGTCCTATCGGACCTTCCACCTGGTTAGTATGTCCACCAATCATATCTGAGGGCTCTCGCATCCATCATCCACATAAGTAAAATGTATGCGCTCCATATCATGACATCACCTCTAGATACAAAGAAACACATGCACTCTCTGCAGTCACAAATCTCATTTTTGACTCATACCGGGGTGTGAGGCTCGCGAATTAACGCTATATACAAGGCTGCGCTATTTAAAGCTGTACTTTGATCATCATCCACAAGGCCCTACTTTTCAACAAATAGCCTTGATCATTGCATCTAAGCATGTCACATTGTCAATCCATACCATACCATTGATTTCCACCAATATATAACATTTGAGCTCGTACATCTCAGAGAAGGGTGTTAAGCAAAGAGAATAAATTCTCCACCACAAAACAGATATATAATTAGCAGCGATCAACAAATATAGCACGGAGCACAATGTCAGACATGCAATCCATTTACAAGTCTGTTCTGTGTTTGAATGAAATCGGAGGCGCCTTATTCCTCTTCCCATATGTCCAATATAGGAGAGAGGTCATTGCATATCCGGACACTCAATAAGTATGTCCGGACAACTACCACTATAACCCCTTCAAGGGAGCTACCCATATCCAAGGCATCAGTAGTAATCCATTTGATGTGAAGATTGACAGTCTTGCAATGTCTTCATTATCTTTAACTTTTAGTCATCGTATTAGTTACTCAAAATGGGTTAAACCTGGTCTTTCCGAATAACCCGCATCTTATAATCAAATGATATAAAAGCACATCATACGCCCCATTCCAATCCAGAATATTCTTTTAATCGCATATTCTATATTCTAGGAAATGTTCCCATTAATTTTATCAAAGATTTTCTCATTTAAACTTATTGTTTATCTTCCTTGGAAATCATTTCAAAAGATGATATCGTATCTTTCGCAACAAAAACCAGATTAAGGTTTATAAAACTAGTCGGCAATATTGAGCCTTACCAAAGTAATCATTCATTTTATTTTTTCAATCCCAACCTATTCATCCCATGAAGCAAAACTGGCAGTAATTCATATCCAACACCCATTGTGTTATCGGTAAATTAATTACCATTTAACGTTCAAATCTAATTAAATATTTAACTATCGTATGAAGTAAAACTGGTGGTACTCCATCTTGAACAATTCTCGAATTTGGTAGATTAATTTTTTTTCACATTTCAATCTAATTAAAGATTCACAAAAACTCCAACTTAGTTTTAATCTCAATAATATTACTTAATGTGTAACGTCCCAGAAATTTCGACAACTAGAATATGGAATTTATTCAAGATTTAGCTGTGAACAATAATTTTTTTATATTGATACTAGAACTAGAAATTAAAAATTAAATATATTGTTTTGAGTATGAATTGAACTCAATATTTAATTCAGAATGGCTAGTTAGGAATCAAATATTCATTGTTGAATATTTAAATAAAATTTGGTAGGATATCTGAATTGGATTTGAAATTCTACTGAAAATATAAACGGTTGGATTTAAAAATAAACGTTATTAGCGTTAAATAAATTTGAGATTTTATTTGTTGAAATATATGGAAAATTAGCTTGGTTATGTGTGTATTCGTATATATAAAGAACAAGTGAGTGGCCCGTGCTACGCACACAGGCATTGTGGAATTCATAATTTATGGTAATGGTTTACTAAGTGCATTTGCTTTATTGAACTTTATTTCTTCACTTTATTTACCCCACGTATACAGTATAACTTCATAATATATTTCTATATTACAACATCTATTTTTTTTCATGGTCACACAATTGTAATGCTGCTCAGAAGAGATAACTATATAATTAGAACGTTTTGGTTGTATTTTCAATACCGTGGCATGATTTTCCTTTTAATTATAGTGTTTGTAAACTAACATTTACCACTAAAATGTTACATAATACTTTTAGTTAAGCCTTTTAAAACCAATTACATTACATTGGACAAAAGTTTCTTTAATTTATATGACATACAAAGTACGTTAATTTGTCGTCATCATTCCCTAGGTTTTTCTATTGGCCCATTGCTATACCGAAAATGGCCCACACTCACATTGATAATGTTCTTTTCAGCTTCATTTTGGGAAAAGCATGACAACAAAATTAAATTGAAGTTAATCACCTTGAAAAAAAATGTCTTTTTTCATGTAACCTCCAACAAATAGTCTATGTACGTATAAAAAATAGACAAATAGTTTGTTGTACAAAGAAAAAATAATAACGATGTGTAATGATTTTATCACAAAGTTATTCTAATGCGCACAATAATCTCATTAATAAATTATTTCATTCAACATAACAGAGATTGTCACATTCAACTTATAAGCCATGATAGCCATCACGTATATAATCACATGTCAACGTTATAGGTCAACGTTATATGCGTCTTATGATATTATAACAATATATACTGCCACTCCTTGAACACTTCTAAGTTTAAAGATAACATGCATGCTTGTTTCATTATAAAAAAACTCAATTACAACAACAATTTTAAAAAAGAAAGTACATTATAAATATTACAATGAGAGCAGGAATACATCAAGATACAACACTAAGGTTTGGCTTTATAATTTGTTAAACTGGAAAATTGGAAACTCTCAAATGCCAAGTTTTAATCGTATTTTTGTCCCCCACTTGCTGAAGGTGTGCTACCCTTGGTTATTTGCAACCACCCTCTGCTTGCACACAGAAAATCATCTTTCATTAACAACTATAATAATTCATGCATGTAAAAATACAGATACACATGTTACAACTTCAGAGACATGACAACAAATTAAAGGCAATACAGAAATTTTATTAACTCTATTTTATGGATATTGAGCAAACAAAATTGATATGAGAAGCTGCATGCAACCAACATTTGCAAGCTTTCAACACTGATCTGTAACTTTTTGGTCGAAATACACGCTGCTTGTGCAAAATTAGAACATCTAAATATATTATAAAATCAAACTTGGCTAACATAAAACACCCAAACCATTTAAAAAGTAGACCAAAAAACCATTCATCCATTGTAAGCTAATACTGTGCAATTAAAACTTCACATAAGATCAATTTCATTTGCTAATTATATACCTAGTAAGGAAACTCTTTTGATACGGAAAGTGTCGTAAAAATACTAAATCTGGCCAAAAATATGAGAGTGCAGCAGTAAATGTACATATCATTTACAATTTCTCCTTTTCTTACACAGTAACATAATATTACCTTAATCGCTTCTTTTTAACTATTTTTTAACAAAAGAAAGAACCTTTTAGATACTTACCGATCAATAAACACCACTCCGCAATTAGTATGTATGAAGTTTATGTTAAAATTTCAATCTAGTATGAAGAAATCGAGTTTACCATATACAAAAGGTTTAAAGATAGTATTTTTTTTAATTTACCAAAAATACTGCTAAGTTTCAATTAACGATTCTGGGTATAAAATTGTTTTATCCGATACTTGTCAATATTATAGAAAGATTCAACCTTAAACGACTCCTAATACATGTGCTAAAATATGATAAAAGGAAATATATTTTTGCTTTCAACTATACTCAAATTTGCCAGTAGACCATTGATCTTCTTGGGGGTTGCTTCAACTATATTATGTTAGAAGTGTTTCACCCAAAAATGTAAAAATATATTTTATCATGTGAGTTGCTTCCATTATCAAATTTGGTTTTTGCATTGTTATACATACCAAGAACAATTAGTGGTAAAAATTGTAGTCGATCGCCCCCCATTCAATGCAAATTCAGAGCGAATCAGATGGATATGCTTCCATCAACTAATTCATAACGTTTTCAACTCTAAAAGTAATTTTAAACTGTGTATGTTAAATTACTAAACGTCCATGACTCCAAAAGAGTGCAAATTACTAAATTTTACAGCAACAAAATTATTGAAAAAGAAAGAAGCAAATTGAGTTCAAATTTAAATATTTATTCGTTCGATCTAAATACATCTACAGAAAATAAATATATCTATTTAGGCAAAAGAAAACTCAATTCTTATTTTTCTTGACAATTGAAATAGAACGAAAATATTTCGATCCAACCATAGGTTTCCCAATATACCCTCATATGAAAAATGAGAGGTCCTAAACAAAAACTATTATTATTGTCTAATTGAAATTCGATATATGAATAAGGTCCCAAATTGGAGATGCAATTTGTGCAAGAAACCAATAATTTTTCTTTATTTTTATATTTCTATGTATTAGAACTATATAAGAAATCACATAAGCTCAAATTGATTGCTAATTATGTACCAAGGAAGCTTTTTTATTTTAATACAGCATGTGTAGCAAAAAGGGATATTAATTTATAAGGATAAAAGGCTACTATATTTTATCCATAAGGACACCCATCTAATATTTTATCCATAAGGACAATACACTGAATTTAAATTTCGGCCAATGTTTCCATCTCCTTCAGTCGCGTATCTCGATTTCACGTGCGCTTGTTTCTTCTTCCTCCGATCCCAATTCACGTCCGCTCCATCTTTAAAACAATCGAACCCAAAAATCACAAAAATTCGAATCCATAACAATTCATAAATCACGAAAATCAAAAGGACATCAGATTCGAAATTGCAATCGAACCCAAAAATTCGAATTCAGAAATCCATTCGAAACAAAAACCCTAGAAAACCAAAAAATTATCGAATAACAAAAATCCATCGGAAATCACGTTTGAATTGAATAAAAATATTTTTCAGACGATGGAAAACACAATTGAAGAAGTCGAAATTGTTGAAACAATTTTTTCGTGATTGGAAATGTTTTTTTTATCGTTAATAGTATAGCAGTTCGTAGGTATCATTTTTCTATTTTTTTAGTTATCATTTTTCCGGTTTTAACTTTAACATATAGCAGCAGTTTTTAGTTATCATTTTTCTATTTTTTTAGTTATCATTTTCCATGTTTTAACATTAAAAACATAGCAGCAGTTTTTAGGTATCAGTTTGCTATTTTTTTAGGTATCATTTTTACCTTTTTAACTGTGTTATATTTTTTTTTCATGAGATTTTGTTGCTGTATTAATTTTGAAGTTATATTGTTGTATCAGCTAAGAAATTAAGTCGAACTTATTTCAATTTAATCAGTCAAACTGTGATATAATTTTTTTTCCATTATTTTATCTTCAAAGCATTGTATCAGTATTTTGTTATCATTTTTCTAATATTTTAGGTATCATTATTACAGTTTTAACTATGTTATGTGTTGTTTTCATGTGATTTTATTGCTGTGTTAATTTTGAAGTTATATTGTTGCATCAACTTTTTAACTTAGTCGAATTTATTTAATTTTATACAATCAAACTTGTATCATAAAAATAGCACTTAATTCAATTCAATTATCACAAAAATGAGATTATTCACAATAATACACGCTTGTATCATATCATATGATATCTACAACTATGCATAACTGATATACTAGGATACATTGTTTTCCTACACAATATAAGTACATACAACACTACTCCACATTCCAAGCATGCATTCAAGCATTTACTTTTACTTGTACTCAGTCCAGTCTTGAATTCAAGTAAATTCCAGCAGCATGCAGTATCTGCAAGAATTTCATGCATAATCAAAACTTATATCAACATAATAAAGTAAATTCAGCTACAAAATATAAAACTGATAACTAGAAAAATATAAAAATGATACCTAAAAATTGCTATAATGTAAATTCAGCTACAACATATAAAAATGATAACTAGAAAAATATAAAAATGATACCTAAAAACTGCTATGATGTAAATTCAGCTACAACATATAAAAATGATAACTAGAAAAATAGAAAAATGATACCTAAAAACTACTATGATTTAAACTTAACTAGAAAAAATAAAAATGATACCTAAAAATATATAAAAATGATACCTAGAAATTGCTTTGATATTTTGAAGGAAAACTAATGAATAAAAATGTTACATCCCACTTTGATTGATTAAAATGACATAATTTCGATTAAGTTGCAAAGCTAATGCAACACTACATGTAAAAAACTGATATAGCACCAAAATTATAAACAAAACAGCATAACACTGTTAAAACACGAAAAATGATAGCTAAAAAAATAGAAAAATGATACCTAAAAACTGCTGATAACTTCACCGTAAAAAAAAAGTATACAGCGACGAATTTTTCTCCTTCATCTCTCTCGTTCGATTTTCTACGCCGAATTCGCAAATTCAAAAAACACGAAATCATCTTTACTGCCTATCAAATCAAAATCCGCGGCACCTACAATAATCGATGAAGATTTTCAGACAAAATTAGGGCAAATCGACAAAATTAGGGCAAATCTCTTGAACGAATTCCCAAATCAGTACGCGCATAATCGATTTTGGTATGGATTTGATTTCATGCGATTTTCAGTTGAGATGATTTCGTTATTTTTTAATTTGCTGATTTCGTGGAAGAAGAAATCGGAGAAGAGAGAAAGGAGCGGAAGAAGAAATAAGAAAAGAGAGAAAGGGGCGACGGAAAATTGTCCTTCTGAGTAAAACTTTAAGCGCGTGTCCTTATGGATAAAATATTAAGGTCAATTGTCCTTGTAAGTAGTTTCCCTGTAGCAAAAATACTAAATCTGGCTGAAAATATGAGATTCCTCCAGCAAATGTACACACCATTATAGATTCTCCTTTTCTTGCACATTAACGTAATATTGCCTTAACTACTTCTTTTTAACTATATTTTAACAAAAGAAAGAATTTTTACTTACCAATCAATAAACACCATTCCCTATTCAATAATACAAAGTAAGAAATCGAGTTTACCATATAAAATGGTTAAAGATTTTTTTTTTTATTTTACCTAAAATATTGCTGAGTTTCTATAAATGATTTTGGATATAAAATTGTTTTCTCTGCCTCGTGTGAATTTTATAGAAGGATTCAACCTTGAACGACTCCTAATTCATGTACTAAGACAGGAAATAAATATATATTTATGTTCACTTGTACTCAAAGAACCCCACAACCACTGAACTACTTAGGGACCGCTTCAACTATGTTAAATGCAAATATTATGTAAAAGGAAATTTTTTACACATAAATTGTTAAAATATCTTTTATTATGTGAGTGTATTCCATTAAAAAAATTGGTTTCTGCATTGTCATACATACAAAGAACAATTAATTGCAAATATTGTAGTTGATCATACAAATTCTGGGCAAATATAAATGTGCTTGAATCAACTAATTCATAACGTATTCAACTCATAAGGTAAACAAAATATGTTTGTAACCTATTATTATACAAAAAGTTTAAAGACGATCCTAAAATACTGTTGAGTGTCTATGAATGGTTTTGGGTATAAAATTGTTCGGTCCATCTCATGTCAAATTTATATAAAAATTCAACTATAAACGACTCCTAATTCATGTACTAAGATATGATAAAAAGGAAATATATACTTGTCTTGAACTATATTCAGAGTGCCCCTCAAGTCGTTGAACTTCTTGACAACATAAACTATGATAAATGTAAATATTATGTCAGATAAAAAAAAATCCCCCAAAAATGTAAATATATCTTTTATTATGTGAGCTGACTTCCACTGTCGAATTTGTTTTTATTTTGTTATACATACTAAGAACAATGAATGGTAAAATTGTAATTTATCATCTAATTCAGTACAAATTTGGAGCAGATATAGATGTTCTTGCATCAACTAATTCATAGGTCTTTCAACTTCAGAAGATAATTTAGCTCCTAAGTTTAAATTAGTAAATGTCCATGAACCCCAAGGAGTGTATATTACTAAAATTTACAACAACAATCTTATTGAGAGAGAACAAAACAAATTGAGTTGAAATTTATATGTTTAGTCATTATATATAAATACATCTGCAGAAAAACAAATATATCTATTTACCAAAAAAAACTGGATTTTTATTTTTACTGATAACTGGAATAGTCATGGATAATATTTTGATCTAAGCATAGGCTTCCTAATTTAACCTCACATGCAAATGAGAGGTCCTAAACAAAAGTTATTATATATATATTTAATGGATATTTGATATGTAAATAAGGTCACAAATTCGAATTTTAATTTGTGAAAAAAACAATAATAATTCTTTTTTTTTGTTTATTACAACTATATATGAAACTGAAATCTAATGACATAAGAACATTTTTAAAGGTATGCACATGCATTGCACTGTTTCAAAATAGATATACAAATAAGAGGTAAATGATGAAATACACAGCAAGTTGTGTTTACATTTTTATTTTCCTCGTTGTGATGATCCATTCTTGACAATAGAGCGTCATTCACATAATTAATAAGCAAATTAAGGAGAAATGTATAATATGGTTTTTTGTGATGCTAAAAAAATAGAGGCTGGACTTTTATCTCCAATCTACATCATCACAATTCAAAGAAATGAATGTAGACGATTAATGGAAGTAGTTGAAACAACGGTAGTCAGAAATATTACAACGCATCTGTATATTCTTCATCATGCATCTAGAACGAATGATAAAACTGAATGCATAATAGATAAAGCATTTTTTAGTGAATGTAAATGATAACCCATTTCGAGTAAAACATTTTTTTCTGGATCTTGCGGATAAACTGAAAGATAATGGAAATAGTTGCAGCAGGTGAACAAAAAGATATGCACATAGGAACATTTAGAAACAAATGTTTGGAAAATTAACATACTACGTCCCACTAACATAGAAACAAAAATAAAGTAAAAAATATTTCCCCATAGCAAATTTAATATAAAAACAACACCAATACAAAAACATCAGTTTTGAATAGTAAACAACATTAGTTTGATACTCTAAATAGTACTGGTATAGCCAAATCTTTATATATACTTTAATATAAAATGATTGGAAGGGAAAGTAAACAAAAAGAGAAATGCTCTTGTAAGGAATATAATTTAATATAAGCTTCAACTGGACATGAAATTAAAACTTCTCTTATTCTTAAAATTATTATTACATGACATTCTGAGGAAAATAGTAAAACTTAAACATAAATTAAACACGTGCATATGGACGAAAAAGAAACAGTTACCTTGTCTTAATGTGGATATTTCTATATAATTATACAGCCGAATTTTTTAATAGATTATCATTGGACTTCTTTAGTTGATAGATTGATGTAAATAATATCAACAATCAATACATAGAATTTGTCATATGATTATTCTATTCTGTAAGGTTATATGGTTGATATGAGTCTTCAAAATTAATAATTAGCAAAAGCTAATCCTATGATCTTATCACATTTATCTGCGTAGTGAAAACCAGAAACATGACTGTAATCGTAAAAATTGAATAGAATATGCTTTCGTACCAAAATATAAGTAATAACATAAATACTGAATATTACTATGTATTAACCAACGTCGAAAAACCAACTAATTTGGAACTTTTTTGGATACCTGAAAAATATACAACAGTAGTAGTGCAGAATATAGTTTTAACATTTCCTACCCTTTATCATTCACTGAAGAGGTATACGTAGGTGTTATTAATCATAGAATTTCAACAAAATTTTTTTATCAGAGACATATTTCTAATAATTCATCATTCGAATTACAATGTAACACGGAGATACAGAAGCATAGAACAAACTTGTAAATCCAATCTTTCTTTTTTTCAAAATGAAAAAACCATAAATGTTTACAGAACTGTAGTAGTTTATACCTGAAAGTATGTATAATCAATCAAACTTTATGTTTAAGATTCAATCAAATGCGAAGAAACCAAGTATCATAAGTTAGCATCAAATTCATCTATGTAAATTGCTACCTTTGTACAAAGGTATCCATGTATAACTTTTATTTTCACTCATGTTTCTTCTAAAAAAATAATTCCAAATATATACTAATTAAACAATTCCTCATGCATAGTGATTTAAAGAACAATTACCATGCCATAAAGAAATAATGATAGTTCAACCTATCTCTGTTATTTACAAATGTAAAGAAGTTCGTTTTAACTTAAAAGGGGCAATAATTAGAAAGATAGCCATTCGGATTTTGGGAGGAGAACATATTATTGGGATTGACTTTCATACCTAATTCAATCGAAAAGTAGTGGCCTATTCTCTATTAACCATTTACTGAAAGTATGTAATGTTACCTATTTCCCATGCAAAAATCATTTATTACATGTTGAAATAATAAGAGTAATCTTCGAACGGGAGCAGAAGAAGTAAAATATTAAAAATGAAATGGTTACTGATGAAGAATTAAATCGTGAAAATAGTAGAGGTCAAACTTACAATATGTTCCCAAAGACATGTTTGCACCATTGTTGCTTGCGGCTTACATGAAAACCGCTGGGTTGCAAGATAGATTTCCCCCATTTGGGACTACAATTTGAAAATCCATATGTCAGAATCAGTTGTGTGCCAGAAGAAAGAGAACAGAAACATGCTTTATACATATCTTCAAATTATCGAACATATTTTGAGAACAATTACTCAATTCAATCGAGTACCAATAGTTCAAATCGAACTTCAAACCCTAGATCTACTTGCTACGCCATTGTAGACAACTTCAAACCACAGATGTACTTGCTTCGCCATGATAGATTAGGCACTTTTGAGAAGAAGCAGTACGGATGAAGATTTGGAGAAAGAATTGAAGGCAGTTTTGGAGAAAATTGAAAGCAAAGCGACGACGTGGGAGAGAGCGGACGTGTGGGCAAACACGTAACTTAAAAAAGAGGACAGATGTCACAACCTAAATTGCTTGGATCCTGCTTTCCAGCATAAGAGCATCTTCAACCCTTAATTGAATGTAATGTCCAAAAATACGTATGTGTTCATGTCTATTTCACAATGTTAATTATACAAAACTAGCTTCTACAATACAATGTAAATTTGCTTTTCAATGCATATGTCCAAAAAAATTCAATTTTGTACATATGTCATTTTATGAATATTTCAAAATTAAATAAATAAAAGGTAGTGGTTTATATCATTTCACATTGTGAAATACAATGTCTAGAACTAGACATTCCATTTCACAATGTCTAACAAAAAATTTGCCACATCATATTATACATACATTCAAAATTGGCATTGGAGACTAAAAAGTGAATGAAAATGTTAATAATCTATGTGGCATTTAGTTAACATAAAAAAAACACTTACATTGGAGATGCTCTAAGTAATAGATCGAAAAAATTTAACGTTTCGAATTTGGAAACAGACGAAGTCATTTGTGAACAAACTGAATCAAATCGGTAAACCGACAAATAATTTAAAATAATGTTGTACACAGACGGAGTCGGTTTACAACCAGGATAATTTTATTGGATCCAGAACATTGATATATAGAGGTACGTCAAATTTTGTATGCGGAAGAATTCAGAGCGTTACACAATAATTCGTGGTAGTGTTTTAATATTTAATTAATCTCAAATAAAACCTTCCCTAGTTTTATACTGCGCCGACCCACGTCTGTGAAATGCTGCTAACCTAAACCTACAGAAATTACGTCGTGCTTATCCACTTTCATTTTTCTTCAATAAAATATCACGTTGATTTCCTAAATTTCTTCAGAAAAAAAATCATTCTTCCCAATTTTAATTTTTAGTGGTTGAACCCTTTCCCCTAAATTGAAAACCACACCAGCCGCTGCATGGCCCCTCCTCCGCTTATTTTTAGTGTGATGCTAAAAGCACCTTGAAAAATGCTGCCTATTACCATTTCTACGTACCACCGCAATTAAGCTTTCAGTGTACTATTTGATACCATACCAGGCTACCACTTAAAAAACACTTACTCTATTTTCTTCATCGTCCCTGTCAAAAATACGTTCCTCTTTCTCGCACTCTAAAAATCACGACATCACAGCAATGCGAAAATCAACTAGAGTGACGAAGCAATTTCAACAAACTCGATCATCTCGCAACACGAAAACATGTTCCTCTCAGCAATCACGTAAGTTTTCTATCTCCAAATTAGGTAACTTCAAGGCTAGGGTTTTGGTTTTTGATCGATGCCAACATGAAATTATCGATTTGAGCATCTCGTTATGTCCTTGATTTCAAATTTCTGATTGCCACGATTTCATTTGTCAGTTAGTGGATTATCAGTATGTGGGAATGACTATAGACAGTCGTCTGATAAATTCATAGATGAAACTATACAAAATTTCAACTATGCTTATTTGGAATTAATTGGTGGTTGTTTTCTATGCTGAAATAAGGTTAGTGTTGGAAGTTATAATTGTATCTATTTTTGAATGGATATTTTTAAATTTTTTTTTGGAAAAAGAATATTGTGTTGAATACATAGTTCAGGTTTAACTAATTTTAGTTAAAAAATACTTTAAAAGTCAAATACATAGCAAAATTTGGTTTCAAAAATAATAATGAAATCCATAGCTCAGATAATGAAATATTCTTTCACTTCATTATACCAAAAAAAAACAGAATTAGAAATTGAAACAAGGAGAAAGAGGCTTGCTTTAATCTTTCTGTAGCTGTGAAAACTTTGAAAAAGTTGAGGTCTTGCTGAGAAAAGCTCTTTAAAAGGGTATATGTTTTTCATATTTTTAGTCATCAGGTGAATCGGTAACCTACTCTTTCCATATATATGTAACTTATAAACAAGCTGAGAGCTTGCTAAGTGTCTAGAGAATTGTAACAGTGAGAAAGCATATAAGTTTGTATCTTCTAATTAGCTATTAAGTTTAAAAAGACATTGGAAGATGGGGGATCCAGTCACCCTCCAATTCTTTCCAGTCAATGAGCAGACGGAACAGAGGACCACAGGCGGTGATGTTACCACCGTTGATAAGTCTGCGGCCATGGTAGTGGCGGCTAAGAAGAGCAGAAGGGGACCACGGTCAAGGAGTTCTCAATACAGAGGTGTTACTTTCTATCGAAGAACAAGGAGATGGGAATCTCATATTTGGGACTGTGGAAAGCAAGTATATTTAGGAGGTTTTAATACAGCTCATGCTGCTGCAAGAGCTTATGACAGAGCTGCAATAAAATTTCAGGGTAAGGAGGCCGATATAAACTTCAGTTTAAGTGACTACGGAGATGATATGAATCAGAATAAAGATCTAACAAAAAAAGAGTTTGTTCACGTGCTTAGACGACAAAGCACAGGGTATCCAAGAGGAAGTTCAAAGTATAGAGGGGTCACTTTGCATAAATGTGGGAGATGGGAAGCTAGAATGGGTCAATTTCTGGGTAAAAAGTATGTGTATTTGGGACTATTTGATACCGAGGAAGAAGCTGCAAGAGCTTATGATAAAGCAGCAATTAAATGCAATGGGAAGGAAGTTGTGACAAACTTTGATCATGCAACTTACGAGAATGAACTGAATGTAGACGGTTGTCAGACTGATCAGAATCTCGATTTGAGTTTGGGTAGTTTAAACTTGAAAAGAAGCAGCTTTGATTCAGTAGATGAAGAAGGGTCTATTGGGATCGATCAAAGAGTACCAACAAGTTATGGATTCGATAAGGACCGCACCACAAAGCAAAAGATAACGAAGGATAAGCAAGAAGTGGAGACGGGCCTTTCTCTATCAATAGATGGCGAGCAAAGTGCGAATTCATCTAAATTGTTAGTCACAAGGGCTGCAGCATCATCAGGATTCTCGCCTCAGTTAGTAAAACCAACTCCTATTTGGTTGCAGAGTGGAATGAGCTTCAGTCTCTCCTTAGACTGATTTTCTACTTCACTTCTCTAACTTCTCGGCATTTTTTTCTCTCCCCCTTTTTGTGTTTCAAAACGTGAGCAACTATTGGCTACTGTTTTCCTGAAATGGGTTGAAATTTTTATATATTTTTTTGGGTGGTTTTAGATATAGATGGCATCTGACTCTTTGTGCTGCAGTTTATTTGAAATGTACGAGAATCTCTCTAATCAGTGTTCTGTTTGCATTAAAAAACAAAAAAAGTAATGAAATATTCTCATTTGTAGGAAAAAGCGATTGAAATTGATGATGTATTCATAGTTTATTTATTCTTCATTTTATTCGCATTTTAGGAAGAGTGTTTGCAAATATTGAAACATTGTTCATTGGCCATAATTATACGAAAAGAGGGAGAGCATTTGAATACATTGTATCGGAGGGAATGTGCATTAGAACTTGAAAAGGCTATGAAAAAATACGTTATACCAAAAATTGGGGGGCCAAATGAAAATGCAGCAATAGATAGTGACGAGATAGTAAATGGATGTAGTTTCTACGATGATGGATCAAAGAATGGCAAGGAGAAGAAAAATGGTTCTAGTAAAGAAGGTTCCGACGATGCTGATTCTGATGATGGATCTAGCTCGAATAACTCAAGGGCTGAAGAGGTGCCACGGAAAAATTTATCAAATATGAATCCTTCCGTTTCAACCGCGGCTTTTGCTTCGTCGATCATCAAAGCTTCTTGTATATTGAAAAGTTTTGAAACTCATATTGCATATAGTATTTGGAACAAGGAAGAGGTAATTCAGAATTTTGAAACATTATTACTTGTGTATGTTAATTACAAATGTGTTATAATTTGTGAAATTTTCTTTATAGGAGAGAGGGCCACTCAACTGTCTTGCCCATTACAGAAAACTAAACGAGTGGAAGTTGGAAGATTTGCCAATTCAAGTTGTTGAAATAGTAAAGAAATCGGGTTTGTACAATTAGTATACATACAAACATGTAGATTATGTTACTATTTCCGCTTTTATTGAGAGATGGCATCCGGAGACTAACTCGTTTCATATGCCATTTGGAGAGTTAACAATTACACTGGATGATGTTGCTCAGATTTTGAAAGTCCCAGTTGTTGGGCGTTCTATTTATACGGAAGATGATGATAGGTATGAAGTTGATCTTGTAGTGGAATATCTTGGAGTTACGAACGAAGTTGCAAGAAAATAATTACAGTACTCAAGCTCTGTGAAGCTTAATTTTTTGTTGGATATAGTTAATGAAATATTCAAGAAAGAAGAACTGAGCGAAAATGATTATGAAGTCATTGCTCGTGCTTATCTACTCTATTTGTTAGGATGCACCTTGTTTTGTGACAAGTCGGGTACAAAAGTGTCGGTCAACTATTTGAAATGTTTGGCAGACGTTCATTGTTTGAGTGAGCAAGCTTGGGGAATGGGAGTATTAGCGTATCTTTACCGTCAACTTGGTTTGTCTTCTCGACGGGACGTTAGACAAATGGCTGGTTATTTGACATTGCTGACGGTATTTGTTCTTTCTTTTTTTATACATTTTACATTTTTACTTAGCCATTATTATATCTCTATTGACTTTCTTACAGGCATGGATTTACGATCACTTTCCTATGATTCCTAATGCCATTCCATCCAAAAAATATGAGCATACTATGCCAAGAATGTGTAGATGGGAACCTAAGAATCAGTCTGGTGATACAACATCTGCTATAATTCGACTTAGAGAACAGCTAGACGATTTAAATGCTCAAGATGTAAGTATTTAATTGATTTGGGATATTAACAAAAATTTGATAATAGTTAATATCTTATGTTATGTTATACTTATGTAGATATGTTGGGATCCTTATCATAAAATTAGATCTCATTACCCGCTACCAGAAGTTGCCTTCTATAATGGTGTTATATTATGTTTTGACATTGCTGAACCTTATTATCCAAATAGAGTTATGCGACAATTTGGGATAAAATATCGTAGAGGATTAGCTGCTAATCAATATCGGGTTGAGTATGATAATGGATTTTGGTGGTCAGAAAACTGGCAAGATCATTTTCTTTCAATGAAATCACGATCCCATGTTGTAGTGAAACCTTGGGATTGTACTGCTAAATACTTAGCATGGTATCTTGATGTTTCTCATCCGATTGTTCAAAACCCTGCAATGAGACAAAGCACCAAGAGAAAAAATGATGTTGGTGACAAACTGGTAAAATTTTGCATTTCTATATAATATATTTTAAATTTTTTTACTTCACTGTAAGTTAATTCTATTTTTTTCATCAATTGACAGAGATTGGCTGCGAGTAAGGCAATTTATGTGCTGAAGAAAAGTTTAAATGATTGTCCCAAAGTAGTTACGAGTTTGTTGAATGCACAACGACAAGCCGTAGATATTCTGGAAGAAGCCTTAAATGAACCGGACATACGAGAGAAACGTACGAAGGGGAATAATGATCCAAGAAGATAAAGGTTATCATGAAGTTAGTCTGTATTTTGTCAACCTAAATCCATTATCGTAAACGTGTATTGAATTTTGTGATATTTTGTATGGTATACAAAACATTAGTGTATTTTGTCATCGTGTCATTTTGCATGGTGTATGAAATACTATGTTATTTTGTTATTGAAATTTATTTGGTGTTGATCACTATATATGTTTTTTATGTTGCGTATATTTTGCTGTTATTCTAGTACCAACCTACTGTGGAGGCCTGGTTTAGTTAAATCATGACATTAGGTTGTTTTTGTTGCTTACTTGAAATATCTAATGCTGCTATTTATTGATGTACAGCTTAGGCCAATAAATGTTTGAGATATACTTACATTGTGTATATTGCTTTCATTCTTGTGGATTTGTCAAAAGATGTAGATGTGAATATATTATTTGGAGCTGCTAGGCAAAAAGAAAATTTATAGGTGACAGCATGATGCATTTAAAGCATATATGACATGACGCATGATGCATGTAAAGCATATACATGGTTTCCTGTAGAGTTTGGCACATATATGCTTGGCAAAAAGAAAGCTACTGGTCGGCTGTATTGTAACCGTGGAAAGATGAGGAGGCACTGTTCGGCTATTTTGGAACCGTGGAAATCTGAGGAGGCACTGTTCGGCTATTTTGGAACCGTGGAAATCTAAGGAGGCACTGTTCGGCTGTAC
The DNA here is from genome assembly GCA_030737875.1 of Allium sativum. NCBI lineage: Eukaryota > Viridiplantae > Streptophyta > Magnoliopsida > Asparagales > Amaryllidaceae > Allium > Allium sativum. The sequence continues at coordinate 318,188,281 of CM060925.1, forward strand.
ATGGCCATTCATATAATCACGTTCACAGCTAAAATAACTAGTTTGCTGTTTTCCGAAAATAATCCCCTGTACCCAAACCTCCCTATCCCCTTGTATCCAACCAATGAACACCGCCTAATTTCCATCTTTTGCGGTTAAGCCCTTTTTTATCTTCGACTTAATTGCAAAATTGAAAATCAGAGGCTTTGATTGGATGGGGACAGGGGTATAGGGAAATTTGGGGACAAAGGATTTGGTCTCGTTGCTTTCATCCCGGATGCGCAAAAAGAAAAATTCCAAGTTAAACTCATGTATATGCAAGCAAAAAGCAGGAGATGTTTTTTTTTCCAAGTTAAACTTTACATGTATTAAATAATAAATGTACATAGCAGAAGGATTACATGTTTTCATGGCAAAATAACACTCAGCTAAGTTTTCATGCACAATTTCACACGTCATGCCATTACATATACACACTCAGTAGAAGAATTTGACAAAGAAGCTCTAAGTAGGAGCCATTTCATGCCAACATTTCATGATTAAACCCAGAACCTGACACTATCAGACAACAGAAACACCTAACCAAATCACCAGAATATTAAACCCAAAACACAAGCATTGGTTGTAACTTTTTATTTACACTAGATTGCGAAAGTCTTTCTTCATTGGTTTTGGCATACTCGAAGGCCGATAAATCACGTTTTGTAGAATATAATTGTTTTTTCTGTTTTGCAGTTAGCTTATTTTTGCTACCGGTGGGTCTTCCTTTGTGCTTTCCTAGTGTTGGCTCCACTAGCAAAGTTGTAGATGGCAGTGCAATTTCCTTTAACTTGAGTAACAAGACTTTTTGTTCTTCAACAATGGCATTGTCAAATAACTTTTTGAAGTACTGAAATTCAGGTGTATGAAGTAACTCCATTGATTCTTCGACTTGTGGAATATAATTCAATTTTCTCCAATGTTCATCAATTATTTCAAGAGGAATAGCGCATCCATCAATATAATATCGATATACCTCATGAGCGTAAGGAAGACCGTATATTACTCGGTTCAAATGATCACATGCTGAATCACCAATCGCAATTGCTTTCATGTTCGCAAATTCTTCAATAATCAAATCCATTGCAAAAAAAGAAGTCCTACCTCGAAGTTATTTAAATAAGGGAATTTGGTGTGTTTTCCGAACTGCTCCAATGCTTCTTTCAAAAGAAGCTTTTATTTCGGTATGTTGTAAACACAACATATTATCCATTTTACTCCAAACAACAACAAACGCGGCTTTTGATGTTCCAAGATGTTTTTTCAACTGTGCATGCGAAGATTCTGCTCTAGTTGTTGTTTTATTATCACGGTGTTTGATTCTATTTGTCCATGCGTATGCAACATACTCCTTATATGGTAAACAATTCTCTTCAAGATACTTAAGACTCTGTGGATAATCTATCCAATCTTTTTTAAGATCCGTAACACACTCCCAAAATTCTTGTTCAGACGGTGCATGAATTACCTTTTTCCAACTTTGCAAGAACATTTCAAATACTTCAACGGTTTGAAACTCCGGTTTGCAATTAGTAATCACATTATTCCCCATATGCCAAAGACTCATCATCAATCTCGCTTTCGGAAAAACCTTTTTAATTCCGTTTATCAACGCCCATTCCCTATCAGTAACTATTACCTCTGGCAGTCTATCGGGTAGGTAAAATTGTTGAAGTTTTCTAAGCGTCCATTCGTAACTGTCTTCCTTTTCATTTGCTAGAAAAGCATGTGCAATGCTAAAAGTTTTACCAGTAGATGTCATTCCAACCATTTCAAGTAAAGGCATATTATATCAATTTGTTTTATATGTGCAATCAAGAAGCAATATAGTTGGAAAACACTTGCACAAGACAGATGATTCTGGGTGGGACCATATCAAATCTGTTAAACGATCAGTTAATGATTCAGATCTATAAAAATAAACATAATGATTCTCGGCCAACAATTTCAATAGTTGTTGCATAGCAGATCTGCATTCCATAGCTGAAAGTTGCATTTTGTATTTCGCATTATAAATAGTTTTCAATGTTGATGTATTATCCGGAAATGTTTTCTTTATAGTAGTCAGAATTTCTCTTGGTTGTACACCAGCAACGGTCATATCTGCCAATATTTTTCTCTCATCTTCTATCAATCGTGCTGCATAAGGGTGTCCCTCTAATGAATTCGGTAGATTATGGTTATGTGTACCATTATATACATCAACCTTCCAATGGTCATCACCTAGGTAGATGCCTTTGATTAAGAACGGACAATTGCATTTCCTTGTCGCGCTAGCTCTATTACGTTTAACATTGATGTCAATTTCGGCTTTCTTTGAAATATGACTTCGGTAGATTCCTCCTCTTTCGCAACCCAATTGAAGTCTAGGTTTCTTCCCTGGACCCAATTTATCGGATTTGACAATAACAATGACAGTATTCAATTTTTTTGCTTCACTTTTGCACCAATGCACCAATGCATTTCGAGAGTTAAATACCTAAAATTACAAATAAGAAAAAAAACAAGTATTTAGTGCAGATGATTTGATGCATGCGACAAACGATATAATTTTTTTTTTTTATCAGAAAACATACTTGGTCGGTTTTAAAATGTTCTGCCACATTAACATGAGCTATTTCAAAGTGTGTAGACCAAACACCTTCAACGCTTGACTCGTTAACGATTGACTCATTGTCATGCTCCCTTGTTTTCTCATTGTTCATGTAAGAAACCTAATAACCAATTCAATACATAAAACATAAAATATCAACTATGTTTGTCTATGTAAAATTAAACCACCAGCTAGGAAAAAAAAAATCTTACATCAAACGATTCAATCTTCACATCATCAATCTTCACATCGTCCATTTTTTTATATCCAACAAATTCATCAACAAAGTCCTTAAAAAAATCATTTTTTCTGTTAAATTCTACAAAAGAACGATATAGGGTGATAACATATCTACGAATTCATACCACATTAATATCATTTGAGTTTTCTTCTTCCTTACAACCATTTGAATTCAGAAAAAACATTTTCTCGTATCATTCCATTAAAAAAATTAGCATCAGTGCACAACTCTATTGCTAATGCAAATAGCTTTGAATGCCTACAAAATTACTGTAAATAAAAATACATCACCTCGTTGTCTTCCATAGATGGTTGGCTATTCTCTAAACCACTTTTTTCCTGAGACGTCGTTGATTAGCAATCAAAGTAACAAAATATTCCTCCTGATAGTGGAAGTTTAAACTACGAAGACTTTGGTTTTTAGGGTTTAGAGTTAAACTTGAGAAATAATAAGAAAGTGAGATATTAGGGTTTTGGAAATTACCTGGTAGAAAAGAAAGTCGGTTTTGAGAAGAAGGGAAACGTGATTTAGGGTTTTGCTTCTTTCAAACTGACGTGATCAGGAAGAAAATAATTTGCTCGGTAAACAATAACTGAGTGGAGAATTAGGCGTGGTATTAAGAAGCATATAGACTAATTAGACCTAATTAAATATTTTAGTGGTAATAGGCAGCATTTTTCAAGGTGCCTTTAGCACAACACTATTTTTAACAGCCATTAGTTCTACCCTTCCCAAAATCATTTCTTTCTCCCAAATAAAAATCGAAGTTTCCTTTTTAATGGTTGAGGCTTCAGCCGTTCATCCTCCAATCAAAATCGTCCTGCTCCCCGCTGCCTCATCGCTCGCCGCTTCCACCTCAAGTCGTGCCTCGTCAGTCGCAAAATCGTTTGAAGCCACCGAAGCACCACTTCAACAAACCGTAGAAGTGACAGAACCACGTCAAATCCAACGCCGCCTTGACTAGGATTAACACGGCCGTATGGTGAATTTCGACTCACGATTCATCTTGTTTCAAGTGATTCAATTTTAGTTCATACCAAATATAATAGTTTCCCTTTACTCTTCTGTTTGCTTTGTCTGAACGGCTGAAAAATATCCTTCATCTTGTTTAAAAGTATGAGACACAGATTAATTTTGATATTTTAGCAGTAAATATCAGGCGTTTAAACACATGTGTAAATATTTGATAACCATAAATATAAAATTTGAACAGTCATTTTTTATTTGATCTCCTATTTACAAATGTAAATGATCAACTTTGCTTGGGTTCGAATGCACATTTGTCGAAGTATACATTGTATACATATATCTGGTTCATACGTATCCTACCTATACATGTGTTTTCGTTGATGGTTTCCTTACTATAATTTGCAAAACTGAAATTCTTTTGTTGATTGGCATATACTCCTCCTCCATCCATTCGATTGGGTGAATGACAATTAGAAAACCTGTTTTAACTACTGGTGGAAAGGTCCATAAGTTTTAACTTTTATATGAATATATATGTTTTACAAGTTTGGTGATTACAACGCTTAATGTTTTATTTACTTGAATGAAATTTGGAGTCGTAGACCATTTGCCAAAGCGCACTTAATCTACAATTTCATGAAGTATGTTTACATTATGATATTACAAAATCAAAAAATTAATTAACCTGATAGTGTAAAGACTAACTGAATTTGTTCCCTTCTGTCAATATCTTATTCCTCCAATTCATGGTTTCAAACATAGCCTACCCGAGGACAGAAATATCAATTCCAACTGTATAGGGCTGCCATTTTTTATTTCTTTCTTGGAGAGCCCATAAATGATTCAGTTAAACTGTTACAGTATTATTGACAAATTATTAATACTGTTATATTAAACTGTGTATGTTATGCTAAACTGGCATGGTTCTGAAAGTACCCCAACTCCTACCCTCTCATATGTTGATATAATATTACATTTTTATTATCAATAATTTTTGCTCCAGACTCAATATTTTATTTTTTTTGAAATTGGACACACATTACGAGCCTACAAGTCTTACATACTATATAACAAACTACATTGTCAATACATGTTTGAATCACGGAATGCAAGTTTTCAACCTGTGACTTCTCGCACCAAAGTCGAAGTGCATAACCATTGAGATAATGGTGTCGGTCATACTTTGATAATATTAATACGTCTTGCCATGCATTGGATTATATAAAATTTAATTACTTGAAGTGGGAAGAAAAAATATATACCCTGATTTACTACACACTTAATATTTGCTTTGCTTTGCATTGTAAATAAATAATAAAACTAAAGTAACATGCTGCTCTACTTGCATGCTCTACCTTCTTTCAATGACCTGCTTGTTTAATCTGCCATGATGTTCATACATAGTGATAACGTGATGTATAAATATATGTGTGTAGCAGCAGTGAAATTGCATGAAAATACTTATGTCAATATTGGCCTCATGTTGGACTTAAATTGCTCACGACTTAAATACTTTCCAAGGATCTAAAGGTTGTATAATCTGGACACTTCCCTCATTTACCTGCATCTGCTGTAGGGTGACACCATTTTTCCATGAATATAATAGTGGTGCATTGCCTGTTTGGTTTGTGGTTAAGACTTCATGTGGGAAGTATTGGGATAGAGGGAACTAAATATGTTACCTACCTGTTAAACCTGAATTTAAATATGGGTTCATATATTATTATTTAGACCAAGAGACTGCACTTGATATTTGTAGCCCATTGAATGTTTGTCACCATGACTCGGCTTCACCCCCTCATTCATGCATGCATATATATATTTGTACATATAGGCTTCACTTATGCGTGCCCCTTTCACGCTGTCATACTTTGGTTTTGCATCCTTGCTGTTTTTTTTCTTTTCTATACCCTGCTTTGGAAAGAAATTTGTTGGTCATTAAACTTAAAACATGCCTTGATTTGAATTCAGTCGTTATTTGTGTCTTGTGGGTATGTATGTGGCGGCTATTGGCATACATATATATACATATACATACATACATACATATATATATATATATATATATACACACACACACTTCCAGTGGCGGAGCTAGCTCCAAGGTTCAGCTGGGGCAAAGCAAAAAAAATTTTAGTCCCACATTGTCAAATTAAGAAAAAATCAATTGTATATATACAAACAAGTGCACATTTACTACAAAATGTGATACAATTGGCCCTAATTGGCCCTGTATTAGCCAAACGTTGGCTGCTAAAGCCCTCAGATAGGGCAAAGCTTCCAGTTCAGCTGGGGCAACACGCTAGAAGTTAATTTTTTCAGCCAGGATTTCAATTTCTGAGGTAGGGCCTCCGCCCCAGCTAGGCTACACTTCCCTCCGCCCCTGCACACTTCTGTATATGTATATATGTGTTAATGGCATACGTATACACCTATAACTGCCCTGCTTCAATTGGCCCTGTATTAGCCAAACATTGGCTGCTAAAGCCCTCAGATAGGGCAAAGCTTCCAGTTCAGCTGGGGCAAGACGCTAGAAGTTAATTTTTTCAGCCAGGATTTAAATTTCTGAGGTAGGGCCTCCGCCCCAGCTAGGCTACACTTCCCTCCGCCCCTGCACACTTCTGTATATGTATATATGTGTTAATGGCATACGTATACACCTATAACTGCCCTGCTTCAATTGGCCCTAATTGGCCCTGTATTAGCCAAACGTTGGCTGCTAAAGCCCTCAGATAGGGCAAAGCTTCCAGTTCAGCTGAGGCAAGACGCTAGAAGTTAATTTTTTCAGCCAGGATTTCAATTTCTGAGGTAGGGCCTCCGCCCCAGCTAGGCTACACTTCCCTCCGCCCCTGCACACTTCTGTATATGTATATATGTGTTAATGGCATACGTATACACCTATAACTGCCCTGCTTCAATATATTGTCGGTTGTCGCAAGCCTGTGGTGCATGCATTAGTCTTTCCTTCTGGTCAAGTCGCATAAACTGTATCGTACTCTGTTATGTATTTCTTGTTATTCAAAGCATGATTTAGTATATGTGTGGTGTTCGATGTACACATATGTGTGTGTATATATATATACTACTGCAAGTGTATATATATGTCATCGGCATATGTGTGTGTGTGTGTGTGTATATATATATATAGGCTATCCTGATTTGTTCTATCCCAAGTTGTTATGATATACTCCGACGGTTCTGATGGGTTCGATGTACTCGAAATTTAGCGAATTATAGGATAAACTATTTATTTCAGTTTCTGTTGAAATTATTTTACTTGAACTATGATTAATCCTGACTTGAGTGTTTTATGTTTTTGCATGGAACATCGGATTAGACCCGAGTGTCACAGATTTAAAGATTACAACTTAGGATTCCAAGACTGGTGAAGATGGGGATCTGAAGACGTGCGCACTTCGAAGTTTTTAAACCAGTAAAGATTTTCCTTATATTCAAATTATTTTTACATTCCGCCGTATACAAATATCTTGTATTCAAAATTTTGATCAATAAATAGAAGTTTTATTCCGCTGATCAATAATGTATTATTTATTTATTTTGTATTTCTGTGTTGATTCTGTGTTCGATGTACTCGAAATTTAGCGAATTATAGGATAAACTATTTATTTCAGTTTCTGTTGAAATTAATTTACTTGAACTATGATTAATCATGACTTGAGTGTTTTATGTTTTTGCATGGAACATTGGATCAGACCCGAGTGTCACAGATTTAAAGATTACAACTTAGGATTCCAAGACTGGTGAAGATGGGGATCTGAAGACGTGCGCACTTTGAAGTTTTTAAACCAGTAAAGATTTTCCTTATATTCAAATTATTTTTACATTCCGCCGTATACAAATATCTTGTATTCAAAATTTTGATCAATAAATAGAAGTTTTATTCCGCTGATCAATAATGTATTATTTATTTATTTTGTATTTCTGTGTTGATTCTATTTTTAAATTATGTAAGCTAAATAACAATCCGTTGATTTGGACGTTTTAAGCTGGTTTAATTACCACTTTGAAGCAGTCAAAATGGCAGGACGTTACATAATGATTATTCAACCTTTGGAAATTAATCTTGTTTTTATTTGGGTTAAAGAACAAATGTCATGTAAAAACACTATTCACAATAAAACCAAAATCATCGTCCATTTAATATGGAATCTTCACGGAAATATAAATAATTTATAATCGATATGAATTTCTGATTCGGACTAATACTGTAAGTGGAATAGCGATGAAGCCTTTTAGATACCATTCACGAGAAACCCAAAATCCAATTAGATATTGAAAAAAAGCCTTTAAATGGAAATCATTCATTCAATACCCAATTCTGAAACTGACAGATATCGTTTTGGAACAACGATATCAATATCCTCCAAATTCTTCAACGATATCCATATAATCGTGGAATCCAATATCGAAAATATCCGAAGATAATTTTCATTCAAATCCATTCCAGTTTATTTGTTGGAAACTTCTAGTTATATTAAAAACCATTTACCATCCAATTCATTATTTCTAACAATCATTAAATTATTATTCTAGTTATAACTAGTTCATTCAGATAAAAATATATTTTTTTATCTTTCGAAATAGGGAATATTTCATCCAAAAAAATTTCAAATCATTTATTATGATTTTACATAATTTATTTATATTTTTAATAATTTTATTAAGGCCCTTACAGTTGGTTTCCAATATCGGCCACCGAACTGCATCCATAGTGACCTTTTCCAAACCTAATTTGGACTAAATTAAAATCTAACCATTGGATTTCAAAAATTATTATTTTATTAGAAAACTCATTTCATTACAGTTCCAACGATTCCAATTTCAGGAGAATCCGATGGTCGAATCTCCTGGTACGACAGTTCGAAGTTACGGATTGAAGTTCGCGAACTGTCGCTACGCGGCGCGTTCTATTTAAGCCCGAATTCGATTTATAAAATTTAATTATAATTCGAAACGCTTCAATACCATTTTTTAAATTATATAAAATATATATAATCATCTTTAAAAACTCGTTTCAGTCGTTTATCTTTAAAATTGCACATTTCACTATTCAGTCAATTTTAATGTTTTTGTGTCCATCCAAAGTCGGACATCAAAACCAAACTTCAATTGTTAACTGAGTATTATATTAAAATATTCGTTTTATTCCGGATTGAAATGAGATTCAACCAACTACCATATAATTTCAGTTATATGGATTTCATATATTATGTGTATTCAGCAACAGTCATAAACATCCATTAAACATCTAAGGTGCACTCACGTCCATATAAGCCTTAAATAATTATTTAACGCTTATATTGGTTTGATAATTAATCGATTAACATTCATTCTAAACACTTGGGATTAGTGTAAATAAAATATTATCCTAATACCCATGTGGGGTTTTCAACCAATAATTATTTAATTAATAAATTACTTATTCCATCTAATCGATATTATTTAAATGAGTAAACATAAACAAGCCGTTTGACTTAATGGATTTTTTTTAATCCAATTTCAACTATCACAAATAATTTAACATCGTTTTTAACATGTTACTTATTCCAAATTCATATTCAAATCATAACATAAATAATCATCCATTCATCCATGGGTTTGTAAACACTATGATGTGAGCTACCAGGAACCGTATTACAATTTGTGATGATTTAATCAAATAATAATCAACACAGAGTATCAATATATATTTAAATATGATTATAATAACATAACAAAATAGTGAGTGAGAGACTTCTCATTTTGGTCGGTTCTGAAATTGTTTAAATAATGATTATTTTTAATCAAATTAAACTAGACGTTTAATATGACCAAAAATATCAACTAGCTCCAAATTCCCTCCAGTCAATTTCATGTTGCAGATCTCGTCAAGACGAGTCCAACGGGTCCGGGTTTATCCGATTTTGTTATGGTTTGAACAAGATATAGTATTTTAAACATTCGAATAATTAAATATGTAATTAACTTAAATAATTAACTAATTAATCACCCTATAATAATCTCTGAAAACTCTTCAGGCCGACCTCATTCAAAACCCTCGCCTCCCATCCTCCATCTCACACGCCAATCCACGCAGCCGGGCCCCCATCGCCACCCTCCACGATGTGCGCCTTCGCAGGAGCTCCCTATGACCGCCACCACGTCGAGCTCGGTGGGCCCAGGTGGCCGGAAAACTAAACCGAACGGCAGTCGTTCACGCCCTAAATTCGAGCTCCACACTTCACCAATCCCATCATATCCATACAGAATTAAAGCTTGAGGAAATCTCTACGATTTTTGTTTTGGAACTCTGGCCTAATTCATTGCAGATGAAGAGAGATTAAGGGAGAAAATCTGGGCATCGTGGTCATTTATTTTCAACTGGTGGTGGGTTCTATGATGTTTGGGTTTTGGAGAGAAAAAGTTATATATATATTATTTTATATTATTATTCAATTCATAAATTCCTTCGATATGACTCCAAACGAATCCCAACGACTTATGTTCCTAACTAAATACCCTCATTCCGGGAACAATGAAATATGTTTCATAAGTTGATTCGACTGTTTCGATTAGTTTTTGTTAAAATTAAAATATAAATAAATACAACTTTAAACAATAAATTTAAACGTATGTTTTAATTTGCCACGACCACACACTGACTCCAAAAATTACAAAATTTGAAGTCTAGCTATGTTTTGCAAATACAGTTCTAACAAAATTAATTTCGTTGAATTTGGAGACCATTTAAAAAATGACCCTTTTTTACTAGCTTATTAGATTCAACAAAAATTTGAATACGTGTTTAAATTTACTACGCTTATTTACTAATTCCAAATGACTTGAAATTTTAAAACTGACAATAATTTAACATTCCGGATCCAACAAAATTAGTTTCATCGAAAATGGAGGTCATTTGCAAAATGGCTATTTTAAGGGCTTTAATAACATTAAAATATTAATAAACTCCATAACGACTATATGAAATTTTGAATTGGACATAACTTATAATTTATAAAGCGCTTTTTTTCATTCATTAGAAAGATATAATCAAATAGATTCTAACGTTTCTTATTTCATCAAATTCTGATTTATAACAAATTTTATACACTTGTGTAAAAGTTTAAAACTAAATTTTCAAACTACCACGTCATTATAAGCTCGTTTTATATGTATTATAAATTTACACGCTCAAACTTCGTTTTAAATTAATTTTACATCGTTTATTCTCAAAATAAATCATTTAAAATATTTAATCTCCATCAAAATCAATTTAAAATAAATTTTAAATTGTTCCAAAATTCCGGATTGTTACATGTAATATGTAATTTTTATAAATTTAAATTTTGGATTCAAAAATTGGAAATTTAAAATTTTGAAGTTCGAAAATTTGAATTATATATTTTTAAAGTTTGAAATTTAAAAATCTAAAATTCTATTATTTAAAAAAATTTAGTTAGAAATTCGAAATTTTGAAGTACAAAATTTTAAATTTTAAATTTAGAAATTGAAGTTTTAAAATTTGAAATCGAATATGGAATTCGACACTTGAATTTTAAAATTTTATGCAATATTCCGAAAATATTTTTTTTAGCGTTTGTTTTTATTAGCTAAATCAAATTTAGATACTTAAGTGGGCTAAATGGGTAACCCACTTATTAAAGGGTTGAGTTATAAACGGGTTGGGTAATAATTGGGTCATAAATGGGTTAGGTCAAAACTCGACCCTACCTATTTAAACCCAACCCAACCCATTTGACACCCCTCAGTACAGGTAATGATCTTTACAAAATTTTCATTTTCTATGCAAGTTAAATATTTCAAATCCTCTTTTAAAAAGTGGAACAAAGGCAGTTTACTTTAACCGTTGTTATAAACATTTTGAGGGATAGCAATCACAAGCTATATAATTAGCTACCAGAATACCCTACAGATCAATTGATTTTAAAGGAGTATAAAAATAATAATTTTCAGCTAGAATGTTTTATGAATTGCCATGCCATCGAAAATAGACAAAATTCCAAGATTAATTGCTTAAAGGATAGGGATCAATGTACTAATTTTTTTGGCAAATTCTATTTCAACCCATAAAAATGCTGAGTAGTCCCCTAAAATTCAGCAAAAATGAGAAAACCCCTCATTTTTCTGAGTAGCCCCCCATTTAATTAAAAAAAACTAAGAATACCCTTCCTTGTAGTAGCTCTACGTGGTTATTAAGGAAACCATGTAGAAGCACTTCGTGGTACGCTCAAAAACTATGTAGAGTCGCTATGTGGTTCTTCAGCATACCAGACAGTGATCCTGCGTAGTTTTCTTAAGAATCATGTGTAGCCGCTACGAGGTAGGATGAAAATTAAAAAAATAACCGAAAATGGGCAGTTTCAACCTTGCCTTTTTTATATAAAAATGGTGGTTTATTCAGCAACTCCTCGCGTTGAAATAGAATTTGTCAATTATTATTTTTACTTTAACATGAAAGAAATAAGAACAAGAAATCTCTAAATATGACTATAAATGAGCAAGGTGTACTTTTAGAGTAGCTCCAATAAATTCAAAGACATAATATTACGTCCCTGAATTTTTATCATGAATAGGTCCTTTTTTACCCAACAGTTGGGCGTTGATTTAATCAGCGCCCAACTTGAGATGCTAAGTAAATCAACGCCCTTAGGGTCTGATTTAATCGAAGCCGTACATAGGGCAATGATTAAACCAGAGACCAAGGTAGGGCACCAATTAAATCAACACACATACCTTGAGCTCTGATTAGATTAGAGCCCAAGGGCATAACGCTGATTTAATAAGCGTCTGATAGTAGGCATTGATTAAAATAGCATCCGAACTAATTCAGAATACTAAATTGGCCTTGAATTTCCCCTTGAATATTCAGGGGAATTTAGTTTGTTTGGCGGTGTTGTTTTCTTCTATTCAGAGTTCAGAAGTGTAATTAAGCGCCATTGGATATGCTCTTATTACTTCTTTCGACTTATAGAGTATAGGCTTGTCTTATTTCATCTCTCTTTATAACACAACAGATGTATGCAATACTTTTTATAGTATAATCTGCAAAAATATTTTCTTGAACTCTGCTAGAAGTTATTTGGAATTTGATATTATTAATGCAAAAAACTAAAAAGCTACCTTCCAAATTAGTGAGGATAGTAGCCGAAGGCCAAATGGGATCAATTTTTTAAAACAATATTGAGAGCTCAACAAAAGTGAATTAACATTTGAAATATAAGGGAGTTTTACAAGTGGAAATATAATAAAAGAAATTCATCACACGTTTATTATTTTGTGCCTAAACAGACTACTAGCCTGTTTCTAAGGTTTTTCCATCAAAGATGCTATTATAAAGAAAGAATTTGCATGTACTATAACAATTTAACAAGATATTTGACGATTTTACATTTGGGTATTCCTTGATCCAGTTCAGCTTTAAAACTTTCAAACTACAATAGACTAATAGATAAAGTTAAAAAGAGGCTCAAAACATGGAGTAGCAAGCTACTAAACTAGGGCAGATGCTCGTAACTGATTAATAAAGTTATTTATCCTATGGTTAGTTTTTGCATTCAGATATGTCAAATTCCAAATGAAGTGATTCACAAGTTTGAAGTACTGTGTGCAATTTTTTTATGAACATGGAAGCAACATAAAGTAAACTAGGATGTTGTGGGCATGCCCAAATATGAAGGGGGTTTAGCTTACGTAAGTTATGAGAAACTCAAACTGCTGCTAGTATAAAACTGCTATGGAAAATAGTGGAACATAATAGTTTATAAGCACGATAGATATGGAACAGGTATTATGGTAAAATAAGCACTCAGACGCTAAGCAACTCATCTTGAATTCAGCTTATGAATTCCGAAAAATACTCAAGTTTTCATCCCAACAGCACTCCAGCTTATGAATATTACGAATAACATTCAGGGACCAATTCTGAATTCGGACATGGTCTCGGACGCCCAAAAAATCGGCGTTCTTTAGTAAGACGCCGATTTTTTTTGGCACTCTATTTCCCTCTTTCCCCAACGGTTGAAATCCTGGTAGTTTACTGTTACGCCCTCCGAAGAGACGGGAGAACGCGGATTGCAATGAGAACATGATGCATCATAATACAAACATGAGAACATTTCATTGCTATTTCAACAATTTACATCAGAGTACAAGAATATCAGAGTACGGATAAATAATATACACAACGGAAATACAAATATCAGATATTTAGATTACATTTAAATACATAAACATAATGTGTAGCAGAAAAACATCAACTACCACAACTGAAAGAGATACACGGATACAAAGCATTCCGAATATAGCTCCTGCTGTAATCCAGGATCTTGCGAAAAGAAATATCTGCGAAAACAAAAACTACCAGTTGCCAGTGTGGAAAATATAGGCACCCAGAGTTTAGGTAGAAACAATAAACTCTGAGTCAATCATGGGACTAGTGTGAGAACTAAAAGAGTCATTAATTTTATTTTAAAAGTTGGAAAATCATGGGACCACGTCATATGACACAGAACGGGTTTACTCCACATGAATATTAGTTAAAAACAAAACAACGCAATGCTTTTTGCAAAAACAAGATATTATAAGACTCAGGTCCCATCACACAATGCAACGCAAGCCGGAGGATAGAGTTTTACCTTATAATAGCCAAGCATGCTTGATACATTTTAAAACAAATCATTTGATATTATCATTAGTGTCTAGATGTTTCAAAAAAAACATTGCAATATAAATGTATCAATCATAGACGGCATAGTACCCCATCCTACTATGTCGCCATATAGGTTTACAATTAAAACCGCACAATGTCATATTAGAAAATGAATTTACATCATGAGTCAAGGCGAGGGATGTCTCCTTATCGGTTTCTGGCCATCTCTAGCGGGATGCCCAGGACTCAGACGCCGGTGAGCCCATGGATCTTCCGGGCCGGTTTTCTCTTAATTTTGAGGATTGGTTATTCCTGAACAACACGTTTCCGGTCATATTAGACCTATCTCTGAGCCTTTTAGTTGGCTCCATATCCAAGGCGTCTCGCAATCCATCATCCACATAAGTAAAAATTTCTGGGCTCCATACCATGACACCACTTCTAGCTAGAAAGAAATGCATGCACTCCCTGGAGTCACGATCTCATTTCTGACTCATACCGGGGTGTGAGACTCGCGAATTAACACTATACAAAAAGATATGATACTTAAAGTTGTGCTTTAATCATCATCCACAGGCCCTGCTTTTCAACAAAAGCCTTGATCATTTACATCTTAACCTGCCACATTGTCAATTCATGCCATACAACTGATATCTATCAATATATAACCTCTAAGCTCATACGTCTCAAAGAAGGGTGTTAAGCAAGAGAATAAATTCTTCACCACCAAACAGATATGTATTTAATAGAAATCAGTCAATACAGAACGAAATACAATGTCATACATAATCCATTTACAAGTTCGTTATGGGTCTGAACGAAACCGGAGGTGTAATGACCCGCATTCTACGTATCGGAGGATCGTAGAATATTTATTTCATTCTTATACGAAGTCGTATAGTCGTGTAACTTTGAGGAATGACTGTTGGGGTCATTTCCCTTGTTCACGATTTTTTCCGAATTTTAAATGACCGTTTTGCTCCTGGCGAATCTTGTTTCGCCTATAACTTTTGATTAGTCGGGAGTTTTGACCTGAAACCACTTCCATTGGATTCGGGTGATGGTTTACCTCTCCGTAGAGTGATCACATTAATCAAACGGACTTACCATTTGAGAGATATGGCTGAAATAAGGTTCGGAAGGTGAAAACAGCTTAATCGGGCTTAATAGGGTAATTAGTGGAAGGGCCCATAACCCATTTCGGGATTAGGGTTATGGGGAGGCTGAAATCAGTTAGGAAACCATCTCATTTAAGTTTTCTAGCCGCCACAAACATTCTTTGAACCCTAGTAATGGCCTCCACCTTCTAAACTACCTCCTAATCACTTTCTAATCCAATATTAAGCAAATCTACATCAAATCAAGGCGGATTGACATCAAATCAGAGTTAGGGTTGCTGTGTTGCATAGGAATTCGACCCAAATCAGGGGAGTTTCAGATCTAAGAATTTATTTGTGGCTAAGGTGAGTGATTAGCACATTTGTACACTAATTACGGCTAATTAAGGGTGTTTAGTGATAATTAGTGAAATTACACCTTAGAAAAACATGTAAAAATTCATAAATATTATTTTATGGCTCTGATAAAAATTTGGGTTAATTTGGATTAAGTTTGCTAATCCTATTATTAAAACTTGGTTAAGGGGATTAAGGGGGGAAATCATGCTTTTTGGGTATGTTTGATCTAAAATGACCTACATGCTTGATGTTTTGATGTTCTTGATTGACTCTATATGCTATTACTATTGTTTGGAATGCTTTATGATTGGTTTGTAAAGTTAGAATGGTTGAAAACGTCGTCGTATGGCGAGAATGGATGTAACAAGTTCGCTGGAAATGCTGCAGAGATTCGGATCAGATCGGTTATGGGGGATCGGATCGGATCGGATCGGATAACCGAACCGAACCAGAGGGGTGGCATCTTCAGTAGCGCACAAAGGCAAGGGCAACAAGGAAGGCCAACTGGATCGAATTGGGGCAGGGGATCGGATCGGAGATGAAGGGAGAACCAGATCGGAATCTGGAGGTGAAAAGGAAGCACAAAGGGGACCCGAACTGAACCAAATGAGAGACCAGAACCGAACCGATGATGACTAGAGCACTACGCATATTCGAATAGAACCAAGGTGTGGGCTATGAGCACCGTACCGAACCGGGTATGGGGTACCGAACTGAACCGGATGTATACTCTTACTTCTATGCAACGATTCTTTTGAAGAGCACCTCCAATTCGACCAAAACCCGAGATGCAAAGGAAGTCCAAATGGGAAGTTGGACTCAGGATTCAGATGGGAACCAATGAGTTAACTTCATAGTTAGGATTAGAAGCTATGGATCAGCGCCATGATACTGTTAAAACTCCCAAGGGCAAGTGATCGTAGCATGGCTATGAGCCAGTGCAGTGGAGTCGTCATGACTCCATGGGGTAAAGTGGACATAGCAAAGGTTTAGTGGCTATGGACCAGCGCAATGGGGTCATCAAAACCCCAAGGGAAAAGTGGTCGTAGCAAAGGATTTGGTGATCAAAGTGGTGGATATCGTATACTTTACGCACTGAGTGAGAGATGTGAGGTTGATTGCTATGTTTGATGTTTGCTATCACCATGACATGCACACCCCCATTTTACACTTTATGTTAGTGTTACCTTAGAGTAATGTACATCTTGTTGTGCTATCTCTTTGGTTGCAGGTCCAGGTTCAAGTATGATTATTTATACCTATTATTGTTTTGTTTTGCTGTTATCGCTCATACCAGACTTTTGTCTGATCCAGAGTTTTATATCTCTTCTTATTACTCTGGGTGCTCCTAAACAAGCAGACTAGAGACAGGTTGTAGTGTCCCGAATTTCTGGTACCATTTGAGCTGACCAAATAACACAAGTCCAACCCAAATTGCACTGGAAACCAGAAAACTAATAGAAAGAAAACAGAGAGTGAGAATAGATAAGATAGAAACTTAGAATATAAGAAGAAGAAGAAGAACATACAACATCATAGTAAACACGAATCTCACAGCGGAACGAACAACATATAATAGATACATAACTTTGAAATAAAATCAGTATATGTATACAGTAACATTATCAGAGTATAACACTTACAACACAGCGGAAATAACTGCAGCTATATAATTCTTAAGCCTCCTGCTCCAAGCTCTCCAAGTATCTGTAAAATCCTGACTACTTGACTGCCCGTACAAAATTGGGCACCGAAGAGTTTAGGGAAAACAAAACAACTCTGGGTCAGTCATGGGACTGGTGTGAGTAAACTCAAATCATTTGTTTAACTTTTCAAAATTCTTTTGAACCAAAGGATAATCGTAAGACTGATCCACACATAAACACGGATGATTTTTACCTTACGATAACCCAAATATTTTTCTAAAACGATACTTGTCTGATATTATAATAATGGCTAGATCAAGTAAATAGAAATCTAGAAGAAATGCTTGCATCTCATGTTCTACATATATAAGATACAATCAAAACCGCGGGCTCTTATTGGGAAATGGATTCCAACTATGATAAGGTATGGATCCACCTTCCGATCAGTGTACTCCAGAAGTGATACACTGGAGTTCAACAAGAACATCTTGTAACTCAGCCACACATGACCGGCCATTCATTTCGCTTGAATGTTCCGAATATATTATCACCTTATGGTTGGTATACCAACAAAACCGTTCCCGGGAGATACAGAAGAGAAAGAAGTAACAAATATGAATATTCTCTAGATGATGACAATATACCCTACTTGGGTGCAACCCACTTAGCCATGTTGCCTGCCCGATTTATGTCATTTCCCAGTTGATGAGGCTTGAGGTCATAACGTATCTTTTAACAGATCACCCCCTTTATTTACTTTGAATGCCACATCGTCATACAAGTCAAATCACAAATTGATTTCTCCAAAAATACCATGGGTATAAGCTAAGAGAAACGAATTCCTCCGCCACCAACATACATACGTTTGAAACGATCAACTTACGCGATCTGCCAGACATACTCTGTCAGACATTCGTCCATACAAGCTGTCCTGGGACTAGACAACCCGAAGGCAACATTCTGTAAATCCATCTTAAGCAATTTCTACCTAGGATTTACTGAACAGCTTTTGCATAACTCCATCTTCAATTATCTTCATCATATTTGATTCGTAACGCTAATGCCATATGGAGTGGTTTTCATATAATATATCTGATCCTGATCTCTCCGTATTAACAGCGGAAATGGTCAAAATCTTCGATAGTCGGTGATTTAACTATCAAAGGAAAATATGTGTGCAAACAACAATATTATTTCCAGATGGAAATATTATCGATTAATCATCAATCAACATTTATTCATTTCCCCATTTCTCGTTTCATACATTCAACAAATCCTTATTTTCTAATTTTAGAAAATATACATTATTAACTTTGGAAAATGTTTCCATTTTTGATTCACGCATCACTATCTTTTCACATATATCAGTCTCTAACTGTAAACTTGTAAGAGAACAACCCCCTACGTATTAACCCCGAAGGCCGGAACCAACACCAGATCGATACGCAGAAAGTCATTCAATTCAACTGATTTCCAGTCAGTTTCTAATTTCAGTACTTCCATTTTAAATTCCTATTTCAAACTCGAAATTTCTTTATAATATTTTATTTGCAAAATATTTACTTTAAATCAATATCATGTTACCCCCGTGTGCGAAGCACAGGTCTAAACCTTCCTAATGTAAAATTCTCTTTTTATAAACTATATTCATTTTCCAAACGTTTCCCTTTTATAGATCTATTTACTTTCTAAATCAATATTCCTTTTATAATTCTATTTATTTTATAAATATTTCCTTTTATAAAAATTATATTTATTCTATATAAATCCTTTTATATAATTCTATTTATTTAACAAATAAACCCTTTTAATTCTATTTATTTAACAATATAAATATTTCCTTTTCAATATACAGCTTGAATATTCCCATTATACATTCCAATATTTCTTATGGTATTTAAAATACCAAATAACCATGATCAATATCATCCAAACACACATAATCAACAACATATTTTTTATCACATCATATATTACAATATATGAAAAGAACAGTATTATAAATATTGAGGAATCCAGTTGGATCTCTCCAACCTGTTTCCCTGCATCACAGATGTTAAATAATATAATTAACATCAATTTTATTTCGCTATGAAATATTCTGCTAAACAGAATCAATATTTGATTAACGATTTATATATACATATATATCATTATCTATAATTTCAACCAATATATCAACGGTTCATTCAAACAGTCAACACACAGCAATCAGTCATCATTTAAAAGTTCTAAATATACGTTATAAAAATATGAACTGGTAGAGTTGGTGAGTTTTACTCACATTGGACGATCATCATAAATAACGATAACCATTGTCGATTCAGACCAGACAATTTATTTTACAATAAATTGTAACGAGCTCCGATTCATTCACAGTCAGTTCCATTGTGTAGCCACCGTCCATACGATCCCAACTGATCTTGTTTCGCTGAATTCTGATATCGTATGACGAAGTTATCGCACTAACTAGTTAATACACCATTTAAATTAAACTTAAGTTTTAAATTAATTCCATGGGCCTTTACCATTTAACATATCGGCCCACTATCCCTTTGACCCACAACCCGCTACCCTTTCTTCCTCAATTCGATCCGCGTCCTCCAGGTATTTTTCCTTCGCCATTTTCAACACACGAACCCTCTTTTCAATGTCATTATACCATGAGAACCAAAATCGCAAACATCGTCCTTCTCCCCTCCACAAGAGCCACCCCTCGACATCAACGAAATTTCCGTCGTCGTCCGAATACCAACGCGACTTACAGCGTATATCATCGCTGTGTATATTTAGATCGACAACTTTTCACTCAGAAATTTCCCAAACTTCACCGCAAGTTGCTAAAAGGCCTGCTGAAACCAAAAACATCCTCCAAAAGTTGAATCGTTGATCCAAATCACCATATTCGCAAGCCCTATACATCCAGACTTTCGTTGTACACAAAGTTGCAACAGTAATTGTTTTCGAACCCAACGAAAATCATATAGAAATGAAGAGGATTGAATAACGAGTGAAATGATTTTAGTCTCAGAATTTTTGGAGGAGAAACAGATTAATTCTGGATTTTTAATGTTCACGTTTTGTTTAAGAACAAAAAAATTCGGCGGTGTGAATTCATTGACCAGGGAAAAAAGGTTTTTAGGGTTAGGAGAAGTTAGTGGTATTTATAGAGGGGTTTTATATTTTTATAATCGGTTATTTTATTTCTTTTTATTCGAACACTGTTTGTATACGCTGTTTAAAAATCCCTGTGATCACATACAATATCCAAAAATCATGAAAATGGACATGTAGCTACAGTTTGACATTACAGACCCAATGAAACTTGTTTCATCGAATTCCGACTCCGTTTGCTCACACAGCGTATTTTTAACCATCAAAATACTAACTGTTTTTCACATTAAAAATCCGTATGGCAACATACTGACTCTAAAAATAATGAAACTTGAAATCTAACAATAATTTAATATTACGGATACAACAAGATTAGTTTCGTCGAAAACAGAGGCCGTTTGCAAAACTGACTATTTTTAAAGCTCTAAATAACCCATTTAAATATATAAATATATTTAAAATAATTAAATTAAATATAAATAAATTTATATTATCGTATATATATTCACACAGAATATCATTTAGCTCCAATTAGATTTATATCTCGATATTCAAATCCTGATTGAATCGATATTCAATTTATATTGAAAAATCCATTTATAATATAAACAAATCGCTATAAGTTAAAAAGGAATTCCATAGCGACTTTTCGAAAATTTTATTTGGACATAAATCAAAATCTACATGACAAAATCCTGATTTTTCTCTTCCATTAGAAAAATATACTTCACCAGCTCCGAACGTTTCTTGTTTCAAAGAAATCCGATTTAAAACGGATTATGTATATTCGTTTAAAGTTCGAATAGCCAAATTACGAACTACAGCGCCATTTCGAGCTCGATTTTAATTATATTATAATTATTCATTCAATCTTCATTGAAATAATATTTTCTTTATTCGAATTCAATTCCGAACTGAATTATATATATTTTGAATTTCCCAATTCACACAATATTGCCATTTCAGCTAATTCTGATTATTTCAGAATTAAATATATTGTTCTATTATTAAATTTAATTAAATATTCACTATAATTTAATTAAACAACTATTTAAATCTCTATATCACTATTTAAATAATTAAATTAATTAATTATAATACCGTAAAATACGGGTCGTTACATTCTTACCCCCTTAAAATAATTTCATCCTCGAAATTGCTACGGTAGAAAACTAACCCTATTAACTGGGTTAAAAATTATTTGTTTACTTTTTAAATTTCAATTTCAACTGAACAAATAAACTTCAATTAAAATATTAATTAATTCTTATCAACGAAAATTTTCAGAAATCCTGAAAATTTTCAAACACCCGAAATTTTCGAAAAATTTCGCTAGCGCCTCTTTTGTACTGGTCAATAGCTCAAACTCCAACTCGCCTCTCTAGACCTTCTTCAACCCAAAAGAAAATCAAACAGCCAAGCGGCTTGCCAATTCGGCTCATAAATCTCATACCCAATAGAAATGTAAACTTGTACCTTTTTGTCGGGCATATCATTATATCCTTTCCACTTGTTACCAATTCAGGATATACCAATGTCATCCCAATCAAACTCCAATTAGTTTTTATCTCCAACACATCCATTCGTTTATTCAAGCCAAATTCCTTTATCAATCTCAAGTACCATTCTTGATTTTCAATTTAGTTCCACGAATTTCCATCTAATTTGTTTTAATTCAAACAATCCGGTTCTGGGAGTTTTTAAACATTTTAGCTTTGCCTTTCAAAAATCAAGTATTCATTTCGGAATATCAAAACAACTCTTTTTCCCAAAGTAATTCGAAAACAATCTCTTTGGTAGTAATTCATCACTTAGCAACTCGAAAATGAACATCGATGATGCAGCTGTCATCATCGGAATCTATTTTCCAGCGATCGAAGTGAGTTCAATACTATATCACTTTTAAAACCATTTCTAAACACTTCCATTTGAAATACGTTTCAAAATACCATTCTCAAAACAATTTAAAATCTCCCAGGATTTTAAAATTCTCATATATTTAATCCAAATTCATTTACCAACACCTTTCATGTTTTGAGAATTTTAATTCCAATTCTAATTTAAATTCAAATTAAATTCATCTGCTTTTATATAATACGAATTCTAATTGGTTATTTATATAACCGTTTCAATTATAATCAACCAACGCATTCAATATACTATATTTCCTATATATATATCCTTTATATAAAAATATATTTGGGTAAAATTATTTCTTTTACCCTCTTTTCAAAACATACTATGGCGGTTCATCGTATTCGAGTGTTTATAAACCCATACTGATACAGTGGATCAAACTGATCGACCCGAATTCATAAACAACTCAATCAATAAATCTCCACAATATAAAATCATTTTATATTGAATAACAAATACGCACTCATATATATACACTCAAACTCAATCTAGGGTATTACTAACCCTATCTATACCGAGTCTCGCTACAGAGCCAAGGTAATCACTTAACCTTATGCTCTGATACCAACTGTAGTGTCCTGAATTTCCGGTACCATTTGAGCTGACCAAATTACACAAGTCCAACCCAAATTACACTCGAAACCAGAAAACTAATAGAAAGAAAACATAAGGTGAGAATAGATAAGATAGAAACTTAGAATAGAAGAAGAAGAACATACAACATCAGAGTAAACACGAATCTCACAACGGAACGAACAACATATAATAGATACAAAACTTTGAAATAAAATCAGTATATGTATACAGTAATATTATCAGAGTATAACACTTACAACACAATGGAAATAACTACAGCTATATAATCCTGAAGCCTCCTGCTTTAAGCTCTCCAAGTATCTGTAAAATCCTGACTACCTGACTGCCCGTACCAAATTGGATACCCAAGAGTTTAGGGAAAACAAAACAACTCTGGGTCAGTCATGGGATTGGTGTGAGTAAACTCAAATCATTTGTTTAACTATTCAAAAATCTTTTGAACCAAAGGATAATCGTAATACCGATCCACACATAAACACAGATGGTTTTTACCTTACTATAACCCAAATATTTTTCTAAAACGATACTTGTCTGATATTATAATAATGTCAAAACAAGTAAATAGAAATCTAGCAGAAACGCTTGCATCTCACGTTCTGCATATATAAGATACAATCAAAACCGCGGGCTCTTATTGGGAAATGGATTCCAACTATGACAAGGTATGGATCCACCTTCCGATCAGTGTACTCTAGAAGCGATACACTGGAGTTCAACAAGAACATCTTGTAACTCAGCCACACATGACCGGCCATTCATTTCGCTTGAATGTTTCGAATATATTATCACCTTATGGTTGGTATACCAACATAACCGTTTCCGGGAGATACAGAAGCGAAAGAAATAACAAATATGAATATTCTCTAGATGATGACAATATACCCTACTTGGGTGCGACCCACTTAGCCATGTTGCCTGCCCGATTTCTGTCATTTCCCAGTTGATGAGGCTTGAGGTCATAACGTATCTTTTAACAGATCACCCCCTTTATTTACTTTGAATGCCACATCGTCATACCATCAAATCACAAATTGATTTCCCAAAAAATACCATGGGTATAAGCTAAGAGAAACGAATTCCTCCACCATAGACGTAAATACGTTTGAAACGATCAACTTACGCGATCTGCCAGATATAATCTGTCAGACATTCGTCCATACAACTTGTCCTGGGACTGGACAACCCAAAGGTTTTATTTTGTAAATCCATCTTAGGCAATTTCTACATAGGATTTACTGAACAACCCTTGCATAACTCCATCTTCAATTATCTTCATCATATTTGATTCGCAACGCTAATGCCATACGGAGTAGTTTTTAGTTAATATACCTGATCCCAGTCTCTCCGTATTGACAACGGAAATGGTCAAAATCTTCGATAGTCAGTGATTTAACTATCAAAGGAAAACATGTGTGCAAACAATGATATTATTTCTAGATGGAAATTCTATCGATTAATCATCAATCAACATTTATTCATTTCCCCATTTCTCGTTTCATATATTCATCAAATCCTTATTTTCTAATTTTAGAAAATATACGTTATTAACTATGGAAAATGTTTCCATTTCCGATTCACGCATCACTATCTTTTAACATATATCAGTCTCTAACTGTAAACTAGTAAGAGAACAACCCCCTACGTATTAACCCCGAAGGCCGAAACCAACATCAGATCGATACCCAGAAAGTCATTCTATTCAACTAATTTCCAGTCAGTTTCTAATTTTAGTACTTCCATTTTAATTCCTATTTCAAACTTCAAATTCCTTTATAATATTTTATTTGCAAAATATTTACTTTAAATCAATATCATGTTACCCCCGTGTGCGAAGCACGGATCTAAAACTTCTTAATGTAAAATTCTCTTTTTATAAACTCTATTCGTTTTCCAAATGTTTCCCTTTTATAGATCTATTTACTTTCTAAATCAATATTCCTTTTATAATTCTATTTATTTTATAAATATTTCCTTTTATAAAAATTCTATTTATTTTATATAAATCCTTTTATATAATTCTATTTATTTAGCAAATAAACTTTTTCAATTCTATTTATTTAACAACATAAATATTTCCTTTACAATATACACCTTGAAAATTCCCATTATACATTCCAGTATTTCTTATGGTATTTAAAATACCAAACAACAATGATCAATATCATCCAAACACACATAATCAACAACAGATTTTATATCACATCATATATTACAATATATGAAAAGAACAGTATTATAAATAATGAGGAATCCAGTTGGATCCCTCCAACATGTTTCCCTGCGTCACAGATGTTAAACAATATAATTAACATCAATTTCATTTCACTATGAAATATTCTTCTAAACAGAATCAATATTTGATTAACGATTTATATATATATCGTCATCTATAATTTCAAACAATATATCAACAGTTCGTTCAAACAGTCAATACACAACAATTAGTCATCATTTAACAGTTCTAAATATGCGTTACAAAAATATGAACCGGTAGAGTTGGTGAGTTTTACTCACATTGGATGATCATCGTAAATAATGATAATCGTTGTCGATTCAGATCAGACAATTTATTTTACAATAAATTGTAACGAGCTCCGATTCACTCCCAATCAGTTCCATTGCGTAGCCGCCATCCATACGATCCCAACGGAATTTGTTTCGCTGAATTCTGATATCGTATGACAATGTTATCGCATTAACAAGTTAATACACAATTTAAATTAAACTTGAGTTTTAAATTAATTCTATGGGCCTTTACCATTTAACATATCATCCTACTATCCCTTTGACCCACAACCCGCTACCCTTTCTTCCTCAATTCGATCCGCGTCCTCCAGGTATTTTTCCTCCGCCATTTTCAACACACGAACCCTCTTTTCAACGTCAATATACCATGAGAACCAAAATCGCAAACATCGTCCTTGTCCCCTCCACAAGAGCCACCCCTCGACATCACCAAAATTTCCGTCGCCTTCCGAATACCAACGCGACTTAATGCGTATACCATCGCTGAGTATATGTAGATCGACAACTTTTCACTCAGAAATTTCCAAAACTTCACCGCAAGTTGCTAAAAGGCCTACTGAAACCAAAAACATCCTCCAAAAGTTGAATTGATGATCCAAATCTCCATATTCGCAAGCCCAAGACACCCAGACTTTCGCTGTACACAAAGTTGCGACAATTATTGTTTTCGAACCCAATGAAAATCATATAGAAATTAAGAGGATTGAATAACAAGTGAAATGGTTTTAGTTTCAGAATTTTTAGAGGAGAAACGGATTAATTCTTGATTTTTAAAGTTCACATTTTGTTTCAGAACAAAGAAATCTGACGGCGTGAACTCATTGACCAGGGAGAAATGGTTTTTAGGGTTAGGAGAAGTTAGTGGTATTTATAGAGGGGTTTAATATTTTTATAATCGATCGTTTTATTTCTTTTTATTCGAACGCTGTTTGTTAACGCTGTTTAAAAAACTCTGTGATCACATACAATATCCAAAAATCATGAAAATGGACATGCAGCTACAGTTTGACATTACGGACCCAATGAAATTTGTTTCATCGAATTCCGACTCCGTTTGCTCACAAAGCGCATTTTTAACCGTAAAAAATGGACTGTTGTTCACATTAAAAATCTGTATGGCCACATACTGACTCTAAAAATCACGAAACTTGAAATCTAACAATAATTTAATATTATGGATCCAATAAAATTAGTTTCATCGAAAACGGAGGTCGTTTGCAAAACTGCCTATTTTTAAAGCTCTAAATAACCCATTTAAATATATAAATATATTTAAAAATAATTGAATTAAATATAAATAAATTTATATTATCGTATATATATTCACACAGAATATCGTATAGCTCCAATTGGATTTATAACTTGATATTCAAATCCCGGTTGAATCGATATTCAATTTATATTGAAAAATCCATTTATAATATAAACAAATCGCTATAAGTTATAACCATAGCGAGTTTTCGAAAATTTGATTTGGACATAAATCAAAATCTTCATGACGAAATCCCGATTTTTCTCTTCCATTAGAAAAATATACTTCACCAACTCCGAACGTTTCTTGTTTCACAAAATTCCGATTTAAAACGGATTATGTATATTCGTTTAAAGTTCGAATAGCCAAATTACGAACTGCATCGCCATTTCGAGCTCGAGTTTAATAATATTATAATTATTCATTCAAACTTCATTTAAATAATATATTCGTTATTCGAATTCAATTCCAAACTAAATTATATATATTTTGAATTTCCCAATTCACACAATATTGCCATTTCAGCTAATTCTGTTTATTTCAGAATTAAATATATTATTCTATTATTAAATTTAATTAAATATTCACTATAATTTAATTAAACAACTATTTAAATCTCTATATCACTATTTAAATAATTAAATTAATTAATTATAATACCGTAAAATACGGGTCGTTACATAGGTTAGGTGGTATGCACGAGTAGCTGTCCGGAGACGAGCAGGAGGCTTCCACGTATTATTTACATATATTCTCCCTGTGATGTTGCTGTTCACTGCTTTAGGCATTAGTAGTGTACCTTTTATATTTTGCTTTAGAGACAGTATTTTGAAGTTGTAATAATGATGGTTTGGATCATAAGCTGTATTTTGGATTCCACTGCTATGATGGTTTAGTTTTCAGCTTATGCACTGTCTCGCCTGTTTTATGTCAAGTTATGTTATTATTATATTTTATTCCATGCACTGTGAGATATACTAAATGTTTTTTATAATTCATCGTCTTGCTTCTTTTCTTTTGGAGACCGTCATGTGCTAGTCAGGCACTGACACAACGCATTTCGGGAAAATGTCGACTGGTAAGGGGGCAGGCCGTCATAGGAGTCACCTTATTCCTCATCCAATATGTCCAATACAGGAGAGAGGTCCTCACATATTCGGTCGACCTCCAAGTATGTCTGGACGATCAACACTTATTACCTCATCTTGGGTGTACAACCCAATTAAGACATCAGTAATCATCCAAACAATGTGAAGATCTCTGGTCTTCAACCACCGTCTTCTTCAACTTTTAGTCGTTGTATCAGTTATGCAAAATGGGTTAAACCCGGTCTTTCCGAATAACTTGCATATCTTATAATCAAGTGTTATAAAAACACATCATACGCCTCATTCCAATCCAGAATATTATTTTATTCAAATATTCTTTTCACAATTTAAACCAGATTAAGGTTAATCAAAGTAGTCGGGATTATCGAGCCTTATCAAAGTAATCATTTATTTTATTATCCCAATCCCAATTTATTCATCCCATGGAGCAAAACTGGCAGTGCTCCATATCTAACACCCACTATGTTATCGTAAAATTAGTTACCATTTCACATTTCAAATCTAATTAAAAATTTAACTATCGTATGGAGTAAAACTGGTGGTACTCCGTTCTCGATCATTTCTTGAATTCGGTAAATTTAATTACCTCATCCACATTCCAATCTAATTAAACATTCATTAAAGCTTCAACTTGGTTTTAATCTCAAAAATCATTACTTAATGATTATTCAATCTTTTAGAAAATTAATCCCATCTTTAACTGGGTTAAAGAACCAATGTCATTTAAAATAAAGGTCACGATAAACCCAAAATCCTCTTCAATCAAAATGGAATCTTCACCGAAATCTGATCAGTATATAATTGACATAAATTTCCGTATCTGACTAATACTATAAATAGAACAATGACAAAGCCTTTTAAATTCCATAAATAATAACGGTCTTCTTTCACAGAAGCTTATCTCGATTATTAGTAAATTGAATTCCAATTTAATGTATTAAATTGGAAAACTTTACTTTGGAAATTCCATTTAATCTTAGTTAAGAGATTTATAAATTCTAAATCTTAACTTCACTGTTAATTGGGTAAAAGAACGAATGTTATTTAAAACATTGTTCATGGTAAACCCAAAATCAACTTCCATTTAATTCCAATTATATGTATTAATTGGAAAACTTCATTAATCTTAATTAAAAGTTTTATTCTTTTCTCAACTAGGTTTAAGAACAGTGTTATTAAAGACACCATTCATGACAAAACCAAAATCCAATTTGATATTAAATACAAGGCTCTGAATAGAAATCATATTGGCTTATATTCAATATCAAATTTTGAAACCAACAAATATCGTATTGGGAATAACGATATCTATATCTACCAAATTCCTCAACAATATCAATATAATCACAGAATCCAATATCGAAATATTCCGAAGATTATTTCCATTCAAATCCTTTCCAATTCATATGTTGGAAAATTCTGGTTATATTAAAACCATATAATTTCTTTCAGTTCTTTACTCAAGTAGATAAACAACTTATTCAGATAAAAATATATTTTATCTTTCCAAACTTGGAATATTTCATCCAAAATAATTTCAAATCATTTATTACAATTTTACATAATTTTTCCCTATTTTTATTCCTTTAAAAATAGCCCCTTTTAGTTAAATGGCGCTTCAGGTCATTTAGCTGCGCTGGCGCTGTTTTTATTCAAATTCGAATTAAACATTTCTCAAAATCTAGCCGTTAGATTTCAAATCTCTTATTATCATTTGAAAGCACTTTTCAATACGAACCCAATCGTTCCGGTTTCAGGAGAATCCAATGGTCGGATCTCCCGTTACGTCAATTCAAAGTCAATGGTCGAAATTCGCGAACGGTCGATGCATGGTACGTTCTACTCGGGTCAATATAATATATATAATATATTTCATCAATTTCCATTTTAAAACGTATTTTATAAATTCGTTTCAAAAACGATTCCAACTTCCATTTCAAATTTAAATCAAAATTGAATATTCCATATCATTATAATAATAAACTGATAATATATTCAAAATATCAGATTTTGAAATCAAATCTCTTCGATATTCATTATAAAATGAATAAAACCGACAGAAAAATTCCGTTCGAATTAAAATGGCGTATATCTACTTGACTCGGCTTCATATTCATCAGTTATGAATATTTCAATATTTTCGTGTCCATCCAAAGTCGGACATCAAAATCATATTTTGATTCTTCACTGAATATTATTATTTCTGAATTGGAATCGCACTCAATCAACTACCATATAATTTTATTTATATAGATTCCATACATATCATGTATTCAGAAATAGTGATAAACAACCATTAAACATTCCATTTACATCCAAAGTGCAGTTTACAACTGTATAAGCATTAAACAATTAAATAACGCTTATAAAAGTCTGTCAATCAATCGGTTGACATACAATTAAATCTAAGGGAGATGTGAATTAATTTTCATCTGCAGACCCATTTGGGGTTTCAAATAAATATTATACTTGGGTGATGTGTACAATTATCGTTTCAATACCCGTGTGGGGTTTACATCACAATCCATGTGAACATATCTATTATTTTTAACAAAGCATTTTTTCATAGTTTAATAATGATAACAATAAAACTGTAAACAACCATCAATCACCAAACAAATATTGCAATCATAGACAATCAACATATATTCAATCACAGCTATAATAACTGCAGAAAATATTTGAGTGAGAGAGTTCTCACAGTTGGTTTCCACTCCGTTAGTCTTTAATTGACGATTTTAGTACTGTTTGGGACTAAATTTGCCCCAAATTCTAACTTGCTCCAATTCAGTTCTGGTCAGTTCCATGTTATAGTGTTCATCGTTGCGAATCCAACGAACTTCATTTCGTCCAATTCTGATTTTGTTTGAATAAGTTACAGTCTTTCAAACTTTAAATAATCACATAATTAATTAATTATTAATTAATGTAATTATATATTAACCTTTCCCTAATTACCCTTAAACCCTCTCATCGTCTTCGTTGCCTTTCTAGGGTTATTCGAACCCAAAAAAGCTCCACTGCATGTCTCCATTTCGCACGCACATCAGAGGGGTCAGATCCCAATCAAACTGCACTACCCTGATGCCCTTTATGCCGCCTCCCCACTCGCCCATCGATGACAAACTCGAGTTCGTGATCGGCTAGCAAATTGACGCTAAACACCGTGACTTTCCAACATCGATACGATCACCACTAACAACAATACATGATCAAAACCGTATCAGATTAAAGAGCTCAAGTGGATTTATAAATTTTGTTCTAGTGTTGGATTTAATTTCGAAATGGATTGGGAGACCATAGGGTTTAAAACTGGAACAAAATGGGCCATTAATTCCATCAGGTGGCGGTGTAGAAATAATGAAGGAGAGGATTAGGGTTTTGTTGTGAGAGGGGGGTAATTATATGTTTATTTTATTATTATTTAATTTTCTAATTTACTTTCTAATGAAAATGTTCGTTCAAACTCCAAACGAACCCCAACGAATGACGTCCCTAGCCAAATATCCATATTTCGGACTCAATGGAATATGTTTCATAAGCCAATTCGACCGTTTTGACCAGCTTTTATTAAAATTAAAATATAAATCAATATATTGAATTTGAATGTACATTTTAATTTACCACGGCCACATACTGACTCCAAAAGTTACGAAATTTAGAATCTAGCTATGTTTTGCAACTACGGTTCTAAAAAAATTAATTTCATCAAATTTGGAGACCGTTTGAAAAATAGCCTTTTAACTAGCTTATTTAGTTTATAACTGAAATTTAATACGCATTTAAATTTACCACGCTCACATATTAATTCTAATTGATCTAAAATTTTAAACTTGACAATAATTTTACGTCCCGGATCCAAAAAAAGTGGTTTCATCGAAAACAGAGGTCGTTTGAAAAATGGTCATTTTTAAGGGCTTTATATAATTTTTAAAATATATAAAATTCCATAGCGATCATTCTAAAATTTAAACTGGACATAACTTACAATTTATAACTCAAAATCGCAATTTTCCACATTTGTTAAAAAGATATAATTAAATAGATTCTAACGTTTCTTGTTTTACTGAAATCCGGTTTATTTTGCATTCTATATATTCAATTAAAATTAGAAATCGAATCTTCAAACTACCGCACCATTTCAAGTTTGTTTCATAATTAAAATAAATTTAAACCTAATAACTTCGTTTCAAATAAATTTTTCGTCATTTATTCTAAAAGTAAATCATTAAAAATATTTAATTCTCATTAAAATCAATTAAAAATAAATTTTAATTTGGTTTCGAAATTCTGGGTTGTTACATTTACGCCTCCAACGCTATAAAATGGTCAAATTTTCCTCCAACGGATATAAGACAGTCATATTTTCTTCCAATGGCTAAAAATGGTCATAATATAGCTACAACGGTTATGTTTTCAATTACAAATTACCAACTTCCATACATTCTAGATCACAACACAAGTTCTCTTCCTTTCTATCTACTAAACTCGAAGTAACTGAAGCTTAATAACCTTTTGGAGAATTTTCACATCCGACGATGGCCAGAAGCCAGTTTTATGAAGACAACACCGAGAACGACCTAGCTACTCCTCTGAGCAAATAATCAACTCTTCCACGGACAAGCAAGGAGGACTATGATCTATGCAACATTACTACCATTTTTCATAGGATTCAGTTACAAGGTATGACCAATCAGCTGTTAAGTTTTGGAAAAAAAATAAAGTCTGTGTTCACTGATAAGCATTCTGAAGGCGTACGAACGTTGTCGGCGATTTAGGGTTGATTCATCAAAGTAAATCATCAAACGTCATTTTATGAACCATAAGTTTGTAAAATAAAAAAAGTCAATCCTACTAGTAGCATGGGAGGCGAGGAACATGTGGTAATTTTTCTTTACTACGTAGGTTAGCACTTGAATAATTGTTATTTATGAACCATATTCATTTTTTCTTATTGGAAATGAATGACAACCGAGGAGTTCAGGAAGCTTTTCGCTAGAGAAAATGGGGGCGAAAATACCATATTATTATTAGTTTTTGAATTATTATGATCTGCTTACCAGCCAACCAAAATGGAACTCTGATCTTGCTAAGAGCATGCGCGATGTTCAAACTTCTATAAAGGAAAAGAACAAAACTTCAAAATCTTGTTTATTCATCTAGTCCTTGAGAGTCATTGACAAAACATTCTCCATGTCAAGGTGAAAACCTGCTTAATGAGTTCAATCATCCAATAGATGAAGATTTCAGACCTCAGGGAGTCAAAGCTGTGAAAATAAAAGACAAAGTTAATGTTGTCGTTGAAGGAAAATTCAACTCCCGCTATGAAGTACGCAAGTGCAGACATCAATATAGAACTGAAAATGCTAAGAAAACAATTGAGGTAATGAGCAGGTTTGCTAATCTTGAGCAGCATAGGTTGCGTATTCCAACACAGGATTTAACATTTAGACAACACAGGAGTTAGCATTTATACCTATCCTGGTGAATAGAAAGGCCGCCTCTAAGTTGTCAGGCACTACTACATTTCTCTTTTACAACGGAATAAGGAGGGTTTCTATCCAAAAAGAAACACACTAAATAATCCTTTCAAAATTCAACTCCAGCAGTATATACCTCAATTTGCGGAACCATAACTCCATTCGCACCAACAACCTCAAATTCCCGTGGCTCATAGTCGCCAGCATTCTCTGGATTATTATTGAAAAGCGATACATAAATAGGAGTTGCAGAACTACCACTTGGACGAACAGATTTCTGCAAACCCATACTCATCGATTTTTACAAAAAGTTCAATCTTTCTTGTTTATTATTATCCGTCCATGATAAAAGTATAAATAACTATAACTATAAATGAATAAATTTTAAGCACTTGGTAATATATATAAATGATTAAAACAATCAAAGAAGTTGAATTAAATATTCTTCTTCGTAGTACGTATTTTATTTTGTTTATTCTCTTTTTGTTTGCTTTTTTTTAAAAAAGAATTTTGGATGAATCTTTGGTCGATTCTAGTCGAATCGATCACTGTAACAAAAGGTAGGAAATTATGTGAGCTTTTTTTCTTCTTCTATCTATATAATTCGATCATCGAAACTTAGTCAAAGATTCGGTTTTGACCATTCAAAAATAGTATTCAAAATTACAAATAGCAATGAGGAAATCAATTATCAGTCTCTTAGTTGTTGTTTCATAAATAAACTTAACTTAATCATGTCCATATTGAGAGTGGAGAACAAAAATCATCAACTTTTTTTTGTCATTATATATTTGAAGTTTAATAGCTTATGTTCGTGTCAATATTTACAATAAAAGGTACAAATTTTCTTGAGCTACATGCCTCAAAAATTTAAGACGTATGTTTTGCATGGTTGGTATGCCTCAAAGCCTCGAGTTATTGAGGCGTAAGTATCAGAGGTAAAAAGCCTTTTTAAAAGCCTGAACCTCAATATGTTTTATCTTTCATTACCTTACGGCGCTCCTTGAGATGGGTTTTTTAAAGTGGTTATTAATAAAGATGGTTTTTAATGATTACTTGGTTCTTCTTCTTCGCACTTTCTTCCTCTGTTCTTTTTTCGTTCAATGCTGTTAATTTTGTTTGTTCCACTAATTCTAGCATCCCTATCCCCTCTATCTAAATCTTTTATCTAATCAAATAAAATAATCGACAAATTTGAAGTCGAGTGAATGAGTGAGAACGTAATCGACGCTAATGAGCATGGGACATGAGATCCTTCCTCTTGATCGAATGATCTTTTGAACCCAATTCTCATTTACCCTCATTATTTTCTACTTCAACTATTCATTTATTGATCTGATTAAATAATAAATAAAATTGAAATTTATTGAATGAGTGAGATATAATAGGGGAAATGAATAATTGGGGATAAAAAAGTTAAATTCTCTAGTGTCGATATGCCAACTAATCAAGTAGATGTTAATTTCATTTCAATAACCGCGAGTTCGAAATTTAAACACTACAGTTCAATTTTTATGGTCCTCGGTTAATGGTTAAGCATTTATAGTGGAACACGACAATCCGATTGATACATGTTCCTAGTGAAGAACATTAAATAACAAGTTGACATCGTCATCATCACCAATAAATAGACCTAATCAAAGGCTGTCACACAATTTCCTAAGGTAGTAATAAGGCAATAATACAAAGATTTCGGATCACTGAATTGTCTTTACACAATTTTGTGCACAGTTCAGATGCATGATTCCAGTAACCAAAAATATTGCACTGGTAAGGCGAAGACATATGATAAAGGTATATGTGCATATAATCATGTGGCCGCAAGCAAACCAAATGATTTTATAAGAACTAACAACATATTAATTTCCGTAAGCAAAACAAATGATTCTGTAAGAACTAACAACATAATAGTTTCATTTCAGACAGAACCATACACTAACACAGCTTTTAGAAATGTTAAAAGCTAACAGCAACCCACTTCAGGTGTCACGGTCATGATAATTAGTAAATTAAAAGTGCGAACTCGTACTACGCACACGGGTTGAGCTTATACCTCTGTTTGCAACTATCATCAGATTTCGATTTTTTTTCTTGCAATAATATTATTAAAATCAAACATGCATGTCAGTTTTTCCATATATGGTTTGTATAAAAGTGAAATTATATTGTGCTTCATGCTAAAAAAATTATTGTACTTTAAGATTATCAAACTAAATGGAAGGTAAAATATATAACAACACCAGATGCCTACCCATCTGATAAAATCAATTTACTTAAGGCACTGCTATAAGATCATAGGTATAATGAAACTGCAAAGAAATATAAAATACATCAAAAAAAAAACATCACAATAGCAGGTTCAAAGGCGAGTGGGTCTACGTATGTGGCAAATTTATATGCCCAAACATATGTAGCATATGATAGTAGCATTGTAACTTCGATACTGATAGGACAGAAATATTTTATTGCAGACTATATATTACGTTGTCATTACATTTGTTAAATAACTCAAAGCGTTGTGGATAGAACCCCCCCAGACTAAGACTATATATGGATAGTTGGCTAAAGTATCAAACGTATGCAAAATGGCTGGCATAACAAAAACAGAGTAATTTTGGACAGAGGCTAAACTGATTTGATAGAATTTAATAAAAATTAGAGACAAATTTCATGAAAATGCATCTAGTTATTTAGATGTAAAAGGGGCATCATTAGACAACACACAGTTCACCTTGTTGCATGTGATAAGAGCACTATTATATTAATATATTGAAAAGCTACATATAATTTGCATATAAGAGTACAGTCTTAAAAGTTAAACTTATTATATTTTTTATGTATTTTAGAAGTTAAACTTCTTATATATTTTAGAAGTTAAACTACTTAACTTGGATCCCTAAGAAGAAGAAAAAATATGGACAATACAAAGGTTTATCA
Source organism: Allium sativum (assembly GCA_030737875.1). Lineage (NCBI taxonomy): Eukaryota > Viridiplantae > Streptophyta > Magnoliopsida > Asparagales > Amaryllidaceae > Allium > Allium sativum. The sequence continues at coordinate 318,224,806 of CM060925.1, forward strand.
GAATAAAAACAATTGTAAGTGAATACTTTAATTTATGGAGTCTTTCATATTGTCTAATCTTAGGATTCACTCTATAATATCAAATATAAAAGTTGTAATGATCATAATCACTAACTTATTCTTTAAATAAAAGCTTACAATATTGTAGTAAATAATCATCCAAGATCATATATTCTACACTTTGTTGGGTCACAAAGCACGCTATAATGTGTTGCAGACTAAGCTGATAAAGTAGCACAAACTATACATGACATTAAAGAAGACTGCTTAAAGATATACTGGTGTAATAAATTAAGATCTATAGCTAAAACGTGTAGCAAGAAGAAATGAGAAATAAAATGGAGCTGACCAATCAGCTGTTAAGTTCTGGAAAAAAATAAAGATTGTGTTCACTGATAAGCATCCTAAAGGCGTACGAACGGTGTCGACGATTTAGAGTCGATTCGGCAAAGTAAATCATCAAACGTCATTTTATGAATTACAAGTTTATAAAATAAAAAAAGTCAATCCTACTAGTAGCATGGGAGGTGAGGAACATTTGGTAAGTTTTCTTTACTACGTACGTTAGCACTTGAATAATTGTTATTTATGATGCATATTCATTTTTTTTATTGGAAATGAATGAAAACCGAGGAGTTCAGGAAGCTTTTCGCTAGAGAAAATGAGGGCGAAAATACCATATTATTATCTGTTTTTGAATTATTATGATCCGCTTACCAGCCAACTAAAATGGAACTTGAATCTTGCTAAGAGCCTATGCGATGTTCAAACTTCTACAAAGGAAAAGAACAAAACTTCAAAATCTAGTTTATTCATTTAGTCCTTGAGAGTCACCGACAAAACATTCTCCATGTCAAGGTGAAAACCTGCTTAATGAGTTTAATCATCCAATATATGAAGATTTAGACCTCAAGGAGTCAAAGCTATGAAAAGAAAGGACAAAGTTGATGTTGTCGTTGAAGGAAAATGCAACTCCCGCTATGAAGTACACAAGCGCAGACATCAATATAGAACTGAAAATGCTAAGAAAAAAATTAAGGTAATGAGCAGGTTTGCTAATCTTGAGTAGCATAAGTTGCGTATTCCAACACAGGAGTTAACATTTAGACAACACAGGAGTTAGCATTTATACCTGTCATAGTGAACAGAAGAAAGGCCACCTCTATGTTGTCAGGCACTACTACATTTCTCTTTTACAATGAAATAAGGAGGGTTTGTATCCAAAAAGAAATACACTAAATAATCCTTCCAAAATTCAGCTCCAGCAGTATAGACCTCAGTTGGTGGAACCATGACTCCATCCGCGCCAACAACCTCAAATTCCCATGGCTCATAGTCGCCAGCATTCTCCGGATTATTATTGAAAAGCGATACATAAATAGGAGTTGCAAAATTACCACTTGGACGAACAGATTTCTGCAAACCCACACTCACTGATTTTTGCAAAAAGTTCAATCTTTACTGTTTATTATTATCCATTCATGATAAAAGTATAAATAATTATAACTATAAATGAATAAATTTTAAGCATTTGGTAATATATATAAATGATTAACACTATCAAAGAAGTTGAATTAAATTTTCGGCTCCGTAGTACGTATTTTATTTATCCCCTTCTTTGTTTGCTTTTTTTTAAAAGAATTTTGGATGAATCTTTGGTCGATTCTAGTCGAATCGATCTTTGTTACAAAAGGTAGGAAATCATGTGAGCTATTTTTTCTTCTTCTATCAATATAAATCGATCATAGAAACTTAGTCAAAGATTCAGTTTTGACAATTCAAAAATAGTATTCAAAATTACAAATAGCAATGAGGAAATCAATTATGTATCTCTTAGTTGTTGTTTCAAAAATAAACTTAACTTAATCATGTCAATATTGAAAGTGGAGAACAAAAAACATCAATTTTTTTGTCATTATATATTTGAAGTTTAGTAGCTTATGTTCGTGTCAATATTTACAATAAAAGGTACAAATTTTCTTGAGCTACATGCCCCAATAATTTAAGACGTATGTTTTGCATGCTTTGTATGCCTCAAAGCATCAAGTTATTAACGCGTAAGTATCAGAGGTAAAAAAGCCTTTTTGAAAGCCTTAACCTCAATGTGTTTTATCTTTCATTACCTTACGGCGCTCCTTAAGATGGGTTTTTTAAAGTGGTTATTAATAAAGATGGTCTTTAATGATTATTTGATTCTTCTTCTTCTCACTTTCTTCCTCTGTTCTTTTTCCCTTTCAATCCTATTAATTTTGCTTGTTCCACTAATTCTAGCATCGCTATCCCTTCTATCTGGAACATTTAACTAATCAAATAAAACAATCGACAAAACTGAAATCGAGTGAATGAGTGAGAATGAAATCGACGCTAATGAGCATGGGACATGAGATCCTTCCTCTCGACCAAATGATCTTTTGAACCCAATTCTCATTTACCCTCATTATTTTTCTACTTCAACTATTTATTTATTGATCTGATTAAACAATCAATAAAATTGAAATTTATTTAATGAGTGATATTTAATGGGGGAAATGAATAATTGGGGATAAAAAAGTAAAAATCTCCAGTGTCGATATGCCAACTAATCAAGTAGATGCTAATTTCATTTCAATAACCGCGAGTTCGAAAGTTAAACACTACAGTTCAATTTTTATGGTCCTCGGTTCATGGTTAAGCATTTATAGTGGAACACTACAATCCGATGGATACATGTTCCTAGTGAAGAACATTAAATAACAAGCTGGCATCATCATCATCATCAATAAATAGACCTAATCAAAGGCTGCCACACAATTTCCTAAGGTAGTAATAAGGCAATAATACAAAGATTTCGGATCACTGAATTGTCTTTGCGCAATTTTGTGCACATTTCAGATGCACGATTCCAGTAACCAAAAATATTGCATTGGTAAGGCGAAGACATATATGATAAAAGTATATGTGCATATAATCCTGTGGCCGCAAGCAAACCAAATGATTTTGTAAGAACTAACAGCATATTAATTTCCGTAAGCAAAATAAATGATTTCGTAGGAACTAACAACATAATAATTTCAGTCAGAACCGTACACTAACACAACTTTTAGAAATGTTAAAAGCTAACAGCAACCCATTTCAGGAGTCACGGTCATGATAATTAGTAAATTAGAAGTGCGAATCCCTGCTATGCACACGGGTTGAGCCTATACCTTTATTTTCAACTATCATCAGATTCCGCTTTTTTTTCTTGCAATAATATTATTAAAATCAAACATGCATGTCAGTTTTTCCATATATCGTTTGTATAAAAATGAAATTATATTGTGTTTCATGCTAAGTAATTTATTGGACTTTTAAGATTATCAAACTAAAAGGAAGGTAAAATATATAACAACACCAGACGCCTGCCCATCTGATAAAATCTATTTACTTAAGGCACTGCTATAAGATCATAGGTAAAATGAAGCTGCAAAGAAATATAAAATTCATCAAAAAAAAAAAAAAAAACATTACAATAGCGGGTTCAAAGGCGAGTGGGTCTACGTATTTGGCAAATTAATATGCCCAAACATATGCAGCATATGATAGTAGCATTGTAACTTTGATACTGATAGGACAGAAATATTTTATTGCAGACTATATATTACGTTGTCATTACATATGTTAAATAACTTAAAGCGTTGTGGATAGAACCCCCTGGACTAAGACTATATATGGATAGTTGACTAAAGTATCAAATGTATACAAAATGGCTGGCATAACAAAAACATAGTAATTTTGGATAGAGGCTAAACCGATTGGATAGAATTTAATAAAAATTAGAGACAAATGTAAAAGGGGCATCATTAGACAACACGCAGTTCACCTTCTTGCATGTGATAAGAGCACTATTATATTAATGTACTGAAAAGCTACACATAATTTGCATATACGAGTATAGTCTTAAAAGTTAAACTTATTATATATTTTAGAAGTTAAACCTCTTTTATTTTTTTTTATATATTTTAGAAGTTAAACTACTTATTCTGGATCCCTAAGAAGAAGAAGAAATATGGACAATACAAAGGTTTTTTAGAATAAAAACAATTGTAAGTGAATACTTTAATTTACGGAGTAGTCTTTCATACTGTCTGATCTAAGGATTCACTCTATAATATCAAATATTAAAGTTGTAATGATAATAATCACTAACTTATTATTTAAATAAAAGCTTACAATATTGTAGTAAACAATCATCCAAGATCATATATTCTACACTTTGTCGGGTCACAAAGCACACTATAATGTGTTGCAGACTAAGCTGATAAAGTAGCACAAACTATATATGACATTAAAGAAGACTGCTTAAAGATATAATGGTGTAATAAATTAAGATTTATAGGATAAACATGTAGCAAGCAGAAATGAGAAATAAAAAGGAGCTGAGGCATAATGATCTTTTATCAATCTTGACTTAGAAGTCTTTAATTTCAGATTGCTTAATATAGTTCCACAATTTTCATTACTAATTTACTGATATTTCCCACAAAGGGGTAAATATGATCAATTGTTTTTCATGCAATGCATCTCTACATAATTAAAATCAAATCAAAATAACTGGAATCAGATTTTAGATCGTCCAAACCAACATTTCACTCTTGATCACAAACATAGCGCGACCAAATTTCTACTTCTTAGCCTATAACTATTGAATGCATGTGTACCAGATTATGATATGATTACAAAATGTGAGTTACAGTACCATATATTATAACTTTGATTATTTACACAGTTAACTTCCATCTGATAAGTTTTACAGGTTTTAAAATTAATTTTGACCAATCAAAACAATGATTAATTTCAAAATTGTTAACGCTGATATTAAAATTAATGTCGATAATGATTAAGCAGAGTTACATGTTAGATGTGTTCAACTATAGTAAAAAAAATTGTGGAGACAACAAAGCGTTATTGTAGGGAATATATTTAAAATTTCTAAAGAGGAAAAAAATCATGTTTTGATAGTGTTTCTACAAATATAATGCTCTAAAAATTCAGACAACCCATATTTTTGAAGTAAAATGTTAAATAATTGCAATTACCAAACAAATTTTAAAATTCAATCGAAATGTCTTTTCTTTTATTTTTACTAGAAGGGTTTGTCGAAGAATGTATTACTTTCAATTCTAACACCAAATATACATAAACAAACAATAAAAATCTGATGCTAATTTTCCATGAATAGATATGAAACTAAATAAAAATCTGACCCCCGGAAAGAGAGACGATGTCCGATCCATTTAGGGGGAATCCTACGAAGAAGCATGTATCACCTAGGAACACAAAGGGAAAAAATACCTTCAAATTTCCTGAAAATCATAAAACCAACGATGTAAAAGTACTAAATAACTTACACCAATGAATCTTGAATTCATTTGTTGTAATGAAATAAACCCAATTTTACTAAAATTTTGTTCTTTAAACTGTAAAATCTTAGTATATACTAAAGCAGAAGCCACTGAGCCTACGTGGCAGCACCACAACCACTCATTTCTCCATTTTCCCCCCAAAACCATTACATTTTTTTAATCGGCATCTACACAGTTCGTCCTATTTTTTTATTTTCTTTGGGTTCAAGGCATGAAAAGAAGAGTCTGGAAAATCACCGCTCTCTGCAAAATTCCTTTCTTGCTCCCTGTCGTTTCTTCATCTATCAGTTCCTTTTACCACATCTTCATAAAAACCGGAGGTCTGCTTCATGCGTCAAAACCTAATCACAGGGTTTCAATTTTATACTTTTGTTTCCTGATTTTTACGAAATCGTTAACTTTCTAATTTCACTTTACAACAGTGAAATTTACGAATTATTATGTTACTTCAGATGAGCATTTCAAATTTGCGAATTTGTTATCTTGTCAAATTTCATCTGCATTCGATAACTTCAGGCGAGGGTTCCAATTTACTAATCCAGCTTTTACACCTGGAACGATAAAGATCCAGCAAATCAATTGTGGCATTCTTCTAATTTACCTTGTAGATTTTTTTATTTATTTATAGGTTTATCCCATCACCATCTGATTCTCTCTCCACCATGAAAAAAATATCAGAGGTAGAGAACTTTAACTTTCTCGACTCACGAATCTAGAGTTGAGAGATGGTTGCGTTTTGTTACTATTTGCTTCAAATTTTTGGTGATGATTTTGATGTTTCTTCTAACCTTTTTCCTACTTTGAATTTTACAGGAATGTGTTTTCTTATTGTTTCAATACCTGAAACTTGGTCCTAGCAGGTGGCCACAGTAGTGGTATCTTTCAGTTTAGGGGTTGTTGTTTTTTCTGGTCAGTTTCATGTCATGATATGGCTTTATGCTACATGGAGCAAATGTTTTTGTGCACTTATTTTTGGTTGATTACGTTATTGGTTTTTTCACAGAAAATCTAAAGATGGAAAGAGGATTGATTTCTTCTGTCAAATGTGCCAGAGGTATAGGACATATGTAATAACCCGGAAATCTGAGCCAATTTAAATTTTTATTTTGGCAATTTTAGTGAATTTTGAATATTTAAAATGGATTATTTTAAATAATAACAACGAGAAATTTAATTCAAATAGAATTAGAACAAATATAGTTATATAGATCGTCGTTAGAATATAAATATTTATTTTAAATTATAAAAGGAATTGAAAATGGCGCGGTAGTTTGAAATTTCGATTTCAAACTTCAAATGAATGTACAGGATTCAAAATAAACCGGATTTTAGCGAAACCAAAAATATTAGAATCTAATTGAGAATATCTTTCCAACGAATCCGAAAAATCAAAATTTCATAGCGGGAATAAAATGACATGCCCGGTTGAAAATTCAGAATAGTCGCTATGGAATTCTGGCCCTTAAAAATAGAGATTTTGCAAACGACCTCGGTTTTCGACGAAACCACTTTTGTTGGATCCGGGATGTCAAATTATTGCTAGGTTTCAAAATTCGTAATTTTCTGAATCAATATGATAGCGTGGTAAAGGAAAACGCGTTTTGACAGATTCAGTCAATTTCGATCGACCAGAAAATGACCATTTTTCAAACGGTCTCAGAATTTGACGAAATCAGTTTTGTTACGACCGTATCGTCAATACGAAGCTAGAAATAGTTTTAATGGAATTTTAGAAGTCCGTATGTGGCCCAGTAAATTAAAATGTATGTTAAAACTAATATTGACTGTTCTATTCATTTATATTTTGAATTTGACGGAAACTGGTCGAAATAGTCGAATCAGCTTACGGGACATATCCCATTGTGTTCAGAATGGGGGTAATTAGCTGGAGGCGACAGTCGTTGGGCTTCGTTTGGAGTTCATATGAAAAAAGTGGCTTTTTGGATCTAATTAAATAATAAATTAAATAAATAAACCCTCCCACCCTTCATCCAAAGTCAACGCCCCCCTTTTCCTTCACATTAGAAATCCGATTCAGGAAACAGAAAAAGAAAAAAAAAACCGACATCTCATTCGACGCGCCGCCACATCTGGCGATCGCCACCCCTCGTGCCACCGACCCCCCTCCCTCCTTAGCCTGCTGCTCCTTTCCCTCCCATTCTAAAGTCGACCGCGGTCCCCAAACCCACCCACACCGGCCGCCAGTCCCCAATCCACCAACGCAGATCTCGAGTGGCGCGCCTCCGCCTCCTGCACAACCACCACTGGCCAACCGAGGTTCCCCCACCACCTGTGAACCCCGACGAGCCCCAAACTCCCCCAGCAGATCGACATCGGTGAGTGTTTAGGCTTTTTCTTGTTATTTCATTTTTTTTATGCTATTATTTTTAATAAACTCAGTTTTTAAGGTAAAATACAATTTATAAAATCAGTTCTATTGTATATGAAATAGATTTAGAAAAGATCGATTTTTTTATATATGAATATAAATAAAAAATATGATCTTTGTTTGTTTAAAAATATGATTCTTGCAAATATGGTTTTGTTATAAAAATTAGATTTTTATGTAAGTAGAAATTAGATTTTTAACACTTTAAAGATTTGATTTTTGTTGTAGAAAAAGTATAATTTTTTTTTGAGATTTTAAAAAATATAAACATATGGTTTCTAGGTATAAAATTATGATTTTTATATTGTAGAAAGAGTAAAAATATGATTTTTATATCATAGGAAGAATAAAAATATGATTTTTATTTTTGTAGAGTAATAAAAATATAATTTTTATTATATTAGTAGCGAGATAACAATAGAATTTTTATCTATATAGTAGTGGTTTAAAAATAGAATTTTTATCTATATAGTAGCAGTGTAAAAATATGATTTTTATAAAGATGTTGAATAGATAAAAAGATAATTTCTATTGTTTGAGTAGCGATATAAAAATACGATTTTTATATATAAAGATTTGAGATAAAAATGAAATTTTTATAATATGACCATCATAATAAAAATGTGATTTTTACTGTGGGCAGAGTGATATAGATTGCGATGGAACCGACGGTAATCAAAACAGAATCCAGACCATTCAGAAATAAAGAATGGAGGAGTGGAACCCTCGGTGAGAACTCCTGACTTTTAAATTTATTTCTAGTTTGAAATATATACTAGGATGCAGACGGTGCTTAGCAGCACCTGACACCCGTCGTCCACAGACCATGGATGGCTTGTTTGTTTGATTGCTGTGTAGTGAAATTTGACTGTGTGATGGTAAATGGAATAAAATATTTTATAGTGGAAAATATTTTATAGTTAAAAATATAATTTTTAACGTGTATATAAAATAAATATTTATAAACAAATCGGATGATTTGTTTATATACACTGATTTGACTGATATTGATTGGAACGATAAATTTTACACATCGCCCAATGGCACAAATAAAATATGTATTTGTTGATTTGAAACCCCACATGGGTATTGGGATGATATTTGACGTACACTAATCCCGATTGTTTAGTTGTATGTCAGTCGATGGGTTGACAGACTGTGTAAGCGTTAATTATTTATATTTAATGCTTATGCAGTTGTGTGGTACACTATGGATGATGGTTGATTATTTATCGTTGTTATTATATACATGCGTTGTAGAAAATCCACATAATTAACATTATATGGTAATTGATTGGGCCTCATTCCAGTTTTGTAATAAAATATTTGAATAGAAATATTTGAAAAAGAAATATTTGAAATATAATATTTGAAAAAGAAATATTTGAATAGAAATATTTGGAAAAGAAATATTTGAATAGAAATATTAGAAAAAGAAATATTTGAAATAGAATATTTGAAAATAGAAATATATGAAGCCGTATTGATTAGATTTGCGCCATTTTGACGCGAGCGATATTTATATCGATTTTATTCATTTTTATAATGAATATCGAAAAGGAAGTGATTTCAAAATATAACGTTTTGAAAATATTATCATTTGTGTATCGATGATGTGGAATATTCAATTTTGATTTGAAATTGAATATGAAGTTGAAATCATTTTGAAAACGAATTTAAAACGATTTATAAAATACGTTTTGAAAGGAAATCGACGAAATATATATAATATATATATTATATATATAATGGCCTGAATAGAACGCGCCGCGGCGCGGCAATTCGTGAATTTCAACCATTGACTTCAAATGGACATTGCGGGAGATCCGACCGTCAGATTCTCTTCAAACCGGAACCGTTAGGTTCGTATCGAAAAGAGCTTTCTAACGAATATTACATATTTGAAATCTAACGGTTGGATTTGGAATTATGTCCAAATCAAATTTGTAAAAGGTCGCTGTAAGTGCAGTTCGATGGCCGTTGATGGAAATCGACTGTACGGGCCTTGATAAAATTATTAAAAATAGTAATAATTTGTGTAAAATCATAAGAAATGATTTGTGAAGAATTAGGATGAAAAACCCCATATTTGAAAACATAAAAATAGATTTTATCGAAATGAACTAGTTTTGAACTAGAATTATAATTCTATTTATTTTTAAAATAAATAAAGTGGATTTGAAATGGTTTTGAAAATAAACAGAATTTCAAATAATTGGATTGGAATGGATTGGAATCAAAATAATCTTTGGAATATTTCGATGTTGGATTTCGTGATTATACAGATATTGTTATGGAAATTTGAAAGATATATTTATATCGTTATTTCCAATACTATATTTGTTGGTCGTAGAATTTGATATTGAATATAAGCCGATATATTTTCTATTCAGAGCCTTGCATTTAATATCAAATGTGATTTGGGTTTGTCGTGAATGGTGTCTTCATTGACACTGTTCTTAAACCCAATTGAGGAAAAGATTAATTCTTTTTATTTAGATTTAATGAAGTGTACCAATTAAATAATATTTAATTGGAATTGAATTGGGATTGATTTTTGGGTTTATCGTGAACGGTGTTTTAAATAACACTGGTTCTTTAACCCGATAATTAATGGAATGTTATTTTGGGTTGTCGTGAATGGTATCTTCAATGATACTGTTCTTAGACCCAAAGGAGTTAAGAAAATCAGAAACTAATTGGAGATTAGTTGAGTTGAATGGTTTCTTGGGTATTGATCTGATGTTGGTTTTGGCCTTCGGGGTTAATACTTAGGGAATTGCTCACTTGCTATTTTACGGTTAAAGGCTGATAGAATGGAATGTGATTTTGGGTTTATCGTGAACCGTGTTTTAAATGACATTGATTCTTTAACCCAGTTAAAGATTAAAACTAAGTGGATTTTAATGAATCTTTAATTAGAACGAAAAGATCGAGAATGGAGTATCACCTGTTCTTGTTGCCGGTCCTGTGTAGGCTGGGTACGCATGATAGGGGGTTCTCGCTTCGCGGTTTGGTGGCGAACGGGAGACTCTTACCCCTACATGTCCCTATTGAGGGTTGGTTAGGCAGTGGACGGGAGGCTCGAGAGGGTCGCCGTAAAACAAGGGACTGGGGGACCATGTGGGAGCCACGGTGGGTATTACCTGCTGCTTAGGGGATGAAGGGATGGTTGCAAAGCCTACCGGATTTCGTCGGCTATTTTACATTTGGTATCAGAGCTTTGGTTTACAAAGCTCAGAGAACAAGGCACATTAGAACCATACGAAAGAATTCATCAGAGATTGGATTAGTAATATCCAATGGGAATGTAACGACCCGGGGAAAAACTCGACGCTCGAGTTCTCGACAAAAATACATAAACCCGTATCACTTGCCAAAAACCCAAGTATCGAACCCCCAGATTGTCATGAGAAAGAATTTAGAGGGTGAGAATAGAAAGAAAGAAGTATTAGAATAGAAGAAAGAAGAAGAACACATCAGAATCTCACAGCGGAACGAATAAAATATAATATAACAAATCCCTTTATACAAAGACTGTATATACATACCAATCATCAGAGTACAACATATCAGTCACAGCGGAATAATATCTGTATATAACTAACGGTGAAGCCGCCTGCTTCCAACTCCTGAAACTCCAAGCGAAACCTAATCTGGAACATACTCGGTCTGACCCGAGCACATTTGATTTAAAATAAATACACCGGGTCAGTCTGGAATACTATCAGTGATAAATTCACATAACACACACTTGTCTAACTTTGTAAAATCCTTTCGAAATCAAAGGATAATAGTAAGACCAGTCCACACATAAACACGGACGGTTTTTACCTTACTATAACCCAAACCATTTTCGAAATCATACTTTGATCTGATATTATCATAATGTCTAAATACAAATAAATATCAATCTAGAGGAACGCTTACATCTCAGGCTCCCCATATATAGTATACAAACCAAAACCGTGGGTGCTTATTGGATATTTGATTTCCAACTATGACAAGGTATGGGACCACCTTCCGCACGTGTATCTCTAGAGGCGAATACACTGGATTCAACAAGAACATCTTGCAACCCGGCCCTCACATGACCGACCCTTCATTTCGCTTGAGTGTATCGAATGTATATCACTGCCGGTTGGGATTAGCAACCGCCTACCCGAAAAGGGACAACATCGAATATAGATTAAAGAAGCAAATTGAATTTCTCTAGATAGGTGATCATACACCCTAATGGGAGCGACCCACATAGCCATGTTGCCTGCCCGATTTTTGTCATTTCCCGGTTGATGAGGCTTGAGGCTAGAATACATCTGGTCATCATTCACTTTGAATGCCACATCGTCGGATCCTCTGGATATCACTAATTGACATCCACAAAAATACTCCACTTGATAAGCTAAGAGAATGTGCACTTCTCCGCCATCAACCTGGTATGTTTGAAAATATCAACGTACGTGACTCCTTCGGAAATACTCTGTCAGACACTCGTCCATACAAGTCGTCCAGGAACAGGATGAACCGAAGGTACTCTCCTACTGCATCTCATATAGGAATCACCCCAAGGATCGGTAGCGAGAAGTCCTTGCAACCCGTGGATTCCAACCACGACAGAACCACAGCTTGTCTCTGGGAGCTAACCAAAGATTATTAGTGGTCCTTCCGCTTATGAAGATCCACGGTCTTCAATGCTCCATCTCGATCATCTTCAAATATCTTCACGTATTTGTTGGTTGGAATGGTTTTCGAATATAAATTCGATCCTCGTTTTTCCATACCAACAACCGTATTGGTCTGGTTTGATAGTCGGTGTTTTAACTATCAAATATGAATAGTGTGAATAAACTGAGTTTGCCGATTCAGTACTTGGTATGGCTTGGCCCTTTACAGTATATTTAACAAAATGGTCAATTAACCTTAAATTCTTTCAATATAATTAAACCATATATTTATTCTCAATTATAATCAAAAACCATTTTAAGTACTTTCGAGCATATATATATATATGTATAGACCCAGCTTCCCATTCCCTTTTGAAAGTATCGATATATTTCTTTAAAACCTTTTCCCTTTTTCTTATAATTGAGCAACTCACGATATCCATATACGTATATACTTAATGATATAAACCAAATTTCCTCTGATTAACTCTGACTGATTTACTTTGATCGATTAACTCTAACTTGACTCTCTCGACTTAACTATATTCGCTTGACTCTAGATCGTAGCAATCACAATGGTTACGCCTGATTCCCTTAGGAAACATCCGACCGCCGTAGGCTATCTACAGCCCTGCGAATTACGCTAGCAGTCGTACGCAATTGCAACTTTTTCCTGAATAACTATGTTTGACTAACTCTACCTCAAATACGATATTCGATCAACTCTAATTGAACAACAAATATTCAGTATAATTTGAAATCAATATTCTTATTTCTTTTGAAACTAATATTACGATATTATTTATTTCCCAAAAACCTTGCAATAGAGTTCGATATTCCTCGTATAAGATAAACCAATTTCAACGTCTTTCACTCGTTTCAAACCAATACCATTCCTCGACAATAACGAAGCCGTTCGAGTTGGGGTATTTTATTTACCTCTCAGACCTTGATCGACAACGTTCTTATCTCAGAATGAATACCTGTTTGAAACTTAACCACTGATTTCAAAATCTCATTTACCACCTCGATTTCAACTGATTTTATAAATCGTTTCTTACATTGAAATCCTCGTTCAATATAATCTCTTTTCTTAATTCCTTTAATTAAGTAAATCCCCATTAAAACGTAACTTTGAACTTGAAACATCTTTCCACTTATACCTTTGGGTTTAATTGAAATCCCACGCCCAATAGTCAATTTCCATTTGCCACTCTCGTTATGAAAACTTGGATTTATAAATCCCTTTGATAAAACTCTTATCGCCCTTTCGACTAACTTATCGTCATGTAATCACTTCTTACTTGGTTCCAACTGAAATCATTACTTTGAATCATTTTTAAATTAAAAGAATAATTAGCCTTAACCTTAACTATATTAAGATATAGTTTACTTCGACTTTAATCAAAAAATAGGATTTCCATCATTTTTACGAGCTCATTCAATAATAATTAAGGTTATTAACAATAATCAATTCAATACTTTTCTTAGATTATAGTTAATCGAACTAATATCTAATACTATTCGTTAAATTTTAACGAATATCTAAATATATATTTATTCATTTGCCCATTTTACTCGAAAACGGTGGATCTTACCAATCGTACATATCAGTTAACAATTAACTGATTTTCGTTTGTCATTTCCCCTTGTTAAATTAATTAAATAACTTTAATTAATTTAAAAACACGATATAATTGTTTTAAAAACAATTATCCCATTTTACCACTCGTAGATGATTTATTTGGCTTTCTGCTTTTAAAACTAGTCTAAACCATTTTAAATGATTTCCTTTATAAACTTGATTTGATATATTTTTTATATAAATTTCTAATTTAATTATCAATATAAAATAACTGAAAAGCTTCAGTTCAGTTATAAAATAATTTATAACTTTAAAACTGCGTCAATTCACCGAACGGTAAACCAACGGCTAAACAACACATTTTAGGCCATTCTCTGCCAATTACCAAATCAACACTGTCGGTTGATTTAAAACACAACACGGGTGAATACTTGTTCAACCATCACACTCAATACCGGTTTTTCAACCATATGGTGTTCAATCAGTTCAAATATTAATAATATGAAACAACAAACAACATATATAATGTTTGAGGAATCCGGTCGGATCCCTCCAACCTGTCCTTCCCTGCATCACAGCTCGTTACACATTTCATAATAATATAAGAAATAAATTCCATATGATCGATTAAATCTAATAACAGCAACCAATCAACGATAATCAGCCAATAGCAACCAATTTATATTTTTAAATGGTAAATTATATTTTTATATGAATTTACCACATCACAGAATTCCAGAAGGTGTGAGAATTAACTCACCAGATTATTCTGTCGGTGGTTGACGCGTTTGTTCCTTTTAACTTTGAACGAACATTCAAAATTAGCTGAATTTTCAACGGCGTCAGATCAGAGCCTAGTCAGTGCCATCGTCTAGATCTCGTCCCTGCGATCCCAAAGGATCCAGTTTCGCTGAAATCCGTTAACGTATGGGGAAGTTATGCTAGTTACAAGATTGAATAAATCATACGATTTTAACTTAAACAAATTATTAATTAATTAAATTAAAACTTACCTTAATTAATCCTTAAACCTCGCCACGTCATCATTGATATTAACGAACGCGTCTCCACCAATTTTCTCCTGCCAAAACCCGTCTTCCCCTTCACGTTGAAACCTGAACCCATCATCCACCCACCACCACTAGTATCGGCCACCGGAACCCAGCCTCGGCCCCTCACCAGAACCGCCTCACCCTGGCGCCCCATCGCCAGAAGCCGCAGCCCCCACCTCGCCGCCATCTCGCCGGAAAACCCCTCCAACTGAAACCGCATCTGACCCCAATTTCACCGCCGCCAGCCACTGGACCTCCTCCATTGTGACCGCCTGACATCCCTCGACACTTCCCCCTCAGGCCCTGACGCCAACACCCACCCACGGCGCCGGATTTTGCTTAAATTCGACCATCACCCACAAAACCAACCCAAAAATGTTCCTTTCAGTTCTTTTCTCGATTTCTCTCTCCACAGACCACTAGAGAACCTGAGACCACCACCAAAACGAAGCCCTGTCTCCCCTCTACGAAACCCCTAAGGTCCCGTCTCCCCAAATCGGCTACAACTCCTCAAATTGAGCCAAAAACGAAAATGGATTTCTCTAGTTTTAAGCCGATTCCGGCCACCACAGGTGTCCGTTCACCCCCAACTTTTTGCTGTAGGTAGGTAAGGACCCGATCTACCTATTTTCTTCAGATCGCCTATGCAAATTCTCGACGGATTGAAAGATATAATTAAATTTGTAAAGAGGGGCTTTATTGCAAATTCACGTGATGATTTCAGAATATGGGGGCTAGGGTTTCAGCCTTAGGCCTTATATAGTGTGGGAAAATATTTATTTAAGTTGATGTGACGAGCGACGTTGACTAACGATATTTTATTTCGTACCTATCGTGTTTTTGAACATCGTTTATTCGCTGCTGCGCTCATATATGAACCCCGTTCGAGATGCGAATGGACAGCATAGTATAATTTGACGATACGGTCCTAATGAAACTCGTTCCGTCAAATTCCGAGTTTGTTTGCTCGAACAACGCTCGTTCACGTCCAATTGGTCGTTTTTCATTTGCATTTTATTTTGCCACGCTCACAAATCAACCCCGATTGACGCGCCACTTGAAATCTAGCAATAATTTACTATTACGGTCTCAATAAAATTTGTTTCATCGAAAACTGAGGTCGTTTGAAAAATGTCCCGTTTATAACTGCCCAGTTCAAATAAAATAAACCAATTTTAAACTACTTCAATATAAAATAAATAAAATATCAAAATTGGCCATACACGACCAGTATATCGTATATTACCACAATAAAATATCCTGGGTTGAGTTTGAAGCCAAATCGATATTCAAAATATTTAAAAACCTCTTTATTTAATAAATATAACGATATAATATATAAAGGAATTCTACAGCGACTTTTTCAAAATTTGATTTGGACATAAAATAAAATCTACACAACGAAAATTGGATTTTTCTCTGCCATTGGAAAGATATCGTCAAACCGGTCCCGACGTTTCTTGTTTCGAGGAAATCCGACTTATTTTGAACCCGGTACGACCAATTGAAGTTCAAAACGCCAAATCGCGAACTACCGCGCCGCTGCAGCCCGTTATTTAATTAAATTATAAACCATATCGCTCAACCGCCATTTTCGAATCAAAATCGTCACTATATTTTCAATATAACCTATATTTGACCACTTTAAACTGCCCGGTCACAATATATTTCAAATTCTATATTTTTTCCAAACATTCTGGAAATTAAAATATTATTTTATTATTTATTTAAATAATATATTCCAAATAAAATCGTTAAATTCGATTATTTAAATTCAAACCAATATTTAAAATAATTAAATATTCCAAATAAATAGGTAGAAAATACGGGTCGTTACATTCCTTCCCCCTTAAAATAATTTCGTCCTCGAAATTGCTAAGGTTAGAAAGAACGTTAAATCCCTTTTATCTTTTCCAAAAAGAATTAATTTTATTTTTGAACTGACCCAATTGGGTTTTAAAACCAATTTATTTCAAATAAAATAATTTTCTAAAAATCTTCAAAAAAATTCTAATGCCTTAAATTTTGGAAAATTTTCGGTAGAGTCTCCCCTGTACGGAGGACATCTGCAATATCGCAGGATCAAGAAATAAAGATACATCGACTCTCATGGTCGGAAAAATTCAAAATTCAAACTCAAAATCCAAATAAAACTAAAATTTTCATATTTGCGTAGGCGTACCTTTTTGCAAGCGTTATTAAGCGATAAGCAATATTTTATATTCGAGCTTGCTCAGTTATTTTGCAGCTTGATTCGAACTGGATTTGATTAACTCCAGAATTTCCTCTTTTGATCGGATTTTAAAGCTGAATTGGCACTTCAACACCTGTTCTCAACTCAAATGGATTCCATTAGTCATCAACCAAATGTCAGTTATGTTCAAAACATCCATATCAAACAATCCAACCAGTTATACACACAATTCAATCCATACGAGATTTTAATAATTATAATTCACTTCACTTATTTCTTGCAATTATCCATTCGGATTTATTTAATTTGGATTGATTATCCAACTTATTTATTTCATTTTGGTTTTCAACCAAATTGATTCATGTTCTGGTTGGTATTCATGGAATCGAGCACACCATCCAAACATACCATATAAACAAATCAATCGATTGCCCATATTATAGTAATCATTACTTTGATTATATTATAAAATATACTGGGCAAAAATAATTTCAAAAATAATTTTATATCAAATCACAAATACGCGTTGTCATATATATATTATCAAACTCAATCTAGGGTATTACTAACCCCATCTCTATTGAGTCACACCACAGAGTCAAGGCTATCACTAAACCAATAGCTCTGATACCACTGTAACGACCCGGGGAAAAACTCAACGCTCGAGTTCTCGACAACAATACATAAACCCGTATCACTTGCCAAAAACCCAAGTATCGAACCCCCAGATTGTCATGAGAAAGAATTTAGAGGGTGAGAATAGAAAGAAAGAAGTATTAGAATAGAAGAAAGAAGAACACATCAGAATCTCACAGCGAAACGAATAAAATATAATATAACAAATCTCTTTATACAAAGACTGTATATACATACCAATCATCAGAGTACAACATATCAGTCACAACGGAATAATATCTGTATATAACTAACGGTGAAGCCGCCTGCTTCCAACTCCTGAAACTCCAAGCAAAACCTAACCTGGAACATACTTGGTCTGACCCGAGCACATTTGATTTAAAACAAAATACACCGGGTCAGTCTGGAATACTATCAGTGATAAATTCACATAACACACACTTGTTTAACTTTGGAAAATCCTTTCAAAATCAAAGGATAATAGTATGACCAGTCCACACATAAACATGGACGGTTTTTACCTTACTATAACCCAAACCATTTTCGAAATCATACTTTGATCTGATATTATCATAATGTCTAAATACAAATAAATATCAATCTAGAGGAACGCTTGCATCTCACGCTCCCCATATATAGTATACAAACCAAAACCGCGGGTGCTTATTGGATATTTGATTTCCAACTATGACAAGGTATGGGACCACCTTCCGCACGTGTATCTCTAAAGGCGAATACACTGGATTCAACAAGAACATCTTGCAACCCGATCCTCACATGACCGACCATTCATTTCGCTTGAGTGTATCGAATGAATATCACCGACGGTTGGGATCAGCAACCGCTAGCCAGAAAAGGGACAGCATCGAATATAGATTAAAAAAGCAAATGGAATTTCTCTAGATAGGTGATCATGCACCCTAATGGGAGCGACCCACATAGCCATGCTGCCTGCCCGATTTTTGTCATTTCCCGGTTGATGAGGCTTGAGGCTAGAATACATCTAGTCATCATTCACTTTGAATGCCACATCGTCAGATCCTCTGGATATCACTAATTGACATCCACAAAAATACTCCAGTTGATAAGCTAAGAGAATGTGCACTTCTCCGCCATCAACCTGGTACGTTTGAAAATATCAACGTACGTGACTCCTTCGGAAATACTCTGTCAGACACTCGTCCATACAAGTCATCCAAGAACAGGATGAACCGAAGGTACTCTCCTACTGCATCTCATATAGGAATCACCCTAAGGACCAGTAGCGAGAAGTCCTTGCAACCCGTGGATTCCAACCATGACAGAACCACAGCTTATCTCTGGGAGCTAACCAAAGATTATTAGCGGTCCTTCCGCTTATGAATATCCACGGTCTTCAATGCTCAATCTCGATCATCTTTAAATATCTTCACGTATTTGTTGGTCGGAATGGTTTTCGAATATAAATTCAATCCCGGTTTTTCCATACCAACAACCGTATTGGTATGGTTTGATAGTCGGTATTTTAACTATCAAATATCAATAGTGTGAATAAACTGAGTTTGTCGATTCAGTACTTGGCATGGCTTGGCCCTTTACAGTATATTTAACAAAATGGTTAATTAACCTTAAATTCTTTCAATATAATTAAACCTTATATTTATTCTCAATTATAATCAAAAACCATTTTAAATACTTTCGAGCATACATATATATATATATATATATATATGTATATGTATATGTATAAACCCAGCTTCCCATTCCCTTTTGAAAGTATCGATATATTTCTTTAAAACCTTTTCCCTTTTTCTTATAATCGAGCAACTCATGATATCCATATACATATATACTTAATGATATAAACCAAATTTCCTATTATTAACTCTGACTTATTTACTTTGATCGATTAACTCTAACTTGACTCTCTCGACTTAACTATATTCGCTTGACTCCAGATCGCAACGATCACAATGGTTACGCCTGATTCCCTCAGGAAACATCCGACCGTCGTATGCTGTCTACAGCCCTGCGAATTACGCTAGCAGTCGTACGCAATGGCAACTTTTCCTGAATAACTATGTTTGACTAACTCTGCCTCAAATACGATATTTGATCAACTCTAATTGAACAACAAATATTCATTATAATTTGAAATCAATATTCTTATTTCTTTTGAAACTAATATTACGATATTATTTATTTCCCAAAAACCTTGCATTAGAGTTCAATATTCCTCGTATAAGATAAACCAATTTCAACGTCTTTCACTCATTTCAAACCAATACCATTCCTCGATAATAACGAAGCCATTCGAGTTGGGGTATTTTATTTACCTCTCAGACCTTGATCGACAACGTTCTTATCTCAGAATGAATACCAGTTTGAAACTTAACCACTGATTTCAAAATCTCATTTACCACCTCGATTTCAACTGATTTTATAAATCGTTTCTTACATTGAAATCCTCGTTCAATATAATCTCTTTTTTTAATTCCTTTAATTAAGTAAATCCCCATTAAAACGTAACTTTGAACTTGAAACATCTTTCCACTTATACCTTTGGGTTTAATTGAAATCCCACGCCCAATAGTCAATTTCCATTTACCACTCTCGTTATGAAAACATGGATTTATAAATCCCTTAGATAAAACTCTTATCGCCCTTTCGACTAACTTATTGTCATCTAATCACTTCTTACTTGGTTTCCAATTGAAATCATTACTTTGAATCATTTTTAAATTAAAAGAATAATTAGCTTTAACCTTAACTATATTAAGATATAGTAAACTTCGACTTTAATCAAAAAATAGGATTACCATCATTTTTACGAGCTCATTCAATAATAATTAAGGTTATTAACAATAATAAATTCAATAATTTTCTTAGATTATAGTTAATCGAAGATTAACTAATATCTAATACTATTCGTTAAATTTTAACGAATATCTAAATCAATATTTATTCATTTGCCCATTTTACTCGAAAACGGTGGATCTTACCAATCGTACATATCAGTTAACCATTAACTGATTTTCGTTTGTCATTTCCCCTTGTTAAATTAATTAAATAACTTTAATTAATTTAAAAACACGATTTAATTGTTTTAAAAACAATTATCCCATTTTACCACTCGTAGATGATTTATTTGGCTTTCTGCTTTTAAAACTAGTCTAAACCATTTTAAATGATTTCCTTTATAAACTTGATTTAATATATATATTTTTTATAAATTTCTAATTTAATTATCAATATAAAATAACTGAAAAGCTTCAGTTCAGTTATAAAATAATTTATAACTTTAAAACTGCGTCAATTCACCGAACGGTAAACCGATGGCTAAACAACACATTTTAGGCCATTCACTGCCAATTACCAAATCAACACTGTCGGTTGATTTAAAACACAACACGGGTGAATGTTCAACCATCACACTCAATACCGGTTTTTCAACCATATGGTGTTCAGTCAGTTCAAATATTATTAATATGAAACAACAAACAACATATATAATGTTTGAGGAATCCGGTCGGATCCCTCCAACCTATCCTTCCCTGCATCACAACTCGTTACACATTTCATAATAATATATGAAATAAATTTCATATGATCGATTAAATCTAATAACAGCAACCAATCAACGATAATCAGCCAATAGCAACCAATAGCAACCAATTTATCTTTTTAAATGGTAAATTATATTTTTATATGAATTTACCACATCACAGAATTCCAGAAGGTGTGAGAATTAACTCACCAGATTATTATGTCGGTGGTTAACGCGTTTGTTCCTTTTAACTTTGAATGAACGTTCAAAATTAGCTGAATTTTCAACGGCGTCAGATCAGAGCCTAGTCAGTCCCAACGGATCCAGTTTCGCGGAAATCCGTTAACGTAAGGAGAAATTATGCTAGTTACAAGATTGAATAAATTATACGATTTTAACTTAAACAAATTATTAATTAATTAAATTAAAACTTACCTTAATTAGTCCTTAAACCTCGCCACGTCATCATTGATATTAACGAACGCGTCTTCACCAATTTTCTCCTGCCTAAACCCGTCTTCCCCTTCACGTTGAAACCTGAACCCATCATCCACCCACCGCCACCAGTATCGGCCACCGGAACCCAGCCTCGACCCCTCACCAAAACCGCCTCACCCTGGCGCCCCATCGCCAGAAGCCGCAGCCCCCACCTCGACGCCATCTCGCCGGAAAACCCCTCCAACCGAAACCGCTTCTGACCCCAATTTCACCACCGCCAGCCACCGGACCTCCGCCATTGTGACCGCCTGACCTCCCTCGACACTTCCCCCTCAGGCCCCGACGCCAACACCCACCCACGACGCCGGATTTTTCTTAAATCCGACCATCACCCACAAAACCAACCCAAAAATGTTCCTTTCAGTTCATCTCTCGATTTCTCTCTCCACAGACCACTAGAGAACCTGAGACCACCACCAAAACGAAGCCCTGTCTCCCCTCTACGAAACCCCTAAGGTCCCGTCTCCCCAAATCGGCTACAACTCCTCAATTTGAGCCAAAACCGAAAATGGATTTCTCCGGTTTTAAGCCGATTCCGGCCACCACAGGTGTCCGTTCACCCCCAACTTTTTGTTGTAGGTAGGTAAGGACCCGATCTACCTATTTGCTTTAGATCGTCTATGCAAATTCTCGACGAATTGAAAGATATAATTAAATTTGTAAAGAGGGGCTTTATTGCAAAATTACGTGATGATTTCAGAATATGGGGGCTAGGGTTTCAGCCCTAGGCCTTATATAGTGTGGGAAAATATTTATTTAAGTTGACGTGACGAGCGACGTTGACTAACGATATTTTATTTCGTACCTATCGCGTTTTCGAACATCGTTTATTCGCTGCTGCGCTCACATACGAACCCTGTTCGAGATGCGAATGGACGGCATAGTATAATTTGACGATACGGTCCTAATGAAACTCGTTTCGTCGAATTCTGAGTTCGTTTGCTCGTACAACGCTTGTTCACGTCCAATTCGTCGAAAACTGAGGTCGATTGAAAAATGTCCCTTTTATAACTGCCCAGTTCAAATAAAATAAACCAATTTTAAACTACTTCAATATAAAATTAATAAAATATCAAAATTGGCCATACACGACCAGTATATCGTATATTACCACAATTAAATATCCTGGGTTGATTTTGAAGCCAAATCGATATTCAAAATATTTAAAAACCTCTTTATTTAATATAAATAACGATATAATATATAAAGGAATTCTATAGCGACTTTTTCAAAATTTGATTTGGACATAAAATAAAATCTACACAACGAAAATTGGATTTTTCTCTGCCATTGGAAAGATATCGTCAAACCGGTCCCGACGTTTCTTATTTCGAGGAAATCCGACTTATTTTGAACCCGGTACGACCAATTGAAGTTCAAAACGCCAAAGCGCGAACTGTCGCGCCGCTGCAGCTCGTTATTTAATTAAATTATAAACCATATCGCTCAACTGTCGTTTTCGAATCGAAATCGTCACTATATTTTCAATATAACCTATATTTGACCACTTTAAACTGCCCGGTCACAATATATTTCAAATTCTATATTTTTCCAAACATTCTGGAAATTAAAATATTATTTTATTATTTATTTAAATAATATATTCCAAATAAAATCGTTAAATTCGATTATTTAAATTCAAACCAATATTTTAAATTATTAAAATAATTAAATATTCCAAATAAATAGGCAGAAAATACGGGTCGTTACAGGGAATGACTCGTTAGAGATGGGATCAGTAGTATCCTAGAACGAGTGTGCAGAGTATATTTTTAAAATGAAAACAAAATTTTGTTTTGAAAATTTAATTCAATTATACGTATTTGAATATTTATTTTAAATTGATTTGGACAATCTAGTATATGGAGATTTTGCATATACGCTTAGCTAGCGTATATACGAAGTTTTAATATACTGGATAGATATAGAATCACACTCTAGTCGCTTGGACATGATTCTGATGATTGACGCATCATCATCAGAATTTATTTTCGAGTTTCGAAAGTGAGATTTCTATATATTTCCAATTGACTGGTGTGAGAACCAAAATTAGATAGGGCTTATTGTTGTGATTTGGCATGAAAAACGTTATTTTTGACTATATATCAAGATTATGAATTTGAAATGATAATCAACTAATTGATTGATGGTCGTGTTGTTTGATTATTGGTTGATTAATTAAAATTTTAACCTTTAGCCAAATTGAATCAAATAGTGAGTTGTATTGAAAATTTGTCGCGTTTGCATACATATACATGTACTTACATTAAACAGGTCATAGAAAGGAGGCTAGAGCAGAAGAATAAAATTGTTGCCCGACAAATAGGTACATGTTTATTGTATTTTTTTGGGTTTGGATGATTTTATGAGCCGATTGGCTAGCCGCTTGGCTAACCGCTTGACTTTTTCTTTTTCTTTTGGATTGAAGAAGGCCATGGGAGGCTATATGAAATATCCTGAAGTCCCCGGTGCAGGGGAGGTTATGGCGAAATTTTTCGAAAATTTAGGGTGTTAGCCAAATTTTTGAAAATTTTGAAAAGTTCTTAGAAACTGAAAAGTTGAAGAACTTAAGCCGTAAAAGAAAATAATGGAATTTGAGTTGGTTAGTTAAACAACTTTCAGCTTAGTTCCTTTTTGGGGACGAAAAGTTTTAAGTGGGGGAGATTGTAATAACCCGGAAATCTGAGCCAATTTAAAATTTTTATTTTGGCAATTTCAATGAATTTTGAATATTTAAAATAGATTATTTTAAATAATAACGATGAGAAATTTCATTCGAATAGAATTAGAACGGATATAGTTATATAGATCGTTGTTAGAATATAAATATTTATTTTAAATTATAAAAGGAATTGAAAATGGCGCGGTAGTTTGAAATTTCGATTTCAAAGTTCAAATGAATGTACATGATTCAAAATAAACCGGATTTTAGAGAAACCAAAAATATTAGAATCTAATTGAGAATATCTTTCCAATGAATCCGAAAAATCAAAATTTCATAGTGGGAATAAAAAGATATGCCAGTTGAAAATATAGAATAGTCGCTATGGAATTCTGGCCCTTAAAAATAGAGATTTTGCAAACGACCTCGGTTTTCGACGAAACCACTTTTGTTGGATTCGGGATGTAAAATTATTGCTCGGTTTCAAAATTCGTAATTTTCTGAATCAATATGTGAGCGTGGTAAAGGAAAACGCGTTTTGACAGTTTCAGTCAATTTCGATCGACCAAAAAATGACCATTTTTCAAACGGTCTCAGAATTTGACGAAATCAGTTTTGTTACGACCGTATTGTCAATACGAAGCTAGAAATAATTTTTCTAAATTTTAGAAGTCCGTATGTGGCCTGGTAAATTAAAATGTACGTTAAAACTAATATTGACCGTTCTATTTATTTATATTTTGAATTTGACGGAAACTGATCGAAACAGTCGAATCAGCTTGCGGGACATATCCCATTGTGTTCAGAATGGGGGTAATTAGCTGGGGGCGACAGTCGTTGGGCTTCGTTTGGAGTTCATATGAAAAAGTAGCTTTTTGGATTTAATTAAATAATAAATTAAATAAATAAACCCTCCCACCCTTCATCCAAAGTCAATGCCCCCCTTTTTCCTTCTCATTAGAAACCGATTCAGGAAACAGAAAAAGAAAAAAGAAAAAACCGACATCTCATTCGACGCGCCGCCACATCTGGCGATCGCCACCCCTCGCGCCACCGACCCCCCTCCCTCCTTCGCCTGCTGCTCCTTTCCCTTCCCTTCTAAAGTCGACCGCGGTCCCCAAACCCACCCACACCGGCCGCCAGTCCCCAATCCACCAACGCAGATCTCGAGTGCCGCGCCTCTGCCTCCTGCACAACCACCGCTGGCCAACCGAGGTTCCCCCGCCACCTGTGAACCCCGACGAGCCCCAAACTCCCCCAGCAGATCGACATCAGTGAGTGTTTAGGCTTTTTCTTGTTATTTCATTTTTTTTATGCTATTGTTTTTAATAAACTCAGTTTTTAAGGTATAATACAATTTATAAAATCAGTTCTATTGTATATGAAATAGATTTAGAAAAGATAGAATTTTTTTATATATGAATATAAATAAATAAAATGATCTTTGTTTGTTTAAAAATATGATTCTTGCAAATATGGTTTTGTTATAAAAATTAGATTTTTATGTAAGTAGAAATTAGATTTTTAACACTTTAAAGATCTGATTTTTGTTGTAGAAAAAGTATTTTTTTTTTTTGAGATTTTCGAAAATATAAACATATGGTTTCTAGGTATAAAAATATGATTTTTATATTGTAGAAAGAGTAAAAATATGATTTTTATATCAAAGGAAGAATAAAAATATGATTTTTATTTATGTAGAGTAATAAAAATATATTTTTTATTATATTAGTAGCGAGATAACAATAGAATTTTTATCTATATAGTAGTGGTCTAAAAATAGAATTTTTATCTATATAGTAGCAGTGTAAAAATATGATTTTTATAAAGATGTTGAATAGATAAAAAGATAATTTCTATTGTTTGAGTAGCGATATAAAAATACGATTTTTATATATAAAGAGTTGAGATAAAAATGAAATTTTTATAATACGACCATCATAATAAAATTGTGATTTTTACCGTGGGTAGAGTGATATAGATTGCGATGGAACCGACGGTAATCAAAACAGAATCCAGACCATTCAGAAATAAAGAATGGAGGAGTGGAACCCTTGGTGAGAACTCCTGACTTTTAAATTTATATCTAGTTTGAAATATATACTAGGATGCAGACGGTGCTTAGCAGCACCTGACACCCGTCGTCCACAGACCATGGATGGCTTGTTTGTTTGATTGCTGTGTAGTGAAATTTGATTGTGTGATGGTGAATGGAATAAAATATTTTATAGTTAAAAATATAACTTTTAACGTGTATATAAAATAAATATTTATAAACAAATCAGACGATTTGTTTATATACACTGATTTGACTGATATTGATTGGAACGATAAATTTTACACATCGCCCAACGGCACAAATAAAATATGTGTTTGTTGATTTGAAACCCCAGACGGGTATTGGGATGATATTTGACGTACACTAATCCCGATTGTTTAGTTGTATGTCAAACGATGGGTTGTGTGGTGCACTCTGGATGATGGTTGATTATTTATCGTTGTTATTATATACATGCGTTGTAGAAAATTCATATAATTAACATTATATGGTAATTGATTGGGTCTCATTCCAGTTTTGTAATAAAATATTTGAATAGAAATATTTGAAAAAGAAATATTTGAAATAGAATATTTGAAAAATAAATATTTGAATAGAAATATTTGGAAAAGAAATATTTTAATAGAAATATTTGAAAAAGAAATATATGAAATAGAATATTTGAAAATAGAAATATTTGAAGACATGTTGATTAGATTTGCGCCATTTTGACGCGAGCGATATTTATATCGATTTTATTCGTTTTTATAACGAATATTGAAAAGGAAGTGATTTCAAAATATAACGTTTTGAAAATATTATCATTTGTATATCGATGATGTGGAATATTCAATTTTGATTTGAAATTGAATATGAAGTTGAAATCGTTTTGAAAACGAATTTAAAACAATTTATAAAATATGTTTTGAAAGGAAATCGACGAAATATATATATAATATGTATATTATATATATAATGGCCTTAATAGAACGCGCCGCGGCAGTTCGTGAATTTCGACCATTGACTTTGAATGGACATTGCGGGAGATCCGACCGTCGGATTCTCTTAAAACCGGACCCATTGGGTTCGTATCGAAAAGAGCTTTCTAATGAATATTAGATATTTGAAATCTAACGGTTGGATTTGGAATTATGTCCAAATCAAATTTGGAAAAGGTCGTTGTAAGTGCAGTTCTATGGCCGTTGATAGAAATCGATTGTACGGGCCTGATAAAATTATTAAAAATAGTAATAATTTGTGTAGAATCATAAGAAATGATTTTTGAAGAATTGGGATGAAAAACTTCATATTTGAAAAGATAAAAATAGATTTTATCGAAATGAACTAGTTTTGAACTAGAATTATAATTCTATTTATTTTTAAAATAAATAAAGTGCATTTGAAATGGTTTTGAAAATAAACAGAATTTCCAATAATTGGATTGGAATGGATTGGAATCGAAATTATCTTTGGAATATTTCGATGTTGGATTTCGTGATTATACAGATATTGTTATGGAAATTTGAAAGATATATTTATATCGTTATTTCCAATACGATATTTGTTGGTAGTAGAATTTGATATTGAATATAAGCCGATATATTTTCTATTCAAAGCCTTGTATTTAATATCAAATGTGATTTGGATTTGTCGTGAATGGTGCCTTCATTGACACTGTTCTTAAACCCAGTTGAGGAAAAGATTAAATCTTTTTATTTAGATTTAATGAATTGTAACAATTAAATAATATTTAATTGGAATTGAATTGGGATTGATTTTTGGGTTTATCGTGAACGGTGTTTTAAATAACACTGGTTCTTTAACCCGATAATTAATGGAATGTGATTTTGGGTTGCCGTGAACGGTATCTTCAATAATACTGTTCTTAGACCCAAAGGAGTTAAGAAAATCAAAAACTAACTGGAGATTAATTAAGTTGAACGGTTTCTTGGGTATTGATCTGTTGTTGGTTTCGGTCTTCGGGGTTAATACTTTGGGAATTGCTCACTTGCTATTTTACGGTTAAAGGCTGATAGAATGGAATGTGATTTTGGGTTTATCGTGAACCGTGATTTAAATGACATTGATTCTTTAACCCAGTTAAAGATTAAAACTAAGTGGAGTTTTAATGAATCTTTAATTAGATTGAAAAGATCGAGAATGGAGTATCACCGGTTTTGCTCCAGGCGATAGTTAAATCTTTAATTAGATTTGAACGTGAAATGGTAATTGAATTTACCGATAACACCGTGGTGTTAGATATGAAGTATTACCAGTTTTACTTCATGGGATGAATAGGTTGGGATTGGGAAATAAAATAAATGATTACTTCGGTGTGGTTTGCTAATCCTGACTAGTTTAAAGTGATATTCAAAGGAAGATTAAAGAATAAATTTAAAAGAATTTATCTTTGATAAAATTAATGGGAACCTTTCCCTGAGAATGTGAAATTTAGAAACTAACTGTAGGTTAGGTAAGAAGAATGGTTTCCTGGGTATTGATCTGATGTTGGTTTCGGCCTTCGGGGTTAATGTTTGGGGAATTATTCTCTTGCTAATTTACGGTTAGTAACTGATGAATTGGAATGAGGCGTATGTTGTGTTTGTGTAACACTTGTTTATTATATACGCGAGTTATTCGGAAAGACCGGGTTTATCCCATTCTGAATAACTGATACGACGATAAGTCGAAGGTGAAGACGGTGGTTGAAGACCGGAGGTCTTCACGTCGTTTGGATAATTACTGATGATCTTGATTGGGCCGTACACCCAAGAGGAGGGAATCAGTTGGTGATCGTCCAGACGTACTTGGAGATCGATTGATATGCGAGGTACAAGGTGCCTCCGGTTTCGTTCAGACCCAGAACGGACTTGTAAATGGACTGTGTGTCTGACATTGGATATCATTCTGTGTGATTGATGGATATCGGTTGCATGGAGTGGTTTTCCTGTGTGGCATTCTAAGATGCAAATGATCAAGGCTTCTGTTGAAAAGCAGAGTCTTGTGGTTGATGATCAAAGCACGGCCTGTGTGGCATAGCTTTGTGTAGCGTGGATTCGCGAGCCTCACACCCCGGTTGTGAACCAGAAACGGGAGAGGACCTCAGGGAGGACATGCGTTTCTTTCTAGCTAGAAGTGGTGTCAGTGGTTTTACACGCCCTGACGAGTTTGACTTATGTGGTTGTTGCTGTTGTGAGGCGCCTCGGATATATCGGTGACTATGTGAAGCCGATGGAGTCATTCGTTGGCTCATTTACGCCCCAAAGGGCGGGAAAACTTAGTGTTCAGGCATTTTAATCCACATCGGTGGACCGGCCCTGTCGCTCCAAGGGTCGATGCGCTCTGACCCTGAGGCTCGGGCAAGAGAGTCTCGAAGCCGGTGAGGACGATCCCTTGCCTCGGTTCATAGATGGAAATCCAATTTCCAAATACATGATTTTGCGGTTTTAATTGTAGAACTAGTATGGCGACATAGTGGAATAGGGTGCTTATGCCGTCTATGATTGATACTTATGATTTGAAGTTGTTTTATACACTATGCACTTGTAATAGTATCAAATGATTTGTTTTAAATGTATCAAGCATTCTTGGCTATTATAAGGTAAAAACCCTATCCTCGGGCTTGCGTTGCATTGTGTGATGGGATTTGGGTCTTATAATAGTTTCATTGTTCTTTATTTAGCATTACGCTGTTGTTTTATGCACTGGTATTCTTGGGAGGAAACCCGTTCCGTGTTATACGGCGTCGTCCCTTGATTTACCGTACTTTAAACATCAAATTAATAACTGTTTTAGTTCTCACACCAGTCACATGACTGACCTGGAGTTTATTGTTTTAACCTAAACTCTGGGTGCCCCTATTTTCTGCACGGGCAGCTAGTAGTTTTGGTTTTGCATATTTATATTCACAGGATCCTGGTTTACAGCTGGAACGATACTCGGAAAGCTCTATATCCGTGTATTACTTCTAGTTGTGTTTTGTATTATTTTCCGCTGCGATGTATTTAAATGTAATTTAAATCTCTAATATTTTCTGTGTAATATTTATTCATACTCTGTATATTCTTGTATTCTGATGAAATTGTTGTAATAAGCAATGAAATGTCCTTCTGTCTGCGTTTTGGTTTGTCGTGTTCTCAAAACAATCAGGCGTTTCGAACGGTCTTGGTCGGTTTAGCGACTGATTCGGATCGAGCGAAATTCCAGGTCGTTACAACATACTTGAATTTCATTCCAGCTCAACTATAGTTCCATAAGTAGGTCTGTAAAAATGGTTATTAGCAGACAAAGATGGGCATTGTTATTGACACTCCAAATATTGTTAAGAGGAGGCCAATTTTTTATTTTTTTCAAAAATCGTTAAGGGAAGTACCAATGAGAAAAGTAGCCCCTTAACAAATAATTGTAATTTTACCTTATTATCCATTTAGCACCTTAACAAATAACGGTAATTTTACCTTAACAAATATTGCAAGAGTCATAGTAATTTTTTTTCAATTCACATATATAGATTTTTTTTTAAAAAAAAAAACCTAAAAGATAAGCATTTTTGGAGGAATATGACCAACCTATTTTATTTTTTATTTTGTCGACATAAATATGCCGAATTTTATAATTACAAAGGCAATTCACCGAAATGATTATTAATTTTCGATATGTCACTGTCGATTACATACATAATTAATTATATGCTGCATTCGGTGCAGTGGTAGCGAAACTGCTTATTTTAATTTGGTTTCCCTTGTATAATAAGTGTTTCCTAATCTAATTTGAAGGGGCAATCTATGAATATTGAGTAGTGTGAAATAATATGTTTGTATAGCCCCTTAACAATTTTTCAAAGAGTGAAGTGTTTTTCAAAAATGACCCCCCCCCCCCCCCCCCCAACAATAGTTGGAGTGTCAATAACAACACCCACAAAGATAACCATTGAAATTGATTATCATGATGAGTTTAAAACACAGAAACATATTACCATCTTTGTTTTTAGGCTTAAGTCATTGAGAAGAGGGCATGTGCTTATATTATGTCGATTGTATGGATATCAAAGGTAACATTCACTTCTTATACCATTTTAATAGCTTATGCCTTTTGTTTTTTTGTTTTTGTTTTTTTACTTCTTAACAGAGGTGAAAGATCAATTCTCACATGCAACATTGTCGCCATCGGTATACACATTGAAATAACAAAATTCTTATTCTTCTTCCATCTATACAATTTGATGAACTTGAAATTGAATTGTTTATTTATTGTCATGGGGAAATTGAAAAAAGTTGCATTTGTATGTTGAATATTATCGTAATAATGTTACTGATATTGATTGTATATTCTTTTGAAACCTAACAATGGTAAAATACATAAGTAATCAAAAGAGGGACATTTCTATCATGATTCTCATAAACTCAATTTTCCATTCATAAATGCTCCAATGTCATACTATTACGGGTTCATCTCATGGGAAATCTATTTTCAATTCAATTTAATTCAATCTGGCTGTATTTTATTCAATTCAAATGGAGTTTCTAATTCTTTTTTTTCTATCTCGATTCTTAGAAACTCTTTATTCCTTCCCAAACCCTCTATTTTCAAACTTTGTACAAAATGCTAATGT
The DNA here is from genome assembly GCA_030737875.1 of Allium sativum. NCBI lineage: Eukaryota > Viridiplantae > Streptophyta > Magnoliopsida > Asparagales > Amaryllidaceae > Allium > Allium sativum. The sequence continues at coordinate 318,257,045 of CM060925.1, forward strand.
TAAGAAAAGTGTAAGAAATGCTTTTTTTGGTATCAAGTGGGTCCTCAGTAATATATTTTCAATTTAGTAACACCTTATTTCTTTCCTTACAAAGTGTTGAACCGCTATACAAATATGAATTGTCTTGTATTTGGATTGAGAGCATAATTCAACCATATGTGAATGGAATGGTGTTTACTTATAAATGGGATATAGATGCACCCATAATTATTACAAATTGGGGTCATAAGTTATGTACATACGTTTTTGGTTATCTGCATGACATTCAAGGAACAAAAGGGTACACATTTGCAATGTTATCTTTTATGTATGACTATATTGATTATCATGTATTCACCATTATTGCACAGATTGGTGATTAAGCAGTATGACAATCCTGATGGCGCTACTAGCTTTACCTACATTGCATAATAATTTGTAATCTAAAAATTGAGTTTGAAATGTTTTTCATGCCATTATTTTCCTATTATACTTGACTTCGTTTCTTTTCCATATTAGAAATATATTTTCCTTATTGCTGTTTTTGAGTTCATCATCTACATACCATCCCATGCAAACTGTAAGTTAACATAGTCTGAATCCGTTCTATTTAGCCTAATATCGAACCTTTCATATTTGTAGAATTCTTATGTCCTCGAACATATCAGCATCTAATGATATTTTGGCAACGGTATAATCTTCTATCTTTCTTTCAAAAATGTTTCATATTCAGTGTGCCGAATATGTTTATGCCCATGTATAATTCAAATTTTAATGTTATACTTTTAGTTTTTCCCAACTGTGCTCATTGGAGGAAAGATGTACTCAAGTGCCACTTATGTTATTTGTATTTGAAAGAAAGATCAGTGTAAGTAAATTTCCAGTTATTAAAAAAATGACTTTAATTTGGCCTTCGCACTTATTAAATGTTGTGTATGTTTTACTTTCTATTTTGATGTATCATTTTGCTGCAAATTTCCAGTCTTAAAATGAGTATGAAGTTAATCATCCATATGGATTGCTAAGTAATTATTTAATATGATTGATTTTTGCAGTTTTAGCTATTCTGCTTATTTTATCCCTCTCTATTTAATATTTCTTTTCTTCTTATCTTAAAATAAAACATTGTCAACTTCTTATGCAAACTGGGCTGCAAGCTGGGGTGAGGATGTGATCAATGAAGGACATATGAAATACTTGGCACATTCAGAGCTGCTATATGCAACCAGAATTTAGAGCATACATATCTTCAAATTTGATCTTACAGGCACCAAACCAATCAATTGAACAATGGCTTTGCTTTGAACAAAGGCTGACTGAAGGTGGGATATGCTTTAGATCCTGGAGAATTGGATGCTTGCCTAGAGCATAAATTGAATGAGTTTAGGTGAAAATCAAAGGGAGCGTGTTGTTGGGTATCTATAGGCTATGGATGATGCACTGAACAAATTTGAAGGGCCAATGCAAATAAAGCCAGCGTATTATGCAGAAAAAACACGTGTATGTACCTATATATTTACATTAGAGTTTGAATATTCCATGGTATTTTTATCCATATTTCATTTAACTTATTTACGGTTATATGTTAGATCTGTCATGCTTTCCAGATTAGCTTTCTCCTTTGTCCTTCATATGTGGCTACTCTTTACCTCGCATTTGTTTCAAGTAAGCGTATTTGCATTTTAACTGAACTGTCTACTTTCATCAACGTTTGTTTGCAATGTAATTTTTTTATGCTATCCATGCTTTAGGGGGATATTGGTAAATCGATGAACTGTGGATATTGTAGCACCAAATACGTGCATAATCTGAAAACTATGCCTTTTTTACTGCATAATTACATTAACAAGTGAAAATTGGTTTGCCAAGTACAATATTATTATCCATTTATTTGTATGTTACTAAGGCAGTTAATATTAATATTTACCTTATTTTTTGTATGTGATGCTTACGATAATGTGCAATTCGCATGTTAAAAAAAAATACATGGAAAGAAGTGTAGTAGTTGCATCATTTATGAATTAAATACTTCATATATTGTGCCTATCTCGATGCATAGGTTCATTTTTTGTTGACTGATACTACACAGGTTCATTTTTTTAATCTCATTTGAACATTTGCTTCCAACTAACGAATAATAGATTGATGTTTTCTTCTTCCTTTTTGTGATAATCGAAAGTACAAATGTTGTGTTGCTCAATTAGTGGCTGAATGGCATCAATGCACGTACTAACTCCTGCCTGGTTTGGCATATACTTTACCTAATTGACTTAGATGCAAATATTATATTAACATAAGACTATCACAACATTTCCTTCCTTATGCTCTATTAAATTCACTTTTCCTTTTTTATGCTCGACCCTCTTCATTTTTCACTGAACTTCGGTGTGTTCGCACTGTTGCAGTTAAATGATTTAGCCGTTGAGTTTCAATGTTATTCTTTGACTACGCAGTGTTTCTTTAATAGTGTATTTTCTAAAGGCTGACTTTTTGGATCCTATATGGTCTATCCAGATGTTAGACCCGCATTCAAAACCAGTACTTTTTTCAGTCAAATGATCACGCTTGGTTGTTCAATTTCCATTCAGAAAGGTTGAATGGATATAGCTGCTTTTGGTATGCAAATAGTTTGCCAATTGATTTTCTTTTCTGTTAACAATATTGCATTTGGCAATTTGAAAATCAAGTTGTAGTTGCACAACAATTTTTTTTGTTTTAGTTGTATTGAACTTTGTTGTCTATTAAGTGATAATCAAGCATGTTGTTGATTGTGATGGCAGATGAGTGGAAGTAATGGTAATAACTATGGCTGGGAATCTAGCGGTGCTTCTATAGTAAGAAGTATTAAGGTAAATTGAAGTATTTATCAACAGTTTTGTTTCACTTTTAACGACAAGATTATGAAATATAAGGCATTTTCTCCTCCTCTTTGACTCAAGTTTATTAAAATGTAAGCCCAATTTGTGGAAGTGCTATCAGCCCAATATGTGGGGAAAAACGGAGGTATTAAAATGTTTTTAACGTTATTTCTACATGATCACCTGATATGCTTATTTTTTTGTCTTGACGCTTTATTTTTTTAATGTCATGTACTAATTCAACAATATATGTCTATTTGCTTGCACTCTATCATGTTAACATTCAACTTTTGCTTGCTGAGTTTAGGAATACAGTGCACTATTATTGTTTGCATTAAACTTATTTAGTTTGTCGCTAAATTCTAACGATAATTGAATTATATGTTAAAATTGATTATCATGATGAGTTTAAAACATAAAAACATATTACCATCTTTGTTTTCAGGCTTATGTGATTGAGAAGAGGGCACGTGCTTGTATTATGTCGATTGTATGGATATCAAAGGTAACATTCACTTCTTATACCATTTTAATAGCTTATGCCTTTTTTTTAACAGAGGTGAAAGATCAGTTCTCACATGCACCACTGTCGCCATTGGTTTACACATTGAAAAGCAGGTATGACTATGCTAACAAAATTCTTATTCTTCTTCCCTCTTTATAATTCGATGAACTTGAAATTGAATTGTTTATTTATGGTCATGGGGAAATTGAAATTGTATATTGAATATTATCGTAATAATGTTACTGATATTGATTGTATATTCTCTTGAAACCTAACAATGGTAAAATACATAAATAATTAAAAGAGGGATATTTCTATCATGATTCTCATAAACTCAATTTTCCATTCATAAATGCTTCAATGTCATACTGTTACGGGTTCATCTCATGGGAAATCTATTTTCATTTCAATTTAATTCAATCTAGCTATATTTTATTCAATTCAAACGGAGTTTCTAATTCCTTTTTTCTATCCCGATTCTCAGAAACTCTTTATTCCTTCCCAAATCCTCTATTTTCAAACTTTGTGCAAAATGCTAATGTTAATAAAAGTGTAAGAAATGCTTTTTTTGGTATCAAGTGGGTCCTCAGTAATATATTTTCAATTTACTAACACCTAATTTCTTTCCTTAGAAACTGTTGAACCGCTATACAAATATGAATTGTTTTGTATTTGGATTGAGAGCATAATTCTACCATATCTGAATGGAATGGTGTTTACTTATAAATGAGATATAGATGCACCCATAATTATTACTATCTACATGTCCACTGATATTTGTGATTTACTTACATCAGCATGATGGATAAATGATTTATACTATAAAATCACAGTATGTATGCAGTACTGTATATTCTGTGAGTATCAACAGAATATCCTACCTTCCGTCTTTTAAATACTGCATAAGCAATTGGTTAGGCCGTAATCAAAAGTTTATCACCTGAGCCGTGTATGTTCATCCATAAGAAAACCGTAGGAGCAAGCAACAAGTGAATCACCAAATGGACTGGCTTGACAATGTATCAAGGTATGGTTCTAGGTGAATCAGTTAAATTTGATTTACGAATGTTTGTAGAATGAAAGATGACCCAGTACTATATATAATTCTTTGAGCATTTCATTGTTCATGTGTTTCTGGATTCCAATGTTTGTTGAAATGTGATAACTAATGGACATAATTCGTATATTGACGAAAACGACTTGCACTACCTATGTAATAAGTGTGCGAGTATTGTTATAAAGTGCCTGAATAAAGACATGTACATACAAAAGTATCGGTGCTTAGAACTAATCTATTAATTTTGTTTTTACTATTAATATTGAGCTATGACGACACGACTGATGATTATTTTTAACAAAAGTGGTGCCCACAAATGTTTGTGTATCATTTTCCATTGAATCCATTCATATTGCACATTTTGATTTTTGAAGATTTCCAATGTCACATTTTGCTTTGTCAATTTGCTGTATTACTTGACAAATGACGTCAGAATGATAACTTAGCAGGATGGGAACGGAAATGCTAAGCTATAGACCTCCAGAAAAGCTATTAGTATGCTTCTTATTGTTTTAGTTTTGTTGTAAATGTTGTACCATGATATGCTACAAAATTGGAAATTATAAAGGGATATTACTGTTTCTTCTATCTTTACGAATCAACCTGCGTATGCATGCTTTTGATCATCTTCTAATTTTGGGTTTTTTTGTAATCAGAATAGTAGATCTGTACGCAGTTTGTTCTGGAGGAAAATTTGGGCTCTCATATGGTATGTCATGAAATCTCATATGGTATGCCATGAAATCGAGGGAATTCTTTTTTAATGAGTTTTTTGATGGTTTTTGAGCAAGTGTTCAATGTAGAAACGTGAAGATGCATGAACTTAGTTGTAGATTAACCGAGGGAACACTTTTTTTTGTTGGTACAACTCTTCATGTTAGCGGTGCCCTATGAATTTGATTTTAGGGTTTATGTAATGTTTTATTTATTAGGTTAAAAAGCAATATGCAATGTGCCAGTTATTTGGTATGGTACAGCAAGGATGTTTGAATGAAGGCAACCGTGCAACTGCACGGTACTGATCTAATGAAATAATAAATCCAAACTATTCCAACTAAATTAACCTAATTTAACCAAAAAAATAGATTAAAGATGGACGACAATTAAACCAGTTAAGTAAGATCAATTCGGCAAATCTAGAAACCAATTTGCAACGAACAAATTAGGATTTTAACCTAAAATATGACAGACGATTGTGTCAATAAAGGCCAAGCATAGTCGACTCGACGAATTGAACACCGCCTAACAGTTTCAGGTGGACGAAGGGAACCACAACCACCAAAAAGTGTGGTAGGGAAACGATGGGAAACTACCACTGAAGAGGCGAGCAGCAGCAGATGGAGAAACCCCATGACGACGATAAGTTGAGGATGGCTGGTTAAAATTGAAGATGACTGAAAATATTAGGGGTAGGTGTTAAAAAGGAGAAGCGAAGGAGACCCGTCTATTGAAAGTCATGGTCGAATCAAGGAAGAAATGAATTGTGAGAAATGAAGGGCCTTAGCAAACAATTATTTACTCGGTTGTTTTTCAATGTAATGGTATTGTATAGACGGAAAAGGACATTGGAAACCGAAAACGAAAGGTCAAGCTGAGAAGCAAGGAGAGAGCTTCATTTCTAACTCATCTTTTATAATATAGTATATAGATAAGAAAACCTCCAGTAGTTAGCTCCCTGCAGTAAATCAGAAGGTAGATGAACTTATGAGTTTCTCAAGACCAGGGCAGCGTTCGTTTATAATGAGACAGCGTTAGCTTGGAATAGGAATTCTGATTACTTATAATTACTAATTACTCTAACCACACTACAACAAGAAAGGAAAATCAAAAATACATTTTGTTTGTTCTAAGAAGCAACCTAAAAGTTACAGTGAGAAACAAATGTGTAGCTAGCATATCTAGAATTATATTTCATGATACCATAAGAAATGTAACAATGACGCAGCATGGGAAGAAAATGGAAGCCAGTCACAAGCAATGAAATAGATGACACTTCTATGAATTAGTATAACAATTTACTTACGATGTTTACTATTGTTGCAAAGCTGAAAAAGATACAATCCACATTTTATTGTTTTACTACTTCAACCAAAGAATCAGTTTGATAATACATATTCGAAACATAGCTTAACATGATATATAGAGCACTTCCTACCCAAATGTTGTGCTGATGGATTCGATGATTATTACACTGCTGAAAAAGTCTCAAACCATTGTTTAGGAGCTGCTCGATATATTCGATATAGATACTTAATAAACCTCTTTTCAGCATCAGAAATAATGACAGAAAAAGAACCTTCTTTCTTCACCAATCCATTTACTTTAAGTGTGATGCTAAAAGCACCTTGAAAAATGCTGCCTATTACCATTTCTACGTACCACCGCAATTAAGCTTTCAGTGTACTATTTGATACCATACCAGGCTACCACTTAAAAAACACTTACTCTATTTTCTTCATCGTCCCTGTCAAAAATACGTTCCTCTTTCTCGCACTCTGAAAATCACGACATCACGGCAATGCGAAAATCAACTAGAGCGACGAAGCAATTTCAACAAACTCGATGCCCGAGGAGGGGCTCGCGTCTGATTAGCTAGTTGGTGAGGCAATAGCTTACCAAGGCGATGATCAGTAGAGAATTTGCAAAGAGGGTCAACAAGACAGAACGTCGTCCAAGTTGGTCAAGTGTCATGGTTTCGGAGCTTTGGGTCATCTCGCAACGCGAAAACATGTTCCTCTCAGCAATCACGTAAGTTTTCTATCTCCAAATTAGATAACTTCAAGGCTAGGGTTTTGGTTTTTGATCGAAGTCAACATGAAATTATCGATTTGAGCATCTCGTTATGTCCTTGATTTCAAATTTCTGATTGCCACGATTTTATTTGTCAGTCAGTGGATTATCAGTATGTGGGAATGACTATAGACAGTCATCTGATAAATTCATAGATGAAACTATACAAAATTTCAACTATGCTTATATGGAATTAATTGGTGGTTGTTTTCTATGCTGAAATAAGGTTAGTGTTGGAAGTTATAATTGTATCTATTTTTGAATGGATTTTTTTTAAAAAATTTTTTTTTGGAAAAAGAATATTGTGTTGAATACATAGTTCAGGTTTAACTAATTTTAGTTAAAAAATACTTTAAAAGTCAAATACATAGCAAAATTTGGTTTCAAAAATAATAATGAAATCCATAGCTCAAGTAATGAAATATTCTTTCACTTCATTATACCCAAAAAAAAACAGAATTAGAAATTGAAACAAGGAGAAAGAGGCTTGCTTTAATCTTTCTATAGCTGTGAAAACTTTGAAAAAGATGAGGTCTTGCTGAGAAAAGCTCTTTAAAAGGGTATATGTTTTTCATATTTTTAGTCATCAGGTGAATCGGTAACCTACTCTTTCCATATATATGTAACTTATAAACAAGCTGAGAGCTTGCTAAGTGTCTAGAGAATTGTAACAGTGAGAAAGCGTATAAGTTTGTATCTTCTAATTAGCTATTAAGTTTAAAAAGACATTGGAAGATGGGGGATCCAGTCACCCTCCAATTCTTTCCAGTCAATGAGCAGACGGAACAGAGGACTATAGGCGGTGATGTTACCACCGTTGATAAGTCTGCGGCCGTGGCAGTGGCGGCTAAGAAGAGCAGAAGAGGACCACGGTCAAGGAGTTCTCAATACAGAGGTGTTACTTTCTATCGAAGAACAGGGAGATGGGAATCTCATATTTGGGACTGTGGAAAGCAAGTATATTTAGGAGGTTTTGATACAACTCATGCTGCTGCAAGAGCTTATGACAGAGCTGCAATAAAATTTCGGGGTAAGGAGGCCGATATAAACTTCAGTTTAAGTGACTACGGAGATGATATGAATTAGAATAAAGATCTAACAAAAGAAGAGTTTGTTCATGTGCTTAGACGACAAAGCACAGGTTATCCAAGAGGAAGTTCAAAGTATAGAGGGGTCACTTTGCATAAATGTGGGAGATGGGAAGCTAGAATGGGTCAATTTCTGGGTAAAAAGTATGTGTATTTGGGACTATTTGATACCGAGGAAGAAGCTGCAAGAGCTTATGATAAAGAAGCAATTAAATGCAATGGGAAGGAAGCTGTGACAAACTTTGATCATGCAACTTACGAGAATGAACTGAATGTAGACGGTTGTCAGACTGATCAGAATCTCGATCTGAATTTGGGTAGTTTAAACTTGAAAAGAAGCAGGTTTGATTCAGTAGATGAAGAAAGGTCTATTGGGATCGATCAAAGATTACCAACAAGTTATGGATTTGATAGGGACCGCACCACAAAGCAAAAGATAACGAAGGATAAGCAAGAAGTGGAGATGGGCCTTTCTCTATCAATAGATGGCGAGCAAAGTGCGAATTCATCTAAATTGTTAGTCACAAGGGCTGCAGCATCATCAGGATTCTCGCCTCAGTTAGTAAAACCAACTCCTATTTGGTTGCAGAGTGGAATGAGCTTCAGTCTCTCCTTAGACTGATTTTCTACTTCACTTCTCTAACTTCTCGGCATTTTTTTTCTCTCCCCCTTTTTGTGTTTCAACACGTGAGCAACTATTGGCTACTGTTTTCCTGAAATGGGTTGAAATTTTTATATATTTTTTTGGGTGGTTTTAGATATAGATGGCATCTGACTCTTTGTGCTGCAGTCTATTTGAAATGTACGAGAATCTCTCTAATCAGTGTTCTGTTTGCATTAAAAAACAAAAAAGTAATGAAATATTCTCATTTGTACGAAAAAGCGATTGAAATTGATGATGTATTCATAGTTTATTTATTCTTCATTTTATTCGCACTTTAGGAAGAGTGTTTGCAAATATTGAAACATTGTTCATTGGCCATAATTATAGGAAAAGAGGGAGAGCATTTGAATACATTGTATCTGAGGGAATGTGCATTAGAACTTGAAAAGGCTATGAAAAAATCCGTTATACCAAAAATTGGGGGGCCAAATGAAGATGCAGCAATAGATAGTGACGAGATAGTAAATGAATGTAGTTTCTACGATGATGGATCAAAGAATGGCACGGAGAAGAAAAATGGTTCTAGTAAAGAAGGTTCCGACGATGCTGATTCTGATGATGGATCTAGCTCGAATAATTCAAGGGCTGAAGAGGTGCCACGGAAAATTTATCAAATATGAATCCTTCCGCTTCAACCGCGGCTTTTGCTTTGTCGATCGTCAAAGCTTCTTGTATATTGAAAAGTTTTGAAACTCATATTGCATATAGTATTTGGAACAAGGAAGAGGTAATTCAGAATTTTGAAACATTATTACTTATGTATGTTAATTACAAATGTGTTATAATTTGTGAAATTTTCTTTATAGGAGAGAGGGCCACTCAAATATCTTGCCCATTATAGAAAACTAAACGAGTGGAAGTTGGAAGATTTGCCAATTCAAGTTGTTGAAATAGTAAAGAAATCGGGTTTGTACAATTTGGCTAAGTGTAACGACCTGCATTCTACGCATCGGAAGATCGTAGAATATTTATTTCTTTTTCTTAGTAGGTCGTATGGTCGTGTACTTTTGGGAAACGACTAGTAGGGTCATTTCTAATGTTCATGATTTTTGTCGATTTTTAAATGACCGTTTTGCCCCTAGTTGAACTTGTTTTGACCATAACTTTTGACTGGAAAGGAATTTTGACCTGAAACCACTTCCATTGGATCCGGATGATGGTTTACAATTCCGTAGAGTGGTCATATTAGCCAAACGGACTCACCGTTTGGGAGATATGGCTGAAACAAGTTTCAGATGGTGAAAAACAGCTTAATTGGGCTTAACCGGGTGATTAACAGCTAGGCCCAAAGGGGAATTTCGGGATTAGGAGTTTAAAAGGGCTGTTAGGGTTTGGAGAATACCTTTTTCTCATTTTTCAGCCGTCACTATTCATTCCTCTTAACCTAGCCATGGCCTCCATCCTCTAAATCTCTTCAAAACACCTCTTAATCACTTTCTAATTGAAGATTAGGCTTAGCAAACATCAAATCAAGGAGTATTAGCACGAGAACCGAGGTAGAGCTGCTGTGTAAGATTGGGAACAGTGCCAAATCAGAGAATATTTCAGTTTTGGGGTTTTAGTGGTGGCAAAGGTGAGTGATTAGCTTGCTTTTACACTAATTACGGTTGATTATGGGTAATTAGTGAAGATTAGCGAATTTATACATTAATAAATTCTGGAAAAATTCCTAAAATTCTATAATGATGTTTTATGGCTCTGATAAAAATTTGGGCTAATTTGGATAAGTTTTGCTAATTGTATGCATAATCACGGTTAAGAAGGATTAAGGGGAAAACATGGGTTTCTGGGTATGTTTGATCTAAAGTATTTCATGTAAATGATGTTTTAATGTTCGTGATTGATTCTATATGTTGTTACTGCTGTTTGGAATGTTTTGTAATGTCATAGGAAGTTTAGAAAGGTTGGAAACGCCGTCGTTCGGCGAAAATAGCTTGCTGGAAAAAGTTGTAGATTTTCAGAACCGGTTAGGAAGAACACCCGATCCGAACCGGATAGGAGGAGGAGATCGGATCCGAACCGGATAGGAGGAGGAGATCCGATCCGAACCGGATAGGAGGAGTAGATCCGATCCGAACCGAATAGAAGGAGGAGATCCGAACCGAACCGGATAGGAGGAGACACCCGAACCGAACCGGATAGGAGGAGACACCCGAACCGAACCGGATAGGAGGAGGAGATCCGATCCGAACCGAATAGAAGGAGGAGATCCGAACCGAACCGGATAGGAGGAGACACCCGAACCGAACCGGATAGGAGGAGGAGATCCGATCCGAACCGAATAGAAGGAGGAGATCCGAACCTAACCGGATAGGAGGAGGATGCCCGAACCGAACCGAATAGGAGGAAGAGACCCGAACCGAACCGAAGAAGACCATAACCCGAGATGCAAAGGTAGTCCAAATGGGAAGTTTGTACCAAGGATTCAGATGGGAATCAACGAGTTAACTTCATGATTGGGCTTTGCTGCGGGACGTGTGCTAAGGGGCTGTCGATGTCTGTAACTTTGGATCACTATGTATAGGGGGTACGTGAACGGATTCAGGGCCACAGTGGTCTAGGTACGACTAAAAGAGCTATATACCAATGAAGTGGGGTCATTTGTAAAGGTTTAGTCATGACTCCATGGGGTAAGCTTGGTGGTAGCAGTAGTTGTACAAGCCGAACTCCGTCACTACTTCGATGGGTCTAGTGGTTGAAAGCGGTATACATCGTATGCTTTATGCACTGAGTGAGAGATGTGAGGATGGTTGCCATGATTGAATTGTTTGCTATCCCTATGACATGCACACCCCCACCCCCGTATTTCTTTACACCATATGTTGATGGCACCTTAGAGTATTGTACAGTATGTAGTGCTAACTCTTTGGTTGCAGGTCCAGGTTCAGGTATGGTTTAGTATACCTGTTATTGTTCTGTTTAGCTGCTTATCGCTCATACCAGACTTTTTGTCTGACCCAGAGTTTTATGTCTCTTCTTATTACTCTGGGTGCTCACACGAGTAGACTAGAGACAGGTTAGCTGGTGATGCACGGGTAGATGATCTGGAGACGAGCAGGAGGCTTCCACGTAATATATATATAGTATTCTCCCTGTGTTGTCGAAGATCACTGCTTGGGCATTGGTGGTGCATCTTCCACTTTAGCTTTCTTTTGTTTAGAGACAGTAGATTTTGAAAAGTTGTAATAAGCTGTATTTGGATTTCCGCTGCTCTGATGTTGACATTTATTATTAGTTATCAGCTTATGCACTGTCTCACCTGTTTTATGTCAAGTATGTTATTATTATATTTTATTCCATGCGCTGTGAGACATTCTACAGGTTCCTTGATTAGTTCATTCTCTTCTTTCTTTTCTTATGACGACCGTTCCGTGCCAGTTGGACATGTGTACAGCGCACACTTGGAGGAAGTGTCGGTTGGTGCGGGGCGGGCCGTCACACTTGGTATCAGAGCTCTAGGTTGCGTAGTTAACCTAGGGAAGTTATCAGGGAGAGATAATATACGTATACGAGAGAGCGTATTTGTGGTTATTTTGGTTTTCAAAAGCTATATATATACTATTAGTAGTATAAGAATGAAGTCGTACTGCACTAGCACCACTATGGAATCGTTAATCGTTTCCTTTTTCAGATTGACGATGAGCCGAGATACTAGAGGTGCTGGTAGGGGAGCCAATAATGGGAATGCTGCTGACATGAGTACGATGTTTACTGACCTCATGAGAGAGATGCTTAGAGATGTACGGAGGGCAGCTCCCAATGGTGGAAATGGTGGTGGTCCAATAGTGCAGGCGCCAAGAGTTGACTTCGCCAAGCTGAATAAGGATTATACTAGCCTTGGTGGGAAGCCGTTCCACGGAACGGAGTCGGCCACAGATGTTCAGGATTGGTTGGATAGTTGCGAACGTATCTTCGAGGATTTGGGTATCGAGGATGCGATGAAGAGAAAGCTAGCGTCTCGTCAGCTGCAAGGGCGGGCAATGAATTGGTGGAATGCTATAAAGGCAGCTACTCCCGAAGATCAGATTACTTGGGAGCAGTTTAAAGCTCGCTTTAGCGAGAAGTTCATTCCAGCTGCTCAGAAGTCAGTGCTGTTTAAGAAATTCTTGGAGCTCAAGCAGAATGGCAGAGCTGTCTCGGAGTACATTGCTGAATTCGACACTTTGTCAAAGTATGGGTTATCTCTTATTGATACTGCCAAGAAGAAGAATGAGAAATTCATAACTGGGTTAGATCAGTACTTAGGGGAAAGGCTTATTAACCACATCGATGAGACGTTTGAGTTGATTGTGGGGAAAGCATTAAGACCAGAGAGTCTCTACCCTAAGCCGAAGACTGAGGTTGCATCCGCAGATGAGCCAAAGCCACAAGCAAGTGGTGGAGGCAAGGGTGGTTCCCAGAATAAAAGAAAGCAGAGTCAGACTAAGGATGGCCAGAAGAAAAAGAATAAACAAGATGTTGAGTGCTTCAGCTGTGGTAAGAAGGGCCATTATGCTAGTAATTGTCGGGCCAAGCCAGCGGATAGGAAGTGCTTCAACTGTGGCCAAATGGGACATCACAAGGACAAGTGTCCGCAACCCCCTAAAGAAAAGCAAATGGTGAAAGCATACGCCCTTAATGCTATTCCTTCTTCGTCGAATGCCCCAACTGCGGCGGAGAAGGGAAAGAATGTCGTCATTCAAGGTATGCTTTCTGTTTATGATGTTCCTGTTAGAGTTTTGTTTGATACCGGAGCTTCCAGTTCTTTCATATCTAGTGACCTGGTAGATAGGTTGGGATTGGAGCCCGAGATTGTCGATAGACCTTTAGTAGTGACGAACCCGATTGGTGGTTCTACTAGCCTTAGCATGATTTGTCGTAATGTGGTCTTATCGAGTCATGGATGCATGTTTGTTTGTGATTGCTTTGTTTTGGGCTTTACTGGGTTTGGCATTATTTTGGGAGTAGATTGGCTCCGAAGATACGGGGTGGTGGTAGACTGTGAGGGCTTTTTGGTGACAGCTAGAGCGGATGATGGGCGGAGGATAGTGTTTGGTGGTCTACCCAGTGAGGGGGTATTGGCTAGTTTTCTAAACTCCCTCGACATTCCGCATAGTGAGTTGTCAGGTTTGCCCGTGGTTGGCCAGTATCCGGATGTTTTCGAAGAAGTGACCGGACTTCCACCACACCGAGAGATTGAGTTCCGTATTGATTTGGTAAAAGATGCCAGACCTATAGTGATGCCACTTCGTTGTATGGCACCAAGGGAGCAGCGAGAGCTCGAGGTGCAAGTCAGCGATCTTTTGAAGAAGGGATTTATCAGAAGGAGTGTCTCTGAATGGGGAGCACCAGTTGTGTTTGCTACCAAGGCGGATGGTTCCCTTCGTTTGTGTGTAGACTACCGCGAGTTGAACAAGGTGACGAGGAAGAATAAGTATCCTCTCCCGCGGATAGATGATTTGTTCGATCAGTTGAGTGGCGCGAGAGTGTTCTCCCAGTTGGATCTCGCGACAGGTTTTCATCAGCTTAGAGTGGAAGCTGAGAGTATAGCTAAAACGGCATTTCGAACGCCGTCTGGATTTTATGAATGGTTGGTTATGCCATTTGGGCTGACTAATGCCCCGGCATATTTTGTGGATCTTATGAATAGGGTATTCAGAGATCAGTTGAATAAGTCTGTTCTTGTGTTCGTGGATGATATTTTGGTTTACTCAAGGAACGAGGAAGAACACAAGGAACATTTAAGGACAGTGATGGAGGTGTTGAGGAAACACCAATTGAAAGCAAAGTTTTCTAAGTGTCACTTCTGGAGGAAGGAAGTGAGATTCTTGGGCCATGTTGTTTCAGAAAATGGTATCGCCGTGGATCCTGCTAAGGTGGCTACGGTGCAAGATTGGTCTACGCCCAAGAATGCAACAGACGTAAGAAGTTTCTTGGGATTAGCGGGATATTATCGTAAGTTTATCCAAGGCTTCTCCAAGATAGCAGCACCGTTGACTCAGTTGACAAAGAAGAATCAAGCTTTTGTTTGGAACGAAAGGTGCGAGGATGCATTCAAGAGTCTAAAAGAAAAGTTGACAAGTGCACCAGTGTTAGTCATTCCCAAGGGGAGTGAAGAGATGAAGGTATATACAGATGCTTGTGGTACCGGACTAGGTGCTGTGTTGATGCAGGGTGGTAGGGTTGTAGCTTATGCAAGCAGGCAACTGAAACCGCATGAGAAGAGGTATCCTATCCATGATTTGGAAATGGCAGCGATCGTATTCGCATTGAAGATGTGGAGACATTATCTCTTGGGAGAAAGATTCGAGCTGTTTACTGATCATAAGTCGCTGAAGTATCTTTTCTCTCAAAAGGATTTGAATCTTCGTCAGCAGAGGTGGTTAGAGTTCTTAGCTTCATATGATTTCGACATCGCATATACACCGGGAAAGGGCAATGCGGTAGCCGATGCGTTGAGTCGAAGACATGCCAGTTTAGGGGCTATGTTCCTTGAATGGAAGCAACTGGAGTATATCGCGGGGTTTGATTTCAGACCAAAGTGCGAATTGGACCCAGAAATGTTAGCAAGTTTGACGATCAGACCCACTTTAATTAAGCGGATCGGCTCTAGTCAGAGGGACGATCCTAACCTATTGGAAATCGTCTCCAAGTTAGAGATGGGTATCGATGAGGAGATGAGCAAGTATGGGCTTGATCAAGATGGATGGCTTAGAAAGAATGGAAAGCTTGTTGTACCCAATGTCAATGGATTGAGAGATGAAGTGCTTAGAGAATGTCATCACTCAAAACTGATTATACACCCCGGTGGTAATAAGATGTATCGAGACATGAGACAGACTTACTACTGGGAAGGGATGAAAAGAGACGTTGGGGAGTTTATATCCAAATGCATGAATTGCCAGCTAGTTAAAGCCGAGCAAAAGAAGCCTAGTGGCTTGTTACAGCCATTAGAAATTCCCGAATGGAAATGGGAGCAAGTCTCGATGGATTTCATTGATGGTTTACCAAGGACTAGATCGGGACATGATAGCATTTGGGTGATTGTGGACCGATTAACCAAAAGTGCAAGATTTATACCAGTCAGATCGACCAGAACGGCAGCTAAATTAGCAGAATTGTATATGAAGTGGGTAGTGAGATTCCATGGAGTACCTAAAATCATTGTGAGTGACCGAGACCCGTTGTTCACTAGTGGGTTTTGGAAGAGCTTACAAGAAGCTATAGGGTCAGAGTTACATCTCAGTACCGCATATCATCCTCAGACCGACGGTCAAACGGAGAGGGTGAATCGTATTTTGGAAGATCTCTTGAGAGCATGTATATTGGATTTTGGTGGATCATGGGATGACCATTTGCATCTAGTAGAGTTTGCATATAATAATAGCTACCAATCCAGTATCGGTATGGCTCCGTTTGAAGCTTTGTACGGAAGACCATGCAACTCACCATCATGTTGGATAGAGACTGGCGAGAAGTTTATGCTTGGACCAGATGTGGTGAGGGAAACTTCAGATAAAATCAAGACCATTCAACAACGAATGAAGGCTGCCCAAGATAGGCAGAAGAGTTATGCCGATAAGAGGAGAAGAGACTTAAAATTCTCCGTTGGCGACTTGGTGTTTGTCAAGATTTCTCCGTTGAAGAGCGTAATACGATTTGGCAGGAGAGGAAAGTTGGCACCAAGATTCGTTGGCCCATTCCCTGTTCTTGAACTAGTCGGGAATTTGGCATATAGAATTGACTTACCAGACAAGATGGCGGGAGTTCACAATGTATTTCATGTTTCCCAGTTAAGGAAGTTTGTGCACGACCCTAATGTGGTTATTTCACCTGATCAGTTGGACGATATCGAGGTTGAACCTGAGGCGGTTGGGAACCGTAGGCCTATGCGTATCGTTGGGAACGATACGAAGCAACTTCGAAGGAAGGCGGTGAAATTAGTCAAAGTCCAGTGGGGTGAGGATGAGAAAGACTGTACTTGGGAAACAGAGGAGGACATAAGGAAGAAGTATCCCGAACTCTTTGCCTGGTAAGATTTAATTAGCAATTTAGTTTTCCGCATGCTAGGTTATGTTTGTTTTGCTTGTTTTGCATGTTTGGTTGCTGTGAACGATTGTTAGGCATGCGGGATTCATTGTTTGTTTCTTTGTTAAGGAATTTCGGGGGCGAAATTTCTTAAGGGGGGGAGAATGTAACGACCTGCATTCTACGCATCGGAAGATCGTAGAATATTTATTTCTTTTTCTTAGTAGGTCGTATGGTCGTGTACTTTTGGGAAACGACTAGTAGGGTCATTTCTCATGTTCATGATTTTTGTCGATTTTTAAATGACCGTTTTGCCCCTAGTTGAACTTGTTTTGACCATAACTTTTGACTGGAAAGGAATTTTGACTTGAAACCACTTCCATTGGATCCGGATGATGGTTTACAATTCCGTAGAGTGGTCATATTAGCCAAACGGACTCAACGTTTGGGAGATATGGCTGAAACAAGTTTCAGATGGTGAAAAACAGCTTGGGCTTAACCGGGTGATTAACAGCTAGGCCCAAAGGGGAATTTCGGGATTAGGAGTTTAAAAGGGCTGTTAGGGTTTGGAGAATACCTTTTTCTCATTTTTCAACCGTCACTATTCATTCCTCTTAACCTAGCCATGGCCTCCACCCTCTAAATCTCTTCAAAACACCTCTTAATCACTTTCTAATTGAAGATTAGGCTTAGCAAACATCAAATCAAGGAGTATTAGCACGAGAACCGAGGTAGAGCTGCTGTGTAAGATTGGGAACAGTACCAAATCAGAGAATATTTCAGTTTTGGGGTTTTAGTGGTGGCAAAGGTGAGTGATTAGCTTGCTTTTACACTAATTATGGTTAATTATGGGTAATTAGTGAAGATTAGCGAATTTATACATTAATAAATTCTGGAAAAATTCCTAAAATTCTATAATGATGTTTTATGGCTCTGATAAAAATTTGGGCTAATTTGGATAAGTTTTGCTAATTGTATGCATAATCACGGTTAAGAAGGATTAAGGGGAAAACATGGGTTTCTAGGTATGTTTGATCTAAAGTATTTCATGTAAATGATGTTTTAATGTTTGTGATTGATTCTATATGTTGTTACTGCTGTTTGGAATGTTTTGTAATGTCATAGGAAGTTTAGAAAGGTTGAAAACGCCGTCGTTCGGCGAAAATAGCTTGCTGGAAAAAGTTGCAGATTTTCAGAACCGGTTAGGAAGAACACCCGATCCGAACCGGATAGGAGGAGGAGATCCGATCCGAACCGGATAGGAGGAGGAGATCCGATCCGAACCGGATAGGAGGAGTAGATCCGATCCGAACCGAATAGAAGGAGGAGATCCGAACCGAACCGGATAGGAGGAGACACCCGAACCGAACCGGATAGGAGGAGACACCCGAACCGAACCGGATAGGAGGAGGAGATCCGATCCGAACCGAATAGAAGGAGGAGATCCGAACCGAACCGGAAAGGAGGAGACACCCGAACCGAACCGGATAGGAGGAGACACCCGAACCGAACCGGATAGGAGGAGGAGATCCGATCCGAACCGAATAGAAGGAGGAGATCCGAACCTAACCGGATAGGAGGAGGATGCCCGAACCGAACCGAATAGGAGGAAGAGACCCGAACCGAACCGAAGAAGACCATAACCCGAGATGCAAAGGTAGTCCAAATGGGAAGTTTGTACCAAGGATTCAGATGGGAATCAACGAGTTAACTTCATGATTGGGCTTTGCTGCGGGACGTGTGCTAAGGGGCTGTCGATGTCTGTAACTTTGGATCACTATGTATAGGGGGTACGTGAACGGATTCAGGGCCACAGTGGTCTAGGTACGACTAAAAGAGCTATATACCAATGAAGTGGGGTCATTTGTAAAGGTTTAGTCATGACTCCATGGGGTAAGCTTGGTGGTAGCAGTAGTTGTACAAGCCGAACTCCGTCGCTACTTCGATGGGTCTAGTGGTTGAAAGCGGTATACATCGTATGCTTTATGCACTGAGTGAGAGATGTGAGGATGGTTGCCATGATTGAATTGTTTGCTATCCCTATGACATGCACACCCCCACCCCCGTATTTCTTTACACCATATGTTGATGGCACCTTAGAGTATTGTACAGTATGTAGTGCTAACTCTTTGGTTGTAGGTCCAGGTTCAGGTATGGTTTAGTATACCTGTTATTGCTCTGTTTAGCTGCTTATCGCTCATACCAGACTTTTTGTCTGACCCAGAGTTTTATGTCTCTTCTTATTACTCTGGGTGCTCACACGAGCAGACTAGAGACAGGTTAGCTGGTGATGCACGGGTAGATGATCCGGAGATGAGCAGGAGGCTTCCACGTAATATATATATATAGTATTCTCCCTGTGTTGTCGAAGATCACTGCTTGGGCATTGGTGGTGCATCTTCCACTTTAGCTTTCTTTTGTTTAGAGACAGTAGATTTTGAAAAGTTGTAATAAGCTGTATTTGGATTTCCGCTGCTCTGATGTTGACATTTATTATTAGTTATCAGCTTATGCACTGTCTCACCTGTTTTATGTCAAGTATGTTATTCTTATATTTTATTCCATGCGCTGTGAGACATTCTACAGGTTCCTTGATTAGTTCATTCTCTTCTTTCTTTTCTTATGACGACCGTTCCGTGCCAGTTGGACATGTGTACAGTGCACACTTGGAGGAAGTGTCGGTTGGTGCGGGGCGGGCCGTCACACTAAGTATACATACAAACATGTAGATTATGTTACTATTTCCGCTTTTATTGAGAGATGGCATCCGGAGACTAACTCGTTTCATATGCCATTTGGAGAGTTAACAATTACACTGGATGATGTTGCTCAGATTTTGAAAGTCCCAGTTGTTGGGCGTTCTATTTATACGGAAGATGATGATAGGTATGAAGTTGATCTTGTAGTGGAATATCTTGGAGTTACGAACGAAGTTGCAAGAAAAGAATTACACTACTCAAGCTCTGTGAAGCTTAATTTTTTGTTGGATATAGTTAATGAAATATCCAAGAAAGAAGAACTGAGCGAAAATGATTATGAAGTCATTGCTCGTGCTTATCTACTCTATTTGTTAGGATGCACTTTTTTTTGTGATAAGTCGGGTACAAAGTGTCGGTCAACTATTTGAAATGTTTGGCAGACGTTCATTGTTTGAGTGAGCAAGCTTGGGGAATGGGAGTATTAGCGTATCTTTACCGTCAACTTGGTTTGTCTTCTCGACGGGACGTTAGACAAATGGCTGGTTATTTGACATTGCTGACGGTATTTGTTCTTTCTTTTTTTATGCATTTTACATTTTTACTTATCCATTATTATATCTCTATTGACTTTCTTACAGGCATGGATTTACGATCTCTTTCCTATGATTCCTAATGCCATTCCATCCAAAAAATATGAGCATACTATGCCAAGAATGTGTAGATGGGAACCTAAGAATCAGTCTGGTGATACAACATCTGCTATAATTCGACTTAGAGAACAGCTAGACGATTTAAATGCTTAAGATGTAAGTATTTAATTGATTTGGTGTATTAACAAAAATTTGATAATAGTCAATATCTTATGTTATGTTATATTTATGTAGATATGTTGGGATCCTTATCATAAAATTAGATCTCATTACCTGCTACCAGAAGTTGCCTTCTATAATGGTGTTATATTATGTTTTGACATTGCTGAACCTTATTATCCAAATAGAGTTATGCGACAATTTGGGATTTGTCAAGGGATTCCAGAAAATCTTATGGAGCCTAGAAAATGTCGTAGAGGATTAACTGCTAATCAATATCGGGTTGAGTATGATAATTGATTTTGGTGGTCAGAAAACTGGCAAGATCATTTGCTTTCAGTGAAATCACAATCCCATGTTGTAGTGAAACCTTGGGATTGTACTGCTAAATACTTAGCATGGTATCTTGATGTTTCTCATCCGATTGTTCAAAACCCTGCAATGAGACAAAGCACTAAGAGAAAAAATGATGTTGGTGACAAACTGGTAAAATTTTGCATTTCTATATAATATATTTTAATTTTTTTTACTTCACTGTAAGTTAATTCTATTTTTTTCATCAGTTGAAAGAGATTGGCTGCGAGTAAGGCAATTTATGTGCTGAAGAAAAGTTTAAATGATCGTCCCAAAGTAGTTACGAGTTTGTTGAATGCACAACGACAAGCCGTAGATATTCTGGAAGAAGCCTTAAATGAACCGGACATACGAGAGAAACGTACGAAGGGGAATAATGATCCGAGAAGATAAAGGTTATCACGAAGTTAGTCTGTATTTTGTCAACCTAAATCCATTATCGTAAACGTGTATGGAATTTTGTGATATTTTGTATGGTATACAAAATATTAGTGTATTTTGTCATCGTGTCATTTTGCATGGTGTATGAAATACTATGTTATTTTGTTATTGAAATTTATTTGGTGTTGATCACTATATATGTTTTTTACGTTGTGTATATTTTGCTGTTACTCTAGTACCAACCTACTGTGGAGGCCTGGTTTAGTTAAATCATGACATTAGGTTGTTTTTGTTGCTTACTTGAAATATCTAATGCTGCTATTTATTTATGTACAGCTTAGGCCAATAAATGTTTGAGATATACTTACATTGTGTATATTGCTTTCATTCTTGTGGATTTGTCAAAAGATGTAGATGTGAATATATTATTTGGAGCTGCTAGGCAAAAAGAAAGTTTATAGGTGACAGCATGATGCATTTAAAGCATATATGACATGACGCATGATGCATGTAAAGCATATACATGTTTTCCAGTAGAGTTTGGCACATATATGCTTGGCAAAAAGAAAGCTACTGGTCGGCTGCATTGTAACCGTGGAAAGATGAGGAGGCACTGTTCGGCTATTTTGGAACCGTGGAAATCTGAGGAGGCACTGTTCGGCTATTTCGGAACCGTGGAAATCTGAGGAGGCACTGTTCGGCTATTTTGGAACCGGGGAAATCTAAGAAGGCACTGTTCGGCTGTACATGGCCATTCATATAATCACGTTCATAGCTAAAATAACTAGTTTGTTGTTTTCCGAAAATAATCCCCTGTACCCAACCTCCCTATCCCCTTGTATCCAACCAATGAACACCCCTGATTTCCATCTTTTGCGGTTAAGCCCTTTTTTTATCTTCGACTTAATTGCAAAATTGTGAAAATCAGAGGCTTTGATTGGATGGGGACAGGGGTATAGGGAAATTTCGGGACAGAGGATTTGGTCTCGCTGTTTTCATCCCGGATGCACAAAAAGAAAAATTCCAAGTTAAACTCATGTATATGCAAGCAAAAAGCAGGAGACGTTTTTTTTTCCAAGTTAAACTTTACATGTATTAAATAATAAATGTACATAGCAGAAGGATTACATGTTTTCATGGCAAAATAACACTCAGCTAAGTTTTCATGCACAATTTCACACGTCATGCCATTACATATACACACTCAGTAGAAGAATTTGACAAAGAAGCTCTAAGTAGGAGCCATTTCATGCCAACGTTTCATGATTAAACCCAGAACCAGACACTATCAGACAACAGAAACACCTAACCAAATCACCAGAATATTAAACCCAAAACACAAGCAAAGAAAGCCAAACTATTGGTCTTGCAAAAAAGAAAGGAAGCCAAACAATTGGCCTTGCAAAAAAGAAAGAAAGCCAAACTAAACCAACAACCCCTGCTAAACTCAGAACAAAATGCAACAAATTGAACACCTAATGCAACGACTGATAACACTAAAACACAATATATAATTGAGCATTTAATCATGAACCATCGATAATAAAAGTCAAATTCAAGTTACCATTCAAATTACACTTGCAGTACGAAACATTCAAATAACAGCGGACATTACAAAATGATCACAAAATTGGTCACCCGGATACAAGACAGTCCAAGGTAATTTTAAATGTGTGTGTCTTTAGTTGCCAAATCTTGAGGTTTTATGCTGACGAATTCGACTTGCCGGTCGACATAAAATTCACTCCACGATTTCGCTTCTACGGATGCAAATCTAGACCAAAAGCTAGCGACAGGAGGAAGTGGTGCTTCATCTCTTAGAGTTAGTTTAACGAAATGATAATCCAGAATATTAGCAAAACATACGAACCTATGGTTCTCCATTGAATTAGGAGCGGTTTGATGTGGATAGTATGTCAAACACTGACGGTTAGATATGTAAACCACGACACGGTTGAACGCATTAGCTATTAAATACCCAGTTTCAGGCATAATCATCCAATTGTTTTTAAAGCATGGACTAGTATAACAATCAATAGAATCTTTCAGCTGCTCACAAAGAGAAATATCAAAATGTCTAACATATAAGTTCCAATTCTTGTGTAGCTCTTCTAACAAAGCTTTTCTTGCTTCTATCCAACACGAATTTAGTTCTTCAACTTGTTCATCGACACATCTAAATCCACAGTTACCATCTCCGACTACGTCTTCAACATTAAGAATATACGGATGGAGAAAATCCGGTATAAATGCTAGAAATTTAAATCCAGAATTTATTGATTCTTTATCACTCGCAGCAAACTCAATTTTTGGTTTTCCCCGCCTAGGTTGTAACTTTTTATTTACACTAGATTGCGAAATTCTTTCTTCATTGGTTTTGGCATACTCGAAGGCCGATAAATCACGTTTTGTAGAATATAATTGTTTTTTCTGTTTTGCAGTTAGCTTATTTTTGCTACCGGTGGGTTTTCCTTTGTGCTTGCCTAGTGTTGGCTCCAATAGCGAATTTGTAGATGGCAGTGCAATTTCCTTTAACTTGAGTAACAAGACTTTTTTTTTCTTCAACAGTGGCATTGTCAAATAACTTTTTGAAGTACTGAAATTCAGGTGTATGAAGTAACTCCATTGATTCTTCGACTTGTGGAATATAATTCAATTTTCTCCAATGTTCATCTATTATTTCAAGACGAATAGCGCATCCATCAATATAATATCGATATAACTCATGAGCGCAAGGAAGACCGTATATTACTCGGTTCAAATGATCACATGCTGAATCATCAATCGCTTTCATGTTCGCAAATTCTTTAATAATCAAATCCATTGCAAAAAAAGAAGTCCTACCTCAAAGTTCTTTAAATAAGGGAATTTGGTGTGTTTTCCGAACTGCTCCAATGCTTCTTTCAAAAAAAGCTTTTATTTCGGTATGTTATAAACACAACATATTATCCATTTTACTCCAAACAACAGCAAACGCGGCTTTTGATGTTCCAAGATGTTTTTTCAACTGTGCATGTGAAGATTCTGCTCTATTTGTTGTTCTATTATCACGGTGTTTGATTCTATTTGTCCATGCGTATGCAACATACTCCTTATATGGTAAACAATTCTCTTCAAGATACTTAAGACTCTGTGGATAATCTATCCAATCTTTTTTAAGATCCGTAACACACTCCCAAAATTCTTGTTCAGACGGTGCATGAATTACCTTTTTCCAACTTTGCAAGAACATTTCAAATACTTCAACGATTTGAAACTCGGGTTTGCAATTAGTAATCACATTATTCCCCATATGCCAAAGACACATCATCAATCTCGCTTTCGGAAAAACCTTTTTAATTCCGTTTATCAACACTCATTCCCTATCAGTAACTATTACCTCTGGCAGTCTATCGGGTAGGTAAAATTGTTGAAGTTTTCTAAGCGTCCATTCATAACTGTCTTCCTTTTCATTTGCTAGAAAAGCATGTGCAATGCTAAAAGTTTTACCAGTAGATGTCATTCCAACCATTTCAAGTAAAGGCATAATATATCGATTTGTTTTATATGTGCAATCAAGAAGCAATATAGTTGGAAAACACTTGCACAAGACAGATGATTCTGGGTGGGACTATATCAAATCTGTCAAACGATCAGTTAATGATTCAGATCTATAAAAATAAACATAATGATTCTCGGCCAACAATTTCAATAGTTGTTGCATAGCAGATCTGCATTCCATAGCTGAAAGTTGCATTTTGTATTTCGCATTATAAATAGTTTTCAATGTTGATGTATTATCCGGAAATGTTTTCTTTATAGTAGTCAGAATTTCTCTTGGTTGTACACCAGCAACGGTCATATCTGCCAATATTTTTCTCTCATCTTCTATCAATCGTGCTGCATAAGGGTGTCCCTCTAATGAATTCGGTAGATCATGATTATGTGTACCATTATATACATCAACCTTCCAATGGTCATCACCTAGGTAAATGCCTTTGATTAAGAACGGACAATTGCATTTTCTTGTCGCGCTAGCTCTATTACGTTTAACATTGATGTCAATTTCGGCTTTCTTTGAAATATGACTTCGGTAGATTCCTCCTCTTTCGCAACCCAATTGAAGTCTAGGTTTCTTCCCTGGACCCAATTTATCGGATTTGACAATAACAATGACAGTATTCAATTTTTTTGCTTCACTTTTGCACCAATGCACCAATGCATTTCGAGAGTTAAATACCTAAAATTACAAATAAGAAAAAACAAGTATTTAGTGCAGATAATTTGATGCATGCGACAAACGATATAATTTTTTTTTTTATCAGAAAATATACTTGGTCGGTTTTAAAATGTTCTGCCACATTAACATGAGCTATTTCAAAGTGTGTAGACCGAACACCTTCAACGCTTGATTCGTTAACGATTGACTCATTGTCATGCTCCCTTGTTTTCTCATTGTTCACGTAAGAAACCTAATAACCAATTCAATACATAAAACATAAATTATCAACTATGTTTGTCTATGTAAAATTAAACCACCAACTAGGAAAAAAAATCTTACATCAAACGGTTCAATCTCTACATCATCAATCTTCACATCATCCATTTTTTTATATCCAACAAATTCATCAACAAAGTCCTAAAAAAAAATCATTTTTTCTGTTAAATTCTACAAAAGAACGATATAGGGTGATAACATATCTATGAATTCATACCACATTAATATCATTTGAGTTTTCTTCTTCCTTACAACCATTTGAATTCAGAAAAAACATTTTCTCCTATCATTCCATTAAAAAAATTAGCATCAGTGCACAACTCTATTGCTAATGCAAATAGCTTTGAATGCCTACAAAATTACTGTAAATAAAAATACATCACCTCGTTGTCTTCCATAGATGGTTGGCTATTCTCTAAACCACCTTTTTCCTGAGACGTCGTTGATTAGCAATCAAAGTAACAAAATATTCCTCCTGATAGTGGAAGTTTAAACTACGAAGACTTTGGTTTTTAGGGTTTAGAGTTAAACTTGAGAAATAATAAGAAAGTGAGATATTAGGGTTTTGGAAATTACCTGGTAGAAAACAAAATATTCCATTTATTTTTGCTACTTTGTCATTAGTTTCTCGCTTGTGATTGAGATTTGGATTGTTCGTGATTGGTTGATATTGGTTTTGTAACTAGAGTTATTGCTTTGGTTGTTTTTGCAAATCTAACAACAATTTAGTCTTCCGCTAGCGCATTGTGGTTTAGATATCGGATTCGAGTGGTCTTGAATCGGATTAATCACAACGGTTATAACACACACTCTGATTCAACATACGAGAAGCAGCTACCAATCTACAGACATCACCATGCCCAATTCCAAGTCCAACAGGCAATCAAATTTCTCTTGCAATTTATCTCTTGCCCCATGTATCGAAGATGCTACCTTCAATGTAATATCGTTTCTTCCGATACCAACATCCAACAAAAAATCAGACGTATCATCCAATTGTTCAAATGCTGCCCATGCATCATATCTCAAATGCAAAAAAAATGCAATGCAAATCCAATGATGCCCATGCATCATTGGATTTGCAGTACAAGAGAAAAGGACCTAAGTGGTTAAACAACAGTGATGCCTCTTTTTCTACATCGCTCTTCAGAACCCAAAAAAAATGCAAGACAAACGCCAGCAATGCAAGGGAGTCTGAACCCCAACTCCTCGAACCGTTTCAATCTGCTACTCAGCTCGTCCGCGTCTTCATTGAAGTTGGCATGGACAAGACCAAGTTTCCCGAAAGGGAAGACGTAAAAGAGGAAGACGTGGACAGATCTGAGGAGATAAGGGTCGTCGGAGAGGAAAAGAGAGTTGATTTTTCTGCGGAAGGCGGAAGAGTTGAGGCCGATGGACTCGTAGAAGAATTGGAACTCGTCGATCAGGTGGTAGGAGAGGAAGCTGTCGATGAGGTAGGAGAGGAATTAGCTTGCATATATGACCAAAAAAATTATAAGTTTGATGGTTGTTTCTTGCCTTTCAGATTAACCGCATTATCACAATACAGAAAGCAATGATCACTCATCTAAAAGCAAAACAAACTGATTAGTTGAATTTGGGTTTGGAATCAAATATAGACACACAGAAATTTTCTTCCTTCCAGATTCTGCTTCAATTTTAACTCTCTCCCGAATTAACAATTACTCAATTCAACCTTAATTTTTATGTTCTGTAAAGCATGTCATTATAATACAAAATAATAACCTCAATAAAAGAAGAAGAAGAAGAAAACTTGTTAATCTTGATATTATAGTTGCAAAAAATTGTCATAATATTCATTTAAAATTTCCTTAATACCTAACCTGCTACAACAGCATTACTTGGTTAATAATCAATACTTCAGTATTATTAGTTTATAAATTAAGTTTCGCATATGTCAAGATAGGTTGAACTGCAGAGAAAATAGCTGCAGACAAATGTGAGTACAAAATTTGAAAGTTCAAAGCCCATGTAAATGCGAGTACAAAATCCAAAAAGTAGAAGCATGTGATTACAATCAGAGTAAAGGTGGATAATCAATGCCAAAGGCTCCCGTACTCAAGCGCGAGAGGACTTCTCAGGTCAGTCTCCCGTCCTAGTACTATTCCCATGGCTTTCCAGGCTCTGGGGGTGGCTGATTAGTGCGCACTGCCTTTCCCTCACATATGTGACGAGGCCGAGACTCGAACCTGCACAATCCAGATTACCGGCCGGTTAACCTTACCGTTGCGCCAGGCACCACCTTATGTGATTACAACCAGAGTGAGAGTAATAAATCATTACTACCAGGTTATCGCAAAATTGCAAACTACAAATTCCGTTTTTCAATACCCCAAAGTTCTAGGATACTGTAAGTCAACTCCAATCTACATTATCCGGTACTATCCAAAGTTAAAAGTAAAACATACACAAATGAGAAATGAACATGTATGATCGAGGATTGAAAACAATAGACCAATGAATAGCTGTAGTCCAAAAAAAAAAAAAAAAGGTGGCATTCAACGTCTGATGTAATCTCACTCGTAGGCAACCAAATACTACTGTGTCGTTATGATATCTCTAGCGTAAAAGGCAGGACCTGTATATTTCCAAAAGACTATAACCGTAAGCCCATGAGTGTTATCTTCTTTTGTATTTTTTTTATGGTCTTGATGTTATTTATGCCTTAAAATAAAACAGTCATAATCAAATAAATCCATATAAAACATTCATAATCAAAGTGCCTTAAAGCAAAACGAAACATACTGGGACCTTACAAAAAAATGATTATGGATTAACCAAACAAATCATCTAAATGCATAGACTGTCAAATAACTCATCCTAGACATTCCCAGAATACATTCCAATCTCGATTGGTATTTTTCATTAAAAGCTTCTACATCATGTTAACTTTCTGCAGTTCATATGTACTTGTAAACGCATTAATGTGAACTTATAGTTGCATCAAGTCGTTTTAGCATAACAAGTAGAAAGTACCTTCCCTTGTGTATTTTAACTGATATGAACAAAAAAACCAAAATAAAAAAAATCCAATCATCCTCATCTTATTTATGAATAACTTATCAACACACCTTTATCCAGGCTTACATATAATATAATTAATGAAACCAAGGAATGTTAAGGTCACTTAAGCGTTGAATATTAGCATCCACGTCCTCCCTGAGGGCTCGGTTTTGCCTAACTTTTCCAAAAACTGCGTCGGTCGTGTGTTACATGTTTAACTATTCTGAGTGTTGTAAGTATAATCAGTCAAAGTTTACAATGCGATTTAAATGACTAAATTAATTGTTTTTTTTTTTTTTTTTTCATTTTATCATAGCTATAGTTTTGTTGCTAACAAAACTTATTTATCCCGTAACCATAAGTAGTAGAAGTATTAATACAGAAGAGATCTATCTATGTTTATTGTTAGCTTTAAGAAAATAAGGCTATAAAAAGTCAATATGTGCAAGTATTTATTTACAAAGGAAGATTATTTCTTCAATATTAACTTGTGGGATGCACTAACAATCTAATTATGAGAGATAATAATAGGAATATTTAAAATTAAGCCCTAGAATTCAAGAACACCATTTGAAACTCATATGAATTGTCGCAAGCGCATGAGGAATTTTAAAATAGTAAATGCAACATCTATTTTAACTAAAACAAGATTATGCAATAGGGAAACTATTTTTCCTTCTAAATGAAAACATCAGAGATAAGAGTATAATGCCTTGTCGGCATACATTATGTGTAATATACTAATTAGCGGAGCAGGCTTATCAGCCAGATGGGTTGTGCAGTGTAAAGCCCATATTACAATTATATATTCACTCGTTTGTACATTGCAGAATATACTGAACAATCATTTTTACAGAATACTTTTCTCCTCTGCATCTCTCTGTTCTTTCAATTACATTTTACACAGTTTCTATCTTGGTATCATATCGTACCTATTTGCTTAACAACATTAAGATCCTGCACCGATATTGAATCACACCATAACAAGTGTGATCTTTACTCTCCTCAGTTAAATTTCATCATTGGAGAGTGTGGAGAGGCATTCCAGCCAGCAGTGCCGTGCCTACAACCAAGTTACAGATCAGATTCAGGCAATCTTCTGATCTGCACATTAATTGTGGCTGCATCTGCTAAATCAGATCGCCAATCTCCTTTTCTGCATCAAGAAACGTCAAGAAGTGAAGACAAAGTATCAAAAACTCAACTGTGCCGTCCAGTTATTCTAATCAAAGACAAGCTCATCAAAGAAATAATCTGGTTGCTTACAGTTGACCTCTGAAACAAAGCCTCCTCCTTCTTGAACAATTTCTTAACCCAGTTTATTCCTTAGCCCACTGGTCAGTATTGCTTCCTCATGGCGAGTAGCAATTCATCATCAGCATCAATCAACGTGTCTGGTCATCAAGAAGGAGCAACTGCTGCAGAAAAGTTAATCAAGACAGTGATTAGTCCACAATCACAATTGATAACAGTTCAGCTAAATGGAAATAACTATCTCTTGTGGAAGTTGCAGATCGAAACTGCGTTGGATGGCAATGGTCTTGACGGATATATCATGGGTAATGTTGCAACGCCTGCTCAATTCACAATAAATCAAGAAAATCAGGTAATCCCCAATGAGGAATATGTTAAGTTTCACCGACAAGATAGATTAATATGTTCTTGGCTGTTATCCTCTATAAGTGAGAAAATCATTCCACAAGTGATAGGGTGTAAAACATCATTCGACATTTGGCAGAATATTGAAAAGGGATTTAATAATCAATCATATGCCAAAGTAATGCACTATAAAAGACAACTGCAGAATGTAAAGAAACGTGACAGTACCATGAGAGATTATTTGAGTAAGATCAAATCTTTATGTGATATGTTAGAGGCCGCTGGGCAAAAAATTCCTGAATCCGAACAAATTCTTATTATTCTGAATGGATTGAGTGACGAATATGAAGTTGTTGTAGCTATCATATCATCTCAGAGACAATTCTCATCCATGGACGATGTACACTCGATGCTACTGTCACATGAGGCCAGAATTGAAAGCAAAAGAAAACAGGAAAATGATATGAATATCAACTATGCTGCTACTAGAGGTAAAAACAAGAATCGGAATATTAACAACATACCTGAACAATCTAAACAAAGTGGTGGTTATTCTAATCGTGGCCGAGGTAGAGGAAGATGGAGTAACAATAGTAACAGACCAAAGTGTCAAATATGCGAGAAAATTGGCCATACAGCAGGTAAATGTTATTTTAGATACAATCCCAATTATGCTAATGGACAAGGTCAAGGTAATCAAAGGGGGTCAAGTGCTAGTGCTAATGTTGCACAAGTTCAGCCAGACAATACCAGTCAAACAGATTCATCAAGAAATCAATGTGAAACTGCTAGGGTTGAACACATTAATGACGACAGTTGGTACCCTGATTCCGGTGCAACAAATCATATCACAAACAATCTTGAAAATATAAACCTTGGTAGCAGGGAATATAAAGGTAATCAATCTATCAGTATGGGCAATGGTAAGCGTATTAACATATCACACATTGGCAGGGGTAGCATAAGAGGTAAACGACAATTATTTTTACACACTCTATTGAGAGTTCCAAAAATCAAGAAGAATTTGATTAGTGCTTCTCAATTTGCTATGGACAACAACATTTATTTCGAATTTTATCCTAATTACTGCTTAGTTAGAGGCATACTAACTAAAGATGTCTTATTGCAGGGTGATGCAGTCAATGGACTTTATAAATTTAGATTAGATGATAGTGATAAATCTGTTAAAGTTCTGCCCTGTTGCAATGCTATTGAGAATGTTGAAAATAGTACTAATCACAATGACAAAATGACACTTGATTGGTGGCACTGTAATTAGGTCACCCTAGCCTAAGCATTGTAAAACAAATTCTTCTTGATAATGAAATTCCATTTTCTGATGTCAAATTACCTTGCATATGCACCTATTGTGTAACACCCCACCTCCGCCAGGGTCACTCGCAAAGGAATGCACTAGCTTTGGAGGGGCATTATTGGTAAACATGCATAATGATATAGCAAGGCAGGATATGACATATATATATATGTAAATAAACAGAGTGCGTAAATAAAACAGCGGAAGATTTATAAACCATTTCAAAACACAAGTCTGGTACATCAAAAATGTCAATTTCCCAAAATTACAAGTCTAGATAAATACATCATCTGATAAACTGAAAATACATAAGTACTATCCCCAAATAAGAGCGATAAACCATAGCGGCTCAAGTCCAAAGCATACATGAGCTATCCAAGAAAGCAGCTAAGATCCAAGCTAGGCTCCTGTATTCCCTCCCTGAGAACCTGGGGGGGGGGAACGGAAGAAAAGAGGCGAAACAAAACGGGTCAGTCAAAAAGACTGAGTAAGCCCTGCTACGATCAGTCTATAAACTAATAAAGTTAACATCATGATGGGAACTGAGATGATCATAGATAACAACATACTGGCATGGTCAATTAACTATAAGATAGATAGAGGTGTCATCGCATAAAACAAGGTTAAGTTTTTGCACCACGGTGTACTAGTAAACCAACATAACAGGTATTGATCCCATATCCCAAACTTTGGCCCAATAACATGAAGTGACCTTAATATAAGGTCCAGCCCAACGGTCTAGTCGATCGGCTCCCTATAAACCTAACACGTCAAGTGTTGGTGTCCATATGGCCCACCTATGGTTGTAGTTAGTCTGTGCTGGGTCCACCTTTGGGTGTATCAAGCCCTCGGGTGTCAACCCCGGACACTTAAGCAATAATGCACAGCCCTAACCTACTGGTACCCGTGCCTCGAGTTTGTCCAACATCGGACTACGTGCACGTCCGTAGCCCGCCGGACCCGCACCGCTGTACCACTCGGCCATCGCCCTTTGGTCGCTTACATCCGTCAGTAATCGTGCCCTGCCCTAGCCTAGCTTCTAGGGTTGTGAATGATACCAAACTGGGATTACTGTTAGAACAGACCACGTTGCTAGGGTTTCCCAAGAGGGTTAAGTGTGATTTAACCCTTCACTAATCCTGGATTAAACTGGTTAAGTGTGGCTTAACCCCATTCTAATCCCTTGAGCTCCCAAATGGATTAAACTAGTTAAGTGTAACCAATGGTTCACGACTTAACCACATTCTAATCCCTCGAATCCCCAAATTGGTTAAGTATTAGTGGACCCTGACTTAACCCTAATCATGAGGCATTAATTAATTTAATGCACCTCAACCTCTCACATTAGACCTTGTTGTGGTTACTAGTTAGGCCGGGCGGGTCCGGGTAGCTTTACACCACAACTTGGTCTAACCTCGGGTCTTGGCACCCCATGACCAACCTCTCACATTGGGTCCTATTGTTTGTAGCCACTAGTTAAGCCGGTCGGTTCCGGGTAGAATTACGCTACAAACTCAACCCAACCTCGAGTTGGCCACACTTATGTTTTCTAAGTGTCATGTCCACTTCATTTCAAAACATAATCACAAGTCAAACAATTACTTGGGTAGACCTAACTTAATAGGTAAATTCCCAAGGGGTAGACCTAACTTAATAGGTAAATTCCCAATCTTATATTTTTATGTATTTTAAGTTTACCCCAAAACCCCCAACGTCATTCTATCGCTTACATATTTGTAGTAACGCATAAAGGATAGGAAGAGGG